>CM030362.1:230452115-231652115 GCA_017893485.1 Hemerocallis citrina | reverse complement strand
TACCAATAATAACGAAAATATTTTTTTTTTACCATCAGTTTCATTATATAAGTAACGAGTCTTGAAATACCAATTAGTAATAGGTAGAAAATCTTGCCTCCTTAACATCAAGTTGCATATTTGCCTTCACAACATCAGGTTTCAAATTGACATCCAAATATTCGACTGCACATTTTGCCTCGCCGACATCCGGTTGCAATTTGCCTCCATTGACATCGAGTTGCATATTTGCCATCTCGACATTAGGTTGCACCGAAGTAGTGAACGTATATAAAATTGAGCATGCTCAGGCTCAAAACAAATTAATAATAATAATAATTGTAACGAAAAAAAATAATAATACCAATAACCATAATAATAACAAAAATATTGATACTAATGACAATAAAAATAACAATGATAATAAAAATGATCATAACAGTAATAATAACAGTAATCGCAAAAAGAATCATAACAATAATAATAATATCAACGATACTAGTAAAAATAATAATGCAAGACAAGTTATAGTTTGTGCCCCACATTTTTGTGGAAGCAATTTAATATTAACAATAATAATAAAATAATGAAAGCAACAATAAGAATATCAATAGTAATAATAATAATAGTAATACTAGTAATGATAACGAAATTAATAGCAATAATAATAGTAGTAATAATAGCATGATGCAACAAAATAAGAATTTGTCTTATCAAAATAATCCAGTAGAAACATATAGTCGATCAAAAATGAAAAGTGAAGTTAAAATACATCATTGTTCGAAATAATAAAATCTTTGTTGAGAAACATTTTTATAGAAGATCGAAAATAAATATAATAATTAATCATCGAAGTATAGAAAGCATTCGGAAAAATAATTATAAAGAGAAAAATAAGTAGGAGAAAAATGAAGCTACATCCAATAAGGAGTTAAAGAGAATGATGACTAGAAGAGACGAAAGAAAATTAAGGAATTGAATACTAAGGAAGAAGGACGAGAGGAAAAATCGGAACTGAAGAGAATAAGGCGGGGAAGGAATAACTAGCATGATACTCATTATGAATCAACAAACAAAAATGAATACAAGGTAGGGAAAGCAATAAACGACATACGAGTTGAAATAAGAAGGAATTAACGAGACAAGCAGAAATAAGAGATTGCTTGCACCAGAAGCAAAAGAATATGGGTACGGAAGAATAAATTGTACCTAATAAGGACTCAACAAATCAGGACGACTATAAGAGATGGAAGGAAGCAATGAATCAAAGAATTGAATACAACGGGATCAAAATGGATGGAATAAGACTTGTGTCCATATCGAGTTGATTATTAAATTATTCATGTAGTTGCATGGCCTGTTTAATGTTGAGTTAATCCTGACTGAGTCAAGTCTGTCTAATGTATTAGTCAACTAACACATTAGCTAAACCTGAGCTCTGATACCACTAAAAACCTTGTCACGCCCCGCTTCCCAAAAATATGGAATACGAGCACGTGACGAAGCCCAGCAAATGATTTTTACATCATCCATAAGCTGTAGGATCGACTCAGCATCATAACAAGAATATAACCAGATTTATATATAACCAAGCGTGCATGAATAATTTATTAAGCAACAGAAAACAATTTAAACAAATAATAATATTCAAATAGTTCCCATGTCTGGATCAAGTGTAAACTCGGAAACAAGTCTTATACGGCAGGAGAAATAAATACCTTAAGGAAAGCAACTATTTAAACAGGTCCTTGCTCCAAGCAAAACCTGAAATGTCTGCTCGCCAATTCCAGCAGGTAACTTGTCCCAAGTCTGCTTAATAAATATAAAAGGGAAAACAGGAAAAACAAGAGAGAATGCCCTTAGTGCAAGCTAGGGCCACAAACAGTAAAAACGAGTACAAGTAGGGGGAACAGGAATCAAGAATGCAACAGGGATACAACAAGTAGTGGGAACAACCAGGAATTAGCTAGCAAGGGAGGACTACTTAGTAAATAGGCTAGTTAACAACTGCTAATGGTAAAACATATGTCAGGTGAACCTGTAGGGGTAACTAACATCAAGTATCATGTTTTATGTGTCAGGTTTCACGTATCAAGTTTCATATTTCAAGTTACAGGTGTCATGTTCAAGTTTCATGTATCAGATATCAGGTAACCAGGTAATCAGGTAACAGGATAATCAGGTAACAGGATAATCATGTATCAGGTATTAAGTTCAAGTCTTGTGTGATTACTATCTAGGTAGCACGACATGCATCCATCTATTTACTACATGGTTGCTACAGTCAAATCAGTTGCGTTTAGACCTAGTAATGGAGTCTGTAGGGCGGTGTACTCAGGTATCAAGTAATCAAGCAGGCACGGTTCATGAATACGAATTAAATAACAGGTTCACGAAGCAAGTTCGTGAATACTAACAGGTTCAAGGACCACACAGTGGTTCCATGAATACAACAGGTTCATGAGTCAAGTAACTGACTCCATGAATACATCACATGCAACAGGTTCATGAACCGAGTACTGGGAAACACGGGCCCCCTTCTGAGTACACTTACCTATATTGTCCACTCTATAGTCTTTCTCTTAACCCCGGCTTATTACATTTGTTCAGGCAGAATTTGTATATTTGTATTTATGCATATGAAATAGTATTGAAATAATGTAGATTAATTCTAAGAAAAATTGGGGATGTCCTATAGGGTGTCCAGCAACTACATATAAAATTTCGTGTCAAACGCTCGCTGTTACACAGCTAAATTAATTTGTGAAATAAATGTACACAGCAGTTTTGCAAAACTGCGTCTACTGACACAGCTGCAGTATAACTGCCACAACTCCTAGACCGTAACTCCAAATTCGAACATTTTGGAGTCTATCGATATCTACACATCCGGATCTACAATTTCTATTCAGGGCTCGGGCCCAGATTCAAAAGATAAGGGGGTCGAAACAACGAAAGGAAATTCAGGACAGCAACTCGTAGAAATAATTTACTAGCATGGTTACATGGGAAAATGTTATTTGGTGTCTAAGTCATTATGTGGCATCAATACATGATAATGGAGGTCAAACACCAAAAAAATAAATGTTTTTCAAGTTATAGGGGCGCAAGTTCGTCAAAAAATTGAATGTGACTTGCATCTACAAATTTAGGGCTCCTTAATTCATATGTCTATATTTTCATGTGTCCAAGGGTAAAAGAGTCCAATAATTATAAATTAAATGCAAGAAAATTTTGTGACTCTTAGAATTGTCAATTTGGAGGTTCAATATTGATCTACAACGAATTTCAAGGAGGAGTCACAATCTAACTATTTGTAGTATTTCAAGAGTGCTTGTACTAGAACAATAAAATTGTACAAGGATACTTGCCTTAATTTGACAATGTCTAGATCCACTAGTTGAAGGAATCTGGGTAGAAAAATCCCGGAAGAAGTCCTCAAAAAGCGCGCTCGAAAAACTACCGAAGATCGAGTTTTCCCCACGCCGGATCCCAGCCCAAACAGCAAACAGCGAACGGATTAGCTGCGCCCAGAACACCAAACAGCGAGCGCAGCCAATGGAAGAGCTCCTCCGCAGCGGATCTGATCCAAACAGGGAACAGCGGATCTCGGATCGCCTGTGGGTGAAACACCGAACAGCGATCTCACTGGCTCGATCGCACGGATCTTGAAGCGATCGAACGCCTGAGATTCGATCCCGCCCAATCCTCCTTCTTCTTCGTTCTCTTCGTCGACGATCCGAGAACGGGAGAGAGATTGAGTGCGGCGATGGCGCAGCAACGGCGCGGCGATGGCTTCGACGGTGACGAGGAGGATGACGACGGCGGAGGCAAAGGTGCGACGTCGAGAAGCGACGGCGCGCGGCGATGGAAGGTGCGGCGGTGGGCTCTGTTTCTGATTCAAGAACAGGGGAGGAGTTCGGCGGTTGCTGGCGAACGGAGAGGAGGGCGTTGGAGATTGGGTTCGAGAGGTGATGATGGCGGTGGTGGTTGCTGTGGAGTTGACGAGGCGACGGGGGTGGTGACAGGCGATGGGTAATGGCGAATTGGGTTCGGGAGGTGGTAAAGGCGATGGGTTATGGCGAAGTGGGTTTCGGAGTCGATGGTTGATGGTGGTGGACGGGGCAGTGGTGGTCGAAGGTGAAGGTGATGGCGAACGGAGGTCGATGGTGATCTGAGGGCGAGGAGGCGATGCGAGGAAGGAGGCAGATTGGGTTCGAATGGTGTGAAGAAAACGGAAATGGGAGGAAGAAGGGTAGCGGCTGGTTCTGGGGGGTTTAACAGTAGATGGTTTACGGCTAGGTTAGGGTTAGATTTTATTAGGGTTTAAATAGGATGGGTTACGGGTTTGGGTGAGAAAACGGGTTTGGTTGTGGTTTTTAACGGGTTTAAGGGTTTTGGGTATTAAAATGGGTATTAAAAATCAATAAGAAAAGTATACAATTAGAGACAAATGAATAATAGATCAATAATAATATAGTAGCAAAAAAGTAAATTAATTTGTGTGCATCAAATTAATACCCAAATACTGCTAAGTAAAATAGAATAAATTTCCGATTCATCAATCAAATATAATATCAATATTAATAACATCAATAATAATTTTGATATATACCTATCAAAAATGAGATTTGAGATAAACAAGTTTAATAAAATCCAAATAGAAATAAAATAAGATACAAATAGTCGATCACTTAGAAAATAATCATTAAAGTTAGAATATACTACTATTCGAAGAAAATACAACTTCCGATTCGAAAAGATTTTTTAAATGGAAGGCTCAATTCAAGTTTAAAATAATACTGAATTTATACTAAGTCAAAATACGAAAAAAATTTCAGAAAATACGTATTTAGGGAAACAGGGGTTACAAACATAAAAGAAATCTTTTTAACATTCTACATCTAATAACTTAAATTAGTTTCTTTTTCATACTACACTAGAATTAGCATCCAAAATGGGTTCTTTTTACATAAGATTAATAAAAGTAAATAAGAAAAATAAAATAAAGTAAAGAGTCCTCAATTTGGTTCATCCATTCATATGCATACTCTTAGCCCAAAGTTCAAGTTGTATGTTCTACAACCCAAAAATTGGTGTATACACATGGTCCATATGCTTATGTATGCGTCCAATATCAAGTCCTACAATCCAAAATGGGTGTATTCACAAGGTCCATATGCTTATGTATTTAGTCCAACAACAACAATAAGAACAACAATTACTACTACAAAGATTCAATCTTTATGGGTTTCATAACGGTTCCTTTATTCTTTTCCATATATGTGGTTATTTCTTTTTCTTTTTACCAAACAAAAGCTACAACATATACAACAAAACAACACCCAACAACATCACAAAAACAACCTTCCCAAAAGAACAAAATAAAACAAAACCAAGGAAGATAAGAAGAAGAAAGAACCAAAACAACAAACTCAAATAAACAAAAGCAAGTGGAGAACCCCCACCTTAAACTTTCCCTCGATGGAAGGACTTGCTAGCACACATTCTTCTTCCCCTAAGCTCCTATCAAAACTTCTAAGAACCTATAAAAGAAAACTCTCCTATTAGTCTTTCTCTTTCTTTTTCCTTTCCTTTCTTTCTGTCTTTGTAAAGTGAGACAAGTAATGAAGGGAGGGGATATTTATAGGTGGAGGATGGGGTGGAGAGTGCAAAATTGCACTCAACAATTGCACAAAACCCCCTAGGGGAATGGAGGCCGGCCATGACTCTAAGGGAGGTAGGGATGAGGTGGAGGTATGGGTGTAGGGTGAGGTGGAGGCATGGTGGAAAAGATAAGGTTTCTAGAAGATCACTCCTTAATCTTCTCATGCATACTTAACCCTAGTTTAAGCCTCCTAAAACCCTCACAATCAACTTAATTTTCCATGACAAGGATAAGTACCTTGTCCAAGAGTATACACTACACATTTTGTACAATACAAATGTACGTATATGTATACGTTTGTATATATATGTGTATACCAAGAAATCTTTATAAAATCCGTATAAAATAATTTAATTTTGAAAATAATAATAAAATAAATTTTATTATCAATTCGGAAGATCACGGTACCAATTCGATACACTACCGATGTACACAGACCGGTATATGTGTACAGACAATGTTTATGAATAAACCGGACGAAAATCACCAAAATATTTCAATTTTGGAATTAAAACAAAATAATAATAAAATAATAATTTATACAAGGTAATATTTGTCCGGGATATTACATGTAAAATTACCAAACAACAATCACACTGTTTCTTAACAACAGTAGCAAGTTGTATTTATAAAGAGAGAACAATTCTTATTCAAAATTTATGAAAATTGGTAGAAATGTTCCAAGTTGACTTGGGATACTACTGTAAAAATTTCAAGTTCAAATTACCTTTCATCATGGGGTTATTCCTTCCAGTGTAACAAGTACTCCTAAAGGAAACATGACCGAAACAATTTTATTCCAGTACCCAAACAAGATTTTTGTTAAATACCAAATCATCTCCAAAAATTGAAAAAAAAAATGGTGGAATTGTTGTAAACACATACATGGAACATGCACAAAAGTTCAACTCAAAATCTTTGTATTTTGGAATGAATAAATTTCCAAACCGAACACAAAACTTTGTTGAGACAGAACCTAAATCAGTTCAATATTTTCCTTACCCATTATAGGTGTAGCATTTTCTAAAAATATCAAACATTATCCAAAAATTATGGAAAATTGAGAAATTTATATAGACATGCATGAGAAATTACAGTAAAAATCTCAACTCTAAATTCATAGTAAAAATAGAGTTATGATTTTTGTAAGTCAAGCAAGTTTAATTCACAAGAGCTGAAATTTTATTCCAAACCAGAAAAACGATAGAATTTATTAAAATATCAAACCATATCCAAAATTTATGAAATTTGGTAGAGTTCTTCAGGACATAATCAAGATGCTACTGTAAAAATTTAAAGTCTGAATTTAATTATGATAAGAAGTTCTTCTTTTCTAACTTATCATGCTAAAGCTTTTCAAAATTCACATCTTTTGTTCATTACTATAACACTCATCTATTTTATAATTTAAAAATAGTCGTTTGTATTTCCTTTATTCTGATTAGATATTATTGTTATTGTTATTAATATGCATAAATATGCAATTTTATTGTATACTAGGTTTACCCGTTGACACGTACCTACGACACGTCTTCGGAACGGTGCACCTTGTTTGATCATATAAAATAGTTTTGGAGGTCCAGCAAATTAATTGAAGTAGCAAACATAGAGCAAAAAACATATTATATGGTTTTTTGATTTTTTTAAAAATTATTTTAAAAGTTTTTAAAGTTTTTAAAGTTTTTAAATTTTTACTTTTTTAATTTTCTAAAATTTTTAAATTTTTTATTTTCTTAATTTTTTGAATAGAAGAGGGAGGGAGAGAGAGAGAGAAAAAAATTAAATAAATATAGGAGTTGTTTTGGGTGGGAGATTTGAATTTGAGTTTTGGGAGGAAATTTTGGGGGGAAAATATGTTTTATAAGGTTAGATCTGGGCCTTTGATTTTTGGGGGGATTGATGGAGAGCCACTTGATAGCTTTCTTTGTGTTTTATTATATAGATATATATTTTAATTAATTTATTTATTAGGTGGAGCGGGTTTTATTGAAATTTATTATGAAAAAGAGAACTAGAAGGACCTAAAAGTAATGAAAAAGTCTAAAAGGGGTTCATAGTTAATTTTTCCACCTTTTTTTCTTCTTTCCCTTCATTTCGTCAGATTGCAACCTTTCTCCTCTCCTCCTTTCTAATTTCGGCCGAAACCCAAATAACACCCAAAACTAGGGTTTTTGAATCCACCCATTATGCCACTTCAAGCTTCAAATTTTTCGGTGATTCTAGGAGATTTTAAGATGCTCTTCAGCATGGTAGTGTCGATTTTTCCATAGAGCTTCTTGAAGGTATACCAATTTGTATAGTTGTTTATGGAATTGTATGTTTTTATTTTTTTTCATAAAAATCATAGTAGAAAGTAGTTTAGAGTATGTAAAATATGCTAGAGGTGAAAGATTTCAATTTCTTTGGTAATAATATGGAAATTTTATTAAACCTAGGATTTGAGTTTAGGAAGGGTATGGAGAATTGCACCTATGGAATGCTAATAATTATTTTGGAAGATGTAGAATATTTTGGGATAATTTTGGAGTATTTATGATAAATTTTAACTATTGTTTGATAATTATTAGGAATTTTCCCGGTATCGGGAAATTATGAAAATAAAGTTTATTGATTTAAAAATAGGATAATTATGGAAAAATATGTATAAACATTAGACTTTATTCCCGAGATGCATATATGAGTTAATCTTGGGATATAGAAGTTAATTCGGAGTATTTTACCCTTAAAATATAAAATTTGATTAGAACTCTTCTGATCGAGGGGTAAAATTGAGTTTTGGGTATATAACTAGAGAATTGTTGATTTGACATGCTTATGTAGGTTGTATATGATGTGTGAATATGTTTGATGTGCATTCAGGGGATAGATAATGTGTATTTTGAGTAAATGGCTTACGGTTCGACAATTTTCTTAATAGGTATTAAAAAGTGAAGCTTGATTAGCGACCGGGAGAGCGAGGAGTATTTTCTTGCCGGTTCGTCAGGTGAGTATGATTATACTATGTATATACTATGTTGTGACAAAATTTTATACGGATTTGATATGATTTGTGTGAGTTATAGCCAAACGAAGATTTACTCGAAAATACGAAACTTTTTTATGTTCAAATTGTGTTATGTGGTGAATTAGCATGGTTTTGAATATTTGGTGTTATGAGTAATGTATTGGGTGTATATATATATGATAATATGAAGTAATTGGGGTTGATAGACGTATAATATATGGAAGATAAATAAAAATGACATGTATATATGGTGTTATGATGTATTGATCAATCTGGTGCATGCTTGTCATATATGGGAGATAATGAGTTGTGATGTGATAATTGATGAAATTAATGCGTGAATATATGTATGATAAAGAGATGTTCAAAGTGAAACTCATGGACGATAATATGATATAATCATCTACTTAACTTGGCATGTTCATAATATATTATAACGTGACTAAATAGATACTTTGGTAAATTCATAATATGCAATAATATGATGTAAGAATCTTATAAATTAAATAACCGGGTGTATGTAAATATGTGTTATAATGAGGTAATAAACAGCATGGTATACACATAATGTGTGATGTTGTGACAAAATAAATAATATGGTGCATTCATGATACACAATAATATGAGATAAAAGATGAGATGATATGTGATAATAAAATGGGATAATAATTCTCATGGTAAGTGTCAAAGATGTGACAAGTTATTGAAATGATAGATGAGATGCTATGTGGTGATAATATGAGATGAAAAGATGAAATGAAAATAATAATAACAGTTAATTTTTTGTTGATCAGTACCCACAGAAATCGTGGGGGTTTGGGCTAGTCCTCTTAATACCCATAGACCGGCTTGGGGTGCGGTGTTTATTACCCAAAAATATGTTTGGGGTGCGGTGTTTTTATTGCCCAAGCTATCAGCTTGAGGCCTGGTTATTACCCAGCTTGTCTGGGGTGCAGTGATTATTACCCAGGCTATCGGTCTTGGGGTGCGGTGATTATTATCCAAACTCTATTTGGGGTGCGGTGTTATATTACCAAACTTGTCTGGGGTGCGGTGATTATTACCCAAGTTTTACTTGGGGTGCAGTGTTTTCCTTGCTGGCATAGGCTGGGAGGAAGACGTAGCCTTGGACACATAAGATCCCGGGGGGCAGAGGTCCGCGTGTTTACTAGGCTGTCGGCTTTCAGTATATTGGGATACTGTGGCTCACTGGTCGACAAATTAATAAAATAAATAAATGTGCATTGTAAAGGAAAATGAGAATGAGAAAGTAAAGAAAGCATATGATGTGAAATGAGAATGAGAAAGTAGAAAAAGCATATGATGTGAAATGAGAATGAGATAGTGAAGAAAGCATATGATGTGAAATGAAAAGGAAAATGAGAATGAGAAAGTAAAGAAAGCATATAATGTGAAATGAGAATGAGATAGTAAAGAAAGCATATGATGTGAAATGAGAATGATAAATTAAAGCAAATGTATTATGAGTTGAGAATAAATAGTAAAATAAGTTTTATTATAAGATGAAATTGAGAAAGTGAATAAAGTGTATGATATGAAATGAATATGAGAAAGTATAGAAAGTGTATAATACGAAATGAGAATAAACAAAGTAAAGAAAGTATGTTATGTGAATGAATATCAAAAGTATAGAAATTGTGTTACAAGAATGAATATGAAAAGTAAAGAAAATGTGTTATGAGTATGTGAAGGAATATGAGAAGTAAAGAAAATATGTATGAGAATGAATATGAAAAGTGAAGGAATCCTGTATGTAAATTAATATGAAAAGTAAAAGAAAATGTGTATATGAATGAAGATGAGAATTGAAGAAATTGTGTTATGAGTATGTAAATGAATATGGAAAAAGTTAGTAAAGTGTGTATGAGAATGAGAATGAAAAGTAAAGAAATTATTTTATGTGATTACATATGAAGAATAAAGAAATTGTACTATGAAAATATCTATGAAAAGAGAACAAATTATGTTATATGATTAAATATGAAAAGTGACGATATTGTATTATGTAAATGAGTATGAAAAGTGAAGGAATCATGTATGTGAATTATTGTGAAAAAATTGAAGAATTTGTGGTATGGAAATGAATGTGAGAAGTGAAGAAAATGTGTATGTATTATACGAATGAAAAGTAATGTCATATGTATTAGGAGTGTGAAACATGAAGAAAAATATATTATGTGAAGAATAATATAAGTGGTATTAGGTGATGAGAATGGTTATGAAAATGGTTATTAAAGTAAAATATAGCATGATATGAGTTGATGCACCTTGGAATTGTGTCGATGAACTACTTGCCCGTTATTACCATGAAAATGGTGGGAAGTATCTGCCTTGGCACAACTCCCAGGGTGTATTAGTAGGATATTGATATGATAGTTGTATTGCGAGATAGAAATGAAAAGTAAAGTAAATTTTAAGATGAAAATGAAAATAAAGTAAAGTAATAAGTTAAGCTATCGGCGTGAGATGTGATGTTATATTACCCAAGATCTACTTGGGGTGTGGTGATTATTACCCAGTCTATCTAGGGTGCGGTGTAATATCACCCAAACTATGTTTGGGGTGCAGATTATTATCTGATAAGAATGAAAGTGAAGTAAATTGTAATATAAGATGTAAATGAGAATGGAAGTAAGATACATTTTCGATAAGAATGAGAAGCAACTAAAATTGTATTATGTGATGAAAATAAATTGTAAAGCAAAGTAAATGATAAACTGAGAATGAGCATTAAAATAATTTGTATGATGAAATCAGAATGAAGAGATGATAAATTGTAAATATAATGCGAATGAAAGTTAATGTATTACGAGATGTTATGATATGTGTTATAATATATGATTGAATGTGATATTATGAGATTGAATGCATATGAATAAGATGCGATGAAAATGGATGAATGTGATGATCTGCAATAAAATAAATAAATGTGATGAAATGCTATGAAAATGCATGTGATATTATATGATGGAATGAATGTGAAGTTATCTGGTGAGAATAAATATGATGAGAATAAATATTAATATGTTATGAGATTGAATGAGTGTGATGTTATGCAACGAGAATGATGATAAATATAGTATGAGACTGCATGAATGAAATGCTATGAGATTGAGTGACTGTGATGTTAGAGACGAGAGTTAATGTGAAGATGGAATACCTTGGAATTGTGTCGAGGAAATACACGCCCGCTATTTCCATGGAAATGGTGGGAACTACCTGCCGAGACATAACTTCAAGGTAGGGAGAGTGGATATGGATTTGTAACTAGGTTGATGATTCAAAAGAGTACTTTAGTGCAAAGTCACTATTATGATGTTTTATATTCAAATTTCAGGTTAACTTATTTATTAGGATATTTGTAAGTTCTTTCAATTTTCTTTATATAGTTTAATTTATTTGCTTAACTAGTAAATTATACTCACACCAGACATGGCTAACGTCTGTTGTTTTCTGGGGGTTAGGGGAGTCCCTCGCTGAAGGTGGACGACCCAAACTCTCCTGCAGGTTTTGATAGCAGCGAGGTGAGATAGTTTTTGAGGTTTGGTAGTTATACTTTGCTCGTAGTAGATGGGATATATATATTTATATATTATATATAGAAATGGGGGTAGAATGATGTAACCCCTGTTTTTCATTTTATGTATTTTTGGATGTATTTCTTTTTCTTATTTTGAGTGTTTATTCATATTGTATCTCTTTTTTCACCTTGTTTTGGATCTCCATTCTCATTATATCCATCTATTTGATTTTTTGCCTTTATTTGATCTTCTTGATTTAATTGTCAGTCTATTATTTTATTTTTGTTGATCGAGCTATTATTTTTGGTCCTCATTAATTATTTGTTCATGTCCCATTTTTTTTTTTGTACTCATTTTTGTTCCTATTGTATTGGATCCCTTTTGTTTGATACACTAATCCAATTTTTTTTTTAAAACCCAATAGCTTTATTAAACCATACACCCATAACCCATTAGTAATGCCCAATTAAATCTATTGTTACTCCACTATGTTTATACCCCAAACCTGTTACACCCCCTATATCTCTTCATATATATACTTGCCCCCCTGTTCATCCCTATAACCTAGCCGCCTATGATCTTCTAAACCCTAGCTATCCCTTCAGCCGTCTTCAATCTCTCCCCTACCGCACCTCCCGAAACCCTCATACTTCAACCCATCCGCCTGTCACCCTCTCATCTCCCGACTTCACCCTCCCCCGGTGATTCCCCTTCTGTCGTGACGCCAATGGCAGCGACAGCCAGTGCGTCCACATCCCTGTGCCCCCGTCTCCGTGCTGTTCCCTCCTACGTCGTGACCTCACCTCGACAGCAGCCCCACTAGTGCAGCGCCTCCCATCTGCGCTGTCTCCTCCCGACGTAGTCAGCACAGAACAGCGAGCAGCAACTTCGTGACGTCGTCGTTCTCCTGTGCTCATCCCTCCGCTACCCTCTCTTGTGTGCGTGTGTTGGACCTTTTGAGTTGTATTCGTGGTTCTTCGTTCGTTCGTTTGAGTTCGTGCTCGGGAAAACCGTTTCCGTTATTCTTGTTCTTGCTTCGTTCTCGTCGTCGGCTATAAGGCAAGTAACTTGTATTAATATCTGTTACAAATACAAGTACTAAATACCGCCTGTAGTGTAGTTGTGTTCTAGAGACAATTCTTGTGCAAAACTCCTGTTATATCTTGTCTCTATGAGTTGATTTGCCCGTAGTTGTCTCATTACACATACGACATGAGTTTATACTTAGATCTAACCAATTCTTGATGTATGCATGCATGTTGTTTGTGGATTAGGAAGTGTTGTATGATCATGTATGCTTCATTGGGTTAGGAGTAGTACAACTCGTAGTAGAATTGCATAACACCCTATACCATGTTGCTTGGACATCTAGTACACCATAAAGCATATTTCAGTTTTTGTTGTCACCCCGATTTGTGCAGTATTTTAGACCCTATTAAGGTCAGTATATGAAAATTATTTGTGAATATGAATTATAGAGAATTCTGTCTACTTTCCAGAATTTCTGACAGATCTCAGTTTCGTTTTATGAGTTGTAAGTTATTGTTGTTTTACTACAGATGTGTTTAAAATTACAGATTCTGTTTTTATATGAATTCTGTATGGGTAATTATTTTTCTACTGATGTTAAAGATAATATTTTGATCCAATATTCTGCTGAGTACAACTAGACTTGATTGGGATTAACCTCTATTTTTTGTGGATTTAATTAATGACTTTTATAAACCATGTTATGCTTGTGAAAAACTACTATACTTGCAGAATTTTCGTACTGTTCAGTAAAGAAACATAATTTCGACCTGATTCTATTTGCTTTTTATAAAAACTTTGTGAATATGGATTGTATCTTACTTTATCTATTTTATCACCCTTTTGAAGGATCTGGATTTCATTTTATATTTTGTAATCTATTGCTGTTTTGGTACTGTTGTATTTATGATTTCAGATTTACAAAATCACTGTATCTTGCTGCTTTCTGATTTTATTTGACTATTCTATCTATGTTGGAAAATTATGAAACTTTATTTTCTGTTACTAAACATACTAGGAAATTCCCCAGATCTTTCATGGATTTAATCAGTAAGTTTTATACTGTTTTCCTATTTATGAATACAAACTTCTGATTTCTGGCTGAATATGTTTTCTGGATACAATTCTGTTTTGAGTCCTATTTTTGTGAAATACCATATGATTTATATATATTTGCTGGATTCGGCCAAGATTCTATTTTTCAGGTTTTCTAAAGGATCCATATTTGCACATTTGTAGCAACGGAAATTTCAGATTTAGTACAGTACTGTCTTGCTGTCCTGAACTAGAATTTTCATTGTTCTATCCTTTTATGTGTTGTCTATCACCTGTACATGTTTATCTTTCAACCTGAACCTATTACTTATTAATGCCATGTTATCCTTGCCCTGTTTGGTGACCCATACATGCCTGTCTGATAATAATAACAAATAATCAAGCCGAGGTTAGGGGAAATATCTAGTGGTGGAAAATATAGAAATGTGTACTTGGAAGGGGGCCGGTATTTACCATCTGATTATCTGTTATCTATTATGTGTTCATGACTACATGATACAGGACTCTGTTTATCTGATTACCTGACTGCACACTTCCCTATAGGAAGGTGTACTCGGAAGAGAACACGTAGGTTCTATCTGTCTGTATCTGTTATCTGTCTGTCTGATACCTGATTACACGGCCTTATACAGTCCACTACGAAGTCTAAATGTAATTTGCTTGAATATAGCAACCATGTGGTAAAAGTTGGGACGCATGAAGTGCTACCTAGATAGATCTAAAATATAAGACCTGTAATAACATGACATCTGTTACCTGTTTACCTGTATCTGTTATCTGACATCTATTACCTGTACATCTGTTTGCATAGCATCTGACACTTGACATGTTACATGTACTCTGTTACATCATCATGATATCCGATTTTGTTTTTCTGATTCATATTAGACATTATGTTATGCTGTCATATCTATTCTATGCTATATTGTTTCTGCTGTACTCTATATCTGTTATCTTTTTTTTGTACTTGTGTTTGCACTACAAACGGCCCGTAACTTGCATTGATGGGCGTTTTTTTTTTCTCTTCCTGCAATTTGTTAAATTGCAGATTATGGTTACCAGTTTCCTGATGGAGTAGGTAATCTGAGATTATAGATGTTGGAGTTCTTACTACTATTGTTATTATTTCCTGTTGCTTATTTTTAATAAATGTATCTGTTACTTGGATTATTTTGTATTGGGCAATGTGACCCAGAATTTTTAACTTGTTTAGATCTGGTTTATTTGAGATTTATTAAATTTTGTTTCAAGTAAATTCTGTTAGTATATTGATTTATTTATGCATGCGTGGTTGGCTTTTCCTTGCATATTACTCTGTTATTCCTATGAGATGTTGTGAAGATCCTGACAGCTTATGGATGATAAAAATCATTCGCCGGACTTAGTCACGTATCCGTATTCCGTATTTCCTTTTTGGGAAGCGGGGCGTGACAAATGATGTATTATTTTGCACTATGGAAGATTATGTGTATAATTGTAAGGTATAATGATATATATATATATATATATATATATATATATATATATATATATATATATATAGTGCTGTGATGAAGTATGAAATCCCGTACCCACCTCGTTGTGGAGTACTGGGTTCTATGGTTGGTTTTGAAAGGTTTTACTAAAGGTTTCTAAAAAATCATACATGTTTTCAAAAGAATTTTTGGTTTTTAAATTGTATCTTGCATATTATGAGGAATTATGCCCCCAGAGCCGTATATATTAATGCCTGTGTGATGTTAAATGATTTGGCATGGGGAGGATTGATATATATTACAAATACCTTGATTTTTGTGACTGTTTGCAGAATTCTGGAAGAAAAAAAAATCTGCAAAAGGGTAAATATTTCTGGAGAAACTTTGCCGAAATTTTTAATAAAAATCTATGAATATTTTTCTAAGTAAGAAATTGTGTAGATAAGTAATTGATTAAGTTAGTGAACATTTGAATAAGGAATAGTTAAAATAAATAAATAAATAAATAAATAAATAAGTAAATAAAAAATTGTGGTGTTACAATTACAAACATTCCTAGCTCTAGTTTGTAGCTCATGAGTATATCATGCCTACATCCATCACAAAAATTACTTCCATAACAACAAATTTAACAAAATTAAACTTCATTTTTATAGATCACTTGTCACTTCAGCCAATTGCTGAAACGAGTGGCAGTGCAGGAGAAGAAGCTGAAAGCGATGAGTGATAGGGACGGAGCGGAGCAGGCAAAGACCGCTGAATTGGAGGAGGTGAAGCACCTAGCGGAGACCTAGGCAACACAGATTGAATTGCTAGAGTCGGCCTTGGCGAAGGAGAATGATTAGGTGGCTGGAGAGAAGGAGCGACCAAACCGAGAGAGGGATCTTGCAACCAATTAGAGGGAGAGTGCTGCCCTTGGAGAGAGAAGATATAATGAAGGCGGCAAAGGACGAAGTGGAGGGGTACTTGGCCCTGAACATGGAGGAGGTGTACACTAGGGCCCTTGGGCACGTTAGAGCGTGAGTTCCTAGCTTCAATCGTTGGGGGTACTTGTTTTATGATTTCGTTCCAGGCGATGAGGATGAAGAGGAATAAGAGTAGGAGGAGGAGGAGGAGGAGCATGACGTCGTAGAGGATCCCTTGTCAATGATGGTTGTGACCCCCGGGGGCTGTTGAGGGAAGTGGTTGTGAGACTACCCTTTTCCGTGGATCAGTTGGACGAGGTGGATCCTTGACTCCTCCCTTAGATAGTTGTCTTTGTATGGATGCCTAATAGCAGACTGGCCACCGCTTGATGTATCATTACATTGCAATGAAATCCTTTTGCTCTTGAGCTTTTGTGTATCTTGTGAGCTTGGTTGCCTCCATTAGAGTAATCCATCATTCATTCCCACTAGTAGGTTGTTGTGTATGATGCACGTGACTCCCCCAACCACGAGGTCATCCATCTTCGTACTAAGCTTCAGGTGACAGAGCTAGGACTTGCTTGTTCAGGGGAGAGGCTTTTTAAAGTGGAGACAGAACTTGTCCATTTGAGAAGAGTATTGTCCCGAAAAGATACAGAAACGAAATGCAACGACAAGACCCACAAGCTTTCTGCAATCCTTTTCACACTCCTCGGTGATTCGCCTGCCGTTCGCGCAGGACACACCGTCAGTTACACTGTAATTGCACCTCCCCTTAAAATTATGGGGCTAAGTAATCACAAATCCGGTATCAAAGGGATTCCCCCTCCCCCCCCCCCCCCCCAAACCAATAACTACAGTGACTACTGTACAGCTAGAGGTGACAACTCCTTCTCCATATAATTCCTACCACAATATAGTTGCTTTCTAACTTAAGCAGTGGAGGGTCTGTCATCGGGAATACTCCCAGTGTTTCAGGATTTATTTTGCAAGTCTGTAGAGTGGCCATCGATCGTCCCACTGGTCTGATATCAACCTGGGTCTGGAGCGAAGGATAGGATTATCACAGTTTTCTCAAAACTAAGAACTCACATTATTTGTTGGTCCCACACACCCAAGAAAAAGACCACAACAGATTGGCTCCGTCTGTGGGAAACCACAGATTAATCTCACCTCCGAGCCAAGTATCAATCCAAAGCCACTCCCCCATGGCTCCCGAACTAAGAAGCCCACTACTGTGGGACCTTCAGTCCCTCCTCCCCCACCGGTCCGAAGCCCTTCCAACACCTAAGGGTCGCAGAGACAGCGGGCTGAGAATCCCCACAGACCGGCTCCAAGCACATCCCACTCCACCCGAGGACCGGTCGATCAACTTGTGGTGGGCGACCTCTGGGACATCATCCTCAACCGGCCTGCCCAAGGGGACCTCTGAAACCAACTAGGTCGATTAAGGGGCGAGGTAGCGCACTAGAACCTTGCTCCGAGTCGCAGCGTCCACCGGTCTTGAGGCCAAGGAGATAGCCGTTCCCCAAGGGATCGTCGACACCCTAATGACCACACCGAAAACGGTCACATCACCCATGCCGAGTTCCAAGAGTTCTAGGTTGAAGTCCTGCGAGCGCTCCACGAAGGAGTCCGAGACGAACGACACCCAGGCGAAGAACAAGTCGAACACTCTAGAGAAGAAGAATCCCACGGTTCAATCAGATTCTAAAATCGGCTGGATGAAGTCCGTAGATGGCTCAAAGAGATGGAGGAACGTCTTGCCCGGATAGGAGAGAATGGGGCATTGCCCGGTAGGGGTCACCAACTGTCCCGACCCCCCTTTTCCATCCGTATCCTTGAAGCCCCCATCTCGAGAAATTTAAAACCTCCGCAGTTCGAGACATACAATGGGGAGACAGATTCAGCTGATCACATAGAGGTGTTCAAGACCCTCGTGATGATTCACAGTGCCTCAGATCCTCCCCTATGTCGCGCCATTCGTGCCACTCTGCGTGGCCCAGCTCGGGAATGGTATTCAAAACTTCCCCTGATTTAATTTTCTCTTCTCGAAGAAATTATTTTTGCACACTTTGTGACCAATCGTAAAGAGGAGAAAATGAGCGCTTCTTTCCTGGATCTAAGGCAGAAGGACGGGAGCCACTTCGGATATTCGTCCAAAGATTCACAACCGAAGCCAAGTCAATTTCCTCCCTCGACGCCAGAGTCTCCTCGGCTACATTTTGACATAATGTCTGCCACGTACAACTAAAGGCCTCCCTCGCAAAGAAACCTCCCACCGACTTGCCTGACCTCCTCCGCAGGGTCGAAAAATATATCCGAGCAGAGGAAGCCCTACTTCCCCGCGAGTGGAAGGAGACCCCAGACAAAAAAAAAGGATAGCCGAGGAATCCGAGGCCCCGAAAAAGTTGCAAAAGGAACCCTAGGCCAGAGGCATCCACCTCCAGTTCCACGGTTCGAGAGATTCACCCCACTCACGGCGAATGTTTCAGCCATTGTAACATAGGTTTATTATATAACATCAATTTATTCGTTTATATATTTATCTTTTATGTAATTATTTTTATTAGTATGATAATTGTGCTTAAATATGCAATTTTATTTTCCTTTATACTTTTGAGTTATTTAGCTATACAGTGGAGTGATTTTATAGGAATATATTGCAAATAATGAACTTGGAGTTCATTATAATAAATGTTTGGTCTAGGAGGGGCTTATAACAAATTTTCTCTTTTATTTCCTCCTTCCCTCTCCTCCTTCTCATTTCCGTCTAGATCGCCCGACCGAAACCCACACCCCCCTCCTCTTCTCCTTTTCTTCATTAGGGTTTTTCAAAACCATTAAATCCTTACCCTTTTAAAGAAATTTTTTAAAGGGTTTTAGCTAATTGGAGGGTGCTCTTCAACATCTCGGTGTTGGTTTTTGGATAGGTTTCTTGAAAGGTGAGAATTTATTTCATTAAATTGTATAAGGTTGTATGTTTTTTATTTTTGTCAAAGAGAGTTAGGGTTGTAGGGAGATTAGGATATTATCTTTGTGTTAGAAGTAATTAGTTCTTTAATTGATAAGGGAGAAGTAAATTTGAAAACAGTAAAGGTTTTGGGTTTGAAATTAAAAAGAGCTTATGCCTCAAATTTAGTAGGGATTTGCTATTTGACTTGTTATAAATTATGAGAAATAATTTAGAATAAATTTTGGGAGAAATTTATAGGCTTAAAAATTCAATATTAGAATTGTGAGTGCGTGCATGTATTATGTGCACGGCAGGCATTCGTTGAAATGCCTGTGAGAGATTAGAATGATTTTAATTGTTATTTGTGAGTGATTTAATATCTTTAACCGTAATTAGTGTTAAAACTTGTTAATAGGAAGAATAAGCAAGTTTGGGGAAAATAGCAGAGAGCTTACACCGCCGGTCTTCGCATTTACTTAAATTTTTTTTATTTTATGTATATGATGTACTATGAAAATTTTAAGCTATGATTTGCTATGTGTGACGCGTTAAGTGCATCGAGTATAAAAATTAATAAGTATGATATAGAGTAAATTATGGGGTGTAAGAAAACTATTATATTTGTATGGGAGTGTGTTGATATTTGAGTATATATATAAATATATATATATATATATATATATATATATATATATATATATATATATATATATATAATATATATATATATATATATATATATATATATATATGGAAATGAACGAGTGAGAACTCTTTTGGTGAGAACCACGTGAGAACTTTTGTTTGGGGCATTAGTTGAAAGATCTGAACTGTTCATTTTGATCTACACGACTAAATTAGTCTATGGATGAGAAATCAAGTCATTTGAGATTCGTTTCTCTATGCATTGAAGTGTTACAAATTGTGTGGCTGAAAATTTGTTATTTTTTATAGTGACATGATGCATGGACAAATGAATATCAAATGACTTGGTTTTATATTTTTAGACTAATTTAGTTATGTTAAACAATGTGAACGGTTCAGATTATCCATAGGATGGATAGGCGTGGAGTTCTCATGAAGCTTATCGTGAGAACGGTTCTCACCGAATCGCTACCTTATATATATATATATATGATACATATGATACGGTGTTGTAATATTGAGATTTGGGGAGTTATGATTTTACTGGTATATTAAGAATACGGAGAATAAACTGAGGTGCTTATATACGCCTTTTATGGTAATTTATTGATATATGCATATAAGGTAATGAAAAGGGGAAATTTGTATTATAAATGAGAAAATATATAATAAAGGAGAAATTTTATAATAAGGAAAAATTTTATTGTAAGATGAAATTATAAAGGAGAGAACATAAAGGAGGTAATATATATACAGGAGAAAATTTATTTTAAGGAAAAATTATAAAATGAGTTAATTTTATTATTTTCAGTGTCGCATGATCTCCCAGAGGTTTGGGCTAGACCCCACAAGCCCGGGATCTACCCGGGAATAGGAGTTATATATATGCCCCAAATTTATATTTGGCTACAGGAGTTATTCATGCCCCAAATTACAGTTGGGGAACAAGAGTTTTTCCCTTGCTGGTATAGGAGTAGGAGGAAGACATAGCCTCAGATATGTAAGACTCCTATGGAGCGTCGATCCGCGTATTATATTTATTTTTGACTAGCCTTCTAGCTTTAGTCTTGGTTGGACATGCGCGGGACCGACTTTCAATCCAGCCCACTAATGATTGATTTGTAGGACACCTGGATCTAAGTGGAATGGTGGGTTAGCGGGATTGAAGCGTATGGTGGGAGGCACAAAGATCCCTGTGTTGTATGAGGATGTCAGTTCTGTGGGCACTGAAAGGAGTAAAATAAAGTAAGCGTAAAATAAAGTAAGTGTATAATAAAGGAGTATAAAGAACCCTAAGGGTGGATGCTAGTAGCTCCGTTTTGTAGGTGTGTAGCTCCATCGGCTAGGGGAGTAGTCAGATTTCTTTATATGTTATATGTAGCTTTATTTTGGTATTTTAAGTAAAAAGTTGTATAATAAGTATTTCTGGAAGTATGTTAATTTGGTATCAGGTGCTTGGAGTTTGATTGTATCTATAGATCTATATCTATATTGTAGTGATGGATATTATACCCGTACACACTTGGTGGTGGCGTACTGGATTCTGTGTGATGTTTTATATCGTTTTCCTTTGAAATTTCTGGTTTAAATTCGGGATCTTGTTTGTTATGCATCTATTTATCCCCCAGAGCATATATTTATGATTGTTGTGATGAATTCTATGATTTGGCCTGGGGAGATTATAAATTTATTGCCTATGTTATGCTGTAAATTTTGAAATGCAGATTTCCATATGGAAATGCTGCGAAATGGCTAATATTTTATTGGAGAATTTGTCGAAATTTTTATTGAAGTCCATAATAAGATATTAGAAATAACTTAAGTAGTTAAGTAATAAAATAAAATAAAAAAGGGTGAAAATTTTTGTCATTACAGCCATCGTCATAGAGATCGAGGACAAGGGGATAGTCCAATATTCCCCGCCACCCAACAACGCCAACAGAAGAAGGGACCAGAGATTCTACTGTCGATTCCATCGAGACCACGACCATGAGACCGAAAATTGTTGGCCTCTCAGAGAGGAAATCAAAGCACTCGTACAGAGAGGCTATCTAGAGGAATTCACCCAAAATGCGAGACGAGCCTCCCTTCCTTGAAGAGCAGACACCCGTCTGGTTATTCTGGTGGAAGTAGCCGACGGTCTGGCTATTCTCCACTGCGTTCACGACGGACCAATGGGCGGAGACTCCAACACCTCCTACAAGGCTTTCGTCTGAGAAGTCAACACGGTCCACCACCAACCACCCCCAAGGGTCGGGGGTTATCAGTTTCATTCTCCGATTCAGATCTTGAGGGTGTGTGGCTCCCCCATGGTGATGCTCTTATCATCAGCCTCGGTTTAGCCAATCACAAAGTTCACCGTATACTGGTCGACAACAGAAGTTCGGTGAACGTTCTATTCCTAGCGGCCTTCAGTGCTCTAAAACTCCCCATGGAGTTGTTGAATTCGGCAGGGTACGTGCTCCAGGGGTTCTCATGAGCCCCCGTTCAAATCGAGGGAGTCGTGACCCTCGACGTGACAGCCGGGCAGGCCCTAACTTCCCATACAGAAACCATGGACTTCATGGTGGTGAATTTCCAAGCTGCCTACAACGCCATACTCAGCCGATCCGGCCTCGCATCCCTCCAGGCAGTACCCTTATCATACCACATGAAGATGAAGTTCCCCACTGAACGCAGAGTAGGTATCGTTCGAGGCAACCAAGAGGTAGCTCGAACTTGCTACATGGCTACTATGGGAGTTGCGGTCCTCCCCCTCGACACGTTTGGCCTCCCCTTCAAAAGAAGTACAATCGATTCCGAACCTGTCAACGAACTGGAAGAGGTGCCATTTTTTGAGGATGATCCAGGAAAATGCTTCCAAGTGAGTTGGTCTCACCCCCCCTCTCCTCCTCCCCCTGTAACACCCCGAATCCCAAATACAACTGAATTCGAGAGTTCTACAGGATCTTTTCACTTCTTTCGTACAATTTTACAAGGAATTTAAAACTTTTATTTCAACAATAATTACATCAGAGTCTTTTACAACAATAAGCAGCAGAATTAATAAAATATAACAATAATGAATGTACAATTGTTACAACTTTAACATTTAAGTAATCAACAGCATCAATTCTCTTTATATCTTCATGTAACTCCAATTCCTGCATATAAAACTGTGGGCGCTTCAGTTGCTTACAACTGACGAAATATTATACACGGCCATCCTCTCTATGCCGGAAACAGTATAACGATTCCTAAATACTTTAGCAAACACAAACTTGATCACAAGCAAAGCTACAAAGGGGACTATCCTATAGATGTCGTGTTGTGCGGTGCACTTAGTCCTTAATGCATTTATTTATGTTACATGACACTAATGCACACTTGTTCGGATTCTATGCATCCCATACTACATAGGTCCGAGGGCAAGCCCTTAAACGTTCTTCATCTTTGTAGGGTTCAATCCCTCGTCATGACTTAATCTACTACTGTAACTACGGTAAGTATCCTAGATGTTTTCTGACCTACGAACTCATGTCTAAGTCACTCTGGAGGGAATCCCATCGCTGACATGACTCATCATGCAGACATCCTGTGGTAATTCAGCTCTCACCATAGACATGACACCACCCATAGTCTTCAAACATCCCACGAGCGTCGCCACCGGGACGGTACTCTGGAACAGTATCCTCACCCAGACTCATCATGGGAATTCCTGGGATACGCTCTCGCCGCTACCCAACAGCTCCCATACTCAATGTTTTTCTCTCACTTCCATCACAGCCTTACAGAATTTGTTTTAAAGAAAATCATCACAACCTAGAGCTAGCTTACCCTACCGGACTTAAATCAACAATAGAGACAGTCAGCCTACCTGGCTACTTCTCGAGAGACACTAAACCCTCAACGGTTAGCTCTCAAAATCATAAATAATACTGCCGGTCACTAGGGTCTCGCCTAGCCTCTAGATTCCAACAACTATCTCTTTCTAGAGATCAACAATATTTCATAATCAATCTCCAATAATATTTCCATTTCTTTTGTTCACAAATTCTTTCTCAAAAACATTTCTTTTATAATCTCATAACATGAGAACCATTCAATTACATCTCTTTATCAATTTCATCTTTCATAACCTGGTGTGCATTCCACAATAAAACTCAATCACATATTAATAACCATAAAATCTCATATTCAACTTATTTAACTTTCATTTGTCAAAATCAAATCCAAACTCAACACCAGAAAATAGTTCGGTTCAGTCGACTGGTGGCAGTATCAGTCGACTGTTCCGTGAGTACTTTGAACATCAAAAACAACAGTCAGCTCGATCCAGTCGACTGTGAAAGAAGACAGTCGGCTGTTCTACGAGACTTGAAACTTCAGTAATAACACAGTCGGTTCAGTCGACTAGTGACAGTATCAGTCGACTGTCCCGCAAATATCTTGAAAACTCAAACATCAAATTTATGACCGCATCAGTCGACTGTGAAAAATAGTCAGTCGACTGTCCTGCTGACGAAAACTAATTTTTAACACTTACCAGTCGACTGTGGAAGTGAACAGTCGACTGTCAACCACACAAATTGCAGCGTACATATAATTTTCGACATTGTAATTGATTTGTACTTCCAAAAAGTGTAGATCATTTTCAGAAATGTATTCCTTTAAAAATAATTTCGTATGTGTCCACAAATCGACAAGTTTCTCATTTTTCAATGAAATCTTTACAATTGTTTCAAAAACATGTTTTCCAATCAACTTTCCAAATGAACTGTGCCTTTTATCAAAATCTCTTTATAAAATCTCTATACTTACAAAATAGGTATTTTAGAACTGCACTTCTTTGCCATATTGACAATAAACAATTCTTTTATACATATTTGCATCATTTTAAATACTATTTCAACCATGCATCGTGCAATCAAAACTTGCCCAATGGCACACATTCTTACATGCAAATATTCGAACAATCATCATAACCTATTTAACAATTCACATCAATCGCATTAATTAGAATTTAGCAATTAACAACTAGCATGTAGTATCATCATATCAATTCAATTTCAATCCAATAAATCATATCTCATCTAGCATGCATTTTCTACTCCTAAATTAGAAAGCATTTACGAAACACCCACCTAAATTGAAGATTGCACTCACATGAACTCCTAGAATTAGGAGCTCCTAAAGAAAGCTTCCAATTGCAACTCCTCGAAATCCGCGCCTCCAAGCAAGCCTCCAAGCTCCACATTTCGGCAAGCATCCATCATCAAGAGCATCTCCATCCCCACTCCATTTCGGCAGCATCAAGAACAACTCCCATCTTCTTTCATATACACATACTATGTATGCACATATATATACATTAGTATACGTATATAAGCAAGTGGAATGGTGATTAGATGGAGGAATGGACAAAGGCTATGCTGTTTGGGTTGCTTTTCTTCTCGGTAATGACAGGAGAGAGGGAGGAGAAGAGATGAGAGAAAGAGAGACTAAGGGTGCACTTTTATAAGGGAGTAGTAGGTAGTTATAGCAACCACCTCCCACATGAACTCCACTAACCCCATATCTAAACTTTGTAACTTGTTTTCCCTCCCATTTCAAAATCAAATGTCAGAATTTTCCCTCTCCTCATGAGCAGCCCGGTTCCCATGAAGTGTGCACATCGCACGTGTGCACGTGCACGTGCTTTGTGTACAAAATAATCTATTTATTCAATCTCTTTAAAACAATTATTTATATATATGTAATAAATATGTAAAATTAACTTAAAAATTATACTTTTCATGCACAATTAAAATAGACACTCATACTTTCATAAAAATATATTTTGATGGAAGAACGCGCTTAAACACGTGCACCAAAACACGTGCGTCGCCCGTAAAATCTCAAAAATACAAAAATTGACTTTATGAACTGAAAAATATTTGTAATCAATTGGAATGCAATAGAAAGTATATTTAATATACATATTTGATAATATACTCAAACGTACAGAAAACACGTGTATTGCACGTAGAAAATTTATTTAATAAAGATTGTCAAAAATTGAATTCTATCTATAAAAATGAATTTAAACATGTTTATAAAAATAAGTAATTGAAATCCATTGAAAACTTTGCACGTAACGGTGGGATACCCAAAATCGACACGTGCATCGATAATACGTAAAAAGCACGTAAAAACTCAAAGATTGAAGTTTAGCATTTGAGTTGTCTCAAATGTGATTTTTAAGAATACGGGATTGCATAAATAATTGGAATTCAAAATGCATATCAAAATGCGTTATGGATATGATCAGTAATAGTACAAAATGCACGTGCGTAACACCCGAGGGCAAAATTGTCATTTAAATTTTGCGGAGTGTTACACTCTTCCCCCCTTAGAACAGTTCCGTCCCCGAAACTTACTATGGTAAAAGTCGTATTTTGTACGCACCAAAGAAAATATCAGTATAACATATAAAAATCACAACATCAAGAAAATACATATAGCATAAAAGTAAGCAATGTGGAAAAATGAGACAAAAATCTATTTAAGAAATTTTGAGTATCAAAATTTTACAAGAACTAGACAAGAAAATTAGGAAAGTAGCATAAGAAAACAACTACGACAATAGAGGCTAGTGTATTTTGAAAAGAGTTTACGTACAAAAATACTATTAAGTAAACCATTAGGTAACATGATAGATGAACTTAGTCATTAATTGTGAAATAATTTCAGAAAACAATGCAATAAAGAAAACATAGTTAATGGGTACTTTTATAAATAGGTTCAATACTAAAAATTCATCAATGTAATAAATGGTAGAAGGTCGCAAACCAAATTGATACTATATGACAAAAACTAGCAATTTAACAGTTTGAGAAATATCTGAGAAGGGAATATAGTAAAAGTATAGAAATTATAAAATAATTCTGTACACAAATTAGTATCATAAAATAGTTTGAAAGGTAACTTTAATAATTATACATACAATTTGAAAATTAGGTATACATCGAAATATTTTCGAATTATTCAGTAGAGCGAGAAAACCAACTTACAAAAATCACATAGACGAAAAAATTATAGAGGTGAAGTAAATAGCATGATATGAAAATTTTAAATGATTTGTAGCAGTCAAACAAGACATCGTAGTAGTAAAACGTACTATTGAAAGTAGCGCGAAAACTAGTTATATAACAAAGAAAAATATAAACAATGAAAAAAAAATGATTTTGTATATAAATCGATATTATAAAGTAATTTGTAAAGTAAATACAATAATTATATATGTATGATCAAAATGAAAAAGGCAAAAATCCAAATAATTTCGATTTGTCAAGTAGACCAAGAAAATCAGCATAAAATTATGTATATACATAGACGAAAATTATAGGGCGAAACAACAACATCATGATACAAAATTTACAAATGAGGTGTAGGAGAAAAATACTACATTATGGTAGTAACAATGCAAATTATATAGAAGTGAATCATGAATTATAACAGAAGTATAAAAACTGTTAGGTGAGTAACCACCAAATTTAAAATAGCAAAATACAATAAAGTTGTATGAAATACTAACTCACACAAAAATGCAAAGTACTACAAAGAAGACGGCAAGATAGTTGAGATTAAGCGGTAAATACGCAAGTTTGATAGATATAGAAATCAGTATAAACAGTATAATGTTAGGTTATAAAATAGTATAAGCTAGTACCAAAAATGGAATAGTTGTAAGTGAATACCACAAGAAAATAAGGTAGGGGTCATCTAAGTATAATATTTCCTTCTGGTGTAGGTTCGTCTCGCTGGTATCCAACAGCAGACTTGCCTGTCTTGATCTCAAGTTGCATAATTGCTTCTACGATATCCGGTTGCAGTTTGCCTTCTAGACATTCGGTTGCAAACTTTGCCTCACCGACATCCAGTTGCAGTTTGCCTTCTGGACATTCAGTCGCAAACTTTGCCTCCCCGACTTCCAGTTGCAATTTGCCTCCAATGATGTCTAGTTGCATATTTGCCTTCTCGACATTAAGTTACACCAAAGCGGAAGATGGGAAGATGTAATCTTCCATGTATACTTAGATATGGGATGTTTAATAAAGTATGGTGTTATGTTTTAAAAAAAAAATCAATGATACAGAAAAAGATTTTACACAATGAAATATCAAAATATGTGTATCAACATAGAGGGTACTAATTAGTAGTAATGAAAAATTATTTATAACACTAAAATAATGTAAAATATATGCACATGTTGGAAGTAAAAATGAAAACATTAATAATGTAATGTAGCAAATTAGGGCAATAGACACAAACAATTATGCATAAAAATAGTAATGTAATAATTGGAAGATGGTGAAATTATATGTATAGTAAGTATCTTGGAATACATGACACATATAAAAATCAATGGAAAATATATATATAGTAATCAAGAATGTAACGACAATTTAAAAGTAAAGTATAAATAGCGAGTATATGCATTATATTAAGGAAACGTAAATTGCAACATTTATAAATATAACAAAAAATATATATATATATATATATAATAACGATAATATCGAATGCAGACAATAAATCAAATTAGTATGTTGTATTTGTACGGATAAAATATTTCAATATTGTTAAAATATATTGAAGTATATAGGACAATACGAGATAACGAAAGAATATCGTATCACACAATCAAATCATGTAAAATGAATACGCATAAGCAAAATTCACAAGCTAAATTCAGAATGTAATGAAAATAATAGTTGCAGTATAAATTTAGCAGATATAGATGGATAACAAAAGTGACATAAAAATATGAAAGACAAAACTTTAAGAATGAGAGACAATTAAAATAAGTTCAACAAAATCAAGACTAAGTAGACAAAATACTAGGCATTGAAATGATTTAATAGTATAGGAAAATATTTATTTGGAAAATATTAAATGTTGAAAAGTACCATGATGACAATCCACAGAAAATAATTTGATGGGGAAAGTGTGTTTATGTGTAAGGTATCATGAATGACGGTTCAGGCCAACCACGCTTCCATTACGCCACTCTGATACCCAGGGAAAATGAGCTCGCATACAATCTCAAATCAATGTATACGAGGAGAGCATCATGAATGTAAATAACAAATTCCATTCATGACTCCAACCATCCAATAAGAAAAAGGGGAAGAAAGACATCAGCCTATAGAGCAACACAAATGTAAATCCCTTACATTTAAATCTCTATAACTGAACTCACAATCTAATGTCCACTTCTAGGGTGTCGTTCCTTATAAATTTGTACTACTTAGAAGCGTGGCTCTGATACCACTTGTAACACCCCGAATCCCAAATACAACTGAATTCGAGAGTTCTACAGGATCTTTTCACTTCTTTCGTACAATTTTACAAGGAATTTAAAACTTTTATTTCAACAATAATTACATCAGAGCCTTTTACATCAATAAGCAGCAGAATTAATAAAATATAACAATAATGAATGCACAATTGTTACAACTTTAACATTTAAGTAATCAACAGCATCAATTCTCTTTATATCTTCATGTAACTCCAATTCCTGCATATAAAACTGTGGGAGCGTCAGTTGCTTACAACTGACGAAATATTATACACGGCCATCCTCTCTATGCCGGAAATAGTATAACAATTCTTAAATACTTTAGCAAACACAAACTTGATCACAAGCAAAGCTACAAAGGGGACTATCCTATAGATGTCGTGTTGTGCGGTGCACTTAGTCCTTAATGCATTTATTTATGTTACATGACACTAATGCACACTTGTTCGGATTCTATGCATCCCATACTACATAGGTCCGAGGGCAAGCCCTTAAACGTTCTTCATCTTTGTAGGGTTCAATCCCTCGTCATGACTTAATCTACTACTGTAACTACGGTAAGTATCCTAGATGTTTTCTGACCTACGAACTCATGTCTAAGGCACTCTGGAGGGAATCCCATCGCTGACATGACTCATCATGCAGACATCCTGTGGTAATTCAGCTCTCACCATAGACATGACACCACCCATAGTCTTCAAACATCCCACGAGCGTCGCCACCGGGACGGTACTCTGGAACAGTATCCTCACCCAGACTCATCATGGGAATTCCTGGGATACGCTCTCGCCGCTACCCAACAGCTCCCATACTCAATGTTTTTCTCTCACTTCCATCACAGCCTTACAGAATTTGTTTTAAAGAAAATCATCACAACCTAGAGCTAGCTTACCCTACCGGACTTAAATCAACAATAGAGACAGTCAGCCTACCTGGCTACTTCTCGAGAGACACTAAACCCTCAACGGTTAGCTCTCAAAATCATAAATAATACTGCCGGTCACTAGGGTCTCGCCTAGCCTCTAGATTCCAACAACTATCTCTTTCTAGAGATCAACAATATTTCATAATCAATCTCCAATAATATTACCATTTCTTTTGTTCACAAATTCTTTCTCAAAAACATTTCTTTTATAATCTCATAACATGAGAACCATTCAATTAGATCTCTTTATCAATTTCATCTTTCATAACCTGGTGTGCATTCCACAATAAAACTCAATCACATATTAATAACCATAAAATCTCATATTCAACTTATTTAACTTTCATTTGTCAAAATCAAATCCAAACTCAACACCAGAAAATAGTTCGGTTCAGTCGACTGGTGGCAGTATCAGTCGACTGTTCCGTGAGTACTTTGAACATCAAAAACAACAGTCAGCTCGATCCAGTCGACTGTGAAAGAAGACAGTCGGCTGTTCTACGAGACTTGAAACTTCAGTAATAACACAGTCGGTTCAGTCGACTGGTGACAGTATCAGTCGACTGTCCCGCAAATATCTTGAAAACTCAAACATCAAATTTATGACCGCATCAGTCGACTGTGAAAAATAGTCAGTCGACTGTCCTGCTGACGAAAACTAATTTTTAACACTTACCAGTCGACTGTGGAAGTGAACAGTCGACTGTCAACCACACAAATTGCAGCGTACATATAATTTTCGACATTGTAATTGATTTGTACTTCCAAAAAGTGTAGATCATTTTCAGAAATGTATTCCTTTAAAAATAATTTCGTATGTGTCCACAAATCGACAAGTTTCTCATTTTTCAATGAAATCTTTACAATTGTTTCAAAAACATGTTTTCCAATCAACTTTCCAAATGAACTGTGCCTTTTATCAAAATCTCTTTATAAAATCTCTATACTTACAAAATAGGTATTTTAGAACTGCACTTCTTTGCCATATTGACAATAAACAATTCTTTTATACATATTTGCATCATTTTAAATACTATTTCAACCATGCATCGTGCAATCAAAACTTGCCCAATGGCACACATTCTTACATGCAAATATTCGAACAATCATCATAACCTATTTAACAATTCACATCAATCGCATTAATTAGAATTTAGCAATTAACAACTAGCATGTAGTATCATCATATCAATTCAATTTCAATCCAATAAATCATATCTCATCTAGCATGCATTTTCTACTCCTAAATTAGAAAGCATTTACGAAACACCCACCTAAATTGAAGATTGCACTCACATGAACTCCTAGAATTAGGAGCTCCTAAAGAAAGCTTCCAATTGCAACTCCTCGAAATCCGCGCCTCCAAGCAAGCCTCCAAGCTCCACATTTCGGCAAGCATCCATCATCAAGAGCATCTCCATCCCCACTCCATTTCGGCAGCATCAAGAACAACTCCCATCTTCTTTCATATACACATACTATGTATGCACATATATATACATTAGTATACGTATATAAGCAAGTGGAATGGTGATTAGATGGAGGAATGGACAAAGGCTATGCTGTTTGGGTTGCTTTTCTTCTCGGTAATGACAGGAGAGAGGGAGGAGAAGAGATGAGAGAAAGAGAGACTAAGGGTGCACTTTTATAAGGGAGTAGTAGGTAGTTATAGCAACCACCTCCCACATGAACTCCACTAACCCCATATCTAAACTTTGTAACTTGTTTTCCCTCCCATTTCAAAATCAAATGTCAGAATTTTCCCTCTCCTCATGAGCAGCCCGGTCCCCATGAAGTGTGCACATCGCACGTGTGCACGTGCACGTGCTTTGTGTACAAAATAATCTATTTATTCAATCTCTTTAAAACAATTATTTATATATATGTAATAAATATGTAAAATTAACTTAAAAATTATACTTTTCATGCACAATTAAAATAGACACTCATACTTTCATAAAAATTTATTTTGAAGGAAGAACGCGCTTAAACACGTGCACCAAAACACGTGCGTCGCCCGTAAAATCTCAAAAATACAAAAATTGACTTTATGAACCGAAAAATATTTATAATCAATTGGAATGCAATAGAAAGTATATTTAATATACATATTTGATAATATACTCAAACGTACAGAAAACACGTGTATTGCACGTAGAAAATTTATTTTAATAAAGATAGTCAAAAATTGAATTCTATCTATAAAAATGAATTTAAACATGTTTATAAAAATAAGTAATTGAATTCCATTAAAAACTTTGCACGTAACGGTGGGATACCCAAAATCGACACGTGCATCGATAATACGTAAAAAGCACGTAAAAACTCAAAGATTGAAGTTTAGCATTTGAGTTGTCTCAAATGTGATTTTTAAGAGTACGGGATTGCATAAATAATTGGAATTCAAAATAGATATCAAAATGCGTTATGGATATGATCAGTAATAGTACAAAATGCACGTGCGTAACACCCGAGAGCAAAATTGTCATTTAAATTTTGCAGGGTGTTACACCCCCCCCCCCCCCCCCCGACCTAAGATTTGAGATCGTCGACTGCGTCTGCCAATGTTAGGACCTATTCACTTGGGTCCTCTCAGTTATTTTGGGGATCTCCGAAGATCTTATCATGCATAGACTGGTATGTCCCGGCTCGAAACAAGGGCAGCAGAGATGCCGCTAGTTCGCTCCCGATCTGCAACAGGCGGTTAGGGTGGAAGTACAGAAACTCCTTTCTGTCAATTTCATATAGGAGGTGAGCTACCCCGAGTGGCTAGCCAATGTCATGATTGTCAAAAAGGCAAATGAAAAGTGGAGGATCTATATCGATTTCACAAACCTTAATAAGGCCTGGCCGAAGGATCCATTCTCCCTCCCTAATATCGATGCCCTCATCGATGCGTCGTTCGGGCATGAACTTCAGAGTTTCATGGGCGCCTTCTAGGCTACAACCAAATCAGGATGTATCCCCTGGACATCCCCAAGATAGCTTTCATAACCGACCAAGGGCTATATTGCTACCGCATCATGCCCTTCGGCCTGAAGAATGTCGGAGCAACATATCAAAGACTCGTGAACCTGGTCTTCAAAAATCAAATAGGTCGGAACATGGAAGTTTATGTAGACGATATGCTCGTCTAAAGCCTCGAGGGCCAGGATCATGTGGAAGATCTGGGGGAAGCATTCGGGGTCCTTCGGTCCCATAACATGCGTCTAAATCCTTCAAAGTGCGCTTTCGGCGTAAAGTTCGGAAATTTCTCAGATTCATGGTTAGCCAACGGGGAATAGAGACCAACCCCGAGAAAATTCAAGCCATATTAAACATGGCCCCTTCGAGAAACGTCAAAGAGGTTCAGCGCCTCATAGATCGGTTAGCAGCTATCGGCCGTTTCTTATCTAGATCTGGAGAGAAGTCACTACCATTCTTCAAGGCTCTCAGGGGAACTAAGAACTTCGAGTAGGGAAAACCTCAACAACAGGCCTTCGATCAGTTGGAGACATACTTGGCCAACTCCCCATTCCTCAGCAAACCTGAGCCGAATGAGGTCCTCTCTCTACCTAGTTGTTTCCGAACACGCTCTCAATGTCGTTCTGGTCCAGGACGAAGGCAGATCGCAGAAACCATTCTATTATGTCAGTAAAGTCCTTCGCGATTGCAGAAACCATTCTGGTACCACTTTGGTGGTCAGTTTAATTGAAGAAATGTTATGTAGACAGAGTCGGTTGTAAGTCCATTAGTTTAATGGTGGACAATTAGTCGGTCAAAATCCCTTTTTTTAGTTTAATAGTCGACAATCTGTTAGTCAAAATCACTAATTTTCAATGGCTGTTATCAAGTTGTTTTACAAAATAACTCTTTTAGTTATTGAGTTACCATTAAAGAACTCTCTGCAATTCTTCTCATGGTAAAGTCAGTACTGGTTACGGTGATTGTGAAAGTTAGTGCGCACATAAAATAAATGTTGAGACCATTATAACTTTATACGAAATAGTAATTAAACTCAAAAAATAATGTACCTGTTGCATGGCCAAAAATAAGCTAAAGAAGTTCACCTAATAAAGGTAGAGTCACATGCATGACAAAGAGAGAATCAATATGCTAGCTTTGACTAAATAGTTTAAAATTTTGTTTATAGTAGCAACTCTTCAGGATGCTTGTTTGCAAAAATAAATTGACTCCAAAAATACTTTGACAATTATATTATCTTAACTTTCTATGAGGTCACATAAGAAGACCTTGTAGGAGTATTAAAGATGGTGGTAATTAGGGCTGCAAATGAATCGAGCTATTCGTGAGCTATTCGGCTCGAGTTCGGTCAAAGCTCGGCCGAACCGAGCTCTAGCCGTGCTCGAACTCAAAACTGAGCTCGTTTTCTTGACGAGCCGAGCTCGAGCTTGGATTTTTTTTATTTAGGCTAAGCTCGCGAGCTATTCGGCTCGAATACGGTCAAAGTTCGGTCAAAACTCGGCTCGAACCGAGCTCGAGATTAAAACTGAGCTCGTTTCCTTAACGAGCCGAGCTCAAGCTTGAAGGTATTCGGCTTGGCTCGGCTCGGCTCGATTGCAGCCTTAGTGGCAATCGTAAGAGGTAGGAAACTTTGTAACCTCCTTCAAATAAGCCACAATGAAATATTCCACTTATTTCGATGACGAAAGAAGAAAACTTTTTTTCCGAAAGAGTTCAAGCGGCAATACTCTAACAACTTGTTCACCTGATAAATTTTGCGTAAAAGATTTCTAGGCACATATTTTCTAAAGAGTCTTTCGAAGGAGGTGTCTTTCAGAAGGCGTTTGGAGTTCAAAGGGCAAAAACAAGACTTCGATCCCACTCTTCAAAAAGACAATTCAACTAGTCCTTCACCAACAATTTGTTCATCGAAGATGTTTATTTAGTTTTTTTTACACTAAACGGAAAAAAAGAAGAAATTTTGATTTCCCATATCTACATGGAAAAATCTCTTTGAAAGATGAAGAGGCTGCCAAAGGTCAATATATAAAAAAATAATGAAAAAAAGATCGAGGAGGAAAAGAAAAGTTGTTGCGCCTAAGAACGCCCATAAGACCTAAATCTAACGATAACAAGATTCTATAGCAAACGCAGGATCTCACAGACATAAGATGTACCCCTTGTACCCCTTGTAGTCGATTGTCAAACATTGTCTGCCGACTGCACTTACAGTCAACTGACAATTCTTTGTTGCCGCTGCTGCTGTCTTATTGCTGTCGTTTTCATGTGTGACATAGGGGAAAAATGGTCTGGCACATCCTAGACCACCCGATCTCCTCAAAAAGTACTCACCCCTGATCATCAGATCCGCCTTGAGCCCCATGGGCTTCTATTACACCAGGCCCACGGGCGTGCGGGTCTAGACCTGGCCCAAATGGATCCAGATCCGTTTGGCATGCCTATAAATACCAGGCCCTCTCCCACCTTCAAAGGTAATCAATTTTTTCCCTCTCAAACTCTTGTTACTGTTGCTTTACTTCTGGGACTAACTAGACCGTCGGAGGGCCTGCCACCGAGACCAATCCCGGTGTTCTTAGGCCGAGTATAGGTACACGAGCTTCCGGATCCGAGCCGAGCCTCCACTACCGAGCTGAGCATCCGACCTCTGCCTCTACTCCCGATCGTGCCCCTCCTGCCGAGGGTCGGGTGTACTGTCCAGTACCGTGTCCTTCCACTAAACAAACTAATAGAATTCACACCTGGTGCATCCACACTTTCTAAAAACCAACCGCATCAGGTTGGCACCGTCTGTGGGAAGTCCTCGGTACGGACGTCAGCCCGAACCTCGCTACCAACGGCATCCCTATCGATCCGAGCTCACATGGGACCCAAGCCCAGGAGAGCTGTTACATCTACACGTCGTCCAGATGGTCCTCCTCAGGACATCCCCGAGGACACTCACGGATCGAATAATCCGAGTGTTAGCCTTAGACATCAGCCGGGCGCATCTCGCTCGGTCGTACCCGACTTTCGTCGGGTCATCCAGAACCGACAGGCGGTCAGACTAGGGGAGGGGCCGCTTCCCTCGGCCCCAAACCGTCCCAGACCTCCACCCGAAGGACGAGAGTCGGCGTTCAGCCGCATCGGTTGAAGACCGCTGCCCCAGCACGACCCGATTGATCATGGTGCGGTCAAAAGGGCCGAGTTCCGGAGCTTCCGGGACGAAATCATGGAGGCCATTCACGGAGCACCCAGAGCCGAAACATTCAATCAATCCCACCGGATGGGCGATGGAGGGAACCACACTCGTGACCCAACCTATCTCCCTGAACGCAAAAATGCGGTGCTCCGATGCCTGCTGGAAATGGGAAACCACCTCGACCACCTCGGCAACGGTGTTCCAAACCCCGCTCTAGGCCGCAGGCCGACCCGACCACCTTTCTCGGCTCCCATCCTAGAAGCGCAGATCCCCTAGAATTTTTGGCCTCCACAGTTTGAGACCTATAACGGCGGGGGTGATCCTGCTAATCACATGGAGGGTTTCAAAACCCTCATGATGATTCACAGCGCTTCGGATCCTTTACTGTGCCGCGCGTTCCCAGCCACACTCCGGGGTCCAGCTCGGTAGTGGTTCTCCAAGCTCCTCCCCGGCTCGATCTTCTCGTTCGACCAGCTGGAGGCCAACTTCCTAGCCCACTTCGTAACCAGCAGGAAGGTCGAGAAGACAAGTGCGTCCTTACTAGACCTCCAACAGAGGGAAAGAGGGTCACTCCGTGACTTCGTCAGGAGGTTCACCACCGAAGCAAGATCTGTCTCCTCCCTCGACGCTGGGGCCACCTCAGCCGTCTTCCGGCACAATGTCCGACACAGCCAGCTAAAGGTTTTCTTGGCCAAGAAGCCTCCCCGGGACTTCCCCGACCTGCTCAACCGGGTTGAGAAGTACATACGGGTGGAAGAGGCCCTAAACTCGGAAGGCACCAAAGAGGCCACGGGGAAGGGAAAACGCAAGGTCGATGAAACCGAGCCTGCCAAGAAAGTAGCAAAAGAAGGGGTCGGAATGAAGAGGGTGCCTCCAGTCCCCCGCTTCGAGAGATACACGCCCTTGACACAGAACGTGTCCGCCATACTCTTAGAAATAGAGGACAAGGGCCTCGTCCAACTACCCCCTCGACAAGAGCGAGACAAGAGGTTTTACTGCCGCTTCCACCGAGATCATAGGCACGAAACCGACCAGTGTCGGGCCCTGAAGGACGAAATTGAGGCACTCATCCTACGAGGATACCTCATGGAGTTCACTAGGGAAAACCAGAGGGATCAAAAGGATACGAGGAACCGGAGGCCATCGCCCCCCACTCACACTTCGAACCGTCATCCCGAGCGAGATCTCGAAATCGGGGGGATCGAAGGGCAGGCCATTTTACATTGCGTCGACGGGGGACCCATGGGAGGGGAGTCTAATACTTCTCGCAAGGCGTTCGTTCGAGAGGTGAACACCGTTTGAGACCTCTCGTCTCCCCATACTCAGCTACTCCCAGTCTCTTTCTAGGAGAGGACCTGGAGGGCGTCCGTGTTCCCCACTGTGATTCCCTCGTCGTTAGCCTCGACTTGACGAACTTTGATGTCCGTCGGATTCTCGTCGACAATGAGAATTCGGTGAACATCCTCTTCCTCGAAGCCTTTGAGAACCTAAAACTGCCTTAGGACAAGCTCAAACCGGCCGGATACACCCTGTACAGGTTCTCCGACATCCCAGTTGTGATAGAGGAAATCGTAACCGTAGATGTCACCGCAGGTACAACTCCCCTCAGACAAACCGAATCAATGGACTTCATGGTAGTAAACGTCAAGGCGGCGTACAATGCTAATCTCAGCCGACCCGGGCTTTGTTCCCTTCAGGATGTGCCATCGGCCTACCACTTGAAATTGAAATTTCCCACGAAGCAGGGAGTCGGTGTCATCCGAGGCAACCAGGAGACTGCACGGTCCTGCTACATGACAGCAGTAGGAGGGGGTGTATTTCCCCTCGATGCCGTCGAGCTTCAGCCAGAAAGAAGCCAACCAGATCCCGAACCAGCGGACTAGCTAGAAGAAGTCTCGTTCGAGGCAGAGGACGAGTCGAAGTGGTTCCGAGTGAGCTGCTCCCTCGCCGACGATCTGAAGTCGAGCATAATCAGCTGCATCCGCCGCAACATCTACCTCTTCGCCTGGAAGCCGTCCGATATGCCCGGGATATCCGAAGACCTGATCATACATAAGATGAGCGTGATTTTGAGCTCGAAGCCGGTCACCCAGAAAAGGCAAAAATTTGCCCCAGAGAGGCAGCAAGCGGTGAAGACAAAGGTAGACAAACTATTGTCCACCCGATTTGTCCAAGAGGTCAGCTACTCCGAGTGGCTAGCAAACGTCGTCATGGTAAAAAAGTCAAGCAGAAGCTGGAGGATTTGTATAGACTTCACCGATCTGAAAAAAGCATGCCCCAAAGATCCTTTCCCTCTTCTCAGCATCGATGCTCTGATCGACGCAACTTCGGGTCACGAGCTCCTGTCCATCATGGATGCGTTTTTAGGCTACAATTAGATCCGAATATTCCCGTCGGACATAGAAAGACATCCTTCGTCACCGACCAAGGTGTCTTCTGTTACCGTATTATGCCCTTCGGGCTGAAGAACACCGAAGCCACCTACCAGCGACTTGTTAACCGAATCTTTAAGGACCTGATTGGTCGCAACATTGAGGTTTACATCGATGACATGCTCGTCAAAAGCCGACAGGGACAGCAACACATTGCCGACCTCGAAGAAGCCTTCGGCATACTCCGGACACATAACATGAGGCTTAGCCTCGCAAAATGCGCCTTCGGCATCTCGTCCGAAAAATTCTTTGGGTTCGTCATCAGCCAGCACGGTATCGAGGCAAACCCCGAGAAGATCTAGGCCATAATAGACAAGGCTCCCCCCGGAACGTCAAGGAATTCCAAAGGCTTACCGGGAGATTGGCAGCCATCGGTCATTTCCTCTCAAAATATGGGGAGAAATCTCTACCCTTCAAAGCTCTGCGTGGAACAGGGGGCTTCGAATGGGGTGCCCCTTAGAAAGAGGCGTTCGAGCAACTAAAGCAGGCACTGGCCAACCCGCTTCTCCTTAGTAAACCGGAGCCGGGCGAGCCACTCTGGCTGTACCTGTCAGCCTCAGAAAAATGCACTCAGCGCGGTCCTCGTCCGTGAAGATGATGGAGTTCCGAAGCCGCTATACTATGTGAGCAAGGTCCTGCTCCCGGCCGAGACGAGGTACGCAAGAATAGAGAAAGTGGCCTATGCTCTGGTCATGGCCGCCCGAAAGCTTCGCCCTTACTTCCAGGCACACTCTATCCAAGTGCTAACCGACCAACCACTCAAGACCGTCCTCTACAAGCCATAGAACTCCGGCCACATAGTCAAGTGGTCGATCGAGCTGAGCAAGTATGATATTAGCTACCAGCCAAGGATGGCAATCAAGGGGTAAGCCCTTGCCGAGTTCATCACTGAATGCACCATTTCTGAATAGCCCAATATCAAAAATTCGGATCCGACCTGGGAAGTCTATGTCGATGGATCCTCCTACGAATTCGGGAGTGGTGCTAGGATCATCCTGCGAGGCCCCGACCACTTCCTCCTTCAGTATTCTCTCCACCTCAACTTCCTGGCCTCCAACAACGAGGCGGAATATGAGGCTATGATTGCCGAACACACCAGGCCGGCGCGAAGTAGATCAGGGCCTTCAGCGACTCTCAGCTCAGCTTGTGGTCAACCAGATCACCGGGGAAAACGAGGCTCGTGACGACCGAATGATCTGATACTTGGCTGTGGTCCGACGGCTCTTATCGTCCTTCAACTATTCCACAGTACTTAGGGTTCCGAGAGAGCATAACGCCTAGGCGGATGCCTTGTCAAAGCTCGCCTCCTCGTCCTTCGAGGGTCTCGACCGAACAGTACTCATCGAAGTCCTCCTGAAGCCGAGCATCGACCACCCTGAGGCAATGTGTGTAAACAACGAAGCCCGCCTGGACGACTGGACCACCCCAATCCGAATGTTCCTACTGAAGGCCGAGCCCCCTGAAGAACGGGCCGAGGTAAGAAGGATTAGGGTTCGAGCTGAATGGTTCGCATGGTCAATGACGTCCTCTTCAAATGCTCGTACACCCTGGCAGACGGGAAGCCCTACCTCCGCTGCCTTGCCGATAAGGAATCTAGCTACGTGCTTAAAGAACTTCATGAGAGGACTGGCAGATGTCACATGGGAAGCCGATCGCTTGCCAAGAAGGCCCTGAACCATGGGTATTATTGGCCAACAATGTTGCAAGACTCCCAGGATCTAGTCAAGAGGTGCGTTCCGTGCTAAAGATTTTTTCCAATCAAGAGACTTCTTCAGGCCAACCTCTGCTCGCTGGCCAGTTCGACACCGTTCGCCAAGTGGGGGATGGACTTGTTCGGCCCCTTTCCCATGGCAACCGGACAGAAGAAATTCTTAATAGTCGCCATCGATTATTTCACAAAATGGATCAAGGCTGAGCCCCTGTCAACAGTCACCAAGCGTCAAACCCAACAATTTTTCTGGAAAAACATCATTTGCCGGTTCGGGATTCCGTAGGTCCTTATCACGGACAACGGGGCCTAATTTGCAGGCCAGAACTTTTGCAGGTTCTGCAAAGACATCGGCATTCAGCAGCACTTCTCCGCCATATGCCATCCCCAGTCAAATGGCCAGGCGGAGAATGCGAACAGGCAGACACTCGATGGCCTGAAGAAGCGCCTCGATTGTTCCTCCAAGGGACAGTGGGTAGAAGAACTGCCAAGTGTGCTATGGGTGCACAGGACTACAAAGAGAATTCCTGCGGGCGAAACACCGTTCAACTTAACGTACGGGACGGAGGCGGTTATCCTCGTCGAGGTTGGCCTCCCATCTCTGCACATCATGGCCTTTGACGAGGTCGACTACTCATCCGGCCTCAGGGCCAACCTAGACCTCGTGGCCAAGGTCAGGGAGAAGTCCGCTGTAAGAAGGAGCATCTACCAACAGCGGATCGAAAGGTTTTACAAGAAGAAAGTCCGTCCCACTGACATCGAGGCCAGAGACCTCATGCTCTGCAAGTTGTCCGTCTCCGACCCCACGAGAAAGAGGAAGCTGGCCCCCGAAGGCCCATACAAGGTAGCCGAGGTGATATGCCCAGGCACGTTCCGACTCGTGAACATGGAGGGCCGAGCAATTAAAAGACCCTGGAATGCCGAACACCTAATCAAATTTCTGGAAGGACAAAAGTAGAGTTTTAGTTTACTTCATGTAAATAACACTTTTGTAACCTGCTGTGTAAAAGGCTATTTGCACCTATCTTCATGTATTAAAAGGCTCAAGTAAAAAAGTTCTTTGTATAAACTTTATCAATATCGGCAGCTCCGAACCAATGTGGGTAGCTTCCCTAAGCTATGGCGCCCAAGGTGGAACACTGGGCACCGACCCACATCTCCTCGGCAGATCCGAACCAATGTCGAGCACGTGGTTAGCTTTCTCAAGCTATGGCACCCAAGTCTGAACACTGGGTGCCGACCCACATCTCCTCAGCAGCTCCGAACCAATGTCGAGCACGTGGGTAGCTTTCTCAGGCTATGGTGCCAAGTCGGAACACTGGGCGTCGACCCACTTCTCCTCAGTGGCTCTCCTAAAGACAGGTTGCAAGAACAAAAACAGAAAAGACTAAACTTTTTATTCAAACTCCTTTATTGATTAAGCACCGTCAGAAGAACAAGAACATTACAAACCACTCTACTCAGCTAAAAAACTTCTCAGCGGCCCTTGGGTCCGATGCAAGATAGCCTGATTCTGACCGAACGGCTGGGACCTCCCTCCTCATTACAATGACCCTTGGGGTCGGCCAAAGTCGACACACCAGCCACGGAGCTCTGGGCATCGACCGGCCCGGTATACTCCAGTAGCATAAATGCCGCGGGAGCACCCCCCTCCACTCGATGACCTCCTGAAGAAGAGCCTGACCTCACCCTGGATATACCCAGCATCGTCTTGTAACGCTGTATTTCCATTTTCTTTTTCACTATAACATCCCGAAGGAGCCTCTCTGACGAGGGTCGCTGCACCGATGCACTCAACATGGTTTGCCCAAGACTGGCACTGCCTAGATCGCGATCTACCATCGCCCTCTTCAACTTGTTTGCCTCAACACTTAGCGCCTCGATTTTGTTTCGATAATAGTGAAAGGCGGCGTCCTGATCACAAGCCCTTTTCCGGTACCGGACCAAAGTGGACTCAAGGACCTTGATCTTGCTCCGGAGCCATGCCACATCGGATCGGCGAGGGTCCACCTCGGAAAGGGGAGCTAGCACCTAACAAGTGAAAACAACCATCATTCCGATACCGAAACACTTGGCCAAACAAAAATAAGTCAGAAGGTTCGTTCGGCAAAGCTACACTTCCCCAAAATAAGCGGTCGAAGTCAAAACACTTGGCCAAACAAAAATCCTTTTTCATAAATCAAGTTCATCTTACAAAAAAGTGTGGTGGCCAGTCCGCGGTCGGCAAATACAATAAAAAAAAAGAGGAGGAAACTAAAACAAGAAGGAGGCAAACTGTTAATTCCCAACCTCGGGAACAGTCTGGTCGAGGGGAGGGTCCACAGCTAGGTCGGTAGGCGGCTCATCTTGCTCGCCCCCTTTCGGGGTTTTGGGCCTTGGCTCGATCACCATGTCAAAATCAAAGTCGGTCAGATCGATGGTCGGGTAGAAGTGCCTCACATGACTCAGGGCCTTCTCGTAGACCTCGTTCTGGTCCTCGATTATCAAGTCCTGGCCCTTCGTGGTGAGCAAGTTCTTCTCCGCGGTGAACCCCTTCTTCAGCGAGCTCACCTTCCGAACACACTCACTCTTCATAGAAGCAAGCTCGGCCTTCATCTCCTGCTCCCTCTTGTGCGAGCCCTCGAGCTCGATCTTTATCTCCTTCATCTCCCGCTGGTATTTGTTTGCTCGCTCCCTCTCGTGCGCCAGGGCCTATAATATCCCGGACAGATATTATATTGTATAAATTATTATTTTTAAATTAGAATATTTTTTTGGAAATTCTTGGTTTTTCTAAATAAAAAGTTACCTGGATCTATATACTGGTAAGTATATACAGGTATTGTATCAGTTTTGTGCACTTGTACAAAATTTTGTAAAATGCATTTTTGAGAATAATGTCTGGAAAATCCCGGGCAGACACTGAAAATTATTATTTTATTATTGTTTTATTTTTATTTTCCGAAATGAAATATTTTTGGTGGATATCACCCGGTTTTGTTAATAAGTATTATCTGTGTATACATACCAATCTGTATACATCTGTATTGTATCAAATTGGTAATGGAATCTTCCGGATGGATAATAAAATTTATTTTCTTATTATTTTCATAATTAAATTATTTTTATACGGATTGTGCGGTTTTACAAACGAAAATTATCGGTATATAGATATATAAATACGTATGCGTATTGTACTGATTTCGTACGTTTGTACAAATCATGTAGTATGTGTTTTGGACAAAAATATCTTATTTTTGTCATGATTAATCAAATTTGGATGGTTAGGATTTGTTTGGATGCTTAAACATAGGGTTATGATTAATTAGGGATACCTAAGAGTTAATAGGTGTATTTTCTACTAGAACCCTCTTCTCCACCTCTTCCCTCCACCTCACCCCCTCCACCTCATCCATTTTGGCCGGCCCAAATGAACCCCAAGGGGGTTTGTGCATTTTTGGTTATGTATTTTGCACTTTCCACCCTCATTTCATCCTATAAATACCCCTCCCTTTCACCTTTTGCCTCATTTTACAAAAAAAAGAGAGAAGAAAAGAAAGAGAAGGAACCCTAAGTGTTCTTCATTTGGGGTTTTTATGAGTGTTCTTCAAGTTGTAGTAGAAAGCTAGGAGGAAGGAGAAGGATTGCTAGCTAGTTCTTCCTACAAAGAGATCTAAGGTGGGGATTCTCTACTTCTATTTAGATTGTTTGTTTTCTTAATTATTTTTTTTTGTATGTAGAAAAGAACCCATCTTTAGGGTTATTTGTGGTTCTATCTGAGTAAAGAACCCATCTTTGATGGTTATTTGTTGTAGGATAAAAAGAACACATCTTTTTGATGGTGGATGTTGTAGGTGTATGTTCTAAATAACTTGGACTATTTTTCTAAGCATATAAGTGGTTGTATGTGGGAAAAAGAACCCATCTTATAATATGTTATTATGTATTTGTGTTTCTAAATAACTTGGACTAATTTCCTAAGCATAAGCATGTTTGTAGGGATCAAAATGATCACATGAAAAAGATGGATTGAAAAGACTCAACAAAATCACATAAAGGTTGATTTTTGAGACCTTGTTTGGTTAGTATTGTTGTGATAATTATTTTGGACTAATTGGACTATGATTTGTGCATAAGAACGGTGGAAAAATCAAGATGAAGTTTTCTCTTTTTATTTGTGTGGATTCTTGTCCACTTTTATTGTATGTGTGTTCTAAAAATGACTTATACTAATTATTAAGCATAAAGGGGTTGTAGGGATCAAAAGGATCCCATGAAAAAGATAGGTGGTGGAACTTAATTAAAACACATAAAGGTTGTTTCTCTAACCATGTATGCTTCTTGTTATTATTATGGTTATTTTGTTAGCACAAATGACCACTTGGACTATAGCTATGTGCATATAAAGATTAGTGTGGTAAAAATGTTTACTTACCCATTCTAGAGTTGTAGAACTCATCTAGCTTTTTAATCATAAGTTTTTGTTGTATGTTGCTCTCTACTTTGTTAAGAAATCATTCTTTGCTAACCCTAGTTCATAAAAAGTTGCTCTTTTTGTATGTAGGAACTTGTAGGATTGAAGAAAAAGTGGGTTGTAATATCTACTATTTTGTAGACTAAAAAAATATAGTCTTTGTAATATATAGGACTTGTAATTTCCTAAAAGAGTAGTCTTGTAATAATTTATTTTTAGTCTTTTAGTAGCATGTTCTAAACTTTTATAAGCTGCTAGAAACTCATTCATGCTTGTGATATTTAGTTGTTCTTAGTAAAGAACCTACCATACTTGTGTTGTAGCAAAGAACCTATCCATGCTTATGTGAACCCATGAACCTACCATGTTTGTGTTCTATGTCAAAAAGAAAACCTATTCATGCTTATGAACCCATTCATGCTTGAGATTTGTAGTTGTTGTAATAAGAAACCCATTCATGCTTATGAGCCTATTCATGCTTGTGAACCACGAACCCGTTCATACTTATGAACCTGTTCATGCTTATGAACCCCTTCATGCGTATGAACCTATTCATGCTTGTGAACCATGAACCCATTTTCATGCTTATGAACTATGAATCCATTCATACTTGTGATATTTAGTTGTTCTTAGTATGGAACCTACCATGTTGAGTTTTCATTGTTCTATGTCAAAAGAATGCCATGCTTGAGTTGCTAATTATTTTTAGTGAAGAACCATGCTTAAGTAGTTGTAGGAATCCATGCTTAAGTTGTTGTAGAAAGAAACCCATCATGCTTGAGATATAGTAAAAGATACCATGCTCAAGTTGTTGTAGAAAGAAACCCATCATGCTTGAGATGTAGTAAAAGATACCATGCTCAAGTTGTTGTAGAAAGGAACCCATAATGCTTGAGATGTAGTAAAAGATACCATGCTTAAGTTGTTGTAGAAAGAAACCCATCATGCTTGAGATGTAGTAAAAGATACCATGGTCAAGTTGTTGTAGAAAGGAACCCATCATGCTTGAGATGTAGTATAAGATACCATGCTCAAGTTGTTGTAGAAAGGAACCCATCATGCTTGAGATATAGTAAAAGATACCATGCTCAAGTTGTTGTAGAAAGGAACTCATCATGCTTGAGACGTAGTAAAAGATACCATGCTTGAGTTGTGTAGTAATTCTAGATTAAAAAGAACTTATTCATGCTTGTGAACCATGAACCCATTTTCGTGCTTATGAACCTATTCATACTTGTGAATCCATGAACCTACCATGTTTGAGTTTTCATTGTTTTATGTCAAAAGAATACCATGCTTGAGTTGCTAATTATTTTGGTAAAGAACCATGCTTAAGTAGCTGTAGAAATCCATGCTGAAGTTACTAACCAATTTAGTGAGAAACCCATGCTTGAGTTGATTTTAGTAAGTATACCATGCTTGAGTTGTTTTAGGATAATTATAGTAAGAAACCCATGCTTGAGTTGATTTTAGTAAGTATACCATGCTTGAGTTGTTGTAGGTTGATTACAGAAAGATACCATGCTTGAGTTGTTGTAGGTTGATTATAGCGAGAAATCCATGCTTGAGTTGATTATAGTAAGTATATCATGCTTGAGTTGTTGTAGGTTGATATAGTAAGGAAACCCATGTTAAGTTGTATACCATGCTTGAGTTGTTGTAGGTTGATTATAGAAAGATACCATGCTTGAGTTGTTGTAGATTGTTGTAGTAAGAAACCCATCATGCTTGTGTTATTGTAGTGGTTCTAGTAAAGAACCCATGTTGAGATGTGTAGTTGTTTTAGATTCAAAGGAATCCATGCATGTTTGAGTTATATGATTGTAGTGGTTTCGGTTAAATTTTAAAAGGAACCCATGAGTTGAGCTTGCATGATAACCCAATTGAAATGAACCCATGTTCCATAGTTGTTCTAGTTCAATTTTTAAGAAGAAACCCATGAAACTAGCTCCATGATAGTTCTAGCTCGAATTGGCGAGGAACCCATGCAATTAGGTTCTAGGTGATTCTAACTCAACTTTGAGAAAGAACGCATGAATCTGGTCGCATATTGTCCTAGTTCAATTTGGGAAAAGAACCCATGAGTTCTAGTTGTATGCGTTTCTAATTGAAATTGGACCATATGATGTGCACATGCTACATCTTCAATATATGGTAAATAATGGTTGGAAAAGTCACTAGTATTGTTAGTTAGAGAAAAAGCTAGCTTAGGGGTCATCGAACATCATGACTCGCATCTTACCACCTTGGAAACTGTGAATAAATTACACCTCGAGCACCAACGGATCTTAACTGATGTGGGTTGATCACGGGCTGAGAGTGTTGACGAGATCCGAGTTAGGGGTAGTGATAGGGTTTCATAATTGTCGTAGAGGCCATCAACCATCAAGAATCACATTTTACAACCTTAGAAACTGTGGATAAATCACACCTCGAGCACCGACGGATCTTAACTTATGTGGGTTGGTCGTGGGCCGAGAATGTTGACGAGATCCGAGTTAGGGGTAATGATTAGTGAGAGAGATTTCCGTCATTATTGTCTTGGATCGATAGGCCATGAGTTGGATCGGGATAATCATAAGAAAGTTATTGAAAACCCCGTGAGATTGTTTGGGCTTAGTGACATCGTTAGGGTAGTAACTTATGGCTATTACTACTTAAACTTTACTTATTATCATTTTTGCCGAAGGGAAAGAGTTGGTGTTAAAGGTGATTCCTTATGATCCGACCTATCCTATAGGCCGACACTAAGCGGTGTTATTGGGTTGTACCTTCCCGTCAAAGGGATATGTACGATGTCATCTCACGAGTTGGGAGCACGGGTTGCGTATATCGTCTGTTAATTCCTAAAATATCATGGCTTGGGGTGCCACAGGATGCAACGTGCAGTCCTGCGCTTTGCGAGACCCCAGGAGTGCCACAGGGTAGGCTTCGTGCTACCCTACGCATGCGAGACCCTATGTTCTTTTGATTTTTGAATAAGGCCTGATACGCTGGGCAATAGTGGCAAACATGGACACCACTATATGACTGCAGTAACGGAACTAGACTGTACCTGTAACCTTGTTTTTGAGTGAGGTCCGGCATGCTGGGTCGTAGTGGCGAACAGAGACACCATAATCGTACTGCATTGGTGGGACTTGACCAACCTACAACCTCACAGTCACGGGGTATTGTCAGGAACATAATTGTGTACAATGTAGAATTCTTAACGAGGGTTCGAATCCCTATATATGAAGAAACGGCTTGAGATGGGACGTATGTAGTATGGGCTGCATACGGTTCTGGAGACTTGCTTGCATTAGAATAAGAACATCTTGGCGTTAGTCAATCTTTTATTAAAGTCTAAGGCATAGCATACACTAACACATCAATTATATATACAAGTTTCTCTTTTCATTAATCTGTTTGCTTAAGTGGAGAATTGCTGCTAGTTATCAGTCTTAAAGCGTCAGTGAATACTGACGCCCCCATTTCAATAGGTACCAGATTGCAGAAGTACAGGTACAGGATTCAGGAGGACTCAAGGCAAGAGAAGCAAGAGTCGTTTTCATTTCCGCTGCATTATATGTTGCTACTATTGTTCCATTGTAACAGTTTTGTAATCTATTTAATTGTTGGAAAGCATCCAAGCGAAATACCAAGTGTTATTCTTTATTCATTGTACTCTGATGTAATATGTGAATGTTGTAACACTTGGGATTGTAAAGGTATTATTGTAACACTATCGTAATGTATTGCAATTTTGTAACATTCGGATTTGTAATACGTTTGTGTTGAATAAAAAGTTTTAAATTTTCCTGTCTTTTCTGTATATTGTGGCTAATTGAAGGAAAGATTCTGGCTTATGTCACGGTTTCCCAGTTACCAGAAATCGGGGCGTTACAGGGCCTTTTCATGAAGCTTTATCACTTGAGCCCCCTCTAGATAAGCCTGCAACACAAAGACGATGGGGTCGGAAGAGGGATCGCATCGTATAAAAATGGGTAAAAAAGGGATCATAAGTCCTTACCAGCACGTTCGCCGGTGCTAAACGCATGTAGGCCACCTCCAAGGTGTCATTGCTCATACTCTGCCGATCCCGAGGAGTCGCCAGCTTATCGGCGACCTCGATGGCCATGGCCCCCTCGGTCAAGCTGTCGCCCTTCCTTATCGACCAATCCGGGACCCACGATTGCAACATCTCGTCGCCCACGATTTCAGTAGTGTCGGCTCGGAGCGGAGGAACCTTCCCCTTGGCGTGTTTGGTCACTGCCATCGCACCAGGGCTCGGCAGGACGAGCACCTCCTTGCCCGACTCTGGGCACACCTTCTTCGCCCTTGGCTCGGTCGGCACGTCGGGGGCCGCCTGCGAGGACCCCCTTGCTCTTTTCCCCTGCTCGCCCTGCTCGACCTTCTACTTCTTCAGGACGATCCTTCTTGCCTTGATCGATTAGGGGTCCACCTGCAAAAAGACCCATTAAGAACAATGAGCGCAAAAGAATACTACAACAAGAAAATGGAACAAACAACATACTAGACGTGGCCGGGCTCAGTCCGATGCGGGCCATGTGACTTTCCGTCACCTTCGGCCAGCTTATACTGTTGCCCTTCCGAAGGCATTCAACATATCCTCACTCCTCGGCGGACAGGGCCTTCGGCCTCGGCGCCTTGAAGTTTGGTTTGTAAAATTTCCACCGAGTGGGAATGTCCTAAGGCTTCTTGCTCCGGATGACGAAATACTTCTTCTTCCACTCCTGGATTGAATCCGGGTGGCCATGGACTACCTTCCCCCGGCTCCGAGGGGAGATATAAAAAATGCCCTCGAACTCCCCGGACGAGCTGATCCCTAGCATCGCTCGGAAGACATCCAACCTCAGAGGTGTTAGGGTTATATACTGAAAGCATCACTTTTGTATTAACTTTATTTCCTTATTTTTTTTGAATGAGAATCATATGGGCATATGTTTGCATATTGTGTTTATTATAATATTAATGCAAGTATCTGATATTCTATAAGGTTGATAATATGGTGTGAGGTGACACACAGAAGATCATATTATCAGTTCCCTATGGAATATATAAATAGTTCACAACCTAGACGGACTTGGACAATCCATTGAAAAGGTTGTAGTGTAATCTGGTATTAGTCTATCTTGACTATAGGTTTACACTAGTACACTTTGTGTGTATTGAACAGGACCACTTGAGGTTGTTCTCTTTGTACTGACTACAAAAGAGAACAAATACCTCTGTTATTATGGATGCTTATGCTCTTAATCCAGATATAATAACAGACATGTATATGCAATGTGCATTACTTTGACTCATAAAAGAGTGAGATTCATTATGGATCAACAACCTCTATAAATTGGGTAATAGTATTGTATGTATGATAGGCTGTTGATTGTAAAAGGAATCCATGTCCCGATACGTCGGGTTGATGATGTCCCCTTAAGGAGCTCATAAGGATTGTCATGTAAACCCTGCAGGTGGATTACATCCGACATGACAAATAAAGTTGAGTGGTACTACTTAAGGATAAAAGATGTTGATCAATATAGTTGTCAGTAACTTAATTTGATCGACGGACATTCGATATCTTAACATGGGGAGCTGAACGAGAATATAATAAAAGGAGCCCATAAATATAATTTGGGATTAGGAAGGTAGTGCAACAATAGCTCTTTAGTAGACCGAGCTATTGTTAATGGGCCTGGGTTGTGTGTTCGGGCTGAACACGGGATACCCAGATTCGTTAGGAGACCTAACCCTAATTTCTCCTCATGGTCCCTGCCGTAGCCTTATATATATATATCCTCTATTCTCTGGCCGTCATATTATTATCAGAGATAAGAAGTTTTCTCTAAATTCGTGATTCACGTAAGGAGAGAAAGAGAGGTCAGCCAAGGAGAAGAAAGGTTGGGAGACCGTCGCCCACCCGACGTCCAACCCAAGGAAGGAATACGTGCAGAAGATCTTGGGGTCGCTGACAGCTCGAGGTTGCTAGAAACTATCGTCTTCTTCTCATCGCAGGTATAATTCGTGAAACCTAGATTCCGTTATAAAGGGTTAGATCACGTATTAAATCTGTTAAGCTTTTATGATCGATACGCACACCAATCTGTGGTCCTGGGACTCATCGCAGTTCCATCAAGAGGCACCTTCCTCTCCTCACACAGCAGCACAAAGCACACCATCTGCTTCCATGAGTTCGGCCCATACTGCATCGGAGCCAGCGACGCCCAATTCAGCACTTCTCAGATAAATGGGTAGATCGGCAACTGCAGTCCGGAGCTGAACGCATCAACCGGAAAGATGCAATACCACTCGGATAGAGGATCGGTTGGCCGAAGACCAGGGCTCGGCAACATCAACTCATACTTTTGCCCAATGTGAAAGGCCGAGCGAATGACGTCCAAATCATCCGCCTTCAGGATTGACGGCATGGTGTCCATCTTTATCTTTTGACAGTTCGACGAAGAAGGCTGAACCCCGTACAAGATTTTATCTGTATGGTCGTCGGGGTACTGCCTGATTGACCTCGGCTGCGACAAGAAGCCGGTTGCCAGGTCACGAGCGGGGGTCACCCTGCCGGGACTACTGGGCATCGTCCACTTCTCCCTCACCTGCCTCTTCTTCTGGGCCTTTTCCGGAGAAGGGGTGGACAGTGGCTCGAGGACGGTTGCCATCGAAGAAGAGCCTACCCCCTTGCCCTTCCTCCGAACCGTCGTCACTTCCCCCTCTCCTCCTTCCTCACAGTCGTCCAACTCCAGGTCCAACACCTCCACCTCCTCCGACCCATTGCTTTCCCCCTCCTCCGAGCCACTACTCTCTACGACGAACGGCTTCCTAACGAGAAGGGGTTTCGCATCATACACCGTGACACCCCCCTCCGAACACGTCGAATCGGAGAGGCCCGTACGGGGGTCGTCCTCCACCCTCGAAGTCGAGGCCGAAGAGCCGGACTGAGCCCTACACATACTAAAGAAAAACAACTAACTAACCTGCTCGGTTTCGGCTAGGGACGAACGGAAGGCAGAAGGCTCTAGAGAGAGAAGCTCTGATGGCACCTTTTTCAAGAGAGAGAGAGAGAGAGAGTAAATGTGAAGAATGAAAAAGGGGGAGGGGTGGGGGATATATATAGAGAGCCAAGGGACTCCTCAATTTTCGCAAAACAGTTCCTAGAATTCCGCACTAACAGCTCCTAAAAACTCGCATAAGTGATGTCATCAAGACAAGTGACAGGCGACCCTTCGGTTTCCGCACAATGCTCATCGGACCGAGGCTACTCGAGAATCAGGATTGCCCTCTCCGAACAATGGTTTGGAAGCTCGGCATCGGCTTCGAGTAGGGCCCTAGCCTCTTCAGGCCTTATGACCCACTACGCTCGGTGATGACCCACAGCTACTCAACCCCAAAAGTTTGCATTAAAGATTTAGGGCGCTCGCCAAAGGCGAGCGCCCCGAGCCCCAGGATTCGGTCGGCACCCCTCTCACCTGCGAACAATTCGAGACTTACGGCCATGGGAGCCAAAACCCCAAATTGTTTGAGGGCGGGAAGAGAGTCCCCACGCCCGGGCTCTCGATCCCGAACCTTCATCAACCGAATCTAATATTTTAGGTATACCCATCTGAGCCGAAACTTGGGCTCAGATTGATATACCAAAAAATGTCAGACAACGGCAGACTCTCATCTAACAAAACCCCGAACCACGGACCATGATCGGCGTGCCCCCCATCTCCTGGCTCTTCGGGCACGTAGCTCTAAGAACCGCGTACCCAAAGGAAGATAGGAGACAGTGGGCAAGCCACCGGTCAGAGATTTTTTGCCTTAAAATTCAATTATTGGGCATCCGCCTGTGGCAGACACCTCTGATAGCACATGGGCCACCAGCGCTTTCTCTGGCAAAAGAACAACAAAGGAATGGGGTATATATAGCCCCCAAGCTACATTTATGACCTCAGGCCCCCAGGCTACATTTATGACCTCAGGGAGGCTAAACGACGGAAGGCAAAGCGTCACGCCATTAATTGTCCTTGGGAGTTGAAGCGTCGCACGCGAATTTCTCATCGAAAGGAGAAACGTTGCGTCATTAAATCTCCTAGGAACCTGAAGCGTCCCGCGCTAATTCTGCGTCCACCGGCTCGCCAACATCCTTGCCAATCCCTAAGCCCTCGATGCTCCGAGGTCAGGTCGAGCACCAGGGTAGCTTTCTCAGGAAAACGCACCGGCTCGCCAACACTCTTGCCGACCCCTAAGCCCTCGATGCTCCGAGGTCAGGTTGAGCACCAAGGTAGCTTTCTCAGGAAAGCGCAGCAGCTCGCCAACACCCTTGCTGACACCTAAGCCCTCGATGCTCTGAGGTCAGGTCAAGCACCAGGGTAGCTTTCTCTGAAAAGTGCACCGGCTCGCCAACACCTTTGCCGACCCCTATGCCCTCGACGCTCCGAGGTCAGATCGAGCACCAGGGTAACTTTCTCAGGAAAGCGCACCGGCTCGCCAACACCCTTACCGACCCCTAAGCCCTTGAGGCTCCAAGGTCAGGTCGAGCACCAGGGTAGCACTCTCTGGAAAGCACAGCGGCTCGCCAATACCCTTGCCGACCCCTAAGCCCTCGACGCTCTGAGGTCAGGTCGAGCACCAGGGTAGCTTTCTCTGGAAAGCTCACCAGCTCGCCTACACCCTTGCCGACCCTTAAGCCCTCGATGCTCCGAGGTCAGGTCAAGCACCAGGGTAGCTTTCTCAGAAAAGCACAGCGGCTTGCCAACACCCTTGCCAACCCCTAAGCCCTCGACGCTCCGAGGTCAGGTCGAGCACCAGGGTAGCTTTCTCAGAAAAGCGCACCGGCTCGCCAACACCCTTGCTGACCCCTAAGCTCTCGACGCTCAGAGGTCAGGTCGAGCACCAGGGTAGCTTTCTCAGGAAAACGCACCGGCTCGCCAACACTCTTGCCGACCCCTAAGCCCTCGATGCTCCGAGGTCAGGTTGAGCACCAAGGTAGCTTTCTCAGGAAAGTGCAGTGGCTCGCCAACACCCTTGTCGACCCCTGATATGGCTAAAATTGGGGTTAAATCGAGACCGTCCAGATCGAGCACGAATCTTGAAGCGCGGGGGTAAAAAGGTAATTTCACATACAGATGGATCCAAAACGGGTATTGGGCCTCCTTCTCACGAAACCAACCGCCCGCGAATAGATCCACTCCAACTGGGCGCGGGTCCCGACCCGATACAAGCCCGGTCCACCAAGGGAGAATCAGGCCACTGATCTGATTAGATCAAATCAATAAGCTTGATTTGCTCTTACCAGGGAATCAAGGCCTACTTTCCTAAAACAGAATAGGAGGATTTTTCTCCTAAATGTTAGCCAGGAAATCAGGACCCTGATCATTCCAAAGGCGACTATAAATACTACCCCTCTACCACCAAGACGAGGTTAATCACTTTTTCACCACTTAAGCTCTTTCTTAATCTTTTATTGATTACTGACAAGAGCGTCGGAGGGTGCGTCGCCGGAATCAACCCCGGTGTCTCGCACTTCCCTGCAGGTTGCGACAGGAGCAAGAAGGCCGAGTCAGCTGTTCAGGTTTTCCTCGGATCCACAAATTCTATCTGCTTACCCCCACACCGAAATCAGCGGTAACAGATTGGCGCCGTCTGTGGGAAAACCACACGAACAGTCTCAGCCCATTCTCCGTCGTCATCTGCAGCAATGCCGCCGAAGAAGAACAGATCCAGAGGGTCGAACCGTGGGGGCAACCCCACCGACCCGACAACTGAAGCTCCGGTCAATCCTGTCCTTCAGTCTGACCTCCCTCCGCTGACCCAGCAGGTCCCTCCTCCTCCTCCCAAGCAGCAGCCCAACAACGGTCCGTCCGGTCACAACGGTCGGAAGGAGAAGCAGCCTTTCAATCCGGGCCACGTCTCAGTCCACAATGGGTCCTCGGACTCGATGGCTTCTCATCACCCCGACCTCCGCATCACACTCCAAAACCGCCATAAGGACGACGACCTCCGTACCCATCTTGACGAGAGGCGGGCCCGAGAGGGAGCCTCCCGCCAGCGTCAAGGTGAGCGGTCGCCACGTCGTCGGGACGGCAGAAGGTCCCCGCAACGCAAAAGCCGAGCGGCGTCCCCTGAGCGCCGAAGGAGGAGGTCCCGGTCCCCCAGGGATCGGCGTCATCCGAGGGACCGAGATATGCCCATCAGCCGAGCCGAGTTCCTCCAGTTTCAAGAGACCGTTCTGCAGGCCCTCAATCTCCGACAGAACCCCCAGAATGATCAGAGGGTTCCGACACCCCCCAGGGATCCCAGTCCCCGGCGCCGAACCCGGAGTCCTTCCCCGGCTCCCAGCCGACAGCAGCGGCAACAGAGTCCTCGGCGCTCCCAGGAGTACCGGCGCCGCAGTCCACGCTCCCCTTCCTACGAAGAGGAGTCCGGAGGGTCGTACGACTACCAGCGGAGGGACGATGCCCTCATCCGCCGTATCCATGAGGTGGAGAGGCGCATCGGCCGCATGGACAGGGAGGAAGAGTCCCGAGCCAGAACCTTCCGTCCCAGCCGACCTCCCTTCTCACGGTCGATCATGGAGGCCCATATACCGAGGAACTTCAAACCGCCCCAGTTTGAAACGTACTCTGGGGAGTCCGACCCAGTCGACCACGTCGAGAGCTTCAAGACCCTAATGTTGATCCATCAAGCTTCCGACGCAGTGCTCTGCAGGACCTTCCCTGCCACCCTCCGGGGGTCGGCTCGGGAATGGTATTCTAGGCTCGCCCCCTCGTCCATCCTCTCATTCGAACAGTTTGAGACACTGTTCATTACTCACTTCGTGAGTAGCCAACGAGCCGAGAAGACGAGTCTTTCCTTGCTGAACCTGCACCAGGAGAAGCAAGAAAAGTTACGGGACTATGTGAAAAGGTTTACCGCGGAAGTCAGGTCAATTGCTTCCTTGGACCAGTCCGTGGCTACCGTGGCGTTCCAGTCGAACGTCCTTAACGCCAACCTCCGATCATCCCTGGCCAAGAAGCCCCCGCATGACTTCGCCGACCTCCTCCTGAGGTGCGAAAAGTACATCCGGGTGGAGGAGGCCGAAGCCCTTCCGAGCTTCGGGGGCACCGCCGCGGGGTCGAAGAGAAAGGCGACGGGAGAAGAAGGGTCCAAGAAAGCTCTGAAGGACATGGGCGGTCAGCGCCGCCCTCCCCCCAGGTTCGAGAAGTTCACTCCCCTCACCACTAATGTCTCTACTATCCTCATGGAGGTAGAGAAGGAGGGAATCATCCCTCCAGCCCTGAGGATGCACACTCAGGTGAAGAGGAGGAACAAAGATAAGTGGTGTCGTTACCACCGAGACCATGGGCACGACACGAACGACTGCCGAGCTCTGAGAGATGAGATCGAAGCACTCATTCGGAGGGGGCAGTTGGCCAAGTTTGTGAAAGCTAACGATCGAACAGATCGGAACTCACCTCCCCCTCGGGGGCTAACAAGCGCTCCGAGCGGCGCGAGGAGACACCCGAGTTCGAAGAAGAACGGGTTTTGCACCTGATCCACGGAGGCCCAATGGGGGGTTCCTCTAATTCCTCCCGAAAGGCCTTCGTCCGGGAAGTCAACTCGGTCCACAGTGCCCCTCCACCGAAGGGTCTCGGCGTCCCCGTAACTTTCTCCGATGCCGACCTCGAAGGAGTCCGAACCCCCCACTGCGATGCCCTCGTCATCGACCTCCGCATGGCCAACTTCAAGGTGCAGAGGATTTTGGTGGACAATGGGAGTTCGGTCAACATCCTATTCCTCTCGGCCTTTCAAGGCCTGCAGCTGTCCCGGGACCGCCTTAAGCCGGCCGGTTATACTCTCCACGGGTTCACGGGGGTCCCGGTAACCGTCGAAGGGGTGATAACCCTAGACGTTACTGCAGGAAGCACCCCTACTACCCGGACCGAGCCGATGGACTTCATGGTCGTCGACGTCCCGGCAGCGTACAATGTCATCCTAGGCCGTCCCGGCCTAGCCGCTCTGGAGACTGTCCCCTCGGCATACCACTTGAAGATGAAATTCCCCACTCGCTCGGGAGTAGGGGAAGTCAGGGGAAGCCAGGAAACAGCTCGGAAGTGCTACATGACTTCCACCGGGGGACCAGTGCTCTCGCTCGAGACACTAGAGATCCCCGAGCCGAAGGCCCGTCCAACGTCCGAGCCGGCGGACGAGTTAGAAGAAGTACTCTTCTCCGACGAGGATCCGAGCCGAAAATTCCTCGTCAGCAAGTCCTTGCCGACCGTGCTGTTCTCCGACTTGGTGAGGTGCATCCGGGGTAACCGCGACCTATTTGCTTGGTCGGCCGCGGATATGCCCGGCATCTCCGAGGACCTGCTCGTCCACCGCCTAAGCGTCGAACCGGGGTGCAAACCGGTTCAGCAGAAGAGGCGAAAGTTCGCTCCCGAGCGACAGCAGGCAATCAAGGAGGAAGTGGATAAGCTGTTGAAGGCCAAGTTCATCCAGGAGGTAAATTATCCCGAGTGGCTGTCGAATGTCGTAATGGTCAAGAAGTCCAATGGCTCGTGGAGGATATGCATCGACTTCACCGACCTCAACAAGGCGTGTCCGAAGGATCCGTTCCCTCTCCCTAACATCGACACCCTTATCGACGCCACCTCGGGCCATGAGCTCCTCAGCTTCATGGATGCCTTCTCGGGGTACAATCAAATCCGGATGTTTCCTCCGGACATCCCGAAGACCTCCTTCGTCACCGACCAAGGCCTCTACTGCTACCGAGTAATGCCGTTCGGTTTGAAGAACGCAGGCGCCACCTACCAGCGCCTCGTCAACAAGGTTTTCCAGCATCAGATCGGCCGAAACATGGAGGTGTACGTTGATGACATGCTCGTTAAGAGCATTCGCGGCACTGACCACGTAGCTGACCTCCAGGAGGCCTTCGGCGTGTTGAGGAAGTACAACATGCGGCTAAACCCGAACAAGTGTGCGTTCGGAGTCTCCTCTGGCAAGTTCCTCGGTTTCATGGTGAGCCAGCGGGGAATCGAAGCTAACCCCGAGAAGATTAAAGCCATATTAGACATGGCCCCGCCTCGGAACGTCAAGGAGGTGCAGAAGCTCACCGGTCGGCTCGCAGCCATCGGTCGGTTCCTCTCCAAGTCAGGGGAAAAGTGCCTCCCCTTCTTCAAAGCACTCCGGGGGGCTAAAGGATTTGAATGGGGCCAAGCACAGCAAGAATCGTTCGACCAGCTGAAAGCCTATCTGGTGAACCCCCCTCTGCTCAGTAAGCCAGTCCCGGGCGAGCCTCTCTTCATCTACTTGGCCAAACAAAACATTTTTTCATTCAAAGATTCGAAGAATTTTACAACAGCAGTGGCCAGTCCGCAGTTAGGCTTACAAAAACAAAAAAAGAAGAGAGAAAAGAAGACAACCGAGTCAGGGGTCGACCTTTTTGTCGTTCGGGTCCGTCGACCCCTCGGCCTTGTCCTTGCCCTCACCTCCGCCACCTCCTTCGCTCCAGCTCTCCTCCTCGGAGTCGTCCTCTTTCTCCTCCTCGGCCGCGGCCTTCCACGGGTCCTCGATGGGTTCCGTCTCCCCCTCGGGGCCGATCAATCCCTCGGGGACAACCTCCTCCCCTTCCACGAGGTCATAGAAGTTGTAGGAGGACGTGTCGAAGCCCGGGTTCTTGGCGACCACATGTTGCAAGGCACGGCCGTAGGCGTCCAGCATGTTCTGGATCATGTGCATCGCGGCCTCCTCCTGCACGGCCTTCTTCACCCTCTTCACCTTCCTGAGGTGTTTTGCCTTGATCTTCTCGGCCCTCTTCCGAGCGTCCTCCGCCTCTGACCGAGCCTTGGCCAGCTCCTCCCTCAGGTCGGCAGCCTCCTTCACCGACGCCTCGAGCTTGGCCGCCGAATCCTTCAGCTCGGCCGCCTCCTTCTCCAAGGCCTCGAGCTTGGCCGCCGTATCCTTTGACAGCTGAACAGCATCATCCAGCTGCTTCTCCAGCCCCTCCACTTCGGTGGCCCTCTTCGTCGAAAGAAGCAACTCGGAATCGAGCCGCTTCGCGACTTTGACGCGTTCCGCCCTCTCCTTCTCCTTCTCCTGATCCTTCCTCGCCATCTCCTCGAGCAGGAAATTGAAGTGGCAGATGGTCTGAAAGAGAACAACAGAGTTACAATCCGAATCCAAGAACTTAGAAAATTTTCTAAGGAAGAAATTCAGATGAAGAAGAAATCAGCCTACTTACCGACATGGTATCCCGGGCGATCTGCATCACAGCGTCCCCTGCCATCCCGGCCTTCAGGGTCGCTCGGTCCTTCGGGGTCGGCAAGTGCCTTATCGCCTCCATGCAGATGTTCCCGTCGCCCAGGAAACCATCGGCGTTCATCACCTGCCAGTCGGGGACGAAGATCTGCTTGTGATGCTCGGTTAAGATCTTCTCCGCCTCGGCAGTGAGGGGCGGAACCGGCATGGACAGTGCATCCTTCACCCCGAACACGCCGCTCGACGAACCCGGAGCGTTCGTCCCCGAGGTCGGCACAGGCGCATCCGAGGCAGGGGGATCGGAGACAATGGCCTCCCCCTGCTCGGGGACCACGACCTTCGTCGGAGAGACGAGGACCTCAATCTCCCCCTCCTTGAGGACCGCGACCTTCGGTTGGTCGGCAGTCTTTGCGACCGAGGGCTTCTTCGAAGCCCGGCTGTCCTGAGGCACTGCCGACGGCCTCTTCTTCTTCTCCTGCTCTGCCCGGCCCTTCGCCACCAGAGCCTTGTAATCAAGCTTCATTGTCTCTGCAAAAGCCGGATGGAAAAACTTAGAAAATTTTTTCATGAACTTTAAACAAGGAGTATAAATACCAGATGCATACGAGGGTCGATCGGACTGAGACCCCCACGGAACAGATGCTCCTCCGTAATATCCTTCCAGCTTAGCGCTGGCAGGGCGAGAAGCTTCCTCTGGACCTCAGCCTCCTCAGCATTCAGCGGGGCGTCCTTCTTTGTACGCTTGGGCAGGCCGTCTTTCGCCCAAACCGTCGGTATCACCCATGGCGTCAGATTTCGGACGAGGAAGTATTTATCCTTCCAATGTTTGATCGAGTCCGGGTTCTCGATCAACTTAACTCCCGTCCGAGGAGAAAGGAAAAACCTCTGCTCGTCACGCCTCGGCTGGCAAGGTCGGAATAGACTCCGAAAGAGGAACATAGTCGGTTTAGCGTCGATCTCTTGACATCGGAGGAGAAACGCCACGACATGCCTCCAAGTGTTCGGCATCAGTTGGGCAGGACTCAGACCGTACCAGACCAAGACTTCGACCACGAACGGGTGTAGGGGAAAGCGGAGCCCGGCGATGAGGGAATCGACCGGGAAGACGCATATGTCCGGCGAGGACTTTGTGTTGGCTCGGAACCCCGGGCCAGGAAGAAGCAGCGCATACTCAAGCGGGATCCGGAAACCCTCTCGGATCGAGCGGAGATCAGCCTCGGTGAGAGTCGAGATCCTGTGGTCGACCTCGGACAGCTCCCTAGGCTCGTTCTCCTCCACCAGCTTCGCCGTACCTTGAGTGACCCTCTCCAAGGCATCTTCGGCGTAATCTCGGACGCCTCCCACGGTCGATACGGCGATGAGCTGCCGACCGAACGCCCCCGCTCTCTTCGGCGTTTCCACTATTGTGATCACGGCTTTACCCTTTCGGGACTCCGCCGTGACTTCCTCGGGCACTTCGGCCACTTCACCCTCTTTATCCGGACGAACAACGTCTTGCTCGCTCGGCTCCATTACTCCCTTCCCTTTATCCCCTCGGCCAACGGCTTGTTCCGAGGCGGGGGTCTCAGCCGAAATTTTAACCATGTTTTCCTAAAAAGAGAAGGGAAAGAAACTGACCTTGAAGTGACAGGTGCGTTCGGAAAGTTCGCCGGAACTAAGAACGCTACCGCGACAGCTAGCAAGGCCACCAAGGGAGCTAAAAACTGCGAAGCAAAGTAAAAACGGAAGAGAGAGAGTAAAAGTGAAAAGTGAAGACTTGGTCTTGGGGGGGTGAAGATTTATAGTAAAATTGGAACGTCCCTTGGACTTCCAATGAAACTTCGCGGCCTTTGGGCTGCTCTCGAAACGTCACGAAGGCCCATCACCACTACTCCTCTCACCAAGTCAACTGGCTCGGCCCCGAGGGGTCCAAATCCGAGCTACGAGCGATCCGAACACGCCGACAGCAGGGTCCGGTCGGAATCCGAGCAAGTGCCTTCCCGAGCTGGTAAACGGGGAAAACTCACTTTCCCCTCAACTTTCGCGCCCGATCTCGATCAGACGGCTCAGATCTCGCCAAGAGCACTAAACGACAAGTTAGTGTTTTCTTGGGAGCTGCGCCCGTCATGAGATGCGCGCCATCATCCAACGGCTCAAGGTGCGCCACGTTGCTCGGACGATTGAACCCTCGGACGCCTCACCTACGCCTAGAGGAACCGGGAAAAATTTTGATTCAGTTTTGTGGCGCCGCCTTTGGCGAACACCCCCCAGGTCCCGTGCATCGGTCGGTATTCCGCCGACCACGAGCCCCGGTCGGGAACAGATAGGCACTCCCCCCATCTCTAACTTCCCCGGGCTGACATCCATCAGAAGCCATCAGCCCGGAAGGAAGACAGAGATGAGAGGGGACCCATCAACACCCAGAAACCAGGATAAACACACCGTTCCGAGCTTGTTGTTTACAACTGGAAGGCGCGGCTTGTCAGAGGACACCGACCGCAGTGCCTTCACAGTTGCAAACAATGGGCTCGGACGGTCCAGAAGCCCGAGCTGCAACTCATGATAGAGAAGCGCGCCATCCCGAGCTAGTTGGTTGCAACTGGAAGGATCAGTTTGTCAGAGGACTCTGACAGCGGCGCCTTCACAGTTGCAACAAACGGACTCGGATGGCCCGGAGATCGGCATCGGACATGGATCGTCATTCTCCCACCAAGACCTCCGCCTACTTCGGCACTCACTTCGGAGCAACCAAAGAAGGCAGAAGATCTTGGTGAGAGAACGACCACCCGTCCTCCCGAGACGGTCCATCCCTCGGATCCGGACTACGGTCGTCACCACTCTTGCCTTATTCTCCCCCGCTCCTGACATCCACTTAGGGACCGTCCGGAACGGGAGAAGATAAAGGTAAGAGAGCGACCACCCGTCCTTCGGAGATAACTCATCCCCCGATTTCGGACTACGGTCGTCACCACTGCTACCTCGTTCCCCCTCGCTCCTGACATCCACTTGGGGGCCGTCAGGAACAAAGGGGAAACCAGGCAGAAGGGCGACCACCTCTCCGAACCTCAAGAGAGAAGCTACCCAAGGCAGATGCCTCCGAGGTCTAGAACTCAATTTGGTTGAGACTAAAATGACAAAGGGAGTGGAGTACTTATAGCCTGCCTCCTAGAACCAGCCATTATGATCCTCGGAAGTTGAAACGCCATGCATTAATTAAAGTAATTATCCTTAATGACGTCGGGAAGGCGAAACGCCACACAAGTCACGAAGCGCCATTAAAACCATTGGGAACAGAGCCATCTCAGATTGCCAAAAACCACAGGCCCTCGGTCGGCTGCCGAGCAAGTGCCTTTCCGAGCGCGTAAACGGGGAAAACTCACTTTCCCCTCAACTTTCGCGTCTGATCTCAATCAGACGGCCCAGATCTCGCCGAGAGCACTAAAAGACAAGATAGTGTTTTCTTGGGGACTGCGCCCGTCTCGAGATGCGTGCCGACATCCAACAGCTCAGATAACGCCACGTCGCTCGGCATGCCGAACACCAATGCCTTCGGTCGGCATCCGAGCAAGTGCCTTCCCGAGCTGGTAAATGAAGAAAAAAAGACACCGAGCTACGTGGACCGCTGGATCTTTCAAAAATTCGCGCTCCCAATGATGAAGAGCCCAGATTGCGCCACGTGCGCTAAAAGACAAGATAGTGTTTTTTTGGGAACTGCGCCCGTCTCGAGATGCGTGCCACCATCCGATGGCTCAGATTGCGCCACGTCGCTCGGGACGCCGAACCCCCTAGTCTCCGGTCGGTAGCCGAGCAAGTGCCTTTCCGAGCTCGTAAACGGAGAAAAACGCTGCCGAGCGGTAACAACCATCAGATCTTTCCGAAATTCGCGCCCGTCCACGATCGATGGCTCAGATCGAGCCACGCCATTAATCGGTATTTAAAACATTTTTTATTTATTTTAATCGTTTTATTTGTTTAAAAATTGCGAGAAAATTACTAAAAATTCGAGAAAATTAGCTAAAAATTCTGGGAGATAATTGAAAATTCGGGGACACACTTTCGGACCCCGGAGCAAACAATTATTACCCTGAATGCACCGCTAAAGCCCCCGAACGATTAGCAAACACATCACAGAATTAAACAAATACTTCGAAAAAAGTAGATAAAAGACTGTCAGATACCCGACGCAGCTCAAGAACAGCACACAGCGTCAAAAGTTACCTCACTACCCCCTTTCTAGATTCAAAATCCCACATTTGGACTCCGATACAACTCCACCAGCCACTGAAACTGCTGAACTACTCCTCAAAGTCTGATCACGCTCAGCCTTTAGGAGTGGGGGGCTCGTGATATGGCTCAAATTGGGGTTAAATCGAGACCGTCCAGATCGAGCACGAATCTTGAAGCGCGGGGGTAAAAAGGTAATTTCACATACAGATGGATCCAAAACGGGTATTGGGCCTCCTTCTCACGAAACCAACCGCCCGCGAATAGATCCACTCCAACTGGGCGCGGGTCCCGACCCGATACAAGCCCGGTCCACCAAGGGAGAATCAGGCCACTGATCTGATTAGATCAAATCAATAAGCTTGATTTGCTCTCACCAGGGAATCAAGGCCTACTTTCTTAAAACAGAATAGGAGGATTTTGCTCCTAAATGTTAGCCAGGAAATCAGGACCCTGATCATTCCAAAGGCGACTATAAATACTACCCCTCTACCACCAAGACGAGGTTAATCACTTTTTCACCACTTAAGCTCTTTCTTAATCTTTTACTGATTACTGACAAGAGCGTCGGAGGGTGCGTCGCCGGAATCAACCCCGGTGTCTCGCACTTCCCTGCAGGTTGCGACGGGAGCAAGAAGGCCGAGTCAGCTGTTCAGGTTTTCCTCGGATCCACAAATTCTATCTGCTTACCCCCACACCGAAATCAGCGGTAACAACCCCTAAGCCCTCGATGCTCCGAGGTCAGGTCGAGCAGCAGGGTGGCTTTCTCAGGAAAGCACAGCGGCTCGCCCATACCCTTGCCGACCCCTAAGCCCTCGACGCTCTAAGGTCAGGTCGAGCACCAGGGTGGCTTTATCAGGAAAGCGCACCGGCTCGCCAACACCCTTGCCGACCCCTAAGCCATCGACGCTTCCAGGTCAGGTCGAGCACCAGGGTAGCTTTCTCTAGAAAGTGCACAGGCTCACCTTCGCCACGGTGTTCCGAGGCTACGTTTGGCCCAGCACATACCCTTGCACCTCGTCAGAAAGGCCTACGGCCGGGGGACCAGACCTTCGGCCTCCGAGCCGACCTCAGCCTCGGCGACGACCCTGAATGCTTTCAGGGGACTCCCTCCGCTCCTCCTTCACGACCAAGATTACTCCTCCACGGCTAGCTCGCACACCCCTACAACTGTGGGGGGCTTGTGACATAGGAAAAAAATGGTCTGGCACATCCTAGACCACCCGATCTCCTCAAAAAGCACGCACCCCTGACCATCAGATCAGCCTTAAGCCCCATGGGCTTCTACTAAACCAGGTCGACGGGCATTCGGGTCCAGACCCAGCCCAAACGGATCCAGACCCGTTTGGCATGCCTATAAATACTAGGCCCTCTCCCACCTTCAAAGGTAATCAATCTTTTCCCTCTCAAACCCTAGTTACTATTGCTATACTTCTGGGACTAACTAGACCATCGAAGGGCCTGCCACCGGGGCCAATCCCGGTGTTCTGAGGTCGAGTGCAGGTACACGAGCTTCCGGATCCGAGCCGAGCCTCCACTACCGAGCTGAGCATCCGACCTCCGCCTCTACTCCCGATCGTGCCCCTCCTGCCTAGGGTCGGGTGTACCTTCCAGTACCGTGTCCTTCCACCAAACAAACAAATAGAACTCACACCTGGTGCATCCACACTTCCCAAAAACCAACCGCATCAATGTGTTCTACTTCCGACTTAAACAGCTTTTGTGTTCGTGTCCAAGGTTCTAACACAGTCCAAGAAACCCAAAGTCCCAACTTGAGCAAAGGCCATCAATTATGGTGTCTCATGGTGTCCCATATGATTGTTTATACATTTTGGAAAGAGAAGCCTTTTTTTTTTCCTTTCTTCTTCTTCTTCTTCTTCTTCTTCTTCAATTAACTTTTGGCAGTTACCTAGCCATGAAAACCACCTATCAGCACCTCCTCCTTCAACTTGATCTTTATGGTTTCCAACCTCCCCCACTCACCATGGTAGTATGCCCAACGTTGCTGCCAAAGAACTCCATGGTTATCACCTCCAATCGCCGATCGTTGCATCATGACCACAACTGAACCACCATGGCTCCCACGCCATCGAGATCCGTGTCATCACAATAAATGCGTCCACCATCACTTGACTTCACAGCGGCATCCTCCCCGCCTTGAGATTCTCAAATCACCGTGGCCACCTCCTGCCGCTGTTCAAATGCAGTCTCCTCTTCCACCACGCCAACCAACATTATCACCAACAATCTTCATCATGGAGAGAGATAAAGCTTGCGGGAGGGCCGAAATGGCGGGTGGACGAAGTGGAGGACGGCCGAGCTGAGTCGCCGTGCTCTGCAGCATGGTCACCACGTAAAAACCGAGCTCAACTTCGGCCAAGATAGATGCAGCTCGGAGGCGAACAAAGCCCCATAATTCGAATAAATAATGTTACGAATAACAATTGTTCCTCCTTAATTCAAACCAATTGGATGGTCTGTTGGTCATTCCGCTCTATGCCCACAGAGCAAGAATTTGATTCTCAGCTTTTTCTTTTCTTTTTTGTTATTGGAATATAAGAGATTAAAAATCATTAATATTACAAAAAATCATAAAAAATGATTCAAAAATCAGAAGGAATAAAAACCTGCAAAAGTTTTAAAATTTAGGAAAAATTCTGAAAGTCATTAAAATTGGTTTTTATTTCAGAATTATTTTGGGATAAATCATTGAAATTGAATTTTAAATTTGAAAAATTCTGGAAATTTCATGAACGTGATTCAAATTTTAGGAAAAGCAATTAAATAATTTAGAGTGCGTTTGTTTTGATATTTAGAATAGAGTTTTCTGAATAGAGTATTCTGAATAGAGGTATTTTGAAAACGAGTTTAAAAGCTGTTTGTTTAGACTATATTCTGAAAACTATATTCTGAATATTGTTTATCTGAAAAAGAGAGTTTAGAAGCTGTTCTGTTATATTTCTAGCTGAAAACTGTTATCTGAAAGCTGTTTTTTTGAAAAAACGAGTTTAAAAGCTGTTCTGTTATATTTCTTGCTGAAAACTGTTATCTGATAGCTGTTTTTCTGAAATAGCGAGTTTAAAAACTGTTCGGTTATATTTCTTACTGAAAACTGTTATCTGAAAGCTGTTTTTCTGAAAAAATGAGTTTAAAAGCTGTTCTGTTATATTTCTTGCTGAAAACTGTTATCTTATATCTGTTTTTCTGAAAAAGTGAGTTTAGAAGCTGTTCGGTTATATTTCTTGCTGAAAACTGTTATCTGAAAGCTGTTTTTATGAAAAAACGAGTTTAAAAGCTGTTCTGTTATATTTCTTGCTGAAAACTGTTATTTGAAAGCTGTTTTTCTGTAAAAACGAGTTTAAAAGCTGTTCGGTTATATTTTTAGCTGAAAACTATTATCTGAAAGTTGTTTTTCTGAAAAATAGAGTTTAAAAGCTGTTCTATTATATTTCTTGCTGAAAGCTGTTATCTGAAAGCTGTTTTTCTGTAAAAACGAGTTTAAAAGCTGTTCGGTTATATTTTTAGCTGAAAACTATTATCTGAAAGCTGTTTTTCTGAAAAAGAGAGTTTAAAAGCTGTTCTGTTATATTTCTGACAATTTTGAATATCAATTTGAAATAATAATAATAATAATAATATATATAATAATAATAATAATAATAATGATAAATAAAAATAATAATAATAATAAATAATAATAAATAATAATAATAATAATAATAATATATATAATAATATATAATAATATATAACATATATAATAATAATAATAATAATAATAATAATAATAATAATAATAATAATAATAATAATAATAATAATAATAATAATAATAATAATAATATATAATAATAATAATAATATATAATAATAATAATATATAATAATATTAGTAATATATATAATAATAATAATATATATAATAATAATAATAATAATAATTATTAATAATAATAATATATATAATAATGTATAATAATAATAATAATAATAATAATAATAATAATAATAATAATAATAATAATAATAATAATAATAATAATAATAATAATAATAATAATAATAATAATATAAATAATAATAATAACAATATATATAATAATAATATATATAATAATAATAATATAATAATAATAATAATAATAATAATAATAATAACAATAATAATAATAATAATAATAATAATAATAATAATAATAATAATAATAATATATATAATAATAATAATAATATATATAATAATAATAATAATAATAATAATAAATAATAATAATAATAATAATAATAATAATAAATAATAATAATAATAATAATAATAATAATAATAATAATAATAATAATAATAATAATAATAATAATAATAATAATAATAATATATAATAATAATAATAATAATAATAATAATAATAATAATAGTAATAATAATAATAATAATAATAATAATAATAATAATAATATATATAATAATATATATAATAATAATAATAATAATAATAATAATAATAATAATAATAACAATAATATATATAATAATAATATATATAATAATAACAATAATAATAATAATAATAATAATAATAATAATTATAATAATAATAATAATAATAATAATAATAATAATAATAATATATATAATATATATAATATATATAATATATATAATAATAATAATAATAATAATAATAATATATAATAATAATAATAATAATAATAATAATAATAATAATAATAATAATAATAATAATAATAATAATAATAATAATAATAATAATATATAATAATAATAATAATAATAATAATAATAATATATAATAATAATAATAATAATAATAATAATAACAATAATAATAATAATAATAATAATAATATATCTGTATAATAAAACACAAAGAAAGCTATCAAGTGGCTCACATTCAATCTATCCCAAAATCAATGGACCAGATCTACTCTCACAAAACATATTTTTCCGCCCAAATTTCAAACTCTACAAATTCAAAAACACACACTCTCTCTCTCTTTTCCCAAAATAAATCCCCTTCTCTCTCTCTTTATCACTGTCTCTCTCTCTCTCCCCCTTCTCCCTCTCTCTCCTCTCTCCCACTACTCTGGTTCCCGACCTTCTCCCCTGCCGTGTCCCCGTCTCCGACGCCAGCCACGACAGCGCGGCCCTTTCCTCCTCTTCTCCTTCCGTCGACAGCAGCAACCACAGCCACATGCCACCCCCTCTCGGCATGTGTCCCCTCCTGATGTCGCGCCGCCCGTCGCCGTTGCTCCCGCCGTCCACCGTCTCCGACGCCTGCTCGCAAGCCCCCGTCGTCCTGCCTCCACGATGCCAGCCACAACAGCGCCCCCCTCTCCTCCGCTTCTCCTTCCGTCGACAGCAGCAACCACAGCCACAGCGCCACCGCCGGCAGCAGGGGTGATGGGTGGGCCCCACTTGGTGGTGGGGATGCCGGAGAGGCGGCGGGCGCCGCAAGATGGACTGTGGTTCCTTCTCAAAGCAGCAGAGAATCAGTGAGTTCATCAATCTCTATTTTTTTTCTTTCATTTTTTTGTGGTTTTCATATAGGTTTTCTGTGATCTAATTTTCAATTTGTTTGGGGGTTTTTTATTATTATTTCAATTTGTTTGGGCTTGAATTATAACTGGTTGAACTTATTTTTTGGTTAATTAGAATATTGTTGATTTTGTTTTGTTGAATGTAGAGTGAGGGAGCCATTTTTGCCACAAATACCCAAGAGCTACTTAAGGATCAAGTACTACTCTTGGCTTGATTTATGAATCAGAGGTACTTATAATCTTATCCTATTTTCCAGATTAAGAGTAAGAGACAATTTTGATATGGCTTCTATTTCAATCACTATATTTGCATGCATATATAGTGTTGTTGTAGGCAATGTTAAGAATTACTCATAAGGGGGAAAGGTTATTGCACATATATAATTAAATAGAATCATAGCAATGAGCTCATGCTTAACTTGGTAGCTAAAGTGGATCTTTCTCATGTACGATTCTAACAATTTAGGTGAAGTGTGCGTTTCAAGATTTAAATCATAGTCCTCTATGATTTAACTTAGAGCTCTCTTAGCTTGCTTTGTGGCCATATAGATTAGGTGGAGGGAGATATTTAGAACCACCTAAACGTTTGTTGTTACGTGATGCAAATTAGCGTTAGCAACCCTATATTTCATGACTATATATATTCATCATGGCAAAATTTATGTAGGAATGATATTCCATAAAGAGCCTATGTTAATAGCACACATAGCATGATGGGTTAGCATTATGAGTTTAACTTGCTAAGGACAGTTGGTTGTTTTTTTGGCACAATCCCAAAAATGCCTCCTTTTTAATTTTTAAGCAAGACTGTAGTTGCAAGTTTAGTGCTTGATTTTATGTGCACCATGCTGCCCTATTAGGAACCACCTTAATTAACTAGGAATTGCTATGATAACTAGAAATTGTTAGAAATTGCTATTCATGGTTTTGGGAGATGTTTAAAATTTTTCATTTTTTTCCAGTTTAAACTTGGTATTAATCATTAGTGAACCTATTGTTAAACAAACTCATTTCCAATTTCAGTTTGGTATTAATCAAAAGGATTAGTATCACTAATTGTTTGCTATGATTTGAATTTGTATTTGCTAAAATAATGGAGAGAAAGTTAGTCTAACTGAAGTTAGTCTAATTTATGTTCTTTTTAATCTAAACCATATCTTTTGATGATGTGTTTGGCATTGCAGAAAGATTCGAGGGAGGCCGGAATAGTGAGCCCCGTAAAATATCAGGGACACTGCGGCTCTTGCTGGACATTCAGGTAAATTCATCCTGAAAACATTTACATGCTTTTATTTTGTGTATCACACTTTAGGATGTAGCTTTCTGCTCCATGACTAATAAATTAAGTTACTTCGGGGAAAGCTTTCTTCTTCTTTAAACTTTTGTACTGTATAGGGAGTTGAAGCATCGACCAAACAAAATATGATGCTTAATTAACATTTCTGAACAGGGGAATATATATGCTCATCATAATAGTCCATGAAAGCTTGAGCATTAGTTTTTGTTTTATATCCAAAACTTGCACAAGTACCTGATCTGAAATTAACCATTTACAACGAATTAAACACATAACAAGCAAAATATCACCACAGATTTGAGTAGTAACCTTGCAAGAGACTAAAGATTTACCACAAAATAAAATTCATGATTACGACAAATTAACTGTATGTTTGCTCAATTGGGGCATGGCTTTAGCTTGATCCACTGTACGTATCTCGCAAGTTCCTCAGCTGCAAATATAATACAAACACAGATGGGCGGTATAAGTCCCCTTCGCCATGCCAAAATGAAGTTCAGAAGGAGAAAAAAAGAACTAAAGAAATGCGAATTTGTAAACAACTGTCAACTGTCCTTTTTTATCGCACGGGTATGGTGGACTTGGTTGAGCTTGCAATCCAAATTAGCTCACTGAAGCATATATGTTCTTCAACAAAACAAAATCAACAAAATTCTAATTAACCAAAAAATAAGTTCAACCAGTTATAATTCAAGCCCAAACAAATTGAAATAATAATAAAAAACCCCCAAAAATTAAAAATTAGATCACAGAAAACCTATATGAAAACCACAAAAAAATGAAAGAAAAAAAAATAGAGATTGATGAACTCACTGATTCTCTGCTGCTTTGAGAAGGAACCACAGTCCATCTTGCGGCGCCCGCCGCCTCTCCGGCATCCCCACCACCAAGTGGGGCCCACCCATCACCCCTGCTGCCGGCGGTGGCGCTGTGGCTGTGGTTGCTGCTGTCGACGGAAGGAGAAGCGGAGGAGAGGGGGGGCGCTGTCGTGGCTGGCATCGTGGAGGCAGGACGACGGGGGCTTGCGAGCAGGCGTCGGAGACGGTGGACGGCGGGAGCAACGGCGACGGGCGGCGCGACATCGGGAGGGGACACATGCCGAGAGGGGGTGGCATGTGGCTGTGGTTGCTGCTGTCGACGGAAGGAGAAGAGGAGGAAAAGGCCGCGCTGTCGTGGCTGGCGTCGGAGACGGGGACACGGCAGGGGAGAAGGTCGGGAACCAGAGTAGTGGGAGAGAGGAGAGAGAGGGAGAGGGGGGAGAGAGAGAGAGACAGTGATAAAGAGAGAGAGAAGGGGATTTATTTTGGGAAAAGAGAGAGAGTGTGTGTGTTTTTGAATTTGTAGAGTTTGAAATTTGGGCGGGAAAATATGTTTTGTGAGAGTAGATCTGGTCCATTGATTTTGGGATAGATTGAATGTGAGCCACTTGATAGCTTTCTTTATGTTTTATTATATAGATATGAAAAGCCTAGCAGAAACTCACAAGATGTAGAACAACATGGTTTGAACCCTCCAGAATTATTGGTAAAATTGTTATACATATGGTGAGCATTACAATACAAATACACACGTATATATAAGAACAAAAGTAAGCTGCTTGAAAAATTAATTAGCAGCAATTGCATAGATCTCCATCCTTCACTACTTCAAGAATCGGCTAAACATGGATAATAAAAGGCCTCATTTTCATTGATGACTTGTAGTTTATCAAGTTGTCCTGCCTTACGAGCATTTCGTACACTTCCTGTACGAGATTTTTGGTGAGAAACCTTCATGGGAGACTCTAATGTTCTCCTTCCAAGTTATCCAACGAAATCTCGTTTAATTGTAAAGCAAATGAATAACATGATTTTTTGTGAGAACCTTCATCACCTGAAATTCTCATGTGATGTAAGTATTACATTCAGTAGCTGGCTTCAAGTTGTTCTCCAAATGAAAAGTGTGAAAAATAATAACAAAGTATAATTCGACAACTTAAATATCTCTCTAAGTACTCTCTCCGTTCCAAAATATAAGCCATACTAAAATTTTTTCTTTTCTTCAAAATATAAGTCATTTTAGGTTTTCAATGGAGATGTCTTAACATTTTTATATGTCCATATATTAATTTTCTATGCAAATTTCAAAGCTCATTTAATAGAAGTCAAAATTTGGGCCCATTATATCCTTTCTTTCTTCTCCCTTTTCCCCTTTTACGACGGCTAGGGTTTCTCCAATCCCTTTAAAATCCGTGCCATGATCGACAAAATCAACCAATGCGGCAACTGGTTTTGAGTGCATAGGATGTACTGTTCTTAGAATTATTAGTGTGTATGGAGTTATTTTGTATAGCATATTTAGCATTTTTACTATAGTTCATTCAGGAGAGGGCAGGGTGGACTCTACTTATAGAATGTACCTTGCTCTCATGTGGCATTACTTTTGGTTCAAAAGTTGCTTTAGGCCCAAGTTAAGTGTTTGGGAAACTCAATTAAAAGTTTGTTTAGCCAAAATATTTTTTAAAAATTTCTAAGGTTGGCCTTTTTCTCATCGCACCTAAAGTGGTGCTTTCAAAAATGCGTTCATTTACTAAAAACTTTTGATGGCAGCATATTTTTTTTCTTGCAACACTTTTGGTAACATCACTTTTATGCACTTTTCGCTCAAACCAATACCAGACGGAGCATTAGTCAATGCAATTTCACTTCCGATTTTCCTATTCACTCATAAGTTGGTTTCATCATGAGATGTAGGGTCCAATATATGTAGTATAGTCCCATCCCACCCTCTCCAAATTTGTATAATATATAACTGAATTGTATATGTTAGACAAATAGACCATCTATATAATAAAACACAAAGAAAGCTATCAAGTGGCTCTCCTTCAATCCCCTCAAAAATTAAAGGTCCAGATCTAACCTCACAAAACATATTTTTCCACCAAAAGCTTCCCCCAAAATTCAAATTCAAATCCCCCACTCAAAGCAACTCATATATTTATTTAAATTTTTTTCTCTCTCTGTCCCTCCCTTTTCTATTTAAAAAATTAAGAAAATAAAATTTTTTAAAAATTTTAAAAAAAATAAAAAATTTAAAAACTAAAAAAAATTAAAATTTAAAAACTTTTAAAATAATTCAAAAAAAATAAAAAAAAATTCATATAATATTTTTTTTGCTGGACCCCCAAAAGTTTCTCATATAATATGTTTGCTACTTCAATTAATTTGCTGGACCTTCAAAACTATTTTATATGATCAAATAAGGTGCACCATTCCGAAGACGTGCCGTAGGCATGTGTCAACGGGCATACCTAGTATAATAATAATAATAATAATATATATAATAATAATAATATATATAATAATAATAATAATAATATATATAATAATAATAATATATATAATAATAATAATAATAAATAATAATAATAATAATAATAATATATATAATAACTCCCCCGTCGTGCGCCACCAGCTCTCTTGCTTTGTAGTTGATGTGAGAAGAGAGTAAAGGAGGTATTTTGGAAAATAGGGGGTATGAGTATTCTGAATATCAATTGGGAATAACACTTAAAACAAATGCCAACTCAGAATAGAGTATTCTGAATACTCTATTCTGAATATCAAAACAAACGCACCCTTAAATTCTTTCAAAAGTTGATGCTGTGTTTTTTGGGTGTGGGAGAAACATATATAGTGAGTTATTTTGTTGGAGAGAAAACTTAGATCTCAGTCATAGATCTAACCCTGATGTGAGGCTATTATGAGTAGAGTATATGTACACAACGACCGCCGAGGACATGCAAGTAAGTCTAAAACATCGGGAAGATTTCCGGCGACAAACTCTCTGACACTCAAGTCGGTAATTAGCGGTAAAAAAAGAGATCAGGTGGTAAAAATGTATTATCTCTTAACAGTGGAGGGAGCCCTGTATTTATAGGGTAGTAAGAACCTGTTAAGGAAAGATTTCTAGCTGCCAAATTAGATTCCAGTGATTAGGGATAAGATTAAGTTGTTAAATTACTGATTGTTCAGGATTTGACTACTGGCCATAGGTGGCTGATAGAGCCTTTGCAGGTAGGCCGGGATGGACTAATGGGCCTGAACAAAGCTCATGAATCATTTTTGGGTCTAAGTCTGTCCACGAAATTGCCATCCTGATCCAGTTTGCCTCGTGATCCGTGCTGTGATCAAACGGTGAGGATTTTACCATGATTTTTACAAGCCTCCCACTCTCGGTCATTTGTGAGGAGTAGCTAACTCGTAAGGAAAAATGTATTGGCATAAGGATTTGCTCGTTGAAATGGTGTGGGACTCCTTCCGGGGTCAAGAAGTCGAGGCACCGATGGACGAGGTCCGAGCAGCAAGGAGTGAAGGGTTTTGCATGTGCCTCGGAGACGGAGGGCCATTTCGAGGTGCGAAGATGAAGGTCGTGTTTAGCAGAGAAATCAGTAATAACCTCAGACTCAGGTGCCATTCCGAGGCGTGAAGGAGAGCTCTGATTGCGGAGAATCGCGACGAGCTCGGATTCGGAGCACCATTTCGAGGTGTGAAGATGAGAGACATGTTTAGCATAGAAATCCGCGATGACCTCAGAGTCGTATCACCATTTCGAGGCGTGAAGTTGAGGGCCATGTTTAGCATAGAAATTCGCGATGACTTTGGAGTCAGAGCGCCATTTTGAGGCGTGAAGATGAGGGCCATATTTAGCAGAGAAATCCGCAATAGCCTCGGAGTCGGAGCGCCATTTCGAGGAGTGAAGACAAGTGCCATGTTTAGCGGAGAAATCAGTGATGCCCTCAGGGTCGGAGCACCATTTCGAGGGGCGAAGATGAGGGGACACTTAGAATTTTGCATATATTGGTTTAGAAATGGTGAATTGGCGCGCACGTGATTTTGTGTGACCATTGAGTAGTTGTTCATAATTTTGCAGTTATCGAGGAGGCGACACGTGATCGGGGTTATTTGAGAAGTCTTGTCTCTCTCTATAAATTCACCTCCCTTTTTCATTTATTGGGGTTGCTCTCTTTCCATATGCACATTTCCTTTTTGTAGAACTACTATTACTTCAAACATGTCATCCGTTCAACCTAGCCATTCATTCTCGTCCTTTCCTCGGGGGGACTCGGCTTCGGGGTCTTCGAACCAGTCAACCTCGTGGGAGATCGAGTCCTTGCATCCGAAGCATGTGCGCAACCCCTCCATAAAAGAGGATGTGTAGATTGAGTTGGTTTCGGGTTTCGAAGGGGAAGAACTCGGTCGTATCGAGTGGACGGCTGAGATCGGTGAAACGATGAGGAGCGTCGAGAGGGAGAAAGTAAGGCCCTTACTATGCTTGTGTTCGAAAATGATCGGGAGAGTCACAGACGAGCAACGAAGGATGAAAGCAAAGATGAAGAGGAAGAAGTGCAAGGAAGCCCTCAGGAGGTGGCGGAGGGGGGCGAACAAGTGGGTACTTCCTGTAATATCCTGGTTGGATATTATATTTTTATTATTAATATTTTTATGGAAATTACTTGGTTTTACTAACAAAAAGTTATATATATATATATATATATATATATATATATATATATATATATATATATATATATATATTGTTTCGGTTTTGTGCACTTGTAGAAAATTCTGTAAAATGCATTTTTTAGAAAATGTCTATAAAATCCCAGGCTGATATTAAAAATTATTATTTTGTTAATATTTTATTATTATTTTCATAATTGAAATATTTTTTGTGGATATTACCCGGTTTTGTTAATAAACATTATCTGTATACTAGATTTGCCTGTGGGCACGTGCCTACGGCACATCTTTGGAACGATACAGCATATGAAAGTCTTGTAAACAGTAAAACAACAATTATGTAGCTCAAGTTTGAATAGTAAAACAATAATTAGTTGTAAATAAAAGTCCATGTTCCCATTAGTATATGTTGAAAAATAATTATAAATGGGGGTGTAAAATCCAATTTCTTAGAACTTTGAGTATGGAAAAATAATGAAATTTAACTCTTGATGAGATATTTGCTATTTTGAATGTAACATGAGCAATAAAAAAATGCATAAAAAATTTGAAAATTTACAAACCTGAAATCTGAAAATATAAATTTCTGAGTAAATAGAGAGAGAATGAGAAAGAGAGAGAAATAAATAAATAAATAAATAAATAAAGGAGTTGTTTTGGGGGATTTGAATTTCAGTTTTGGGGGGTAACTTTTCGGTGGGAAAATATGTTTTGTGAGATTAGATCTGGACCGTTGATTTCAACCCTATTGAATGAGAGCCACTTGATATCTTTCTTTGTGTTATTATATGGATATACCAGTCTGTATACATCTGTATTGTATCAAATTGGTACTGAAATCTTCCGAGCCGGTAATAAAATTATTTTTATTTTTATTTCTAAATTAAAATATTTTTGGTAGAGATTATTCATTTCAGCTAATAAAAATTATCTGTATAGACAAATATAGGTACGTACATGTACCGTATCGATTTCGTACATTTTGTTGTATCCTGTAGGCAAGACAAATAACACTAGGAGGGGGGGGGGGGTGAATAGTGCTATTTAAAAATTACTTAAGAAATTGAACTTTTCGTACTGTCCAGTCGATTGAAAATAGAGATACAGTCGACTATTGCGTCAGAGTAGAAGAGTATCTTACTGAAGAGTTACTAGTCTGATCAGTCAACTTAGCGCGGAAATCCAGTCAACTTACCAGAAAAGTTTTCAAAATAAAACACAGAAAAATTGAAATTACAAGTTGAGAAAATACAACTACCACAGAGTTAATCACAGAGTACACAGCGATGTATCTTAGTTCGGTCCTCCTGACCTACATCTAGTCCCCAAGCAACCCACTTGAGATTTTTCACTATTCTTGAAAAAAGTACAAGAATACCCTACGGAGTTTGACAACAACTGTGTCAAACCCTTAGACCTTTCTCACCATTAGAGAGAGCAAACCCACTCTACACGCAAGAGTGAAACCGACTCTACAACCAAGAGCCCTACTCTCCGACCGAGAGGACCACTCTCACAACTCGAGAGTGAAAAACAACAACAAAAAGATTTTATAATCACCAATAGCCTTGTTTGTGATTTGTGCTTTTGTATAGTGGCTATTAGGTTAACTTCTGAATTTAGTCTAAAACGAATTCGATGTTATACTAGACTGAATTTCAGGGAACCAAGACTTAGACAAATTGGATGCTTTTGAAATGCTTGTTCTTCTAAAAAACAAAAAGCTTGAAACTTAAAGAAATGCTTGGAACGTATTGGGAATCTTTGCCAAATGACTTCTATAATCTTTTTATAGAGTTAGACATGCTTGGACAGTGAGAGGTTGAATTCCAACTGCCATACAATGGCAATAAAAAAAATTAATTTTGAAACACATGTTTTAAAAACAGAAAACTGTCGAAACGGCTTGAACAGTTGACTGGGTTACCATAATGAGTCGACTGGCCAGAGCTTGTATAAGTTCAGATAGTTTCGTACTATGACAGTCGACTGGTTCCAAGGAACGGTTGACTGGTACTCAATAGCTAAACTTATTCAAGCTTGTTTTGACCTTTTAATTTTGTAAAACACTCAGTTATTAAAAAATATGTGTGAGTGTGTGTGTGACAAGGCTATTACAAGTTTCTAAGACTCAAAGAATGAAAATTACAATATTACAAGTCACTTTTTACAAAACATTTGAAGCACTTGAATCTTGTCTTGAACTTGAGTCTTTGACTTGATCTTGAACCTTTGTCTTTATATCTTGAAGCTTGCTTGATCTTTGTGGCTTGAGCTTAAATCTTTGTGGCTTGATCAATTACTCTTGAAAGTTTTATTTGATTGTTTTGCATTTGTGTATTCCAAGATGGTATTGACTTTGATACACCCTGCAAGAGATATGTGATAGAACAACTTTGTATTGTGTTGTAGGTTGTAGTCATCAAAACCAAGAATCAACACGTTTGTATGAAATCATGTAGTATGTGATTTTGGAAAAATACCTCTTATTCTTGATTAATCATGATCAAATAGAAGGTTAGGGTTGGATTAGGGTTTGATTGCAATTTAAATTTGCAAATTGAACGGATTAAGGTTTGATTGCAATTTGAATTTGCAATTTGAATTTGCAAATTGATTACCAATTATTTTGAGTTCTACCACATCTCTCTCTCTCCCTCTCCTACAAAATCGCCGGCCACACACAAAAGGCCAAAAAACCCTCTTCCATTCTGTCTCTCCATATCTTTCTCATCTCATTTTCCTTCTTCTTTTACTTGTTTTTATTTAGAAAAAAATTGAGAAGAAGATAAAAGAAAAGAGAGATCAAAATCAAAAGAAAAAGAGTGGGTTTCTTTCTTGAGGTTGTTCTTGAGAGGGGGAGCAAGAAAAAGGAGCAAGAACAAGTTGGAGAAGAGAGCAAGCTAGTCCTTCCTACAAAATTTGGGTGGGGGTTCTCAACTCATTTATAATTGTTTTGTTATTTTAATTGCTTGATTATGTGAACACTTGGACAAATTTCATGTGCATATGAATGTTTATGGACTAGAATAAAAGGGCATAGAAGATTGAAGTAGTAGAACACAAATAAAACACTAAAGAATCAACCCTAAACTAGTATGTAGTTATGATTAATTACTTGTGTTGAAGTTGGAATTTTGACTCCAAATTAATTTGAGAGCTTCTTGTATGTGTTACTACCATGCCTTAATTTTTATAGATTTTTTGGGGTTAATTTGATAGGTGAAACAAATCATTTTTCCAAAACAGCGAGCATCGAAAAGAAATCGCTGTTTTGGTTGATTCGACATGTATTCAAGGGACTGGATTTTGAGTTCCTTACGGAATCAGAAAAAGGGGTAAACTAGAGAGTTGTAGTAGATGTTCTCCCCTTTCCAGAATGGCCAATTTTGCTAGATTTCGATAAGTATAGCAAAAGTTACGACCTTTGCAAGTTTCAGCTTTTCTGTCAAAACCTGTTATTTTTGTTAACTTTTGCATGTGTTCAAAGAAGGGGGAATTGAATTCCATAAGGAATCTGAAGAAGTAATCAACTAGAGAGTTGTAGTATATGTTCTCACCTTTCCAGAAAGTATAATTTTGTTAGATTCCGGCAAGTATAGCAAAAGTTACAAGCTTTAGAAGTTTCAGCTTTTAGCTGTGCTTTGGTTGTATTTGTTTTGTGTTTAAAGAATGGGGAATTGAATTCCATAAGGAATCTGAAAAAGTAATCAACTAGAGAGTTGTAGTATATGTTCCCACCGTTCCAGAAAGTATAATTTTGCTAGATTCCGACAATTATAGCAAAAGTTACAAGCTTTAGAAGTTTTAGCTTTTAGTTGTGCTTTTGTTGTCTTTGTATTGTGTTCAAAGAACAGGAAATTGAATTCCATAAGAAATCTAAAAAAGTAATTAACTAAAGAGTTGTAGTATATGTTCCCACCTTTCCAAAATGTATAATTTTGTTAGATTCCGATAAGTATAGCAAAAGTTGTGAGCTTTACAAGCTTCAGCTTTCAGCTGTCTTTTGTTGTTCTTGAATTGTGTTCAAAGAGCGGGGAATTGAATTCCATAAGGAATCTGAGAAAGTTGTTAACTAGAGAGTTGTATTAGAGTCTCTCACCTTTCCAAAATATCCTATTTGGTTAGATTCCGATAAGCGGAGCCAGAGTTATGACCCTTACAAAATTACAGTAGTCGGCCTTTTGGCTAAAAGCTCTCTGTTTGGATTGTTTGAAGTTTTTGTATCTTTTTATGACTGAATCTGATAAGTTCATCAACTAGAGAGTTGTATTAGAGTTTCTCAGCTTTCCAAATTGTCCTATTTGGTTAAATTCCGATAAGTAGAGTAGGAGTTATGACTTTTACAAGTCACAGCAGCTAGCCATTTAGCTGAAGTTTCGCTGTTTGGATTGTTCGAAGTTTTTGGACCTCTTACTTACTAATTTGGAAAAGTTTTCAAATAGAGAGTTTTAGTATATTTCAGCACATTTCCAAAATGTCCTATTTTGTTAAATTCCGATTCCGATAAGCGGAGTAGGAGTTATGACCGTTACAAGTCACAGCAGCTGGCCATTTCGACTGAAGCTTCGCTGTTTAGATTGTTTGCGGTTTTTGTACCTCTTATAGACTTAATCCGAGAATGTTTACAACTAGAGAGTTGTAGTAGATATTCTCACCTTTCTAAAAAGTCCAATTTTGTTGATTTCTGATAAGAGTAGCATGTTTAATTGCTTCTAGGGTATTAGAAGACTTTTATGTTGCTTTTGTGTATAAAAGATCAAGTTTTGCTAGTAGCATGTTATTTTGTTTCAAGATTGTTAGAAGACTTTTATGGTTGCTTCTAAATGATTCATTTGTCGTATACATAGCCAGTTGGTTTGCATGTAATTCATTTGGCTCATACGTAGCTAGTCAGCTCGTATGTAAGTTATTTTGGTCGTATATAGCTTATTAGCTAGTACGCAGTTATTGTGCTCGTCTAGGGTAATATCATTAACCTAGGAGCCATCGACCATCAAGACATGTATTTATTTTACTCCTCCTGGACTGTGGACGAGTCACCCCTCGTGCACCGTCAGATCTTAACCGGTGTAGGTTGATCGTGGGCCGGGAGTATAGACGGAATCCAGATTCAGGGTAGTAGCATGCGAATACGTTCGTATTGCCGGGGTCTTGGATCGATAGACTATGAACAGGATCCTTAGGGATTCTGGTAAGTCTAGGTTGAGCACCTAGTAGAGTTATCTTGCGAAGTCAAACTTAAGACCCAACATATTGTGTTAGTACTGTTGTCATCCTTAGGATTGTTTAGGGTTAGTGACATCGTTAGGATAGTAACTTATGGCTATTACTACTTAACCCTTATTTATTATCAATTTCGCCGAAGGGAAAGAGTTGGTATTAAGGGTGATACTTTATGATCTGACCTGTTCTATAAGCAAACACTAGGTGGTGTTATTGGTTGTACCCTTCCTGTCAAAGGGATATGGTCTGTGTCTTCTCACGAGTTGGGAGCACGAGATCCGTATCTCATGGGTTAAACTCTGAAGTGCCATGATAAGGGTGGAAAAGATTCCTGTCGGAGCTAATGGATGGACCCCCGGAACTCCGTCATGCTCTATATCAAGAAGGGCGAACAAGCCGTAGACTGTAGTCTATCTGCTAAGGGGGCCACAGGGGATGCTTCGAGCTAACCTGTGTTGCGAATACCTACCCTGCGTTCGTCAGATTTTCGAGTGCGGTCCGGTACACCGGGCAATAGTGGCAAACAGAGACACCACTATATGACTGCGAATGGCGAAATTAGACCGTTTCAGAGCAACCTCATCAGTCACGCTGTATCTTCAGAACAGGTTGAGTACAAGAGCAAAATTCATGGCGCGGGTTCAAATCCCTATATATGAAGAAACGGCTTGTTATGGGCGTATGTTGATATGGGCGGCATATTGTTCCGTAGACTTGCTTGCATTAGAAAAAAAACATTCTTGCATTAGTTAATCTTGCATTAGAGTCTAAGTCATAGCATACACTGACACATCAATTATATATATACACGTGTCTCTTTTCATCAATCTGTTTGTTTAAAGTTGAGAATCGCTGCTAGTCATCAGCCTTAAAGCGTCAGTATATGTACTGACGTTCCCATTTCAATAGGTATTGGATTGAAAAATTACAGATACTGGATTGCAAAACTACATGTACAGGATTCAGGAGGATTCAAGGCAAGAGGAGCAAAGTGTTGACTTTATTTCAATTATAACATCTGTTGTAAATTTATTTATGTTGAGAAGCATCCAAGTGAATGTACCAAGTGTTATATTATTCATTGTACTATGATGTAATTTTTATTGCAAGTTTGTAACACTTGGGCTGGTGAGGCATTATTGTAACACTGGTGTAATGTATTGCAGTTTTATAACATTCAGACATATAATACATTTGTGTTGAATAAAAAGTTTTAAATTTTCCTATTTTTCTGTGTATTTTGGCTAATTGAAGAAAAAGATTCTGTCTTATGTCACAATTTTTCAGTGTACGGAAATAGGGGTGTTACACTTCCCATGCTCGGGAATTGAGGCCCCCATTGCTCGGTGACATTTTAACTGCTGCTCCTCGTGAACCTCGGGCGGCGAAGAAGAAAAAGTTCAAACATTCCTTCGATAAGGAATAATGTACCCGCAACATATGAGTATGAGGGGATCTGGGCCCGACCGTCCATGTATACAAAGCCCATATGAATGTATCCGGATGATCTGAAAGACAAGGTTTACTTCGGCGTTCTGCTGTCGTTGCTAAATAAGCCAAAGATCGATGTCGACGAAAGAAGAATTTCATGGTCGGTGGTGGCCTCAACCTCCTTCGGGCAGTATATAGGATTCCTTGAGAGTTCGAGCTATTCCCTCCGAATGTCGTTGTTCGGCCAACAGATAATTTGCCAGGGTGGTTCTGTATGTTTAATCCTGATCCATTCACCTCAGCCTTACGTCTTCCTCTTCATCCGTTCTTCAAAGAGGTCCTGAATTGGGTGGGCATGAACCCCACACATTACGGGTCGAACTCGTGGATGTAATATCCCGGTTGGATATTATATTTGTATTATTATTATTTTTAAAATTAAAATATTTTAATGGAAATTACATGATTTTACTAATAAAAACATATATGTTTATTTATATACAAGTATGTATATATATGCATTGTATCGGTTTTGTGCGCTTGTACAAAATCCTGTAAAATGCATTTTGAGAAAATGTCTGAAATATCCAGGTCTGATATTAAAAATTATTATTTTATTATTATTTAATTTTTATTTTTAGAATTGAAATATTTTGATGGATATTACCCAGTTTTACTAATAAACATTATATTTATATATATACCACTCTGTATGCATCTGTATTGTATCAAATTGGTACTGAAATTTTCCAAGCCGGTAATAAAACTATTTTTATTATTATTTCTGACCTAAAATATTTTTGATAGAGATTATTCGTTCTAACTAATAAAAATTATCTGTATAGACAGATATATGTGCGTATATGTACTGCATCGATTTTGTACGTTTGTACGAAATCATGTAGTATTTGATTTTGAGAAAATGTCTTTTATTTTCTATCAATCATGATCAATTAAAGGGTTAGGATTGGATTAGGGTGTGATTGCAATTTAAATTTGCAAATTGATTTCTAAATGTTTTGAGCCACAAATGTGAAGAACATTTGGGTTCTTCTCAACCACAAAAACTCATCCTCTCCTACTATTTAACCGCTTGGCCGACCATTCTACGGCAAGAGCCCTTTTCATTTGTTTTTTCTTCATTTCTCAGCTCACTCCATCTCTTCTACTCTTATATTTTCTTCTACTTCTTTTGCTTGTTTCAAAGTGAGGAAAAAAATTTAGAAGATAGAAAAGAAAGAGAGAACAAATTCATGGATTATGTTTTCATGGGTTACTTGTTTGGGATTTTTCTTGAGAAGAGGAACAAGGAGCAAGGAGGAGAAGGCTAAGCTAGTTCTTCCAACCGAAAGTTTGCTTAGGGGTTCTTAACTCGTTTGTTTTGTTTTGTTTGTTTCTTTATTGTTGTATGTTGTTATAAGAAATTCAAATAAACTCATGTGCATAATGTTGATGTGTACTAGAATAAAATGGCATGCAAGAATTGTAGTGGTAGAACACAAAATAATACATTAAAGATTCAATCATGTAGTTAGATGGTTAGAATTAATTGCTTGTGCTAATTTTGGAATTTTGACTCCAAATTAATTTTAGAGGTTCTCATATGTGTTATTACCATGCTTTAACTTTTTTAGATTTTTCTGGTTAGTTTGATGGGTGAAAAAAATCGTTTCCCCAAAACAGCGAGTTTTTCATCTAAATCGTTGTTTTGGTTAATTTTTATTTGTGTTTAAGGAGTTCGATTTCGAGCTCTATAAGGAATCTGAAAAAGTGGATAACTAGAAAGTTGTAGTATATGTTCTCCCACTTCCAAAATGTCCAATTTTGTTAGATTCGATAAGTACAACAAAAGTTGTGAGCTTTACAAGTTTCAGCTTTTGCTATCAAAGTCTGCTGTTTTGTTAATTTTTACTTATGTTTAAGGAGCTGGATTTTGAGCTGTATAAGGAATCTAAAAAAGTTGTCAACTAGAGAGTTGTAGTAGATGTTCTGAGATTTCCAGAAAGTCCAATTTTGTTAGATTCCGACAAGTATAGCAAAAGTTGTGAGCATTACAAGTTTCAGCTTTTGCTGTCCTCTTTGTTGCTCTTTGTATTGTTTTCAAAGAGCTGGATTTTGAGTTCTATACGGAATCTGAGAAAGTTGTTAACTAGGAAGTTATAGTGGATGTTATTAGCTTTCCAAAAAGTCCAATTTTATTATATTCCGACAAGTACAGTAAAAGTTATAAGCTTTAGAAGTTTCAGCTTTTAGCTGTCATTGTTGCTCTTTGTATTGTGTTCAAAGAGATGGATTTTGAGTTCCAAACGGAATCTAAGAAAGTTGTTAACTAGAAAGTTGCAGTAGATGTTCTCCCCTTTTCAAAAAGTCTAATTTTGTTAAATTCTGACAAGTATAGCAAAAGTTATGAGCTTTAGAAGTTTCAGCTTTTTGCTGTCTTTTGTTGTTCTTTGTATTATGTTCATAGAGCTTGATTTTGAGTTCCATTCGGAATCTGAGAAACTTGTTAACTAGGAAGTTGTAGTAGATGTTATTAGCTCTTCAGAAAGTCCAATTTTGTTAGATTCCGACAAGTATATCAAAAGTTACGAGCATTAGAAGTTTTAGCTTTTAGCTGTATTTATTGTTCCTTGTATTGTGTTTAAGAGTTGGATTTTGAGTTCCATAAGGAATTTGCAAAAGTTTTCAACTAGAGAGTTGTTTTAAAGGTTCTCACCTATCCAAAATGTCCAATTTTGTTAGATTTCGATAAGCGGAGTTGGAGTTATGACTTTTACAAGATTGACAGCAGCTAGCCTTTTTGGCTGAAGTCGCAGTCTAGATTGTTCGAAGTTTTCGTACCTCTTACTTACTGAATTTGGAAAAATTTTCAACTAGAGAGTTGTAGTAGATGTTCTCACCTTTCCAAAATGTCCTATTTTTTTAGATTCTGATAAGCGGAGCATAAGTAATGACCGTTACAAGTCACAACAGCTAGGCCATTTCGGCTGAAGCTTCACTATTTAGATTGTTCGAGGTTATTGTACCTCTTATTAACTTAATCTGAGAAAGTTTTCAACTAGAAGGTTTTAGTAGATGTTCTCACCTTTCTAAAAAGTCTAATTTTGTTGAATACTGATAAGAGTAGAACTTTTAATTGCTTCTAGGGTGTCAGAAGACTTTTTATGTTGCTTTTGTGTATAAAAGATCAAGTTCTCATTAGTAGTATGTTTATATTGGGATATTATAAGATTCTTCTGCTGCTTCTGAATATAAAAGATCATATTTTACTAGTGAGAACGTTTAGTTACTTCTAGGTTATTAGAATACCTTTTTGGTTGCTTCAATGAATTCGTTTGGCTCATACGTAGCTAGTGGGCTCGTATGTAAGTTGATTTGCTCATATGTCACTTATTAGCAGTACATAGTTGTTGTGCTCGTCTAGGGTGATATCATTGCCATGGGAGCCATCGACCATCAAGAAGTGTATTTATTTTACTTCTCGTGCACTGTGGACGAGTCACCCCTCGTGCACCGTTAGATCTTAACCGGTGTAGGTTGATCTAGATATAATCCAAGTTCGGGGTAGTAGTATGTGAATACGTTCATATTGCCGGGGTCTTGGATCGATAGGCTATGAACAGGATCCTTAGGGATTCTGGTAAGTCTAGGTTGAGCACATAGTAGAGTTATCTTGCAAAGTCTAACTTAAGACCTAGCATGTTGCGTTAGTACTGTTGTCATCCTTCGGATTGTTTAGGATTAGTGACATTGTTAGGGTACTAACTTATAGCTATTACTACTTAACTTTCATTTATTATTATTTCGCCAAAGGAAAAGAGTTATTATTAAAGGTGATACCTTATGATCCGACCCGTTCTATAGGCTAACACTAGGTGGTATTATAGGTTGTACCCTTCCTGTCAAAGGGATACGGTCTGTGCCTTCTTACGAGTTGGGAGCATGGGATCCGTATAATGTCTGTTAATTTCTGTGCCGTGATAAAGGCGGGAAGATTCCTGTCGGAGTTAGGGGCTGGACCCCCGGAACTCCGTCATGTTATATATCAGGAAAGTCGAACAAGCCATAGACTACGGTTTATCAGCTAGGGGGCCACAGAGGATGCTTCGAGCTAACCTGTGTTGTAGTTAACTCCAAGGGTTCATCAGATTTTTCAGTGAGTTCGGTACGCCGGACTATAGTGGTAAACGGGGACACCACTATATGACTGCAAATGGCGGGATTAGACCGTTTCAGAGCAACCTCATCAGTCACGTTGTATCTTCAGAGACATGTTGAGTACGAGATTAGAATTCATGGTGCGGGTTCAAATCTCTATATATGAAGAAACGGCTTATTATGAGCGTATGTAGTATGGGCTGCATACTGTTCCTGTAACAACCCGGATTTACATATGAATATATGTATATTTTGTTAAGCACTAAAATACTATAGTTATTTATTTATTTTTCTTTTTGAAGCTTTAGGTATGGAATTAACTCTTAAGCTTCAACTAGACCCGATTGAACCCAAGTTAACCCTAGTTTAACTCAGCACTTGTAGTTTACCATGGCATGTAACCAAAACAAAAATTTGTGCACATGCATAAGGGGTGGCCGGCAATGATTTAGGAGGGAAAAGAAGGAGGGAATTTGAAGAATTAGGGTTAGGGTTTGAACATGGAATCTTGACTCATGATGAGTCTTTCACCATCTCTACACTCCACCTCCCACTTCCCCCAATCCAAGAGAAGATGGCTCTCCTCTTTCCCATGCCCAAATCCGGGCACACTCAACCCCCCTCTCAACTCCACTTCTCATTTTACAACTCCTACACTTTTCTAAACCTCCAAACCTCACTCTCTACACTCTTGCGACTGATTTAGAGTCAGAAGAAGAAGAAAAAGCCAAGGAGAATAAAGGAGGAAGCCAAAGCAAGGAGGAGAAGCAAGTAGCTCAAGTAGGAGTCAAGAAGGAAGAAAAAGAGCTAGAAGGAGAACAAGCTACAAGCAAAGGTGGGTGTTTCTAACCTTATGTTTGTTTTTATGGTTGAATGGTGTTTGTGATGACTGAAAAATGACATGCATGCCCTAAGAATGAACCTAATCAACTCATTTTGTGTTAAGTAATCCAAACCAGAAAATCTTGTTAAAAGACTGAATTTTTGTTGTCAGTCCGTAGCTCATTATATGAACACTACTTGGTATTTTGATCTGAAATTTTTAGAGGATGATCATATAGGTGTCGTTAACCTTCACTAATGTTTACATATTTTTGTGATTTTTCTTGCTATTAAAATAAATTATGAACTTGCATGCTGGTCAGAATAGAAAGAAGCAGTTTTTATTGTTACTGTTGTGAAAAGAATGACTTGTTCATGAGATTTGGACCACTGTAGCTATGTCAATAAAATCATGCAAACTGAGCAAGATATTTTAGTAAATAAAACTGCTATTGTTACTGCCCTGTTTTTGGATGACATTCAAAAGGACATAATTAAGAATCTACATGGTAGAACCACCTTATTCTTGGGAGTGTTGTAACATCATGTGTCAGGAACTAGATTCTAAAATTTCATGATGATCTGACACCATATTCTATTTTTAAATGGATTTTATCCCATGACTGTGTTGATCTGATCTGCTGTTTTGGAAGTCTGTATACTTGTTAAAGATGGACCCATAAGAGCATCTAAACGACCTTATCTGAAGAGCCTTATAACTAGGAACTTTAGTAGACACATAGATCTTTCTGGAATGACCAATAAATCCTGATTTGGACAAATATTCGATTTTATATGATTTTTTTGCAAGTGACAACAAAAACACAGTGAAACATAGATCTCACTGGTCTGCACCATGTTCGTGAAGATGAGTTTGAACTTGTACTTTACTAGCTTAAAGTTTATGTTTAAGGTCAAGAATCATGTTATAAGTGTGAATATGAGTTAGGACTTAAGTGATCTAAAGTTTCTTGCTAAGAGTAGCCCATAGTTGCTTGTAAACCCCAATATAGACAACATTGTTCAATGTTTTGAAGTGAAAATTGTATTAGATGTTGGGATATTGTTGTAGACCACTTTGGAATAAAATTCATGCCCATTGGGTGCTTATACATGCTGTCTACCTTGAGTAGAAGTATGGGAGCGCCCGATCGTGATTTTTCAAAGAATCGGGACCGGGAATGACTCCATTATGGCATAAACGCCAAATGTGTGCTTGTTGTTTGGAATTTGGAATTGTCAAATTTAGGGCTCTTAGAACCCCTTTTTGAGTATTCATGGGTTAGGACTTACTCCTAGTGTGGTGTACCATGTTGGGGTACGTTGGATTGAGTATTGAGACTCTAGGACTAAGTCTTGTTGACAAACCTAGGCGGGTAGAATAAGACCCGTATCACATAGAATGCGTTGGAGGAGATGACTCGTGGGCCCTCACCGTGCATGGATGGATACCATGGTTTGTGTTTGGAGCTACCACTTGTAGAGAACTGTGGAGCGTTAAGTTTAGCAGGAGCTACTTGTTGGTCGGGTCGACGATGCGATCAAACTCCAAGCGTAGATGGCGGTTGCGGCAATCGACGGGGTTGATTCGTCGTGGGTTCGTGCCAAGTGTGGGCTGAGGCGGGTCAACCCTTAGGCCGGACTAGAGGGCTAGTTGAGTCCTAGTGTAGAATGGGTTGAGATCCATTATTGTTGAAGGTAACTAACTAGGGAAAATCTACAAATGGAACTGAACTAGTTGATCATGGCAAGCAAAGTTGATTACCAAGTTAGGGATTTGAAAATGGTGGATAGATCGCCTAGCTAGGGGGATGGATGATATGAGATAGTTCTAGAGGTTCATACTTCTAATAATCAAAAGAAAAGAGAATTAGAGTTTGGCTAGAGTGATGGTTTTAAGTAATTGAGTGATAAAACAAATCTTGAATTCAACCTTATTATTGGAATGGGGTAGCTTGGATACTTGGGTAGGGCTAGATCGAGTCTTGGTTGAATGTAAGGACAGGCACTAGTGAGGGTGTTCGCCTTTCATGGGGACGCATGGCGTCATTACGCCCGACCGAATCCTAAGTTCGTTTAATGCGGACAGGGACCCCAAGCTGCTCTGGGAGTCGGGAAGACTCTGTGGGGGCTCCGCTATCTCGGCGCCTTTAGTATCAACCTTTGAGGAGGTTTGGAGTGTTGACGCCGTCTCGACTGCAAGTTCTGTTCTAGTGTGAGGACGAGTGTAGTGGAGTTGGGGAAACCCTATATCCGTCAGGTCCTTTATTGATCAATGTGGGCAGACGGATTAGACGATATCCCGATGAGCTGGACTCTATCAGGAATTGCTCTAGTCACTCGCGAAAAGCCTTTGTGTCAATATATTAGCTTTTGGTGTGGTCCGGGGAGACGTAGATAGAGTAGCATATCTGGTAAGCCGATTTAAGTACAGTCACGCAGGGTAAGCCTGCGACTGGGACCCCGGGCATAGTGGATAAAACATGAGGATTGGACACCACTAATGACAACAACGACGGGTAAGCCGGACGACTGCAGCCTCACCATCACTGGAATTAAAAACAGGAGAGAGCACAAGAGTAGGATGCATAATGGGGGATCGAGCCTTATTAAAATGAAGAATGTCGTTTGGTTGGGGGTGTGTAGTATGAGATGCATATCTTTCAACCAAGCGTGCATTAGTTTTAGGAGCATCTATGCATAGCGTGTGCATTAGTTTAGGCCATGACATACACCGACACTTGTTTGACATCACCTTTTTCTTTGCATCAAATATTTGTGTTTGTTGAGGTTGGAATCGTTATACTATGGCATAGAGAGGATAGCCGAGTATAGCATTTTGTCAGTTGTATTCAACTGATGTGCCCACAGTTTTCAGTGCAGGACCATCGACTTGGGATCACGGGAAGGCTCTAGTAGGGGAAAGCATCCAAATGAAAGTTACTCTCCAAATTTTATTGTACATTCTTATTGTAACAATTAATTGTAATTATTGTAATCATTGGACATTGTAATAACAATTTGATGTAATAAAAGTTTTTAATTTCCTGTGATTTTTGTTGTGTTGTGACTCATTTGAAGAAAGATCCTGGAGAGTGTCCTGAGTTCCCAAGTTTGGAATTCGGGGTGGTACAGAGTTGGTATTAGAGCTTACTTCAAATTGTAGTCTAACACCACAATAAATTAGACTTGGATGCCCCAGCCAGAGTCAGGGTTAGTTTTGATAGTGGGATGGTCGTAAACCATTGTTGCACTTTTACAACTTATGTTTACAAAATTTTTCCTATGTCTGACCTAACCCCACTGCAATTATTTTTTTTTACTAACTTTTATGATTCAACTGGATGTTAGGGAGGAAAATTTTCCACCTGATGTCCAGGAGGCAAGCATGCAGCCGGGTGTCGATAAAAGAGAGCCCACGATGCAAGAGTCGAGAAAGAAAGCGGAGGAGCCAACGGCGGTGACCTCAATGTCAAGGTGAGACTTCAACAGGATGTCCAAGCACAAGGTTCACATTGACTGTAAGGAGAAGAAGGTGACCTTAGCCACACCCGAGAGACCGGAAATTGTGTTTCAGGGGAAGAAGAAGGACAGGCCGTCAAGGATGTGTATTTACTATCGGGAATTGAACAAAGTCACAGTCCAAAACAAATATCAAATTCCCAGGATCGATGACTTGTTCGACCAGCTACAAGGAGCCGCAGTGTTCTCAAAGATCGATCTACGATTGGGTTACCATCAGATCCGTGTCAAGGAGGAAGACATACCAAGGACAGCTCTCAAGACGTGGCATGGGCACTATGAATTCCTAGTGATGCTGTTTGGAGTGACTAACACCCCAGCAATCTTCGTGGACTTAATGAACTGAATTCTACGGTCATTTATTGACTCGTTCAGGGTGGTCTTCATCGATGATATTCTAGTGTATTTCACAGATGAAGGAGGTTCACACGAAGCACCTGGCAGCAGTTTTGAGGAAGCTTCAGGAGCATCAGTTCTATGACAAGATATCCAAATGCGAGTTCTGCAAGTCGGAGGTAGCTTTCCTCGGCCAAGTCCTTTCTAAGGAGGGAGTAGCCACTGACCTACAAAAGATAGAGGCGGTGAAGGATTGGCCTTAGCCAAGGACAGTGAAGGAAGTAAGGAGTTTTTTGGGTCTGACCGGGTAGTACAAGAAGTTCATTCAGGATTATACCAAGATTGCGGTACCACTCACAGCTTTAACCAGGAAGGACAAGCAGTTTGAATGGATTGACAAGTATGAAGCAAGTTTTCAAGAAATGAAGGAGATGCAGGGAACATCGATGCTATCACTAGCATAGAGGATCCATAGTGGACCATTTTGTCTTTGGATTGGGGATTATACTCTTTTGGGATACTAGTAAGATGTTAGGGAGACAAACATGCAACTGGACATCGGAAGACAAATTTGCAACCAAAGGTCCAGAAGGCAAACCTGCAACTGGACATCGGAGGGCAAGTCTGCAACCGAAGGTCTAGAAGGCAAACTTGCAAGAGGATATCGGAGGGCAAGTCTGCAACCGAAGGTCCAGAAGGCAAACCTGCAACTTGATATCAGCGGGAAAATATGCAACCAGATGTCGAGAAAGCAAATTCATAACTTGATGTGCAAGTAGAAAGTCTGCAGTCGAATGACAAATAAGGGCAAGTCGCAGGACAAAGTCGAGGAAGAACGACAAGGCCGCACCAAGACTTAGTCTTGAGACTAGCATTCGCGAGGTACTAAGGAATGCAGTGGAGGAAATATGTGAAACGAAGAATGGGAAGAGGACCCATAGACTGGGGAGGACTTCGTGGACGAGTTTAAGCAGCATTATTTTCCCCTAGACTTACAAGAAGATAAGACAATGGAATTTCAAGATCTAAAGCAGGGAGGTATGACCATCCGAGAATATGAAGCCAGATTTACTCAACTGTCTTGGTATGCCCCAAGAAATGGTGCAAGACGAAGTAAAGAAGGCCAGGAGATTTGAACATTGACTTAGGCCTGGACTTAGAATGTCATGCCCCGCTTTCCAAAATACAGGAATACGAGTCCATGACTGAGGCCCAACGAATGATGCGAATACACCATTCATATGTTGTACAGGTAACTCAACACAAGATAACAACAAAAACCATGCAGGCATGTAAAATCACAATAGGTTAACAAAAGTACATGACATAGTCCATAACATAACCAACAGCTGAAAAATACAAAGTAGTTACGGGTCAAACAAGCTCGGAATACAATAAAGAGTATTAGAGTAGCGTGAATAAAATATGAACTAAAGATAATATGATAATTAATAAGACTAAAATACTTGATCAGCAACACCTTCGGGTATTTCTCCTTCCAGGCCTGCAAGTACATTATTACAAAAAAAGAAACAAGAAGGCGCCCGTTAATGCAAGTCACGGGCTGCAAGTGGTACAAGCTAAGGGGACAAGTACAAAACGAAACAAAAGCATGGAAAGAGCAAGGAACCAAGAATCATGTAATAGGAGAAATACTATATAAACATGATCATGAACAAGACATCATGAAACAAGTGGCATGTAAACAAGTAATCAAATAAACAAGTCAACAGAACATATACATGTAATTGAATTATGCAAGTGCTCGTGTTAATCTCAAATCTTTTATTAACCTAACTAGCACAGTAATCATGCGTCTCATACCACATGTTTGATACACGCAATCAAGTGAACGTTTAGACTTAGTGGTGGATTCTATAGGTCACGTACTCAGGAAAAACATGTACATTCAATCTTGTATCGATATACGTGCAATGTGAAACATGTAGAGTGTAAACTTGTAGCGTGAATATGTGAACTTGTAATTTGCAACTTACAACCTGTAACTTGCAACTTGCATCGGGTAACCACGAGCTCCTGTCTGAATACATTCTTCTATATTGCCCACTACTAGATCTTTACCCTTATACCCCGGCTTGTTATTTTTATTAATTTTAATCAACAATAACAAGATATCATATTTAAACTACTATCACGGGTAAAATTATCATGCACATAATCATGTATAATCCTAAGAGTACCTATGTGTGTATCAATCGTGTTCATGTAATGCATGTGGCAATAAAGTATTCACGATCATATGCGAATACGGGATCGACATATTATGTATAGCAACAGATTTCAATTCGACCAAAGAATACAAATTTGATTCAAAGAATATACTTGCAAAATTTTTCAGAGGAAGCTTGTATGAGAACAAATGAGTTGTACAAGAGGATACTTGCCTGATAACCGACGATGATGATACCGAATACAAGAATAACTGGATCAGAATCCCGGGCAGCAATGCACGTGCAAGATATATGTTAGCAACTCCAAAATAGCAAACTCCAAAACAGTAAAAACCCCCAACAAACTAACCCCATAACCCAACTCCAAACAGCAACTCAGCAAAACTCCGATCGAATCCCCACACAACACTAAACAGCAACAAAACACACACCCGCTTCTTTTTCTTCCCAAATGTAAAAGAGAGAGAGGCGGCGGAAGAGTGCGCGGCACAACTGAAGGTCACAACGGCAGGAGGTGAGGGCGGATGACGACTGGCGGTGCTCGGGTGGCGACGAGCGGGGGCTGTGAAATCGGAGTCGCTGGCTGTCGATGGCAAGGAGGCGACGGGTCGCAGTTGAGCGGAAGGCTCAAGTGGGGCGACGAGGAAGGTCGGGGAACTTCGAGGAAGACGATGGCGGAGGTGCTCGAGGTCAGAGGCATCGAGGATGGAGCTTCGGGGGTCTCGTGCCGAGGGGGCGACGAGGTCGACTGGAGGAAGGAGGAGGATGGCAGAGTCGTGTAGAGAAGGAAGGCGAGGAGGGCGGAGAACTTTGGGGGTTGCGGCAATGGCGGGAGTCTTCTATGGGTTCTCAGAGTTCTTAGATGGAGGAAGACAAAGGGGTGCTACGGGGAAAACAACGGTTCGGTCGAGCGGAAGGAGGAAGACGACGGAGCACGAGGACGAAGACAATGGTGACTAGGGGCTTCGACTGCGGCAAGGCACAACGACGAGGACTGGCAGAGCTTCGGTGGGGAAGACGAGCAGTTGTGGAGTTCGGCAATGGCGAGCAGAGAAGGCTCGACTGGTGGAGATGACGGCGACGCTCGGGGCTACTGTGGCATCGTCTGAAGGTGGAGAACATCGACTAGGGATGGACGAGTGGGAGGGAGGAGGACTTCGGGGTGGTGCAGGCGATTGAGTGAGCAGGATGAAGGATGGAAGACAGGGGTTGTTTCGGAGGTGAACGGGGAAGGGAGAGGGAGAGGGAGCTCTGTGTTGGGTTTGGGAAACTGAGAAAGTAAGAGAGCGGGAGAAAGAAGGAGACGGGAGAGAGAAAGAGAACGGGTGAGAGAGAGGGTTTTTATAAATGAAAAAATGAATATAATATAATAATAATATAGTAATGGGTAGTTATGAGAGATAGTGGGGATTATGGGGTTACAGGAGGTGAAGAGTTGAGAATGTGAGACCAAGTGAGCGAGTGAATAGTAAATATGGGGGTTATGTGTTTCCGCCACTACGTGCAATATTTTAATGTGTTTCAATTATTTATTTTATGTATTCAAATCCATTTTTATAAAACAGAAATTCATTTTCTCGCATTTTGATCTAAATACTTTTGTACGTGTAATACATGTGCTTTCTACGTACATATTGATTATGTATGAATAATGTATAAATTAATAAATATATTTTTCTTATATTGTATTTTTTATTATCTTTAATATTTTTCGTTGATAACGTCGAATTTCGTATTTTTTTGATATTTTACGTGCGACGCGCATATTTCATTCGGTGCGCGTATTTAAGTGTATTTGTTTTCAGAATATATTTTAGGAGTGTGTATATATTTTATTTGTGCAAGAAATATTATAGATTGTAATTAAACTAATTTCTACGTACATATTACGTATATATACAATTTATGTTTTTAAAAATAATTAAATTGTGAAGTGTGCACTAGTGCACGCACGTGCACGTGTTTATGGATTAAAAGAGAGGGAAATGACCGGACTGTTTTGGAAGTAGAAGGGAAATTGAATTTTTGAATATTTGAGTGGAGTTAATGGAGGTGTTAGTGGTTTTCATGTGGGAGTAGTTACTATAACCACTTTGCTAAAATCCTATAAAAATACTCCCTAGCACCTACACTTTTCTCCTCATTTCCCCTTCTTTCTCCTCTGCCATTTCCAAAGCTATCATCCAGCAAATCCCAGCCATTTCCTATACTTCTCCATCGATTTCCTAAATATATGTGTGTACACTTATATATATGTACATACTACCTATACCCATGCCCATACATTTCTCCTTTTCTTTCCCTTTTCTCCTCAGTCAAATCCAAACCCCTATCCAGCAAAGCACTGTTGTACTTATCCACCTAATACTACTCATTATGTGTATACATAATATATAAATGTATATGTATACTCCTACTCTCCTTCCCTCCTTCCTTCTTGTCCTTCTCTACTCTGCCGAAAGCACCAAGTCAGACCCCCTGTTTCCTTCTCCAACCTACATCACATCCTAGTCCTAGCATAAATGCATATGTACATATAAATAATCATATATGTACATTGTGAAGTGAGGTGAGTTGTTGGTACTTCTCTTGTGTGCTAGCCGAAATTGTGATGAGGATACTCTTGCTGCTTTGCATTTCGCCAAAAATGGAAGGTTGGGGTGTTCTCTTGTGCATAGATTTCGAGAAGGCGAAGCAAAATTTCTAGGAGCTCTTATTTTACGAGTTCATTTGAGTACATCACAATTTGGGTGGGTGTTTCTTAAATCCTTTCTAATGTAGGAGTAGATTTGCATGCTAGTTAAAGTAGAAATTTGATTTGTTAAAATTGATTGATATCCTAATTCGTAGATTACTTAATCTTAATTATTTTATGTCATGAGGTGTGAATTGATGGTGTGATTTCGCATAAGCAATTAGAAATTGTGTTAAATTAAATGAAGTATGACTTGGAAAATTGTTGGCATGATATTTGATGCATTTTAGAATAATAGTACAAAAAAATGCAATGTGCGTGAAATATGAATTTTAATGCTAATGTGATAAAGAATGGTGAATTTTGTCTTATTAGTTTATTTTATGAGTATAAGAAATTTTATAGAAAAGTTTTGGGTAAATACAACATTTTATTTGGAAATTTATTATATGTGTTTTTATGCATTTTGAAGAAAGATTTTATTATATTGATAAAAATGAGAAACTTATGAATTTGAGAACATGTACGATATTGTTTTTCAAAAGAAACACATTCTTGGAAAATTAGTTATATTTTTGAAGAAGTACAAATCAATTGAAAGTTCGAGTTTTTAACAAAACATCCTATTGTGGAAAGTGGGTTGTAAAATTATTGATATGGCTAAAAATGGGGTTAAATCGGAACCGTCAAGATGGGGCACGAATCTTGAAGCTCAGGGGTAAAACGGTAATTTCACCCACCGACGGGTCTGAAGCGGGTACTGGTTATCTTCCCCGAAGACCCACTTACCCGCAAACGGATCCACCTCAACTGGGTGCGGGTTTCAACCCGCAGCAAACCCGGTCCAGAAGGGATAGAATTAGGGTTTCTGATTAATATTAATCAACGGCCCTGATTCATTTCTATCCTTTCACTGGGAATTAGGGATCACATTCCTTATCTGTATACACAGGAATCACATGCCTAATCTGTTCCCTGAGACGCCTATAAATACCCCCCATCCATCTCCATTAAGAGGTAATCAATCTTTAACCAGTTTTTGCGCTCTTTCATAGTCTGCCAGATTACTGACTTGAGCGTCGGAGGGTGCGTCGCCGGGAACAACCCCGGTGTCTCGCACTTTTTGCAGGTGCACGGCAGGAACGACGATCGAGGCCCGACGGAACAGGTACACAGGTTTTCTATTCAGTTTCCCTAAGAATCCACAAGTTCTATCTGTTTGCCCCCACACCAAATTTAGCGGCAACAGATTGGCGCCGTCTATGGGAAACTAACGAATAGAGACCTCTCCTCTTCCCGGTGAACAGGTCTTCTCCAGCCATGCCGCCTCCCAAAGTTAGGTCAAGTGGGTCTAATCGAGTACCCAACCCTGACCAGCAAGAAGTCCTTCCTGACCCCGCTCAGCAACAAGGGCAACTTCCCCCTACCATGGAAGAGCCGCTCCAACGGAACCTTCCACCTCCTGATCCTAAGGGTCCTAACCCTCAGAAACAGCGTCTTCACTAAGAGAACCTCTCCATCCACAATGCCTCCAGTGCCTCTATGGCCTCCCATCATCCCCGAGCCTCTGGTCGCCACAATGCCCCCCCCCAAACGCCCGGAAGATGATGACCTCCATCGTCATCTGGATGAAAAGCGGGCTCGGGAGGAAGCCTCCCGCCAGCAAGAGCGATCCCCCCGTCGCCGAGAGTACAGGAGGTCCCCCATCCGAAGAGGGAGGAAGAACTCCCCCGATCATTACCGGAGGAGGCACTCTCCCGCAGGTCGGCAACAGCCCAGGAACAATGACGCACCAATCACCCGTGCCGAGTTCCAGCAGTTCCAAGCGACCGTCCTGCAGGCCCTCAACCTCCGTCAGAATCCTGTTGAACCGAAGCTCCCATCCCCTCCTCCGGACCGAAAGACCTCGCCGACGGTCCCCATCTCCTCGACCCGCTCCTACCAACTCCAGGCGCACCCCAAGTCCTCGCCGTTCTCGAAGCTACCATCGCCGCAGCCCTCGCTCCCCTTCATACGAAGACGAGTCCCGTGGCTCGGCAGATTACCGTCGGAGGGATGACACCATGAACCGCCGTCTTAACGAGGTGGAAAAGCTCCTGGGTCAGATCAACCGAGAAGAGGAGCTCAGGAGGAGGACCCTACGTCCTAGCCGACCCCCATTCTCCCGGACCATAGTGGATGCCCCTGTGCCGTTCGGCTTCAAACCTCCCCAGTTCGAGAATTACACCGGGGAGACCGATCCAGTTGATCACATCGAAAGCTTCAAGACCTTGATGCTCCTCCATCAAGCTTCCGATGCCCTCCTCTGCAAAACATTCCCCACAACTCTCAAAGGCCCAGCTCGAGAATGGTATTCTCGCCTTGCCCAAGCGTCAATATTCTCCTTCGAGCAGTTCGAAACCCTTTTCATCACCCATTTTGTCAGCAGCCGAAGGGCCGAGAAGACCAGCATCTCACTATTGCACCTCCGTCAACAGAAGGGGGAGAAATTGAGGGACTACGTGAAGAGGTTCACAGCTGAAGCCAGAACCATCGCATCCCTCGACCAATCGGTTGCTACCGCGGCGTTCCAATCCAATATCCTCAATTCCAACCTCCGCTCCTCCCTCGCCAAGAAGCCACCACAGGACTTTTCCGACCTCCTCCTTCGCACAGAAAAATACATTCGGGCCGAAGAGGCCGAGGAACGACCCAACTGGGAGGTGCCTGCCTCCGGGTTTAAGAGGAAGGGAACGGAAGAAGAAGGAGCCAAGAAGCTCCAGAAAGATAACGCTGGCCAGCGCCGACCTCCCCCTAGATTTGAGAAGTTCACTCCCCTCACCACTACCATCTCCGCCATTTTCATAGAAGTCGAAAAAGAAGGGGTCTTGCCTCCTGCTCCGAAGATGAACACCCCTGCCAAGAGAAGAGATAAAGAGAAATGGTGCCGCTATCACCGGGACCATGGGCACGACACCAACGACTGCCGTGCACTAAGAAACGAGATCGAAGCCCTTATCCAGAGGGGGCAGTTGGCAAAATTCGTGAGAAAGGACCAAGCCGAGCTTCCTCCCCAGCCTCGGGGGGCTAACAAACGTCCGAAACGAGAAGAGACACCAGAGTTTGAGGAAGAGCGAGTCCTCCACCTCATCCATGGGGGTCCAATGGGGGGCTCCTCGAACTCCTCTCGAAAAGCTTTTATTAGAGAAGTGAACTCGGTTCGAACCACCCCTCCTCCCAAAGGCCTCGGAGTGCCCGTCACCTTCTCTGACGAAGATCTCGACGGTGTCCGCACCCCTCATTGTGACGCACTCGTCATCAGTCTTCACATGGCCAATTTCAAGGTCGAGAGAATCTTAGTGGATAACGGGCTCCGTCAACATCCTCTTTCTCGACGCTTTCAAGGGCCTGAAGCTCTCCCGAGACAGACTCAAGGCCGCCGGCTACACGCTCCATGGGTTCACAGGAGTGCCGGTGACTATTGAAGGGGTGATTACCCTCGATGTCACAACCGGCAAAACTCCTACTACCCGCACAGAGTCGATGGATTTCATGGTAGCAGATGTCCCAGCAGCCTACAACGTCATTTTAGGTCGGCCCGGCCTAGCCGCCCTTGAAGCCGTCCCTTCTGCCTATCATCTCAAAATGAAATTCCCCACCTGGGCCGGAGTAGGGGAAGTGAGGGGCAATCAGGAGCAGGCCCGCAAGTGTTATATGACCTCCACCCTCGGACCCGTTCTCTCATTAGAAACACTGGAAATTCCCCAAGATGCCGCTCGGCCGACCTCCGAGCCGGTGGACGAATTGGAGGAGGTGCTCTTCTTGGAGCAAGAGCCGACCCACAAGTTCTTCGTTAGCAAGACCCTCCCGTCCGCCCTATACTCGGATATTGTAAAGTGCATCCGGGCCAACCAAGACCTCTTCGCATGGTCAGCTGCAGACATGCCCGGTATCTCCGAAGAACTCTTGGTCCACCGCCTGAGTGTTGATCCGGGGTCCAAACCGGTTCAGCAGAAGAGGCGCAAGTTCGCCCTTGAGCGTCAGCTCGCCATCAAAGAGGAGGTAGAAAAATTGTTGAAGGCCCGATTCATACAGGAGGTAAATTATCCTGAATGGTTGTCAAACGTTGTAATGGTGAAGAAGTCCAATGGGACGTGGAGAATTTGTATTGATTTCACCGACCTCAACAAGGCTTGCCCCAAAGATCCCTTCCCTCTGCCGAGCATCGACACTCTGATTGACGCAACCTCGGGACACGAGCTCCTAAGCTTCATGGACGCTTTCTCGGGTTACAATCAGATAAGAATGTTCCCCCCGGACATCCCTAAGACATCTTTTGTAACCGATCAAGGCCTTTATTGTTACAGAGTCATGCCATTCGGCCTAAAGAATGCGGGGGCGACGTACCAACGCCTCGTCAACAAGGTATTCCAGGCCCAGATTGGCCGGAACATGGAAGTATACGTGGATGACATGCTTGTGAAAAGCATCCGAGGCGTTGATCATGTGGCCGACCTCCAAGAAGCATTTGATGTTTTGAGAAAGCACAATATGAGACTCAACCCGAACAAGTGTGCGTTCGGCGTCTCATCAGGGAAGTTCCTCGGCTTCATGGTTAGCCAACGAGGAATAGAGGCAAACCCGGAAAAGATCAAGGCCATATTAGACATGGCCCCCCCTAGAAATGTCAAGGAAGTTCAAAGATTGACTGGTCGCCTAGCCGCCATTGGGCGCTTTCTGTCGAAGTCCGGGGAGAAGTGCCTCCCGTTCTTCAAAGCCCTCAGGGGGGCTAAAGGATTCGAGTGGGGGCAGCAACAACAAGACTCCTTTGACCAGCTTAAGGCTTACCTCGTCAATCCACCTCTTCTCAGCAAACCCATACCGGGCGAACCACTCTACCTCTACTTGGCAGCTTCCGAACAGACGCTTAGTGCGGTCTTAGTCAGAGAAGAAGAAAGGGCTCAGAAGCCCATTTACTACGTTAGCAAAGTGCTTCGGGACGCCGAGCTCCGGTACCCGAAAATTGAGAAAATAGCCTACGCCCTGATAATGGCCGCGAGAAAGCTTCGGCCCTACTTCTAGTCCCATTCGATGGTCGTTCTTACCGACCAGCCGCTGAAACAGATCCTTCACAAGCCAGAGACTTCCGGCCGCCTCATGAAGTGGTCGATCGAGCTGAGCCAACATGATATAACTTATCAGCCTCGGACCGCGATCAAGGCTCAGGCGCTGGCCGAATTCATAGTTGAAACAACTATCCCCGACTCCGAGCAAACAATGAAGGGACCGCCCGTCTGGTCGGTCTATGTCGATGGATCCTCTTGCAACGAGGGAAGTGGGGCAGGGGTCATCCTCGCGGGCCCAGACGACTTTGTCCTCCAATATTCCCTCCGTATAAACTTCAAAGCCTCGAACAACGAAGCCGAATACGAGGCACTCATAGCCGGCCTTGGAATGGCCCGAAATGCAGGGGCGCGACGCCTGCGGATCTTCAGTGACTCTCAGTTGGTCGTCAACCAGGTCCTCGGCGAATACGAAGCCCGTGATGACAGGATGGTAAAGTACTTGGCTAAAGTGAAAAGCCTCATGGCGCTCTTCGAGGAGGCCCTCATCCGTAGAATCCCCAGAGAAGAAAATGCCCAGGCCGACGCCCTATCCAAATTAGCTTCCTCATCCCTTCAAGGCCTCGAACAAACTGTTCTGATAGAAGTCCTCCTAAAGCCGAGCATAGAGGACGAGGCTCTCGACTCCGTTGAAACACTGCCAGTCCTCCTCGAAGACAATTGGATGAAGCCCCTCGTCGAGTTTTTAAGAGACGGACTCCTCCCCCAGGATCCGAAGGAAGCCCGAAGGATAAGGACCCGAGCCGAGCGTTACATATTAGTCGAAGGCATTCTATATAAGCGCTCCTTCACCCAAGTGGATGGTCGGCCCTACCTAAGGTGCCTCTCCCCCGGACAAGCCGACTACGCCTTGCAAGAACTCCATGAGGGCATCGGCGGAGCCCACTCCGGCTCCAGAGCCTTAGCGCGCAAAGTGTTGAACTACGGGTATTACTGGCCCACTCTCCTACGGGACGCCGAACGACACGTTCGGCAATGCACCTCCTGCCAGAAGTATTCCGACATCCGATGCCTTCCACAAGCACCACTCTCCTCCCTATCAAGTCCGATCCCCTTCGCAATGTGGGGGATGGATTTACTGGGGCCATTTCCACCAGCTCCCGGACAATTAAAGTTCCTAGTCGTGGCAGTCGACTATTTCTCGAAATGGATAGAGGCCGAGCCCCTGGCTACAATCACCGAGCATAGAGTTGTTCAATTCTTTTGGAAAAATGTAATCTGCCGATTTGGCGTTCCTCGGGTCATAGTTACAGATAACGGAACGCAGTTCGCTGGGGCTGCCTTCCGAGCCTTATGTGAAGACCTGGCCATACAACACCGCTTCTCCTCTGTCTCTCATCCCCAGTCAAATGGCCAGGCCGAGAATGCCAACTGACAGATCCTCTCCGGCATCAAGAAGAGACTAGACAAGTGCTCCAAGGGCTTGTGGGTCGATCAGCTGCCCAATGTGTTATGGAATTACCGCACCACGAAGCAGACCCCAACAGGCGAGAGTCCGTTTAATCTCACCTATGGGTCCGAGGCCCTCATCCCGCTAGAAGTTGGGATACCCTCTCCTCGTTTGATAGCTTTTGAAGAAGAACAGAATGCCAGAGAGCTCAGAGCAAGCCTAGACTTGATAGACGAAATCCGGGAAAGAGCGGCCATACGGCAACAAAGTTACCGAAGAAGAATCGAACTCGCCTACAACAAACGGGTCCGCCCAACAGACCTCAAAGAAGGGGATCTGGTCCTCCGAAAATTGGCCATCTCGTTCCCCGGACAGAAAAGCAAACTGGCCCCGAATTGGGAGGGACCATACAAGATTTCAAAAGTGGTCCACCCCGGTGCGTACAAACTAGAAGATCTAGAAGGCAGAGAAATTCCCAGGACTTGGAATGCCGACCATCTTTTGAAATACCAAGAGAAGGCAGCTACGCCTATCTAAGTAACTCGAGATGTCGGACCACTCCTTTCCTGCTACTAGTAGTAATTTTTCCTTTATTTTTTCATTGTAATAACGGCTAGCAACTTTAGAAGCAGCCGACCATTAGATATTAATAAATAAAGTTTTTCATATTTTTGATACTATCGCATCCCTCTGCCTTTAATTCTCTAACCACACGATGGTTCGGAGTCCAGCACTCGGCTCGACTCTTCCTCCTCGGCTTGTCTATAGACGAGCCAGAAGTAGATCGCCGTTCGAAATTGCTCCTGCAGCCGTTGAATGGATCGGAGTCCAACACTTGGCTCGATTTTGCTTCGCAAGTTCGCTCCTAAGCGGACTAGAAGTAGCTCGCCATTCGAAACTGCTCTTGCATCCCTTAAACTAACCACACGATGGTTCGGAGTCCAGCACTCGGCTCGACTCTTCCTCCTCGGCTCGTCTACAGACGAGCCGGGAGTAGATCGCCGTTCGAAATTGCTCCTGCAGCCGTTGAATGGATCGGAGTCCAACACTTGGCTCGATTCTACTTCTCAAGTTAGCCCCTAAGCAGACTAGAAGTAACTCGCCATTCGAAACTGCTCCTGCATCCCTTAAACTAATCTAACGATCGGATCTCTCCCATGGCTCGACCCAATCTCTCCGACTCACCCTCAGTCGGGCCGGAATTAGGTACAAATCACAGTTCTGACGCGCCGAGCCGAGGTACCGAGGTACCGACCCTCGTATATGGCAAAAAAATCACTCCGAGGCGAAGTCACCGTCAGATCGTCTCAGAAAGTGTGCTAGGGCATGATGAGCGGATCCCATTCAGCTACGTGTCCACAAAACGACAAGATAGTGTTTCCTTGGGAACCGGACCCGCCTCAAGATCCGTGCAAACATCAGACGGCCCTGATAATGCCACGTAGGCGCTGTCGAGAAGCAACTACGCCTTAACAGCCAGACCAAGCCTATAGCTCAGAAGCGCAGCAAAAAAGGAAAATTCGAGGCCAAGGAGTTCGGCGAGACGAACACCAGCCCCGTGGTTCGTCTCGAGCCTACTCTAGTTGACACAACAATAGCACAAATAAGGAGACAGCCGAGGATAGTTCGGATAAAACAACTCCAATTCCATTAACAAATTTGATAAAGTTACAAAGTGGATTACAACAACAAAAACTTGCACGTAGGTTACAACACAGACACGACCCGTCCGCTACTTCCGAGGAAGGGGAATGCTCCGGTTTAGAGACACTTTGGGTCGACGCTTCTTAACCTCCGAGCTCGAATCCAGGCCGACGAACCGAGACGCCTCCTCGCCACTAACCCTGACGGTTGCTCCTACCGAAGCACTGCTTGAAGACACTGCCACACCGCTTTGGGCATCGGCGGCTGACCTGCCTACGATAGGAGTCCGGCTCGCCGCTTGATAGAACGTGATCCCTCGCTCGATCTCTTCGTGGGTGCACGAGGTGCTCCGGACGTTAGCCCTCAACGGCTGAGGCTTGAGCCGAGCAACTTCTTCCTCCAGTTCGACGATGCGATCCTTCAATGTGTCATCCTTTACTATCACCTTAAACCGAGGAAGTTTCGCCGAACCAGGGTATTCGGCGCTGTCGGAGATAACCCGACGCAGGTGGGTCACTTCGATACTCTTGTCGACCGTCACCCTCTGCATCTCTTCCACCTTCCTCGCTAAGCCATCTCGTTCGGCTGAAACTCGCGCCAGTTCCTCTTCCCTAGCAGGTAGCTCGGCCTCGACTATCCGTAGGTGGTGCAGTTCGACCAAAGCATCGCTATGCCTAATCTCCAAGTTATGAAGTATCCTCCTCGTCAAGTGAACCTCACCGTCGAGACGATCCTCCCGAGATCGCTTAAACAACTCGGCTCGGCACTGTTCAACCGAGGTGTTACGAGTCTGCTCGGCAATCTGAAATAAGAAAGGGATAGGATTGAAATACCACACCACCAAGCCAAACACTTAGACAAATTTCGGAGTCAAAATACTTCATTCATTAAAAAGCGGTGGCCAGTCTGCAAAAGGCATTACAATGATCGAAAACAAAAGAAAAACTACAAAGATTTAACAAGAGGATCAAGGGTCCACCTGCGTTGCCGTCTCGACCACGGGCGCAGTAACAGATGGCCCCTCGGTCCTCCCTTCGTCGACCTGGCCGTCCACCACCGGTCGGTCGTCCTCCCCCTCCTCGTCTTCGCCTCCTGCGTCGTCGCCTTCACCTTCATCCCCCTCGTCGCCTGAAGGGGACCCTGGCCACAGTCGGTAGCCGACCCGATCGAAGCCCGTGACCCGTTCCTGAACATGGTCGAGCGCCGTTTGGTAAGATCGCTCCATGTTCTCAGCCATGTGCTTCTTTGCTTCGTCCTCGACCTCCCTCTCCACTTCGGCCCGGATCTTCGTCGCCAGGGCCCCTTTCTCCGCCTTCTCTTCGGCCAAGGCCTTCGTCGCCACATCCAGCTCCTCAGCGGCCTTGGCAGCCTTGGCAGACTCCGCTTTTAGAATCTCCTTGACCTTCTTCAGGTCGGCGACAAGGTCGGCCACCCGAACCTCCAAGGCCTCTGCCCTCCTTTGCTCGGCCTCGAGTTCCTTGACCGCCCTCACCTTCGCCGACCGGTCTTTGTCGCTCGCGGCCCTCAGCTCCTTCTCCTGCTCGGCGAACGTCTCGAGGAGATGGCCGAAGTGACAAGTGGCCTGCGAAGACAACAACGAGCGCACTAAGCAAACCGAGCAGTAAACTTAGCAAAAAGAAACTTAGCAACAAGAATCTTACCGAGACGAGTGACCGAGCCACCTCGTAGGTGTCGTCACCCACCGTCCCCGCCTTTAGTGCGGCTCGATCCTTCGGGGTCGCCAAATGTTTGAAGACTTGCACTGACATCTGCGAATTGCCGAGGAACCCGTCATGGTTCTTCACTCGCCAATTCGGCACGAACAGCTGCTTGTGCTGCTCTGTTAGAATCTCTTCAGCAGCCTTGGTTAGCGGTGGTGCCTCGATCGACAACGCCTCGTTCACGTCAAAGGTCCCCTCGATCACGCCAGGGACCACAGAGGACGGGGGCTCCTCAACGACGACAACTTCCGAGGGCGCCTCAACGGCCGGAGGGGGCGGAGAGATGGTCGAGGCAACAGCAGGTGGCGGAGTCGACGAGACAGTCGCGGCCGCCCTCTTCCTCTTTTTCCCCCCGGCCAACTTAGACCTGTCAGCCATCATGGAGTTGAAGTCAATCTTCATTGCTTCTGCAACGAGCCACAAAAAAAAAAGGAGACGAGTTAGCAGGCCGAACCAAAAACTTAAAAGAAAAATGAAAAACGAGATGTCAGGAGCATACTCGGGTCGATGCGGCTTAGGCCGGACCCAAACAACACCTCCTCCGTCAAATCCCTCCAACTCAGTATCGGAAGGGCCATTATCTTCCTCGCCACCTCTTCCTCGGCCTCAGACAAAACAGGGTCGGCGCGCGCGAAATTCGGCACCTCCACCTTCCAACGGGTCGGAATGGGCCGAATCGCCTCACCCCTTACTATAAAATACTTTTCCTTCCAACCCTTAATCGAGTCAGGGTTTTCTATAATCTTAACACCCTTCCTCGGCCCCAAGTAGTATCGATACTCCGTCTTGTGCTGCCGGTTTACTCGATACAATCCTCGGAAGACCGTGAGATCCGGCTCCACCTCGGCTCGGTAGCACTGAAGCATAAAGGCGTTCACATGGCGCCATGTGTTCGGCATGAACTGGGTCGGCGCGAGGCAATACCAGCCGAGGATCTCGAGAATGAATGGGTGCAGAGGGAAACGTAACCCGGCATGAAAGGAGTCGACGTCGAACATGCACATGTCCGACGACAGCAGCTTGGAATTCGCTCGTATCCCGGGACCTGGGAGAATCAGTTTGTACTCCGGAGGGATAGCGAAAGCCCTTCTAACCCGGAGTAGGTCTTCCTCGGATACCAGCGTGATGAGCTCATCGGCTTCGGTGGGAAGGGCCGGGTTAGGTTCTTCGACGATCTTAGACTTCCCATAGATCGCCTTCTCCAGCAAGTCGCCCTGGTACTGCCTGACCCCCGAATGACCGGACAGGACGGAAGGATACCGTCCCATCTCGGGTGCTTGCTTCGGATTCTCCACAATCACCTCCACTATGGGGGATTGGGCCTCCACCCTCCTCTTCTTCTTCTCCTTCGTCTCGACTACAGACGGTCCAGCAGCTTGCTTGCCCTTCCTCCTAATCTCCGATCTCCTCCTCTCCTCGGCACTCTCGTCGCCCGAAGACGAGGCCCCACTCCCCGAGTCTACTCGAGACATCTCTAGAAAAATTATTCAGACTAAGTGAACTGACCTTTTGAAGTGATGTCCACGGTCGGAGTGCTCTCGCCGGAAATCGCCTGGCCCACGCGACAGCTAACGGAAACACCTTAGAGAGAAAATTGCCGCTAGCAGAGAACTTAGAGATCGAAAGTAAAAACTTGAGTAAAAAGTGAGAAATGAGCTTTGAGAGCAAGGGTGAGAGCTTTTAACCCCTAGCAACTTGGGCCTCCTTGGGAAACGTAAAAAGCCCACTAAGAAGCCAAAGCAACAGGCGGAAAAGATACGAAGGTCACTCAAAGCAAGAGACTCTTCAAAATACCAAGTCAACGTCTCGGCCACCTGCGAGAAAACCATCGGACAGCCCGGCTTGGCGACCGAACCACAGCCACCCTTTGGAACAAACAGCCCTGATGCGCCGAGCCGAGATACCGGGGTACCGACCCTCGTATATGGCAAAAAATCGCTCCGAGGCAAAGTCACCGTCGGATCTCCTTAAAATTCGCGACAGAATCTGATAGACGGTTCAGATCGCGCCACGCCCACAAAACGACATGATAGCATTTTCTCGTGATCTGAACCCCATCCTCGAGATGCGCGCCATGATGGACCACTCAGATCCAGCCACGCGTCCCTCCTTGCTGCCTGCCATCGGCTCGCCCAGCCGAGCTACCGAACAGCTCAGCCGAGCCACCGAGCCACTAAGCGCAGAGGAGGGGAGCCCTCAGGAGGTACTTCCTCCAAAACACCAAACTGAGTACCTCGGCCAAACAGCCCTGATGCGCCGAGCCGAGATACCGGGGTACCGACCCTCGTATATGGCAAAAAATCGCTCCGAGGCGAGGTCACCGTCGGATCTACTTAAAATTCGCGACAGAATCTGATGGACGGTTCAGATCGCGCCACGCCCACAAAACGACAAGATAGCATTTTCTCGTGATCTGAACCCCATCCTCGAGATGCGCGCCATGATGGACCGCTCAGATCCAGCCACGCGTCCCTCCTTGCTGCCTACCATCGGCTCGCCCAGCCGAGCTACCGAACAGCTCAGCCGAGCCACCGAGCCACTAAGCGCAGAGGAGGGGAGCCCTCAGGAGGTACTTCCTCCAAGACACCCAACTCAGTACCTCGGCCAAACAGCCCTGATGCGCCGAGCCGAGATACCGGGGTACCGACCCTCGTATATGGCAAAAAATCGCTCCGAGGCAAAGTCACCGTCGGATCTCCTTCAAATTCGCGACAGAATCTGATGGACGGTTCAGATCGTGCCACGCCCACAAAACGACAAGATAGCATTTTCTCGTGATCTGAACCCCATCCTCGAGATGCGCGCCATGATGGACCGCTCAGATCCAGCCATGCGTCCCTCCTTGCTGCCTGCCATCGGCTCGCCCAGCCGAACTACCGAACAGCTCAGCCGAGCCACCGAGCCACTAAGCGCAGAGGAGGGGAGCCCTCAGGAGGTACTTCCTCCAAGACACCCAACTCAGTACCTCAGCCAAACAGCCCTGATGCGCCGAGTCGAGATACCGGGGTACCGACCTTCGTATATGGCAAAAAATCGCTTCGAGGCAAAGTCACCGTCGGATCTCCTTAAAATTCGCGACAGAATCTGATGGACGGTTCAGATCGCGCCACGCCCACAAAACGACAAGATAGCATTTTCTCGTGATCTGAACCCCATCCTCGAGATGCGTGCCATGATGGACCGCTCAGATCCAGCCATGCGTCCCTCCTTGCTGCCTGCCATCGGCTCGCCCAGCCGAGCTACCGAACAGCTCAGCCGAGCCACCGAGCCACTAAGCGCAGAAGAGGGGAGCCCTCAGGAGGTACTTCCTCCAAGACACCCAACTCAGTACCTCGGCCAAATAGCCCTGATGCGCCGAGCCGAGATACCGGGGTACCGACCCTCGTATATGGCAAAAAATCGCTCCGAGGCAAAGGTCACCGTCGGATCTCCTTAAAATTCGCGACAGAATCTGATGGACGGTTCAGATCGCGCCACGCCCACAAAACGACAAGATAGCGTTTTCTCGTGATCTGAACCCCATCCTCGAGATGCGCGCCATGATGGACCGCTCAGATGCAGCCACGCGTCCCTCCTTGCTGCCTGCCATCGGCTCGCCCAGCCGAGCTACCGAATAGCTCAGCCGAGCCACCGAGCCACTAAGCGCAGAGGAAGGGAGCCCTCAGGAGGTACTTCCTCCAAAACACCCAACTCAGTACCTCGGCCAAACAGCCCTGATGCGCCGAGCCGAGATACCGGGGTACCGACCCTCGTATATGGCAAAAAATCGCTCCGAGGCAAAGTCACCGTCAGATCTCCTTAAAATTCGCGACAGAATCAGATGGACGGTTCAGATCGCGCCTCGCCCACAAAACGACAAGATAACGTTTTCTCGTGATCTGAACCCCATCGTCGAGATGCGCGCCATGATGGACCACTCAGATCCAGCCACGCGTCCCTCCTTGCTGCCTGCCATCGGCTCGCCCAGCCGAGCTACCGAACAGCTCAACCGAGCCACCGAGCCACTAAGCGCAGAGGAGGGGAGCCCTCAGGAGGTACTTCCTCCAAAACACCCAACTGAGTACCTCGGCCAAACAGCCCTGATGCGCCGAGCCGAGATACCGGGGTACCGACCCTCGTATATGGCAAAAAATCGCTCCGACTCATATCAGCCATTGGATCTTGTGAAAAAGCGTGCTCGTCATGATGGACCGCCCAGATTTGGCCACGTCCACTAAACGACAAGATAGCATTTTATGGGGATCCACGCTGAGATGGACGACCCAGATGATGCCACGTACCTCGGAATCATCGAGCCGAGGCACTGACCCCCCGAACCGAGGCACAGACCCTCTGAGCCGGGGTACCGGGGTACCGACCCTCGTATATGGCAAAAAATCGCTCCGACCCATATCAGCCGTTGGATCTTGTGAAAAAGCGTGCTTGTCATGATGGATGGCCCAGATTTGGCCACGTCCACTAAACGACATGATAGCATTTTACGGGGATCCGCGCTGAGATGGACGGCTCAGATGATGCCACGTACCTCGGAACCGTCGAGCCGGGGCACTGGTCATCCGAACCGAGGCGCAGACCCTCCGAGCCTGGGGTACCGGGGTACCGACCCTCGTATATGGCAAAAAATCGCTCCGACCCATATCAGCCGTTGGATCTTGTGAAAAAGCGTGCTCGTCATGATGGACGACCCAGATATGGCCACGTCCACTAAACGACAAGATAGCATTTTACGGGGATCCGCGCTGAGATGGACGGCTCAGATGATGCCACGTACCTTGGAACCGTCGAGCCAGGGCACTGGTCATCCGAACCGAGGCACTTGGCTTCGGCACGCCGGGCCGAGCCGAGGTACCGAACCTCACATACGGCGAAAAAACGAGCCGAGGAACTGGGACCACACGATCTCTCCGAAAATCGCGCTCCGCTCTGATCAAGGGTCCAGATCAAGCCACGCCATAAATAGGTATTAAAAATCAGTTTTTATTTATTTTAATCGTTTTATTTATTTAAAAATTGCGAATAAATTACTAAAAATTCGGGAAAATTCACTAGAAATTCTAGAAAATAATTATAAATTCGGGGTGATATTTTTGAACCCCTGAACGAACAATTATTGCCTAGAATGTATTGTGAAGGCCCCCGGAACGACTGGTTAACACATCGCAAAATTAAATAAATAATCCGAAAAAATAGATAAAGACCGTCGGATATTCAGAGAAGCTTAAGAACAGATTACAGCTTCAAAAATCACCTCACTACCCCCTTCGAGATTCAAAACCCTCCATTCGGACTCCGATACAACTCCGCTAGCCACTAAAACAGTTAAACTACTCCTCAAAGGCTGATCAAACTCAGTCTTTAGGAGTGGGGGGCTCGTGATATGGCTAAAAATGGGGTTAAATCGGAACCATCCAGATGGGGCACGAATCTTGAAGCTCAGGGGTAAAACGGTAATTTCACCCACCGACGGGTCTGAAGCGGGTACTGGTTATCTTCCCCGAAGACCCACTTACCCGCAAACGGATCCACCTCAACTGGGTGCAGGTTTCAACCCGCAGCAAACCCGGTCCAGAAGGGATAGAATTAGGGTTTCTGATTAATATTAATCAACGGCCCTGATTCATATCTATCCTTTCACTGGGAATTAGGGATCACATTCCTTATCTGTATACACAGGAATCACATGCCTAATCTGTTCCCTGAGACGCCTATAAATACCCCCCATCCATCTCCATTAAGAGGTAATCAATCTTTAACCAGTTTTTGCGCTCTTTCATAGTCTGCCAGATTACTGACTTGAGCGTCGGAGGGTGCGTCGCCGGCAACAACCCCGGTGTCTCGCACTTTTTGCAGGTGCACGGCAGGAACGACGATCGAGGCCCGACGGAACAGGTACACAGGTTTTCTATTCAGTTTCCCTAAGAATCCACAAGTTCTATCTGTTTGTCCCCACACCAAATTTAGCGGCAACAATTATGAAGAAATCATCGTTGCTTTTCAATGTTGAAAATATATTTATGATCCACTTTAACTGCAACCTGGTGCAATCGAAAGTCGACCGAACTAAAGTCGACAGTCGACTATCAAATATTAAATTTCGGATTTGTCAGCAGGACAGTCGACTGTTAGTGTCTTTTTTTTGGTCCTTGAGTTTCAAAGTTCGCAGGACAGTCGACTGACCCTTTGCCAACAGTAGACTGAACTGACTGTGTTGTTTTTGAGTTTTAAAGTTTTGCAGGACGGTCGACTGGATATTTTTCCACAGTCGACTGAACTGGCTTTTTGTTCTTGAGTTTTGAGGTCTCGCAGAATAGCCGACTGGCCGCTTTTAACAGTCGACTGCAACTGTCTTGGCTAATGAATTTTCCTGAGTTTGGATATGATTTTTGACATGTGAAAGTTGAGTAAGATTAAATATGAGATTTTATGATTATTAATACTTGATTAAGACTACTTGATTTGAACACAATGTGATAAGAGATTAAATTGATTAAGAGGTCGAATTGAATTCTGTTGTGTTATGAGATTATAAAAGAAATGGTTTGAGAAAGAGTTTGTGAAAAAGGAAAATGGAAATATTATTTGAGATTGATTATGACTTATTGTTGATCTCTAGAAGAGATAGTTGTTGGAATCTAGAGGATAGGTGAGACCCTAGTGACCGGCAGTTTTTATTAATGAATTTGAGAGCTAACCAGTGTGGGTTGAGCATCTCTTGAGAAGTAGCCAGGTAGGCTGACTGTCTCGTTTTGTTTTGATTTAAGTCTGGTAAGGTAAGCTAGCTCTAGGTTGTGATGATTTTCTTTTAAAATAAATATTGTAAGGATTAGATACATAGTGAAGATGTGACGAAACTAAGAGAAAAACACGAGTATGAGGGCCATCGAATTGGCGGTGTGAGAGTGATTCACAGACTTCCTGCTTGATGCATCATGTCATGGCGTGAGCACTACTCCGGAATTATCGTCCCGGTGGCGACGCTTGTGGGGTGTTTAGTGACTACGGGTGGTGCCATCGTTCCATGACGGAGGTTGAATTGTCCATAGTCTGCCTGCATGATGCGTCATGTCAGTGCGTGGGATTCCCTTCCAGGCTATTTGGACATGGGTTCGTAACTCATAGAACATCTAGGATACTTATCATAGTTACCGTAGTAGTTTAAATCCTGGCGAGAGATTGAACCCTACAAGATGAAGAAAGATTAAGGGCTTGCCCTCGGACCTATGTAGTATGGGATGCATAGAATCCGAACAAGTGCGTATTAGTGTCATGTAATATAAATAACTGCATTAAGGACTAAGTGCACCGCACAACACGAAATCAATAGGATAGTCCTTTGTAGCTTGTTTGTGATCAAGTTTGTGTTTGCTAAAGTATTTAAGAATCGTTATACTGTTCGGCATAATGAGGATGGCCGTGTATAATATTCCGTCGGTTATAAGCAACTGACGTACCCACAGTTTTATATGCAGGAATTGGAGTTTACAAGAAGATATAAAGATGATTTGATGTTGTTGATTACTTAAATGTTAAAGTTGTCACAATTGTACATTTGTTATGTTGTATTTTATTTATTCTGCTACTTGTTGATGTAAAAGACTCTAATGTAATTATTGTTGAAATAAAAGTTTTAAATTCCATGTAAAATTGTACAGAATGAAGCGTAAAGATCCTATGAAACTTCGAATTCAGTCTGTTTTGAAATTCTGGGTGTTACAGTATACTATACCCAACTCTTAAATCTTTTTGATGATGTATAATCACCTCTGAATTTGAATTTCAAAACTCATCTGATACATTATTTAAAGTAAATATAACCATTAATTCCCATAATAGATATCAAAAATAGTGTGGAATTATTTTCAAAGGCCCTAATAATAATTTAGAATATTTCTGCATTTCTTTCCAAATTTTAAAACATGAAAATCCCTTAAAAAAACAAACCACGCCCACAAGCCAGTGAGCCAACTCATTGTTGGTGATATAATTCACATGGGATTTCTTTTTTAGTCCGGTCACTCTCATTCATTAAAATCCAAAATTTTTACAAAGGGCAGAGCCTCCTAGGTTTCGAACCCACAGCCAAACACCCACAAGCACAGAGCCCAACGCCACGCACGCTAGTCAGTATGTCCAATGCTCGATCTGATTACATATGTGTTCACAATCTTTTAACCCAACTCTCTGTTTCCCCCTATTTTTTAACTCATTCATTTATTTTGATTTATATTGTTTTCTCTCAAAATATTTGTTCATAAAATACACTCCTAGATTTCCAGAGATGGTTTTTCACTGATTTTATCTATAGTAGAGTGAAGTTATACAAAAATTAATTTAAATAGTAATTTTGAGAGCATTCATACACATATGCTTTTATTAATGAACATGACTACTCTTTATAACAAACTAACATGAATATATTTTCTTTTAGCAATTAATCTGAGTTTATGAAAAATTCTCACATCCCCATTGGATTATAATCTATCCCAATTTTTGCACAATTTTTAGACATAAGTTAACAAGTTTATATACACATACAATTTATATACATGATCTAATCATGGTATACTACAATACGCATGACATTACTAAAAAACACTGTAATAAGAAATATAGTTTGACCACATGACAATTCTATATTGTAATTTTCAACTAGTATGCATTAATTTCTGACATTTACCCACTACCAAAACTCTAGATGTCAATACAACATGCATCATATAAAAGACTTTGAAACTAAAGAACTCATACCAATTTTTCATTTCAAGCACAATTTATCTAGACATGCATTCTACAAACAATTAGAAAGTAAAAGAAGTACCCACCTATTAGAATAATTTAATTACTCCCTAGTAAATGAACTCCACGGAGCTCCAATCTCCCACTCCAAAATCTGCGCCCATGGAAAGAAAATATGCCCAAAAGCTCTTACGGGATTCACAGTAGCTATGCCCATTTTTTTTGTTTCACTTTTTTTTGTTGTGATTTTGAGAATGACGGGGTGCGGATTTTAAAAAAGATTAATTAATTTGATGGGAATTTAATTAATTACCCACTAACCAAATTAACAACACACTAACATACCCCACTCTCTCCTCTCTCTCAAGTACTCCCGGCCAAGAAAAACCAAGGGTGATAAAGCACATGCACGTGCGTGTTACGTGTGTGCACACAAATAATTTTTATTTAAATTAAATGCATATGTTATAATATGTAATATGTATTTAATAGAAATAGTTTAATTTAAATTATAATTATAGTTTTCATGCACAAATAAAAATAAACACACACACACACAGTTCATAAATTTTATTTTGAAAGAGAATAAAACCAACACGTGCACTGCAAACACGTGCATTGCACGTATAAATAAATATTAAAGTACGAAATAGATTTGAGAAACGAAGAAATGTTTATAAATAATCGAAATACAACATACAAAAAGTATATTTCATTAATTTTATATATACAACAATGCAATCCACACGTACATAAAAAACACGTGCATCACACGTATAAAAAATATTCGAGTCAAAAATAGGAGAAAAAAATGAATTTCAGATTGTAAAACGAATTTGAACAAGTTATAAAAGTAAACAGTTGAAATACGTAGAAACATTACACATAACGGTTTAATATCCGTAATCGTCACGTGTATTGAAAACACGTGAAATGCACGTAAAACACAAAGATTGAAAAATTAATATTTGAGTTGGCTTAAATATGATAAGAATGAATTTTGGGAAGACAGAAAATGTATAAATTGTCGTAATACAAAATGTGTATGATATTTACACTAAAATACGTTACAGATATTACCCGTAAAGGTACATAATACACGTGCGTAGCACACGAGGAGCAAAATTGTCATAACTCAATTTTGTGGGGTGTTACAGGGCCCTCCCAGGGTTCCAGAATTGGTGGTACATTTCTCTTTGATAGGGGTACCAGGTGATGCAGTACTAGCGTTTGCTGAAGTGTGCGAATCGTAGGTTGGAGCGACTCGATCGGAAGTGGTGGGATGAGAAGGGTAGTATGAAGGTGCTGGAGAAGTAGGTCATGGAGTTGGAAGGATAATTGGAGGAGGGGACCTTAGCTCATGGGAACTTAATGGCCGAAATGGAGGAGCTGGAGGCAGAACTGACAAGGGTGAGGTCGGAACTCAAGGATTCCGCAGAGAAGATCATAGCACAAGAGGATCAGAGTTACGAGCAGGCCCTTGAGCGCTTAAGGGTGAGGTATCCCAACATTGACCTCAGCAGTTTACCTCTTAAGCCGGGACTTGGTAGTACTCCCCCGATTCCTGCTGAGGTACCTTTTGCAAACGAGAGTGTGGGACAGCCCTTTGGTTATGAGGGGGTGACGACACCCTCGAATGAGGCCATCGACCGGGGCGATTGTGAGATGATTGGGGAAGAGGATCTTCATTTGTCTTCTCGGGAGGTGTCCCCATTACCCTAATTTTTATTCTGCTCTGTATTGTCGCCGATCGCGAACTGGCTACCGCTTTTTGTAATCATTTTGCTTAATTAGAAATAGTAAATTTTGTGTCTGTGTTTCATGCATTCTTCTAAGTTTCAAAGTGATTGTATTTTGTGCATTCTTCTGAGTCTCAAAGTGAATTGTTTTGTTGATCAGATCATTAGTTACGAGTATCGGGCAAGTGGGTATGAGGAAGAGATCCGGGCCCTCCGAGATCGGCTAAGCCTAGCTAAGGATATCATTGCCTACCTTTAGAAGGAAGCGAGTGATAGGGAGGGGCATTTGGGCTCAATATCGGAAGGTCTCAAGAAGTGGCAGAAGAGTTGGCTCATCTGAAAGCATCTATCCCTGACGAGAAAACGAACGGGCCTGCCCAAGCTGCCGAAGGAGAGGTCCGAGCCAACCACGAGCCAGTTGGTCGCGCGCCCGTGGTCGGAGAACTTCCTACCATTCTTGCCTTCTAGAAGGGGTCCTCCTCCAAACAATAATCTTTATGTCATTTTTTTTTCGCCTTTTTGTAGACTGGTCACCACCCATCTTGTACTCAGTTATTGTTGGTGAATAAAATATGTTTGAATGCTTCTATTTTCTGCTTTTTAATTTATTGTATTTATGGCCTCTATGTCGAACAATAGATTGAATGTCCCGAGCTTTGTCCATGAGGGCATAGGTCTGAGGTCTTGGTTGTGCAATCCTCTTCGCGCAGCCACGTGAGCTTGCTTACATTACTCTTCGTGAAAATCAGGTTGACTGCAGGTCTTGGAAGTTGCAATGTTGACTGTTGAATGCAATAAATGAGGTAGTCACCATTGAAACCTATAAATTTCCTTGTAACCCCTGTTTCCCCAGAAAGGTATTTTTTGATATTTTCTGTATTTAAAATTTTCGCAAATTAATTTTTGGTATTCAACTATTTTGTCAAAAGGTATTATTGGATTTTTCCAATTTAAAATATATTTATTGATCCATAATTTTAGCTGAACTAATTTTCTATGATTTTTATATTTAATACAGTTCTTATTATTTTTATTATTACCTTTATTATTTTTATCATTTTATTATTATTAATATTGTTACTATCCGTATTATTTTGCTAGCGTGGTTATTGCATTATTATTTTATTTTTATTGTTAAAATTAGATTATTTCATAAATTATATTTATTAATTATTGTATTAATTTTCTTATTGGATTATTTTCATTTTATATTATTTTTCTTGCATTTTTGACCTCCGTGTGCTGTTGGTGCGCCGGTTGTTCGTTTTTCGCCATTTTGAGCTCTTTTTCTCTTTTTCTTGGTCTCATTCATCTTTATTATTTACTTTTGGGTTATGGTGAATTTTTGCAGGTGTTTTGACCAATTTGTAATTTTTGGCCCTTAAGGAGATTTTTAAGAGCCATAGGATTCATTGCATTTTGTATCCCCATTTGAAATCTACCCAATACCCATTACCCAATTGTACACCTATTTATTCCTATTGATATCCACTACCCAGTAACCCACAATTAAACCTTATTTAAACACCCCATAATCCCAAAAACCCAAACCCTAATCTATTTTCTCTCCTCCTCTTGAAATTCCGGCCTCCCCTTCTTTCCCAATCCATCCGGCTGCTCCTTGTGCCCAGGCCGAACCTCCCCCTTGCTGCCCTTGCCCTAGCCGACCACCAAAACCATCCCCTTCCACCAAATCATACAACTCCGCTTCACAAAAACCCTTCTTTCCTTTCCTCCATTGGCCGGCCCTTCTCAAACCAGCACCACCACCTTCCCAAAATAGCACCTCAACCTCTCTCTTTGCTGATTTTGATAAGTGGGCATCTCCCACTTTGGTTCGTGCGTCAAGGAGACGATCGTAGGCAAGTTTCGGCTCGTGGGTTCGCTTGATATCGTGTGTGGAAGGACTTTTGCTCGTGGGTTTTCATTGCTAGGCTTCGTAGCGTCGCGTGCATTATCAAAGAGGCAAGTAACTTGTACATAATTTCATTAAGTTGATACAAGTCAAAAAGTTCACTAATAGGGTAGTTGAGACTAGAGACGGCCAAAGATTGTATTTTTATTTGTGGGTTTCATCTCTATTGTTCAAAACAGGCCATAGATGACTTAGAACATGAGTTTTGATAGGTTTATGCTGTAGGTTTCACCCAAAGCGCGATTTTGATCGCATGGGTCAAATAGCGCATGAACCGTGTTTGATGGATTGCCCACATGAAAATATTAGGTTTTGACATGTTAGAAACCCTTAGACATGATATTTAGATGATGGGTATGCATCGTTTCGAATCTGGATAAGTTTGGATCATTTTTGTAGAAGTTATGACGTTTTGAAGATAAGTTGTGAAATCTGGAAATTCGGGCTGTGCTGTGTTGATGACTGTCTTTACATGGGTTAGAGTCCGAATCTCAACATAGACATTTCTGAGTAAATTGTAGAGAATTGAATCTATTTTCTGACCCCTCTAGTTTCACCCCATTTGGAGTTCGTATGAATTAGTTATGATTATTTTTAGTGACTGTATGTCGGTAGTTTCCAGATTCAGTACGGGGTAGATTTTATTATCTATTTATATTTCAAGATCCAAGTTATTCATGATATCATGCCACAATATTTTGTTCAGTGTTTCACCATGATGTTAGGTAGTTTCCAGATTTATGTGGTATTTTAAAGATGAGTGTTGAGCGATATCTTGTACCCTTTTCTATAATGCACTGTTGCTGTAAACTGCGTGTTGCTCTATGTTGAATGCCGTTTTCACCCTATTTATATTTACTGTATGAAAATTTTATGCGAGATAAGAAAGTTGGAAAATTTTATCTATTTTCACTCCGTTTTGGCGAAACTGGATTTTGATTTGCTGTTTGCAAGATATGTTTGATTTTGTACAGCAGTGTTGAGAAATTTCAGATCCATCAAAACCATGTTTTGTGTTACTTTTCATTTTTGATACCATATCTATACTTTCTGGAAAATTATAAAAATTATTATTTTGAGTCTACATATGTAGGGGATTACCCCAGAATTTTCATGGAAATATTTGATGACTTTGCATGCTGTTCATATGTGTTGGAAGTCATTCCCCTGTTTTCTGGCTGTACATGAAAACTGTGTTGAAATGACTTTTAAGCTGAGATGTTGTGAACTAGTATATACCTTTATTATACTCGTTAGAAGCGTGTGGATGTCTAGTTTTCAGATCCTTTGACGGATCATGATTTTCATTCCTGTAGCTTTTTGAATCACAGTTTTAGTGCTGACTAGTCTTGCTGACCTGATTATAAACCTAGTCTATTTTGCTCGTATATGTGAACCTTTATTAACCATGCACGCTGATTTGATAACCTTAACTCGTACCTGATCTTACCATGCTTATTTGACACTAGTTTACACGTATACATGCATGTTGGACATTAATAACTAAAAGTAATCAAGCCGGGGTTTATGGGAAAGATCTAATAATGGATAGTTCAGAAACGTGTACTCGGAAGGGGGCCCGTGTTTCCCATTTTGCTGTATGGACCTGTTGGTTCATGTACCTGTTACCTGTTGCTGCATGGACCTTTAGTTCATGTACCTGTTACCTGTTGCTGCACGTGCCTGTTGGTCGTGTACCTGTTGCTTCATGAACCTGTTGCTGCATGAATCGGATGATTCGTGTACCTGTTGCTTCATGAACCTGTTTTTTGTTTCTTGTACCCGAGTATACTGCCCTGCATGGTCCCCTATGAAATCTAAAGCGAAATTGCTTTGTTGTAGCAACCATGTAGAATGGGATGCATGTCGTGCTACCTAGATAGTAATCACACAAGACTTGAACTTAATACATGAACATGATACCTGACATGATATATGCGTGCTTGACTACATGATACCTGAGACATGATATATGAGACTTGAATTACATGAAACACGAAACTTGACACGTGACTACATGACACTTGAATTACATGGAACATGAAACATGATACCTGATACAAGTTTACACGACACTTGACACTGGATACATGATTTATGTCGTGACCTTTGACACTTTTACCTTGCTAGTTTGTCTAGTTTGACTTTATACCTATACCATGTGCTAGTTAGTTATCCCATTCCATGTGCTTGTATCCTACTCTATTTGTGACCCAGACTTGCCATTGACGGGTACTTGTATTTTCTTTTTTCTCTTTCCTGCATTCGTTGTATTGCAGATTTTGGAGGACATGTTCCTAAATGTATTGGCAAGATGATGGGCTAGAGGCTGAAATTCTGCTTATTATTATTTCTCGTAGTTTCTTGAACAATATTGTATTTTGAGACTTGTATTATTTCTTGTATTTGGGCGATGTGACCCAAGATTATTTGTGTATTTCAGATCATGACTATTTGAGATTAATGTATTTTATTTTAAGTATTCTTGTTGGTATTTGGTTCATATGTGCATGTGGTTGACTTTTCTAGCTTCCAACTCTGATAAATTCTATGATGTGTTGCAAAGATTTCTTGAAACATCTTAAGAATGATAATAATCATTCGCTGGGCTTTTGTTACGTGCTCGTATTCCGTATTTTTGGAAAGCGGGACGTGACATTCCTTGATCTACAAGTATTTGGCCCACCCACTATTATTCTTCGGATTACTGAGGCTTTGGGAGTTACATCGACGAGCGTCACGAATGGCGATCTCAGGGTTGGCGTCATGAGTATATGTCATCTAATTCATGGTCGGAGCGTACTCGACCTGGAGAGGATCAGTGTCCGGACGTGTCGCTCTGGATTTCCTGTCTCAGGTTCCGATCTGTGGTTTTCCTGACCACATCCCAAGGGGTGCCTTCTTCCTTGTTTGTGCCACATCGAAGGACTTAGTCGCATATTTTCGGCCAAGGGTTCGTGTCCTGATGATGCTGGTCCGAAGGGACGCGAAGAGGACCGGTCTAACCCCTATTGTAGCGCCCCGAATTTCTAGATTAATAACATAGAAATTACGTGGCACATTCCCAGTGATCCCTTCAACATAATATTAAACATCAACAACACGACTAAAATTTTCAAACATTTATTACAACAAACTTTTACAAATCACAACGGAATTCAAACAAACTCAACTCAATATTTTCTTCATTTACAACATAAATTTATCTCGAAACTGTTAATACAATTTTACACAAAGCACTTAAGAATCAATTTATCTCAACATGCCTCTAGCATCCAAATCTCCATCACTAAGCAACTACCTGCAACATGTGAGGCTAGAGATGATCCCTAACCCCCAAACTAAAGGGGTCAGCCATAAATGGTGTGAGAAATATAAAAATAAACAAACAACATAAAAATCATACCACATAAATTCTTAAACCACAAGTACTAAATGATTATGGAAAGTACGAAATGACAGGTAACATAAAACATCAAGTGATACTAAGCTAAGTGTCATGTGTAGAAAACAAGAAAACCACATGCATAAAACCAAGTCAAGAAACAATTACTCTAGATGCAGACTCTCTAATGCGTACTTGTCGAAGTCTATGCATCCCATTCTACATAGGTTCGGTGCAAGCCCTTAACGTCTTCTCTTCATAGGGTTCAATCCCCACGTTATGAACTAATCCTAACACGATGACTACTACGAGATAAAGATAAACCATGGATAGTATCTCATGCCCGATAATTCCGGAGATGGATCCCACACCCAAGATATTTCACTTGAATAATTCCGGAGATCATCCCACACTGAAACATTGACACGTCACCACAATATACCACATGTGCTTCACCTCGACTCCGATAATTCCGGAGATCAATCCCACACCACAATAGTTATCGTGATAATTCCGGAGATTGTCCCACACCACATGACTGTGATAATTCCGGAGACATATCCCACACCACTAATAATCTACTGTGATAATTCTGGAGATTAAATCCCACACCGAAAGCCATACTGAGGTTCTTGACTCATGTTCCCGTTCATCATATCACCACTAGTGCCTGTCCTTAATATTTTATTTTGGGTTAATTAATTACTTAACGAATCTCCTAGAGTGGTATACCCTACCGGCCTAAATTCAAATCCAAATAACTGAAATGCCTCATTGGGCCTCAACAAATAACTCAACACCGGTATACTAGGGTCACACGCCTCTAGAGACTCAACTCAAATATCCAAACAAGGTTCCACTAAACCAAGTGGCTCAACTAAATGTCTCAAATGAAATACTTATCTGAATATCTCAAGGTCAATTGCTTAATCATATACTGAACTGAATGACAAGTATGTACTAAATTATCTGAGAAACCAATCATTCAAATTAACACTGAAGTTTACAAATATCCTTCAGTATTAGTCGACTCATACTGATGATAAGTCGACTGTCCAGAGGACCAAATTCAAGATTTTACAAAAATAAACTAAGTCATTTAACAGTCGACTTAAGAAGGGATCAGTCGACTTACCCGAAGTAATTTCCAATAGTCTTCTCTAAAATATTCTAAGTAAATAAGTCGACTTAAAGGACTATAGGTCGACTGTCCAGAAGGACTAATAATTTTTACAAAAAAATAATTTCTTCAGTGGACCAGTCGACTGTCTATGAGCTAGGTCGACTGTCCAGAACAACATTTTCAACAATTCTAAAATAAAACAACAGGCTCGTACCAGTCGACTGCACAGTAGGCCAGTCGACTGTCGACCTACAGATTTCAAAACTTAGGTCTGAATACAAAATCAAAATCTGAAACTTTCTAATGATCAATGTTTACGAAAATAGTTCGTATTCAGGAGAAAAATAATTCTCAACGAATCTACATCAGGTATATGCATATATATCACTCAAACCTCAATAAGTCAAGATTTAAGTTCTCATATTCTACATCACAAATCCTTTCATTAGGGTTTTACAAGATCTAAGTTTCTTTCACAAATCAAATCAAATCTGAATTATGAATCTAATGTCCAGGTATTCATACACAAATCTCAACATGCTTTTAGTAAACAATTTAAATAATAAAGACCTACTATCTCATCCACCATTTCTACATGATTCATACCACATTACAATATCTATATTGTTCACAACATCTAATCATTACATCATGATATTTGTACACATAGATCAATCAACAAGACGAATTATAATACTCACAAAACCAAACAAACAAACAAATCACTCACATGAATCAAACACAAAACAATTTCGATATCTCTCACATAAATCAAAACAACACAACAATTTTTATATATCTCACCTTAGATTTTGAGAATAGTCCACGAAAAGAATCCTCCTTTTGCTAGATCCAAAGTCCCTTTCTCCTCCAAAGTAAATCTCCTCAAAAATTCTGTGTGTTATCAACAATGACGGCTGGGAGAAAAATCTCTTAAATATGCCGGATGGAATATTAGGGTTTTACCCACATTTGCAAAACAACCCTTTCCAAAATACAATTTACATATTGATATGGCTAAAAATGGGGTTAAATCGGAACCGTCCGGATTGGGCACGAATCTTGAAGCTCGGGGGTAAAAAGGTAATTTCACATACAAGCGGATCCAAAGCGGGTACCGAATCTCCTTCTCGTAGATCCAATAACCCACGAATGGATCCACACCTATTGGGTACGGGTTCCGACCCGAGACGAACCCAAACCAACAAGAGACAAATCAGGATCCATGATTTGGCCAAGTCAATGGCCCTGATTTGCTCTCACCGGGAATCAAGGAAAGATTTCCTAAAACAGACTGAGGATTTTGCTCCCGACTGTTACACAGGAGATCAGATCCTTAAACGGCTCCCCTGGCGACTATAAATATCACCCCTCTACCACCATGACCAGGTTAATCACTTTTTCACCACTTTTAAGCTCTTTCATAATCTCTTCTGATTACGGACAAGAGCGTCGGAGGGTGCGTCGCCGGAATCAACCCCGGTGTTTCGCACTTCCTTGCAGGTCGCGGCAGGAGCAAGAAGGCTGAGTCAACTGTTCAGGTTTTTCTCGGACTCACAAATTCTATCTGTTTACCCCCACACCGAAATCAGCGGTAATAAATTGGCGCCGTCTGTGGGAAAAACCACACGAACAGCCTCAGCTTCTTCCTCTTCGTCCTCTGTAGCCATGCCTCCGAAGAAGGTCAGATCTAGAGGGTCAAACCGTGTGGCCAATCCCGCCGACCCTACAGAGGAAGCCCCTGTCAATCCTATTCCACAGTCCGATCTCCCTCCACCGGCCCAGCAGGTCCCACCTCCTCATCCCAAGCAGCAGCCCAACAATGGCCCTTCCGGCCATAACGGTCGGAAGCAGAAGCAGCCCCTCCATCAGGACCATGTCTCGGTCCATAATGGGTCCTCGGACTCGATGGCTTCTCATCATCCCGACCTCAGCAACACGCTCCTGAACCGCCAGAAGGACGACGACCTCCGCACCCACCTTGACGAGAGGCGGGCCCGAGAGGGAGCCTTCCGCCAGCGTCAGGGTGAGCGGTCTCCTCGTTGCCGAGACGGTAAGAGGTCCCCGGACCGCAGGGGCCGGGCAATGTCTCCCGAACGCAGGAGGAGGAGGCCACACTCCCCTGCGGATCGGCATCCTCGGAGGAACAATGACGCACCGATCACTCGTGCTGAGTTCCTGCAATTTCAGGACACCGTGCTACAGGCCCTCAACCTTCGGCAGAACGCCCAAAATGCTCAGAGGGCTCCGACGCCCCCGAGGGACCCCAGTCCTCGCCGCCGAAGCCGAAGTCCTTCCCCGGCTCCCAGCCGCCAGCGGCAGCAATACAGTCCTCGCTGATCCCAGGACTATCGACGCCGCAGTCCGCGCTCCCCCTCCTATGAAGAGGAGTCCGGGGGGTCATATGATTACCAGCAGAGGGACGACGCCCTCATCCGCCGTCTACATGAGGTGGAAAGGTGTATCGGCCGCATGGACAGGGAAGAGGAGTCCTGAGCAGGAACCGTCCGTCCCAGCCGACCCCCTTTCTCGCGATCGATCATAGAGGCCCACATACCGAGGGGTTTCAAACCTCTGCAGTTTGAAACGTACTCAGGGGAATCCGACCCGGTCGACCACGTCGAAAGCTTCAAGACCCTGATGCTGATCCATCAAGCTTCCGACGCTGTGCTCTGTAGGACCTTCCCTGCCACCCTCAGGGGGTTGGCTCGGGAATGGTATTCCAGACTCGCCCCCTCCTCCATCTTCTCGTTCGAGCAGTTTGAAACACTGTTCATAACTCACTTCGTGAGTAGCAGGCGAGCCGAGAAGACAAGTCTCTCCCTACTGAACCTGCGGCAGGAAAGGGAAGAGAAGCTGCGGGACTATGTGAAGAGATTCACCGCAGAGGTCAGGTCTATCGCCTCCTTAGACCAGTCCGTGGCGACCGTGGCGTTCCAGTCGAACGTCCTCAACGCCAACCTCCGATCGTCCCTAGCCAAGAAGCCCCCGCATGACTTCGCCGACCTCCTCCTGAGGTGCGAGAAGTACATCCGAGCAGAGGAGGCTGAAGCCCTTCCGAGCTACGGAGGGCCCTCCGCAGGGTCGAAGAGGAAGGCGACGGGGGAAGAGGGGTCCAAGAAAGCTCAGAAGGACAATGGCGGTCAGCGTCGCCCTCCCCCCAGGTTCGAGAAGTTCACTCCCCTCACCACTAACGTCTCTACCATCCTAATAGAAGTGGAGAAGGAGGGGGTCATCCCTCCAGCTCCGAGGATGCACACCCCAGCAAAAGAGGAGGAAAAAAGATAAATGGTGCCGTTACCATCGGGACCACGGCCACGACACGAACGACTGCCGGGCTTTGAGAGATGAGATCGAAGCCCTCATCCGGAGGGGGCAGTTGGCCAAATTCGTGAAGGCTAACGATCGGGCGGACTGCAATTCCCCTCCGCCTCGGGGGGCTAACAAGCGTTCCGAGCGACGCGAAGAGACACCCGAGTTCGAGGAGGAAACGATTCTGCACCTGATCCACGGAGGCCCCATGGGGGGCTCCTCTAATTCCTCCCGGAAGGACTTCATCCGAGAGGTCAACTCGGTTCACAGTGCCCCTCCCCCCAAAGGTCTCGGCGTCCCGGTGTCTTTCTCCGATGCCGACCTCGAAGGGGTCCGAACCCCACACTGCGATGCCCTCGTCATCGACCTCCGCATGGCCAACTTCAAGGTGCAGAGGATTTTAGTAGACAATGGGAGTTCGGTCAATATTCTCTTCCTCTCGGCCTTCCGAGGCCTGCAGCTGTCCCGGGACCGTCTCAAACCGGCCGGTTACACACTCCACGGGTTCACGGGGGTCCCGGTAACTGTCGAGGGGGTGATAACCCTAGACGTAACCGCGGGAAGCGCCCCTACAACCCGGACCGAGCCGATGGACTTCATGGTCGTCGACGTCCCGGCAGCGTATAATGTCATTCTAGGCTGACCCGGCCTAGCCGCCTTGGAAGCTGTCCCCTCGGCGTACCATTTGAAAATGAAGTTCCCCACTCGGTCGGGAGTAGGGGAAGTCAGGGGAAGCCAGGAAACAGCCCGAAAGTGCTACATGACTTCCACCGGGGGACCAGTGCTCTCGCTCGAGACACTAGAAATCCCCGAGCCGAAAGCTCGACCGATGTCCGAGCCGGCGGACAAGTTAGAAGAAGTGCTCTTCTCGGACGAGGACCCGAGCCGGAAGTTCCTCATCAACAAGTCCTTGCCGACCGCACTGTGCTCGGACCTGATTCAATGCATCCGGGATAACCGTGACTTGTTCGCCTGGTCGGCCGTGGACATGCCTGGCATTTCCGAGGAGCTGCTCGTCCATCGCCTGAGTGTCGAACCGGGGTGCAAACCGGTCCAGCAGAAAAGGCGAAAGTTCGCTCCCGAGCGATAGCAGGCCATCAAGGAAGAGGTGGATAAACTGCTGAAGGCCAAGTTCATACAGGAGGTAAATTACCCCGAGTGGCTGTCGAATGTTGTATTGGTCAAGAAGTCTAATGGCTCGTGGAGGATATGCATTGACTTCACCGACCTGAACAAGGCGTGTCCGAAGGACCCATTCCCTCTCCCGAACAGCGACACCCTTATTGACGCCACCTCGGGCCATGAGCTCCTCAGCTTCATGGACGCCTTCTCGGGGTACAATCAAATCCGAATGTTCCCTCCGGACATTCCGAAGACCTCCTTCGTCACCGACCAAGGCCTCTACTGCTACCGGGTCATGCCGTTCGGCTTGAAGAACGCAGGCGCCACCTACCAGCACCTCGTCAACAAGGTCTTCCAGAGCCAGATCGGCCGAAACATGGAGGTGTACGTTGACGACATGCTCGTCAAAAGCGTCCGAGGCACCGATCATGTAGCCGACCTCCAGGAGGCCTTCGGTGTGTTGAGAAGGCACAGCATGCGGCTGAACCCGAACAAGTGTGCGTTCGGGGTCTCTTCGGGAAAGTTTCTCGGCTTCATGGTAAGCCAACGAGGAATCGAAGCTAATCCCGAGAAGATTAAGGCCATACTAGACATGGCCCCGCCTCGGAACATCAAGGAGGTGCAGAATCTCACTGGTCGGCTCGCTGCTATCGGTTGGTTCCTCTCGAAGTCGGGGGAAAAGTGCCTCCCCTTCTTCAAAGCACTCAGAGGGGCTAAGGGTTTTGAATGGGGCCAACCACAACAGGAATCGTTCGACCAGTTGAAGGCATACTTGGTGAACCCCCCTCTGCTCAGCAAACCGGTCCCGGGCGAGACCCTCTTCGTCTACTTGGCTGCTTCCGAGCAGACCTTGAGCGCTGTCTTGGTGAGAGAGGAGGATCGAACCCAAAGGCCTATCTACTACGTGAGCAAGGTGCTTCGGGACGCCGAGCTCCGCTATCCGAAGATAGAGAAGATGGCCTACGCCCTAGTCACAGCGGCGAGGAAGCTTTGGCCCTACTTTCAGTCCCACTCGATCGTCGTCCTCACCGACCAACCCCTAAAGCAGATCCTCTACAAGCCCGAGACCTCGGGCCGGCTGATGAAGTGGTCCATAGAGCTGAGTCAGCATGACATCACTTACCAGCTTCGGACGGCAATTAAGGCACAGGCACTCGCCGACTTCATTGTGGAGTCCACTATCCCTGAGATCGAACACATTCCGAATGGACCCCCCATTTGGACAGTCTTCGTGGACGGATCCTCTTGTAATGAAGGAAGCGGCGCTGGCATCATTCTGAACGGCCCTGACAACTTCGTCCTCCAGTATGCGATCCGTATGAACTTCAAGGCCTCGAACAACGAGGCGGAGTACGAAGCACTCATTGCTGGTCTCGGACTTGCACGAAGTGCTGGGGCGCAGCGCCTCCGAATCCACAGCGATTCCCAGCTTGTCGTGAACCAAGTCTTGGGCGAGTACGAGGCTCGAGATGAGCGGATGGCGAAGTACCTTGCTAGGGTTCGGGACCTTATGGGCCGGTTCGAGGAGGCGCTCATCAAGCGGGTCCCTCGTGAAGAGAACTCACAGGCCGATGCCCTCTCCAAATTGGCCTCGTCCTCACTGCAAGGTCTCGAGCAGACCGTACTGATCGAAGTCCTCTCTAAGCCGAGCATCGAAGACGAGACACCTGGCTCGGCGGAATCGTTGCCGGTCATGTTACAAGATAATTGATGAAGCCTTTAGTGGAATTCCTAAGGGACGGGCTCCTGCCCGAAGACCCCAAAGAGGCTCGCCGAGTCAGAACCCGGGCCGAGCGGTATGTCTTGATCGAGGGCATCCTATACAAACGCTCTTTCTCTTAAATAGACGGCCGGCCGTACCTAAGGTGCCTCTCTCCGGATCAGGCCGAATATGCCCTACAAGAGCTCCACGAAGGCATCGGAGGGGCACACTCAGGATTTAGGTCCTTGGCCCGGAAAGCTTTGAATTATGGGTACTTCTGGCCGACCCTCCTTCAAGACGCCGAGCGACACGTTCGGCAATGCAGCTCTTGTCAGAGACACTCCAGCATCCGACGCCTACCTCAGGCCAACCTCGCCTCCCTATCAAGTCCCATCCCCTTTGCAATGTGGGGGATGGATTTACTAGGGCCCTTCCCTCCGGCTCCGGGTCAGTTCAAGTTCTTGGTCGTTGCCATCGACTACTTCTCAAAGTGGGTCGAGGCCGAGCCCCTCGCCACAATAACCGAGAACAGGTGATACAGTTCTTCTGGAAGAGTATCATTTGTAGGTTCGGCGTCCCCCGCGTCCTCGTGACGGACAACGGGACTCAGTTCACTGGCACAGCATTCCGAGCTCTATGCGACGACCTGGCCATCCAGCAGCGCTTCTCGTCCGTCTCCCACCCTCAGTCGAACGGACAGGCAGAAAATGCTAACCGGCAGATCCTCTCAGGCATCAAGAAAAGGCTAGACAAAAGTTCCAAGGGCTTATGGGTCGACCAACTCCCCAACGTCCTATGGGACTACCGCACGAGCAAGCGGACCCCCACAGGCGAGTCCCCTTTCAACCTCACCTATGGGTCTGAGGCCGTGATACCTCTCGAGGTCGGAATACCTTCGCCTCGGCTCACAGCCTATGACGAAGCACAGAATGCCAGGGACCTCAGAGCAGACTTGGACCTGATAGATGAGCTGAGGGAAAGGGCGTCGATTCGGCAGCAGATTTACCGAAGAAGGGTTGAACTAGCGTACAACAAAAAGGTCCGACCCGCCAACAAAAAGGTCTTGAGAAAGCTGGCCATATCCTTCCCCAACCAGAAGAGCAAGCTGTCTCCGAACTGGGAAGGGCCGTACAGGATCACAAAGGTAGTTCGGCCTGGAACATATCGCCTTGAAGACCTAGAGGGCAAAGAGCTTCCGAGGACCTGGAATGCCGACCACCTCCTAAAATACCAAGAAAGCGCTCCGGCGCCGCTCTAAGTATCATGGGGTATCGAGCCATTCCAGTCCTCCGACTTGTAACCTATTTTCATAAATTGTACTATGTAAAACGGTTCGCCGTCGATTATCAATAAAGAAAGCTCTTTCGTGCTTGTGAATCCGCATGTTTCTCTCCTCTCTTATCACCTGCTTTTTAAATTGTGATTTCAACCAAGGGTTCGGAGTCCACGTTCGGCTCGACTTTACCTCCTCGGCTCGAGCCAGGGGTAGACCGAGCCAGGGGTAGACCGTCGTTCAGAACTGCTCCCACAACCTTTGAATTAAACCGACGGTTCGGAGTCCAACACTCGGCTCGACTTGACCTCCTCGGCTCGCCTCCGAGCGAGCCAGGGGTAGATCGCCGTTCGGAATTGCTCCCACAACCGTTGAACTACACTGATGGTTCGGAGTCCAACACTCGGCTCGACTTTACCTCCTCGGCTCGCCTCCGAGCGAGCCAGGGGTAGATCGCCGTTCGGAATTGCTCCCACAACCGTTGAACTACACCGATGGTTCGGAGTCCAACACTCGGCTCGACTTTACCTCCTCGGCTCGTCTCCGGAGACGAGCCAGGGGTGGATCGCCGTTCGGAATTGCTCCCACAACCATTGAACTACACCGATGGTTCGGAGTCCAACACTCGGCTCGACTGTAACTCCTCGGCTCGCCTCCGAGCGAGCCAGAGGTAGATCGCCGTTCGGAATTGCTCCCACAACCATTGGACTACAACGATGGACCCGGAGTCCAACACTTAGCTCCCAGTCCCCCCAAGCTTGCTTCGCGGCAAATCGGGAATGGTCCGCCCCTCTGCTCCGTCAGTGGAGGGACACCGAAACTACGTCCGACCACATAATCCGAGCTCTCCTACCTAATAGCCGAAGCCCGAAGCCCTACGCCTTCGGTCGGCTACCGAGCAAGTGCCTTCCCGAGCTCGCAAACGGAGAAAAGTCACTTTCTCCTCAACTTTCGTGCATGATCCCAATCAGACGGCTCAGATCTTGCCACCTGCACTAAACGACAAGATAACGTTTTCTTGGGAACTGAGCTGCCTCGAGATTCGTGCCTACAATCTACGGCTCAGATCGTGCCACCTACGCTAGACGACAAGATAGCGCTTTCTTGGGGACTGAGCCGCCTAGGGATTCGTGCCGTACCTTGTCCGAGTCACTAAACGACAAAGTACCATACATATAGGAACCCGTTCGGTTCAACGCTCTCGCCGACGGAACTAACACGCTCGGTTCAAAGACCTCGGCGCGACCAACACAGTTATAAGCAAGACAAAAGTGCAGAGCAGTGAAAGATATTTTATTAAACAGCCAGGCTGTAATACGAAACACATCTTTTCCATGGTTACAAAGTGTTTGCAAACAAAATACACGCCACCGACCTACTACACTTGGCCCTCATATGGAAATATCCTCACTAGACTGTTCGGCCGACTGTTCGTCCTCCTCGGCTGGTAGCTCCCCTGCATCGTTCCGGAGCTTTGCTACCACAGTCTGCAAGTGTCGAATCTCCGAGATCAAATCGTCCCGCTCGGCTATGATCTTCGACTGGTTGTGCCGAATACACTTGACCCGAAGAGCGTTGCTGAACGCGGTTTGCGAATCCTCGTCCCCTTCTGCAGGGCTCAACTCGGCGATCCTATTCTCCAGACGTTGGATCTCCGCTTCCCGTAGGTCGAGGACGGCCAAAAGGTGAGCCCGCTCACCCTCAGCTCGGCGTAACTCCAGCTCGACGCTCCTAGGACTCAGAGCCGCCGTCCCAGAGGTGGCTTCGGATTCAGAGCCATCATCCGAGCCGTGGAGATCAGCATATGAATCGGCCGCCTCGAGCTGAAAAAAGGGAAAAGCAGATAACAAAATTTCAATACACTGCCGAAGTCCAACACTTGGAAATTTTCTGAAGAAACTTTCAGATTTGCATTCATATATATATAGTGGCTTCACATACATCAAGACCGACTCTATTACAACAATTTACAACAAGTCAGAGGGGATAAAAAATGACATGATCAGGGCCTCTTCGGAAGGGGAATGCTTCGGTTTAGGGAAACGCGGGGACGACGAGGCCTGCCCTCCGAGCTCGATCCTAAACCAACGAAGCGCGACCCCCCTTCGCTGCTGGATCTAATTGCGGCGCCTGCCGAGGCCCCGCTCGACGAGACGGCCGCACTGCTCTGAGCGTCGGCTGGACTCCGCCTGGTCATAGGCGAGCGTGTCGCAAGTTCGTAAAACGTAATCCCCCTCTCGCTCTCTTCGCGGGTGCACGACGTACTGCGAACGTTAGCCCTCTCCGGCACAGGCTTGAGCGACGCGATCTCTTCCTCCAGTTCAATGATTCTGTCTCTCAGAGCGTCGTCCTTCGCCGACTTCTTCGGACGAGAAGGCCTTGACGAGCCAGAGGCATTAGCACCATCGGCGGCGAGCCGGCGGAAGTGGGTGACCTCGATTCCCCTATCTATCGTGATCCTTCTGAGCCTGTCGACTTCGGCCAATAACCTCTTGCGCTCGGCCGACGCCTTCTCCAGCTCGGATGTCAGCTTCTCTTCCTCCGCCGAGCGTTCCTTCTCCGCTAATTCCAAGTGTTGAACTTCAGCCAAAAGGTCGTCATTCTTCTGCTCGGCGACAGTAAGCTCTCTAAGGAGCTGTTCGACTTCCCCTTCGGGACAAGGAGCTTGGGGGTACTTCCGCAGTTGCCACAGCTCGCGACAGTACCTCCGCAAAGCTGCCTTCGTCTCCTCTAGCTTGCCGAGCAGGAGAAACCTATTCTGTCGGCTCTGCCAGAGCTCGCCCTTCGTTTTCGCCAGCTCCTTCCGAAGGTATACAACCTCCGTGATCAGACCGAACTTCACCTGAAAAGCGGAGATAAATCCGATGGGACAATACACGGAAACATCTACAACTAGTCATACGCAAATCCGAGGCTCAACACTTGGATAAATTTTTTGCCAAACAAAATATTTTCATTCAAAACCAAGGAGAAAAGTTTTACACAAGCGGTGGCCAGTCCGCAGTTAGGCTTACAAAAGAAAAAAGACTAAAAAAGACAACCGAGTCAGGGGTCGACCTTTTTGCCGTTCGGGTCCGTCGACCCCCCGGTCTTGTCCTCGCCATCGCCCTCGCCCCCGCCTTCGCTCCAACTCTCCTCCTCGGAGTCGTCCTCCTCCTCGCCCTCGGCTTCGGTCTCCCCTGGGCCTTTGACGGGTTCCGTCTCTCCCTCGGGGCCGAGCAGCCCCTCGGTAACCCCCTCCTCCCCTTCCACGGGGTCATAAAAATGGTAGGAGGACGTGTCGAAGCCCGGGTTCTTGGCGGCTACGTGGAGCAGGGCTCGACCATAGGCATCCTCCATGTTCTGGAGCATGTGCTGCGCGGCCTCCTCCTGCACGGCTTTCCTCACCTTCTTCACCTTCTTCAAGTGCTTGGCCTTGATCCTCTCAGCCCTCTTCCGAGCCTTCTCCGCTTCCGACCGAGCATTGGCCAGCTCCCCCTTCAGCTCGGCTGTCTCCTTCTCCGACACCTCAAGCTTGGCCGCCGTGTCCTTCGACAGCTGAATGGCATCGGCCAGCTGCTTCTCCAACCCCGCCACTTCGGCAGCCCTCTTCGTCGAGAGGAGCTGTTCGGCATCAAGCCGCTGCGTGGCCTTGATGCGCTCCGCCCTCTCCCGCTCCTTCTCCTGCTCCCTGTTCGCGAACTCCTCGACCAGGAAATTGAAGTGGCAGAGGGTCTGAAAAAGAACAGCGGATTAAAATCCGAGTCCAAAGACTTAGGAAAAAAAAAAATTTAAAGAAGAAATCTCGATAAGGGAGAGCTCGGCCTACTTACCGACATAGTATTCCGAGCGATCTGCATCACGGCGTCCCCTGCCATCCCGGCCTTCAAGGTCGCTCGATCCTTCGGGGTCGGCAGGTGCCTCACCGTCTCCATGCAGATTTTTCCGTCGCCCAAGAAGCCGTCGACGTTCATCACCTGCCAGTCGGGCACGAAGATCTGCTTGTGACGCTCGGTCAGGATCTTCTCCGCATCGGCAGTAAGGGGTGGAACTTGGAGGGACAGCACCTCCTTCACGCCGAACGTACCGCTCGACGAACCGGGAGCATCCACCTTTGGGGTCGGAGTCGGCACCTCCGAAGCAGGGGGGTCGAGAACCCTGATCTCCCCCTGCTCGAGGACCGTGACCTTCGGTTGGTCGGCAGCCATCTCGACCGAAGGCTTCTTCGAGGCTTGGCTGTCCTGAGGCCCTGCCGAAGGCCTCTTCTTCTTCGCCTCCTGCTCCGACCGGCCCTTCGCCACCAGAGCTTTGTAATCCAGCTTCATCGTCTCTGCAAAAGCCGAATGAAAAAACTTAGAAAAATTTTCATGAACTTTAAACAAAGAGTATGAATACCAGAAGCATACTAGGGTCGATCGGACTGAGACCCCCATGGAACAGATCCTCCTCGGTAATATCTTTCCAGCTTAGCGCTGGCAGGGCGAGGAGGTTCCTCTGGACCTCCGCCTCCTCATCACTCAGCGCCACCCCCTTCTTGGTCCGCTTGGGCAGACCCTCCTTTGCCCAAACCGTCGGTATCACCCACGGCGCCGGAGCTCGGATGAGGAAGTACTTCTCCTTCCAATGTTTGATCGAGTCCGGATTCTCGATCAACTTCACGCCCGTCTGGGGCGAAAGATAGAACCTCTGTTCGTCTCTCCTTGGCTGACAGGGTCGGTAGAGACTCCGAAAGAGGAACATACTCGGCTTACCGCCGACCTCTTGGCATCGGAGGACGAAGGCCATGACGTGCCTCCATGTGTTCGGCATCAGCTGGGCAGGGCTCAAACCGTACCATGTCAGAACTTCAACCACGAACGGGTGGAGGGGAAAGCGGAGTCCGGCAATAAGGGAGTCGACCGGAAAGACGCACACGTCCGACGAGGACTTTGTGTTGGCTCGGAAACCCGGCCCGGGGAGGAGCAGCCCATAGTCGGCAGGGATCCGAAAGCCCTCTCGAATCAGGTGAAGGTCACCCTCGGTGAGAGACGAGATGGTATGATCCACCTCGGACAGCTCCCTCGGCTCGTTCTCCTCCACCAACTTAGCCGTGCCTTGGGTCACTCTCTCCAAGGTGTCCTCGGCGTAGTCCCGTACGCCTCCCACGCTTGACTGAGAAATGGGCTGCCGACCGAACGCTCCCGCCGTCTTCGGCGTTTCCACGATCGTGACCACGGCCTTCCCCTCCCGGGACACCGCCGCAACCTCTTTAGACAGCTCGGCCACTTCGCCCTCTCTGTCCGGACGAACGACATTCTGATCGCTCGGCTCCACTACCTCCTTCCCTTTATCCCCTCGGCCAACGGCTTGCTCCGAGGCGGGGGTCTCATCCGTGATCTTAACCATTTTTTCTAAAAGAGAAGGGAAAGAGACTGACCTTGAAGTGATAGGTACGGTCGGAAAGTTCGTCGGAGACAAGGAACGCTACTGCAACAGCTAGCAACGCCACCAGAGAGCTGAAAACTTCGAAGGAAAAGTAAAAACTGAAGAGAGAGAGTAAAAGTGAAAAATGAGGCTTGGTCTAGGGGGGGGTGAAGATTTATAGTAAAAATGGAACGTCCCTTGGACTTCCAAACGAATAAGTGCGACTTTTGGGCTGCTCTCGAAACGTCGCGAAGGCCCAACACAACTGCCTTCCTCACCAAGTCAACCAGCTCGGCGCAATGGGATCTGAATCCGAGCCACACGCAATCCGAGCCAGATTGCGCAGACTCCGGTCGGTCTCCGAGCAAGTGCCTCCCCGAGCCTGCAAACGGAGAAAACTCACTTTCTCTTCAAACTTCGCGTAAAATCTCGATCAGACGGCCCAAACCTCGCTGAGAACACCAGACGACAAGATAGTGTTTTCTTGAGGAATGTGCCCGTCTCGAGATGCGCGCCGTCATCCAACGGCTCAGATTGCGCCACGTCGCTCGGACGATCGAACCTCCGGACGCCCCACCAATGCCTAGAGAAGCCAGAAAAAGTTTTGATTCGAAGTTTTAAGGCACCGCCCTCGGCGGGCCCCCCGGGCCCCACGTCTCGGTCGACATTTCGCCGACCCGCGAGGCCCGGTTGAAAGCAAATGAACACTCAGAGATCGGGAGAAGCGCACCATTCCGAGCTAGTTGATTGTAACTGGAAGGCTCGGCCCGGCAGAGGACTCTGGCAACAGAGCCTTCACAGTTGCAAACAACAAGATCGGAACGCCCTTTATTTCTCCCCCCTCAATCTCACCGATGGACAGGAAGTGAAAGAGCGATCACCCGTCCTTCCGAACAAGCTCACCCCTCGGATTCGGACATGGATCATCACCTCTCCCACCATGATCTCTGTCGACCCTGACACCCGCTACGGAGCAAACAGAGTAGGCAGAAGATCTTGGTGGAAGAACGACCACCCGTCCCTCCGAAGTAGCTCACACCCCGGGTCCGGACTACGGTCGTCGCCACTACTGCCTCATTCTCTCTCGCTCCTGACATCCCCTTCGGAACCGTGAGGAACGGGAGAAGAACAAGGCAACAGGGCAACCACCCGTCCTTCCGAAGTAACTCATCCCTCGGGTCCGGACTATGGTCGTCACCACTACTGCCTCGTTCCCCCCCCCGCTCCTGACATCCACTTTGGGGCCGTCAGGAACGGGAGAAGAAAAAGGCAAAAGAGCGACAACCCCCTCGGACCTCGAAAGACAAGTTACCCAAGGCCAATGCCTCCGAGGTTTGAAACTCTACATTTGTTGCGATTGAAATGACAAAGGGAGTGGAGTACTTATAAGCTCCCCTCCAAGGTCCAGCCATTATGACCCTCGGAAGTTGAAATGCCACGCATTAATTGAAGGAGTTATCCTTAATGAACTTGGGAAAGTGGAACGCCGCGCAAACCCCGAAGCACCATTAATGCCCTTGGGAACAGGATCGTCTCGAGACAGAGTGCGCCACATCGCTCGACCTGCCAAGACCCCACGCCTTCGCTCGGCTACCGAGCAAGTGCCTTTCCGAGCTCGCAAACGGAGAAAACACACTTTCTCCTCAACTTTCGCGCATGATCTCAATCAGACGGCCCAGATCACGCCGAGGACACTAAACGACAAGATAGTGTTTTCTTGGGAAATGTGCCCGTCTCGAGATACACATCATCATCCGATGGCTCAGACTGCGCCACGTTGCTCGTCCTGCCGAGACCCCCTGTCTCCGGATGGATTTCGAGCAAGTGCCTTTCCGAGCTCGTAAACGGAGAAAACACACTTTCTCCTCAACTTTCGCGCATGATCTCAATCAGACGGCCCAGATCTCGCCGAGGACACTAAACGACAAGATAGTGTTTTCTTGGGAAATGTGCCCGTTTCGAGATACGCATCGTCATCCAACGGCTCAGATTGCGCCACGTCGACTCGGAATGCCGACCCCCCTAGTCTCCGGTCGGCAGCCGAGCAAGTGCCATTCCGAGCTCGTAAACGGAGAAAAAAGACACCGAGCTACTATGACCGTTGGATCTCTCAGAAATTCGTGCTTCTAATGATGAACGGTCCAGATTACGCTACGTGTGCTAAAAGACAAGATAGCGTTTTCTTGGGAAACGCGCCACCATCTGATGGCTCAGATTGCGCCATGTCGCTCGGAACGCCGAACCCCCTAGTCTCCGGTCGGCAGCCGAGCAAGTGCCATTCCGAGCTCGTAAACGGAGAAAAAAGACGCCGAGCTATGGAGACCGCCAGATCTCTCAGAAAATCACGCTCGACTATGATCAGAGGTCCAGATTGTGCCACGCCATAAATCAGTATTAAAAATCGTTTTTTATCTATTTAAATCGCTTTATTTATTTAAAAATTGCGAAAAATTGCTAAAAATTCAGGAAATTTAACTAAAAATTCTAGAAAATAATTGAAAATTCGGGGGTATATTTTTGGGCTCCTGAACGCACAATTATTGCCCAGAATGCACTGTTAAGGCCCCCCGAATGATTAGTAAACACATCGCAAAATTAAATAAATAATCCGAAAAAAATAGATGAAAGACGCCTAACACTCGATATGGCTAGGAAACAGCTCATGGCATCAAAAAGTTACCTCACTACCCCCTTCAAGATCCTAAGTCCTCCACATGGACTCCGATACAACTCCGCTAGCCACCAAAACAGTCAAACTACTCCTCAAAGGCTAATCATGCTCAGTCTTTAGGAGTGGGGGGCTCGTGATATGGCTAAAAATGGGGTTAAATCGGAACCGTCCGGATTGGGCACGAATCTTGAAGCTCGGGGGTAAAAAGGTAATTTCACATACAAGCGGATCCAAAGCGGATACCGAATCTCCTTCTCGCAGATCCAATAACCCACTAATGGATCCACACCTATTGGGTACGGGTTCCGACCCGAGACGAACCCAAACCAACAAGAGACAAATCAGGATCCATGATTTGGCCAAGTCAATGGCCCTGATTTGCTCTCACCGGGAATCAAGGAAAGATTTCCTAAAACAGACTGAGGATTTTGCTCCCGGCTGTTACACAGGAGATCAGATCCTTAAACGGCTCCCCTGGCGACTATAAATATCACCCCTCTACCACCATGACCAGGTTAATCACTTTTTCACCACTTTTAAGCTCTTTCTTAATCTCTTCTGATTACGGACAAGAGCGTCGGAGGGTGCGTCGCCGGAATCAACCCCGCTATTTCGCACTTCCTTGCAGGTCGCGGCAGGAGCAAGAAGGCTGAGTCAACTGTTCAGGTTTTTCTCGGACTCACAAATTCTATCTGTTTACCCCCACACCGAAATCAGCGGTAACACATATATACATCATTCTTTGGAAATTCCATCAAAACTCATTTAAATTAGGATTTTAAAAGAAAATATACATTCTAAATCTCAATTAATACTGTTCAAAATGCCCAGAAGTTGTATTTTGCACTTTAACCCCTAAAAATGTCGAATTTGCAAAAAAGGTCATTCTTTTCTCAAAAATTGCAAATAGCTCCAATAAATTTCAGAAAAATCTAGAAAAATACTAATTAAATCCCAAATATTAAATAATGATTTTTCATAAAGAAAACCTAATTTTCCAACTTCTCAAAAGTATTTGCACGTGTTTTGCACGTGTACAAAAAAAATAAATTTTTCTGAAAATATTCATTAAATCTCCAAAAATAAATTTAGATTCATTTTCAAATATAAAAATAATATTTTAAAATACGGGGTTCTACACCTATTGAACGACATAAAGTATATCCGAGGTTCCGAGTTCTGATATCCTTAGTCGGGCATCGGTGGCCAAGGTTGGAGAGTTCCCTTCATCAGAGAACTCTTCTTCCTCATATTTCACGTACACTGACATGGTTTCCACAACATGCGACTTGTCGTTGGGGCAGAGATCCTCAAGAGGCTCTTATGCCTGGTCTGCTCATGCCCTTTTGATGACCTGAGCTTGGGTCAACTGATTCCCATTTGACTTTGACGTTCGTGTATGATGCCTCTTTTGCACGTGACCGACTGACCATTACTATTGCTGACATAAGAAGCGACCACCGGAGTGTTTTAGGCATAGGTATCTCATTTGCATTGTTGGATTTTCCAATTGCAGACAGACCACCGCCCATCTTATAATTATCTTTCATTCAATAAAAATTATTTCCCTTATCAACTTGTTTACTAAATGACTAGACTCACATGTAGAGTTGATCTGACCCTTCATGATGGAGCCTAATGTTTGAGTCTATAATGGGGTCAAAGTCAGAGTGCCTTTTCGAGTGAAAAGACTCGGGGCGGGTGACTTTGGCGGAAACTTGTTACCAAACTAAAGCTCCTCCAAGGCGCGAAACCGAGCCGTTTTGGCAAAGAAGTCTGTGGAGGCCTCGGGGTCGGAGCTCCATTTCGAGGCACTTAGACTTGGGCCATGTTTAGCAGAGAAATCCGCGATGGCCTCGAGCTCAGAATGCCATTTTGAGGCGATTAGGACGAGCTTCGATTACGGAAAGAACCATGACGAGCTCGAAGTCGGAATGCCATTTTGAGGCAACGAGACTTTGGCCATGTTTGCGGAGAAATCCCCAATGGCCTCGGGGTCAGAACGCTATTTCGAGGCGTTTAAGACAAGCTTTGATTTCATAGAGAACTGCGACGAGCTCGGAGTCGGAATGCCCATTCGAGGTACTGGGACATGAGGCGTGTTTGCGGAGAAATCCACCATGTCCTCAGGATCGGAGCACGATTTTGAGGCGCAAAGATGAGCTTTGATTGCGGGAAGAACCGTGACGAGCTTGGAGCCAGAGAGCCATTTCGAGGCGCAAAGGCGAGGGCCATTTTGAAAAGAAATTTGATAAACTAAACATTTTATTCATTGCCCATGTGACAGCTTCAAATCCCCTCATGCACTTCTTCAAGGGCATACTTGGCCTCCTCAGAGTTTAGGCATCAGAGATAGGGTCTCCCATCAACCTTTGTGTATGACCGCTTGAAGACCACGTCCTTAACGAGCACAAACCTTTCGGCCCTAACTCGGACCTTTCTTGCTTCCGACAGATCCTGTGGTAGATCGCCATTTATTAAGCAGTTTAGGATCGGTTCCATCCACATTGCTACCTACGGGGGTTGATCGAGATAGAGGACCTCGGGATTCTCAATGCTTGATCAGAGAAGAACCTCCACCAAGACCGTGCTATCAAGGCCTTCAAGGGAGGAGGACGCCAGCTTGGACAAAGCGTTTACCTAGGCATTCTGCACTCGGGGAATTTAAACATTGGTAGCTTATATGGCTAAAAATAGGGTTAAATCGGAACTGTCCTAATCGGGCACAAATCTTAAAGAACATGGGTAAAATGGTAATTTCGTTTACAAGCAGGTCTGAAGTGGGTACTGGGTCCTTTTCCCAAAGGCCCAATAACCCACGAACGGATCCATCTCAATTGGGTGCGGGTTTCAACCCGCAAGAAACTCGGTCCAGCTGGGTAGAATTAGGGTTTATGATTATACCTAATCAACGGCCCTGATTCACTTCTATCCATTCACTGGGAAGTAGGGATTTGATCTTATCCCGAAACTGGTCCCTAAGGTGGCTATAAATACCCCCCATCCCCCACTGTTAACAGGTAATCAATCTTTCGCCAGTAAAAGCTCATTCATAATCTTTTTGATTACTGACTTGAGCGTCGGAGGGTGCGTCGCCGGGATCAACCCGGGTGTTTCGCACTTTTGCAGGTGAACGGCGGGAGATCACGGTCAAACTCTGGCGGAAAGGTTTCAGGTTTGACTATTCGACATCCCAAAGAATCCACAAATTCTATTTGTTTGCCCCCACACCAGATTTAGCGGTAACAGATTGGCGCCGTCTGTGGGAAACCACGAATAGCAATCCTTCCTCTTCCCTTGGTTAAGATCACCTCCAGCCATGCCTCCCCGAAAACTGAGATCCAAATGGTCCAACCATGGACCCACTCCTCCTCAACCACAACAGGAGGTCCCCCTCCAAACCATCCAGCAGCAGGGGCAACTCTCTCCTCAGCCTGATCAGCCCCTGCAGCAGGAGCAACCTCCTCTTCAGAACCTTCAATCCCAAAGGGCTCCGCTCGGGCCCCAGAATGCCGGCGCATGGGCCTCTCGTCCCAACCCTCAGAAAGCAACCTCTTCATCGAGACCGCATCTCCAAAAACAACCCTTCTACCAATTCAATGGCATCTCACAACCCCCGGCCTTCCGAAGACCTCCGCAATACCCTCCTCAACCGGCAGAAAGAAGAGGTCCTTTGCCACCGTTTGGATGAAAGGCAGGCCCGTGAGGGAGCCACCTGCCCGGAACGTCCAAATGAACGATCTCCTCGTCACCGCAACCACAGGAGGTCCCCTCCTCGTAGGGGGCAGAGAGAGTCCCCTGAGTACCATCGAGGAAGACATCGTTCTCTCGCTGGCCGACAGCCCCCGAGGGACGATAACAGACCTATCACCCGAGCCGAATTCCAAGAGTTCCAGGCTACAATCCTGCAGGCCCTCAACCTCTGGCCGAACAACAACAATGCTCAGAGGGTCCCCACTCCTCCCCCGGTCCAAAGTCCTCGCCATCATCCCTAACCCCTCCTCAAGCTCCGAGGCACCGCCATCACAGTCCTCGTCATTCCCCTAACTACCATCGCCGAACTCCACGCTCCCCTTCTTACGAAGACGAGTCCAGAGACTCCCTTGGCTACCGTTGAAGGGACGATGCGGTCTACCGGCGTCTCCACGAGATGGAGAGCCGCCTCGGCCAACTGGATAAAGAGGAAGAGCTGAGAGGAAAGACCCTCCGTCTAAGCCGACCCCCCTTCTCTCGAATAATCATGGAGGCGCCCGTTCTAATAGGCTTCAAGCCCCCCAGTTTGAGATTTACTCTTGAGAGTCAGACCCCGTGGACCACATCGAAAGCTTCAAGACCCTCATGTTGATCCACCAAGCTTCCGATGCTCTACTGTGCAAAACCTTCCCAGCTACTCTCAAGGGTCCGGCCCGAGAATGGTACTCTCGTCTTGCCCCATCCTCCATATTCTCCTTTGAACAATTTGAGACCCTCTTCGTCACCCACTTCGTAAGTAGTTGCCGCACCGAGAAGACTAGTATTTTGCTACTCTATCTCAGTCAGAAGAAGGGTGAGAAGCTCAGAGATTATGTGAAGCGATTTACCGCGGAAGCTAGGTCCATTGCCTCCCTCGACCAATAGTTCGGCGCCGGTCCGCCCTAGCCAAGAAGCCCCCACAAAACTTCTCCGACCTTCTTCTCAGAAGTGAGAAGTATATCCGGGTTGAGGAAGCTGAACATCACCCCAGATTTGAGGGATCTTCCTCTGGGACCAAGAGAAAGGCAGCTGAAGAAGAGGGAGCTAAGAAGCTCCAGAAGGACAACGGGGGCCAGTGCCGCCTGCCTCTCAAATTTGAGGAGTTTACCCCTCTTAACGCCAACATTTCTACCATTCTCATGGAGGTCGAGAAGGAAGGAGTTCTGCCTCCTGCCCCGAAGATGAATACCCCCGGCTAGAAGAGGGACAAGGAAAAGTGGTGCCGATATCATCGAGACCACGGCCACGACACCAACGACCGTCGGGCCCTGAAGAATGAAATTGAGGCCCTCATCTAGAGAGGGCAGCTGTCTAAGTTTGTGAGAAATGACCGAATTGATCTTCCTCCTCACCCTAGGGGGGCTAATAAGCATTCCGAGAGGCACGACGAGACTCCCGAGTTTGAAGAGGAACGCATCTTGCACCTCATTCATGGAGGTCCCATGGGAGGAACCTCCAACTCTTTCCAGAAGGCTTTCATACGAGAAGTTAATTCGGTTCATGGCATACCCCCTCCCAAAGGCCTCGGAATCCCGGTCACTTTCTCAGACGAAGACCTGGAGGGAGTCCGAACGCCCCATTGTGATGCATTAGTAATCAACCTCCACATGGCCAACTTCAAAGTGGAGAGGATTCTGGTAGACAATGGTAGCTCTGTCAACATCCTCTTCCTGGCGGCCTTTCGAGGACTCAAGTTATCACGGGATAGGCTCCAACCCACCGGCTACACGTTCCATAGGTTCACGGGAGTGCCAGTAACTATCGAAGGGGTAATAACCCTCGACGTAACCGCTGGCAAAACTCCTACTACCCGGACGGAGCCAATGGATTTCATGGTCGTCGACATTCCAGCAGCTTACAATGTGATTCTAGGCCGACCTGGCCAAGCTGCTTTAGAGGCCGTCCCGTCGGCTTATCATCTTAAAATGAAGTTCCCCACCAAGTCAGGTGTAGGGGAAGCAAGGGGTAGTCAAGAGATGGCCCGCAAGTGTTACATGACCTCTACCGGGGGACCTGTTCTATCCTTCGAGACTCTTGAGATTCCCCAGGAGAATGCCTAACCTATGTCCGAACCAGTGGACGAGCTAGAGGAAGTGCTCTTTTCTGAGCAAGATCCGAACCGCAAGTTCTTCATCAGCAAGACCCTCCCCTCTGCCCTCTTTTCCGACATAGTCCAATGCATCAGGAAGAACCATGACCTCTTCGCCTGGTCGGCTGCCGATATGCCAGGAATTTCCGAGGAGCTCCTTGTCCACCACCTAAGCGTTGCTCCGGGGTCCAAACCAGTCTAGCAGAAGAGGCGCAACTTTGCCCCCAAGTGCTAGCAAGCCATAAAGGAAGAAGTGGACAAGCTTCTCAAAGCCTGGTTCATACAAGAAGTCAACTATCCCGAATGGCTCTCTAATGTTGTTATGGTTAAGAAGGCCAACGAAAGTTAGAGAATTTGCATCGACTTCACGGACCTGAACAAAGCCTGCCCTAAAGATCCATTCCCTCTCCCCAGTATCGACACCTTGATCGATGCTACTTCGGGCCATGAGTTGCTGAGCTTCATGGATGCCTTCTCCGGATATAACCAGATTAGAATGTTCCCCCTGGATATCCCGAAGACCTCCTTCGTCACCGATCAAGGACTCTACTGCTACAGGGTAATTCCCTTCGGGCTGAAGAATGTCGGTGCAACCTACCAGCACCTCGTCAATAAGGTCTTCCAGAATCAGATCGGCTGAAACATGGAAGTGTATATTGATGATATGCTAGTTAAAAGCATCCATGGGGCTGACCATGTTGCCGATCTCCAAGAAGTATTCGATGTGTTGAGGAAGCATGATATGAGGCTCAACCAGAACAAGTGTGCATTCGGAGTCTCGTCGAGAAAGTTCCTAGGCTTCATTGTCAGCCAAAGAGGAATCGAAGCCAACCCCGAGAAGATCAAAGCCATACTGGACATGGCACCCCCTACAAGTGTGAAAGAGGTTCAGCAGCTCACGGGGCGCCTCGTGGCCATAGGGCGCTTCCTGTCTAAGTCGGGAGAAAAGTGTCTTCCTTTCTTCAAGGCCCTCAGTGGGGCTAAGAGCTTCGAGTGGGGCCAACAGCAGCATGAATCGTTCGATCAGCTAAAGGCCTACCTAGTCAATCCCCCCTCCTCAGCAAGCCTATCTCCGGGAAAACACTCTACCTCTACCTAGCTACCTCCGAGCAAACCCTCAGCACCGTACTAATGAGGGAAGAAGACAAGGCTCAGAATCCTATCTATTACGTGAGCAAGGTACTTTGGGATGCTGAGCTCCGCTATCTAAGATTGGAGAAGATAGCATATGCCTTGGTTATGGCAGCCAGGAAGCTCTGCCCTTATTTTGAATCCCACTCGGTGGCCGTCCTTACCGACCAGCCGCTCAAACAAGTTCTACACAAGCCTGAGACCTCCGGGCGTCTGATGAAATGGTCGATCGAGCTGAGTCGGCATGACATATCTTACCAGCCTCGGACCGCGATCAAGGCTCAAGTCTTAGCTGAATTTATTGTTGAGAGCACCATCCCAGAGGTCAGCCAAGCAGAGAACGGGCCTTCCATCTGGACAATATATGTAGACGGGTCCTTTTGCACCGAAGGGAGCAGAGCCGGGGTCATTCTGGCAGGCCCAGATGACTTCGTTCTCCAATACTCCCTCCGCATCAACTTTAAGGCCTCCAACAACGAAGCGGAGTATGAAGCCCTTATAGCCGGCCTTGGTATAGCTCGCAAAGCAGGGGCACAATGTCTCTGGATATACAGTGACTCGCAGCTGGTCATAAATCAAGTCTTAGGAGAGTACGAGGTGCGAGACGACCGAATGGCTAAGTACCTAACCAAGGTCCAAAGTCTCATGGCTTCATTTGAGGAGGCACAAATTCAGCGGATCCCTAGAGAAGAAAATTTTCAAGCAGATGCCCTCTCCAAATTGGCCTCCTCCTCCCTTCAAGGTCTCGAGCAGACCGTCCTGATTGAAGTGCTCCTAAGACCAAGCATAGAAGAAGAAGCCCCCGACTCGATGGAGTCGCTGCCCGTCCAACTTCAGGATAACTGGATGAAACCTTTGATAGAATTCCTCAGGGATGGGCTCCTCCCTAAAGACCCTAAAGAAGCTTGTCGAGTTCGAATGAAAGCGGAGCGGTACCCCCTTGTTGAAGGAGTCTTGTACAAACGCTCCTATACCCAAGTAGATGGCAGACCCTACTTGAGATGCCTCTCCCCGAAAGAAGCCTCATATGCCTTGCAAGAACTCCACGAAGGTGTAGGAGGAGCCCATTCAGGGTCGAGGTCCCTCGCCAGGAAAGTGGTGAACTATGGGTATTTTTGGCCTACCCTACTCTGAGATGCCGAGCAACATGTTCGGCGATGTAGCCCTTGTCAGCAGTTCTCCAACATACGCCGTCTACCCCAAGCACAACTCACCTCTCTCTCAAGCCCGATTCCCTTCACAATGTGGGGGATGGACTTGTTAGGCCCGTTCCCACCAGCTTCACGCTAGTTCAAATCCTTAGTCGTGGCAATCGACTATTTCTCCAAGTGGATCGAGGCCGAGCCATTGGCCACCATTACTGAGAACAAAGTGCTGCACTTCTTCTGGAGAAATGTAATTTGTCGGTTTGGCGTGCCTCGGGTCCTAATAACTAATAATGGAACACAGTTTACAGGGCCAGCATTCAGCAACATTTCTCCTCCGTCTCCCATCCTCAGTCAAATGGCCAAGTAGAGAATGCCAACAGGTAGATCCTGTCCGGCATCAAGAAAAGGCTAGATAAGTCAGCCAAAGGCTTATGGGCAGAACAGCTCCCCAACGTATTATGGAACTACCGCATTATGAAACGGACTCCTACAGGAGAGTCGCCATTCAATCTCACCTATTGGTCCGAGGTTGTGATTCCCTTGGAAGTCGGTTTACCATCTCCTCGACTTATGGCCTATGAAGAAGAGCAGAATGCCAGAGAGCTTCGGGCAAATTTTGACCTGATTGACGAGCTCCGTGAAAGGGCTTCCATCTGCAAGCAAAGTTATCGAAGAAGGATTGAGCAGGCCTAAAACAAAAGGGTTCGTCCCACAGATCTCAAGGAAGGGGACTTGGTCCTCAGAAAGCTAGCTATCTCGTTCCCTAGTCAAAAGAGTAAGATAGTTCCGAATTGGGAAGGACTGTTCAAAGTTTCCAAGGTAGTCCGTCCCGGAGCGTATCGTCTAGAGGACCTTGAAGGCAGAGAGATACCCAGAACTTGGAATGCCGACCATTTATTGAAGTACCAAGAGAGCTCCTGAATGCCTCTCCGAGTACCTTCAAATGTCGAGCCATTCCTATCATTTTATTTGTATTTGCTTCTTTACTTTCTCATTGTAATAACGTCTTGCAACTTAGAAGCAGCCGATTAGCAATTATCAATAAAGAACTTATTTTCTCCCATATTTTCCTTGTGCTTATTTGTATCTCTCTATTTAAGGCCCTTAATTGCTCTTACTCAAACGACGTATTCGGAGTCCAAAACTTGGTTCGATTCCGCTTCGCAAGCTCGCTCTTAAGCAAGCTAGAAGTGGTTTGCCATTCGGAACTGCTCCCACAACCGTTGAAACTTACCCAAACGACGTGTTCGGAGTCCAAAACATGGTTCGAGTCCGCTTCGCAAGCTCGCTCTTAAGCAAGCTAGAAGTGGTTTGCCATTCGGAACTGCTCCCACAACCGTTGAAACATACTCAAATGACTGTTCGGAGTCCAAAACTTGGCTCGAGTCTGCTTCGCAAGCTCGCTCTTAAGCGAGCTAGAAGTGGTTCACCATTCGGAACTGCTCACGCAACCTTTGAAACTTACTCAAACGACGTGTTCGGAGTCCAAAACTTGGCTCGATTCCGCTTTGCAAGCTCGCTCTTAAGCGTGCTAGAAGTGGTTCGCCATTCAGAACTGCTCCTACAACCGTTGAAATTTACTCGGACGACGCGTTCGGAATCCAGACCACTGTACTGGGTAACTGACGAAATTTCTACAACTATACTAAACATGGGAGAAGAATACATGGAGTGCTTGAATGAATGCCCCATTGCTTCACTTGGCTAGATAACTGATGAAGATATTCAGGCATACATTCCCGAGCGACTTGCATTCCGAGCTGCGTATTGGAGAAAAACAACTTTCTCCCCAAAATCTGCGGTAGATCTCGATCAGGTGGCACAGATTGGACCACGGCCACAAAATGACAAGATAGCGGTTTCTCATGATCCACACTATCTTTTACATCGAGATCCATGCGAGATCTTCAGATGGACACCTCAGATAAAGCCATGTCCCTCGGAGTTCAAAAGTTTGTCAAGACTCCACTTCTACTCCTCGCTCTTAAGCGAGCTAGAAATGGTCCGTCCTTCAGAAACACTCTTACAACCATAGAGGATTAACTGAACACGCCAACACACAAATACAAAGGAGTAAAACAAGCTTTCACTTCTATAAAAGTTTAAAGTTCAAAGAAACTAAAGTTACAAAACCAACTACTCTTATCTACGACAAGATACCTGGTCCGAAAAGCTAAAATTACAAGACTACTTCAACGACTCTTAGGAAGAGGGATGTTCCTCTTGAGAGACAGGCGGGGGCGGCGCACACCTTGTCGTTACGATCCTGCACTCGTTAGAGTCCCTAGGCCAGCAAGCTTAGTCGTGTCTCTCAATGTTGCACCGACAGAGGCTTCGCTCGACGAGATAGCCACCCCACTTTAGGCATCACCAGGACTTTGCCGAGCCGCAGGCAAGCGAGTCGCAAGCTCATAGAACAAAATCCCTCGCTTGCTCTCTTCCTGGGTACACAAAGTACTTCTGATGATGATGGGTCCCGATCGGGGTTTTAGGCGAGCAACCTCCCCCTCTAGCTCGACGATACGCTGCTTCAGAGAGTCATCCTTCATGGCTACCTTGAAGCTAGAAAGCCGAGCAGACCATCCGGTGCTGGAGCTGTCGGCGATGATTCAACGGAGATGGGTAACTTCGATGCTCCTATCGACCGTAACCCTCTTCAACTCGTCGACCTTCACCGTCAACTCGTCACGCTCGACCATCAACTTACCCACCGTAGCTGCTCACTCATCTTCCTCTGCCAAAAGCTCCTCTTCTGCTATCTTCAAGTGGTGAACCTCAGCCAGTAGTTTGCCCTTCTCCTCCGTGACATCAAATAGCATCCTCCGAAGCAACTCCACCTTGCCTTCAAGATGAACCTCGTGGGCTCACTTCCGTAGTTGTTTCAACTCGGAGAAATACTCTCTCGACGTTGCCTTGAGATCCTCTAGTTCCAACTGGCTTTTGAGGAAACACTCTCGGCTGTGGAAAAGGGCCAGCTTCGCTGCTTTCAAGCCGATGCGAAGACGAGAGATTTCAGCTGCAGAACTCGACTCGACGACCTGAAAAGCTAAAACACATCAACACAAAGAGAAAAGGTGTTTTCAACCCTTAGCAAAATTCTCAAAGTAATCACAACATTTGAAATCTCAAACACTTGGCCAAAGGCTCAAAAAGTCAGTCGTTTCATTAAAATTCAAAATGTACATAAGAGGGGTGGCCAGTCTGCGGTTCGGCATTACAAGAAAACAAAAGAAACAAAAACAACAAGAAAAGAGGTGACTAAGTCAAGGGGCCACCTCATAGGCGCTGCTCTTAGGCATCATCGCTCGGCACATGGACGATCGCTCCTTCAACATTCCCCTCATCCTCGACACCCTCCTCGGCATCACCACCCTCTGGCTCGGGCTCGAGCTCCGCCAGTGGAATCTGCTCCTTGCCGTCCATGGGATCGTAGAAGTAGTACGAAGAGCTGTCAAAGCTGGGGATACTGGCCGCCACATGCTGGTGCTCGGGCGTAAGCCTCCTCCATGTTTGCCATCATGTGGGCTTCGGCCTTGTCCCAAACGGCCTGCTCGGCCTCTGCTACCTTCATCGCCTGGCCTTTCAGCGTCTCTTCGGATGCCTTCAGGGTCTTGGCCAACTCTTCTTCGAGCCGAGCCCTCTCTTTCTCCAGTTCCTCGACCTTGGCAGTCTCGGCTGTGGAGTTCTTCAATGCCTCGGCGAGCTTCGTCTCGAGGGTCCCCACCTCGGCCGCATGCGCAGCCGAGAGTTGCTGCTCGGCCTCGAACAGCTTCACTGCTTTGGCGCGCTCCCACCTCTCCCGATCGTTCGCCAGGTTCATCTCCTTTTCTTGCTCGGCAAACTGCTCGAGCAAGTAGCTGAAGTGGCAGAGGGTCTGCGAACAAAACGAAGGGAAAGAGACGATTAGAACCGAACAAAAAAACCTGGAAAATTTTTTAACTTATTAGCATATTTAGCTCATACTCACCGACATAGTGTTCCGAGCAATCTGTAGGGCGTCGTCGCCCACGGTGCCGGCCTTCATCGCGGCACGATCCTTCGGGGTTAGCAGGTGCTTCACCTGCCTGCATGCATATCCCCCCATCACTGAGGAATCCGTCCACCTTCATCACCCTCCAGTCGGGGACGAAGAGATGCTTGTGTTCCTCGGTCAGTATCCTCTCTGCCTCGGTAGTGAGTGGTGGCACCTCCAATGCCAGAGCCGCACTGGCAGTGAACGTCCGCTCGACGAACCCCGAGCATCGATCGGAGACGCTTGAACAGGCATTTCCAAAGGGTCCTCGGTGCCAAGCGTGCCGAGGGGACCTTCGCCGTTCGACCAGAATGGGGCCCCGCCGTGGTCCTCTTCCTCTTCCTCGTCTCGGCCTCCTTCACCGTGCGAGTCTTTGCCATTAGTGCCTTGTAGTCTATGTCTGGGCTCTCTGCATAAGAAGAAGAAACTGAGAAAAAGAGTTAGAGAAAATAACTAACAGTAAGAGACACTAAGAAAAAAAAAAAGTAGGGGAGCGTACTGGGGTCGATCGGACTGAGACCCCATCGAACAAGACTGCCTCGGTGATATCCTTCCAACTAAGGGTCGGCAGTCCGAGGATCTTCACCACCGCCTCTTCTTCCTCCCTAATGAGCACGGGCTCCTTCTTTGCCCACTTAGGTACCCCGTCTTTCCACAACATCGGGAAAGCCCCACGGCTCAGGACCATGTATGAGAAAATACTTCTCCTTCCAGTGTTTGATCGAGTCCGGATTCTCGATCAGCTTCACCCCCCTCCTCGGGAATAGATAATACCGTTCCTCCATCTTGCTCATCCGGCAGAGGTAATAGAAGCTCCGAAGCAGAACGAGCTGCGGTTGCACACCGACCGCTTAGCACTGAAGGACGAAGGCAATGACACGCCGCCACATGTTCGGCATATACTGAACAGGGCTTAGGCCGTACCACTGCAGCACCTCGACCACAAAGGGGTGCAGTGGTAGCCGAAGGCCGGCGTTCAGCGTGTCGTAGGGAAAGACACAAGTGTGAGCCAAAGTCCCCGTACATGCTTGGACACCCGGACCAGGGAGTAGCAGGATGTACTCCTTCGAGATGCGGAATCCCTTCCTGATCCGGTGCAGATCTGCCTTGGTCAAGATTGAGGGGATCTCATCCACCTCGGAGGGGTCCCTCGGGTCATTCTCCTCATACACCGAAGCCATCCCATGCACCACCTTCTTCAGGATGTTCTCGAGGTAACACCTCACTCCACCGACACTAGACAGAACATTCGGATGCCGACCTAACTCTCCTGCACCCTTCGGAGTCTCAACTATCGTTGACACCCCGACCGGGTCTACCACTTCTTTCCCCTTCCTCGGCTTCACTACCACCGCTCGGCCAGAGTCTTCGTCCGAGGTGGAGGTCTCATACCCAGAGGATATTCTAGCCATTCTCAAAGATAGGGGAAAAGATTAACCTTGAAGTGACGTGAATTGCCAGAAAAGATAGCCAGAATTCAAACTTGCCTTGCCACAAAAGCTAGTAGCTCCGCTTCAGAGCAAAAACACCGCTAGCAGAAAGTAAAAGTGAAAGTGAAAGAATGAGGGAAAGGATGGGGGAGGTGAAAACTTATAGTAAAAGAAATGACTCTTGGGCTTTGTAACGTAAAGGTGCGACTCTTAGGCCCACCTCAAGACGTTAAAGAAGGCTAAAAGACAAAGTAGGGAAGGGTGGCGACGGTTCATAAGAGTGATGACGATTCAGACTGGGCCACACCGCTCGGCTATTCCTCTAGCTTCGAGCTGCCAGGCACTTTGCCGAGCTATCGAGGGACGCCACAGATCGCCCCACGTCCCTTGGAAACCAAATCCAAGCGACTGGCGATCTGAGCTTCATATTGGAGGAAAAAACTTTTTCCTCAACAATCGTGCAAGATCTTGATCAAACGGCTCAGATTGGACCACGACCACAAAACGACAAGATAGCGTTTTCTCGTGATCCACACCGTCTTTCACATCAAGATCCGTGCCAGATCTCGTGATGAATGGCTCATATCGCCCCACGTCGCTCGGAAACCTAATCCGGCGAATGGCGATCCGAGCTGCGTATTGGAGAAAAATAACTTTCTCCTCAACAATCGTGCAAGATCTTGATCAAACAGCTCAGACTGGACCACGACCACAAAATGACATGATAGCGTTTTCTCAAGATCCACACCGTCTTTCACATCAAGATCCACGCCAGATCCCGTGATGAATGGCTCAGATCGCCCCATGTCCCTCAGAAACCTAATCCGAGCGACTGGCGATCCGAGCTGCGTATTGGAGAAAAACAACTTTCTCCTCAACAGTTCGTGCAAGATCTTGATCAGACGGCTCAGATTGGACCACGACCACAAAACGACAAGATAGCATTTTCTCATGATCTGAACATCTTACCTCGTGATTCGTGCCATGATGAACGGCCCAGATCACCCCACGTCGCTCGAAATCCCTACCCGAGCAATTAATGACCCGAGTCGCTCGTAAGGAGAAGACAACACCGAACCACGTCGCTCGGAATCCTAATATGAGCGACTGGCAAGCCGAGCCACTCACATGAAGAAAGTAGCGGTGAGCCACGTCGCTCGGAATTCGAGCAACGGGCGATCCGAGATGCACATTTGAAGAAAAATGCCACCGAGCAACTCTAGCCGTTAGATTGTCTCAGTGTTCGCGCCGAAAGAGGATGAGCAGGCTCAGATCATGCCACGCCCACAAAACGACAAGATAGCATTTTCTCATGATCTGAACCTTTAGCCTCGTGATATGCGCCATGATGAACGACTCAGATTACTCCACGTCGTTCGGAATCCCAATCCGAGCAACTGGTGATCCGAGCTGCTCATGTGGAGAAAATAGCACCGAGCGACATCGACCGTCAGATCTTCTCAAAATTCGTGCCTCGATCGGATGAATGGCTTAGATCACTCTATGTCGCTCGGAATCCCAATCTGAGCAACTGGTGATCTGAGCTGCTTATGTGGAGAAAATAGCACCGAGCGACATCAACCATCAGATCTTCTCAAAATTCGTGCCTCGATCGGATGAACGGCTCAGACAACCCCACGTCGCTCGGAATCCTAATCTGAGCAACTGGTGATCCGAGCTGCTCATGTGGAGAAAGTGGCACCGAGCCACGTCACTCGGAATCCGAGCGACTGGCAATCCGAGGTGCTTACGTAAAGAAAATGGTGCCGAGCGACACAGGCCGTCCGATCTCTCAGAATTATGCGCTGATGTGAGATGGACGGTCCAGATTGCGCCACGTCATAAATAATATTAAAAAAAAATTAATTCAAATTATTTATTTAAAAATTGCAAAAAAATGATTAAAAATTTAGGAAAATTAATTCAAAATTCTAAAAAATAATTATAAATTCGGAGAAATATTTTTGAGCCCCGTGGTAAATAATTATTGCTTAGAATAAATTAATTAAGGCCCTCGAACAATGAATCACCGCTTCGCGAAATTAAATAAATGGTCGAAAAATAGAGAAAAATCTGGAAAAATCACCAAAAGTCCAGGAGAGCTCAAGAACAACCTTGAGCACGCAACTAGCTCCGAAATTCACCATAATACCTCATACAAAGATTCGACACTCCTCATTTGGACTCTGATACAACTCCGCAAGCCATTAAAACAGTAAAACTACTCCTCAAAGGCTGATTAAACTCAGTCTTCGGGAGTGGGAGGCTCTTGATATGGCTAAAAATAGGGTTAAATCGGAACCGTCCAAATCGGGCGCGAATCTTAAAGAACACGGGGTAAAATGGTAATTTCACCTACAAGCAGGTCTGAAGTGGGTACTGGGTCCTTTTTCTAAAGGCCCAATAGCCCACGAACGGATCCATCTTAACTGGGTGCAGGTTTCAACCTGCAAGAAACCCGGTCCAGCTCGGTAGAATTAGGATTTATGATTATACCTAATCAACGTCCCTGATTCACTTCTATCAATTAATTGGGAAGTACAGATTTGACCTTATCCCGAAACTGGTCCCTAAGGTGGCTATAAATACTACCAATCCCCCACTGTTAACAGGTAATCAATCTTTTGCCAGTAAAAGCTCATTCATAATCTTTCTGATTACTGACTTGAGCGTCGTAGGGTGCGTCGCTGGGATCAACCCCGGTGTTTCTCACTTTTTGTAGGTGAACGGTGGGAGATCACGGTCAAACTCCGGCGGAAAGGTTTCAGGTTTGACTATTCGACATCCTAATGAATCCACAAATTCTATCTGTTTGTCCCCACACCAGATTTAGCGGTAACAGTAGCATCTTCAAAATCGGCCAGGAAAAGCATGACATGCGCCAAGTATTTGACCATCCGGGCATCACGAGCTTCATACTCGCCGCAAACATGATTGACGATCAGTTGGGAATCGCGAACGGCTTTAACCTGTTTGGTCCCTACCTTCTGGGTCAGTACGAGTCTAGCGATTAGGGCCTCATACCCTGCTTCGTAGTTGGACATTCTAAAGCTGAAGTGCAAGGAGTATTGGAGGATGAGGTTATCCGGACTGCTCAATATCATTCCTGCCCCACTCTCTTTTTCGCACGATGAACCATCTACATAAAGCTCCCATATTGGCTCATCCTCCTGAACATTAGATATTTCCGGGATGGTGCACTCGGTTATGAACTCTGCAAGGGCTTGTCCCTTAATGACGGTCCAGGACTTGTACCTGATGTCATGTTGACTAAGCTCAATAGAGCACTTGATCAGGTGATCAGAGTTTTTCGACTGTTGAGGACTTGTTTGAGAGGTTGGTCCATAAGGACAAGAACTGAATGGGCCTGAAAATAGGTGTAGAGCATTCTCGCAGCCATGATGAGGGCGTAGGCCATCTTCTCCTTCTTGGCGTAGCGGAGGACCTTACTAACATAGTAGATGGGCTTTTGGGTCCCTTCATCTTCCTTTATTAGGATTGCACTGAGCGCATCTCCGATGCAGCCAAGTAGAGGTAGAGAACCTCACCCGGCTCAGGTTTGCTGAGGAGAGGGGGATTGGCAAAGTATTCATTCAACTAATCAAAGGTTTTCTACTGGGGTTCTCCCCATTCAAAACTCTTTGCCTCCCTGAGGGCTTTGAAGAAATGAAGGGATTTCTCCCCCGACCTTGAGAGAAAACGGCAGATGGCGGCGAGACGGCCCATGAGTCTTTGCACTTCCTTGATGTTCTTGGGAGGGTTCATGTTCAAAATGTCCAGAATCTTCTCAGAATTCGTCTATATTCCCCATTGGCTGATCATAAAGCCGAGGAATTTGCCCTAGGTGACACTGAAGGCACTTTCGAACGGGTTGAGCCTCATATTTTGCTTATTGAGGACACCGAAGGCTTCTTCGAGGTCTTTCATTTGATTTCCCCCCCCCCTCAGACTTTTGGTGTCATCTACATATACTTCCATGTTTCGGCCTATCTGCTACTTAAAGACCAGGTTGACGAGTATCTATTTTTGCATCTTATGGTTTTATACAAATGTTTTAACGACCATTGGAGTGCTTAGTATTTGGTTTTACTGACTAAACTTATTGTTATTTGTCACTATAAACACTTTTCTTTTAACCGTACGCTCGTCTAAGTTTTGTATTACGTACGTTGTCTATTTTCATTAATTCATAAATTCATAGTGCATTGTGTTTATTGTGTATTCGAGTTTTAAGGAAGCTTTTGATTCCTTTGTGTTCTTTAAAGTATTAATGACTAATTTATATTAGTTATGATAATTATGCTGTTGAAATTCATACGCATTAATTGATTATCTATTTACTTTCGACAAGTTATTGCATAGTTTATACTCTTTAAATACATTTTATATATCTTCTTAGGATTAGTTTTATGCTTTATGGATATTTTTTTTTTGTTTATACATGTTGCTCTGTTAGTTTTCATATTCACTTTACTATTCTTATTATACATTATTTTATTTAGTTAGAAACCCAATGTAATTAGAAAATAAAAACAGAAGGATTTTCCGAAATTGTTGTGTAAGTTTTGTATTTTTGTTTTTCTCTTACTAAGAATAGTTCTGAGGACAAAACTATTCTAAGGGGAGAGTGATAACACCCCATAATTTTAAATACAATATTTTGAATTAATAAATAATTTTAAAATAAATTTATTTAATTATTTTGAATTTATGTGAAATAGTCATTATTGCACTGCAAAACACGTGCAAATATCTTCAGAATACAAGTTTTGGAATTTTAAGTCTCAAAATAAATTCTATTATTCATAATTAGATGTATTTTATTTTTGAGAATTTTCTGAATGAACAAACTATTTTTGTAAATACCTTGAAAGAAAAGGATTTTTGTGCAAAATGTCGATTAATGGTGAAATTCGAATTAAATTTTTTATGTACTATTTTGGTAGGCCGTTCTGGCAGTGGGGAGATTGGGGGAGATATTTTACCCCTCCAATTTGATTCGATTTGATTTTATTGAGTATATATATATTTACGCAATTTTGAGATTGTTGGAGACTTTATTGCAAATATTTTTCCTGGTGAATAAAAGTTCAGAAATTTTATTTCAAAAATATATTTTTTATTAGTAGATAATAATTATAAAATTTCTGGATTTTTACGATTTTTATTTGACTTAATTAACTACTTATTTGGAATATATATATATATATATGTGTGTGTGTGTGTGTGTGTGTGTGTGAATATTTAAATTGTGAGGGATGTTTTTGGAGAACTTGACATAGAACCCTAAAATTGACCCCCCCAGTCTATATGTACAACAGCCGCCACCTATTCTCTGGTTCACAAAAAATAAAATATATTATTTTCTATGATGATTGGAGTTTAAGGCTTGGATCTTGGATTTTGCAAAAGGAAGGAGCTTTTCTTATTTCTTCTTCTTCTTCGTTTGAATCTCTTTGATGTGAGTGGTATTTCTTGTCTGTTGATGTGTTTTCTTTTTCTTTCATGAACAATAGAGATCATGCTAGGATTTTGGATTTGGAGAATTGTGATTATGTTGGCATGATTTTGACGGTTATTTATAAATTGATGGTAGAGATGTATTGTTAGATAAAGATTGATGTTAATAAGATAAAAATCTAATCTTGATGACATGACACTTTTGTTTGATCCACTTTTTGTAAGATGAATATTTTTGTACATGAAAGATCGTGTTTAATTGTGGTATTCTCATGAACCCATTAACTTTTGTAGACGATGGGAGTTGTCTTATGTACTAAACCTTCATGTTGATCAAAGATAAATTATTCTTGAGTATTAGAGTCACTTTCCTATGCTTGCCGGATCTAAAATTTTATTGTTAAACCTATATATGAATGTAGATGTTTAGATCTGTATGTGTGACTAAAAAACATGATTGAATTGTAGAAAAGAGGAAATTTTGATAGATTATTCGTTGTCTTCATATGATTCATAATGGGTTGAAAGTTTGAGTTTTTACAAATATGGAAAGATATAAACATGAAAAATACAAAAACACATATGGGGGCTAGGGTTTGGAGGCCAAACCCCAGGTTTGGGGCTGCTAGGTCTCGGGTGAACAGTAACTTGAGGGTTAACCCGAGGGTTACTGTTCAACCCGGGTACTGTAGCAGTGCTGTTTTTTTGTTTATATGCAATTTCTACCATGTACTGTCATAGTTTTACATTTTTAAAATAACAGTTAGTTTTCAGAATTTATCGAATATGAACCCTTTAAATTAATGTATTGATTCCAGATTTTTATGGTGGATTCCTCGTTATGTGCTGAGCTTAATTTGATTTTTTTCCATAATTTAATATTAATTTTTGAGTGTACTGTTTTGAGAAACGAAATCATGTAACTTTCAGATTTTGAATGGAAGATAGTTTTCAGATTTGATTGAATATCAACCATTTAAACTAATTTATTTGAGGCCAGATTTTTATGGTGAATTTCTTGATATGTGCTGGATTTAAGTAAATTTTTCCATAATTTAATATTGGTTTTAGAGTGTACTGTTTTGAATAAAAAAATCGTGTAATTTTCAGATTTGGTAAAAATCTATATTTTGATAGATTAAATGTGCTTCCATACATATAAACGAGTTCTCATGACAATGTTGGTTGATTAAAAGGGATGTGATTAATGAAGAGCAATTTGTATAATTTAAACCAAGTTGGATTTTGATTTGAGGCTCAGGGTTATGATGTGGACCCTAGAAAGATTGTTAATAATATTTTGAGTAATGAAAATCTAGAGGTTATTTGGGACCCTAGTATACCGGCAATTGAGATTTTCGTGGTTTATGGCCAGTTGGGGCCTTGAAGTTGTTTAGTTGAGATAAGTCCAGTAAGGTAGTCTGGTAAGGTAGACTATAGGAAATTGTGGCTTATTATATGAACTTAATAAATATATAAGGACAAACACTCTATGGAGATATAATGAAATGGGAGCAAAGATAAGTTATGGACTCCAGGATGATCTGCGGAATGAGACAATCCCCAGTATTCCGGGATGATGGATGAAATAGGCCACAAAATGATCCACGTGAGTGGGATTGGTCTCCAGTATTCAAGGGACGAGAGCGACTCTCATGAGATATTTGTGCAATGATGGTTCCAGGATGTAGCGCCCCGATTTCCTTATACTAGGAAAACCGAGACACGAGCTAAGACCTTTTCTTCAATTAGTCACAATACACAGAAATACAGGAGAATTTAAAACTTTTTATTCAACACCCAATGTATTACAAGTCTGAATATTATACAACTGCAATACCTTACAATAGAGTTACAATATTACCTTTACATACCCAAGTATTACAACTTTCAACAGCTTACATCAGAGTACAAGAATAAGGAACAACACTTGGTAACTCTTACTTGAGTACTTTTCAACTAATAGATAATCAACATGCATGTTACAGCGGGACTAACATGACATTGACTCCTAGCTTTCCTTGCCTTGAGTCCTCCTGAATCTCACCCTTGTACTTCGGCGATCCAGTACCTATGGAAGTGGGGACGTCAGTATTCACTGACGCTTAAAGGCTGATAACAAAGCAACGAATCTCCCAAACAACAAACAAAACATGGCAATGGTGTTGGTGTAGTTTAAGTGTTCGTGAGTTCTATGACTAGACTATAATGCGATATTTAACTAGAACTAGGATGCTCCTATTCTAATGTCAGCAAGTCTTCAAAGCAACATGCAGCCCATACTACATGCGACCCTTCTCAAGCCGTTTCTCCATATATAGGGATTTGAACCAGCGTTATGAATTCTAATTGTACACAACCTGTTCCTGACAGATACAACGTGACTGATGAGGTTGCAGACGTGGTCAAGTCCCACTAATGCAGTCCGCCAGTGGTGTCCATGTTCGCCACTGCTACCCGGCTAACCGGACCTCACTCAAAACTAGAAGAACCCAATGTATCCGGCGTCATTCCAAAATCCAAAATCATAGGGTCTCGCAAGTGCAGGGTAGCGCGAAGCCTACCCTGTGGCACCCCTGGGGTCTCTCAAGTGTAGGACTGCCCAATGCATCCTGTGGCACCCTAAACCACGGTACTTCAGGAATTAACAGCACGAGATACGCAACCCGTGCTCCCAACTTGTGAGACGGCACCGTACGTATCCCTTTGACAGGAAGGTGCAACCCAATAGACCCACCTATGATCTGCCTCAAGGGACGAGTTAGTCGTAAGGTGCCCCTACAACCGACTCCTCTCTCCCGGCAAAGGGTTTAAGCAATGATCTTTATAAGTCACTACCCTAATAATGTCCCTAACCCTGAAACACTCCTAGGAAGGGCAATATTATAACCACAACATGCTAGGCCTTAATTTAGACTTCGTAAGACAACTCTACTAGGCTGCTTAACCTAGACTTACCAGAACCCTTCCGGATCCGGTTCGTGGCTTATCGATCCAAGACCTCGGCAATGCGAATATATATGCATGCCACTACCCTGAACTTGGATTCCATTTATACTCCGGTCCTCGATCAACCTACATAGGTTAAGATCCAATGGTACCCGAGGAGTGACTCCTCCACAGTTTCTTAGGGTAAGAAAACACATGTCCTGATGGTCGATAGCCCTAGGGTAGTAATATTACCCTAGATGAGCACAACAACTGTGTACTAGCTAATAAGCTACACACGGTAACTAACCACATACGAGCCAATACGCTACGTATGAAGACAACGTACATACCAGCCAAATAAGCCGCGTATGAGACCAACAGCTACGCACGGGCCGGTTGAGCCGCGTACGAGACAACAACCTACATATGAGCTAAATAACTTCGTATGAGACCTACAGCTACATACGGGCCAGTCGAGCCACGTATGAGCACAACCATATGCAAACAACCATACAGGTAATCAACCTAGAAGCAACCAAACGTGCTTACTAGCAAACTTGATCTTCTATTATTAGAAGCAACAGAAGAATCTACTAATAGTCTATGATCGGTATTCTACCAATGAAAAACCGAAGGCGACATAACAACCTTTATCAAACTAACTATTACTAGTGATCTTTCCGATCCTTATTACCCCTACGGATGAGGAATGCCCCCATGATAGGGTCTAATTCTAATTTGAACCTCACGCACTAGAACTCACGGTTTCCTTTCAAACGAACTAGAACAACATAGAACCTACGTTCGTTCAATATTCCACTAGGATGCTACACTATACTCTTCAAGCATGTGTGGGCTCCCTACTAATATTAACTACAACAAGGTAGTCGTCATTACAATTTCAACATGATTCTTTCCCTATTACTTCAACCTATAGCACTTTAAGCATGGCATACAATTGCAAGCATCTACCTACGGCAATCTAATTTTGGCACATAACATAACCACCCACCACAATACTCCTAAGTACGAGTAAGATTTAAGCATGTGCTTATGTCAAGCTTAAGCATGAAAATCACTATGATCTAAACATGAAGTCTACTATAGTTAAGCATAAGTTACAACTTGAGCGTGAATACTTACTACTTAGATTATATATCTCTACTACCACCTTAAGCATGGATCTTCCTTAATTAACATGATTAATCATCACAACCCAAGCATGGATATTAACCTACAATATTCCTAAGCATGAATTATAACTCCTACAATATTCTAAGCATGAATTATAACTCCTACTCATTCTAAGCATGGTAGATTAATTCCTACCTTAATCTAAACGTGGCATTTGTTAAACATGAGTATCTTCTAGCTCGATCTTGAACAATATTTAGGCATGAACATACACCATTTAAGCATGGATATCATCTAAGCATGATCATCTACTAACCTGACATGAACAATGATTAAGCATGTCGTCTACTAACTTAGCATGAACAATCATTAGCATGGTCATCTACTAACTTAACATAAACAATCATTAGCATGGTCATCTACTAACTTAACATAAACAATAATTAGCATGACATCTACTATCTTAGCATGAATAATGATTAAGCATGATCATCTACTAGCTTAGCATGAACATATACTTATCTAAGCATGGATATCATGTAAGCATGAGTATTTATTTAATCTAGCATGGTATACAACTTTCCTACAATTAATCTAGCATGGTATACAACTTTCCTACAATTACTCTAGCATGGTATACAACTTTCCTACAATTAGTCTAGCATGGTATACAACTTTCCTACAATTAATCTAGCATGGTATACAACCTTCCTACGATTAATCTAGCATGGTATACAACTTTCCTATAATTAATCTTGCATGGTATACAACTTTCCTACAATTAGTCTAGCATGGTATACAACTTTCCTACAATTAATCTAGCATGGTATACAACTTTCCTACAATTTATCTAGCATGGTATACAACTTTTCTACAATTAATCTTGCATGGTATACAACTTTCCTACGATTAATCTAGCATGGTATACAACTTTCCTACGATTAATCTAGCATGGTATACAACTTTCCTACAATTAATCTAGCATGGTATACAACTTTCCTACAATTAGTCTAGCATGGTATACAACTTTCCTACAATTAATCTAGCATGGTATACAACTTTCCTACAATTAATCTAGCATGGTATACAACTTTCCTACAATTAGTCTAGCATTGTATACAACTTTCCTAGAACCATCTAAGTATAGATAAATTAATCTAGCATGGTATACAACTTTCCTACAATTAGTCTAGCATGGTATACAATTTTCCTACAATTAATCTAGCATGGTATACAACTTTCCTACAATTAGTCTAACATGGTATACAACTTTTCTACAATTAATCTAGCATGGTATACAACTTTCCTACAATTAATTTAGCATGTTGTACAACTTTCCTTCAATTAGTCTAGCATGGTATACAACTTTCCTACAACCATCTAAGTATAGATTAATTAATCTAGCATGGTATACAACTTTCCTATACCCATCTAAGTGTAGATAAATTAATCTTGTAACGCCCCGAATCCCAAATACACTGAATTCGAGATGTTCTACAGGATCTTTTCACTTTCTTTAGTACACTTTTACAGGGAAATAAAAACTTTTCATCATACATCAGAGTTTACATCATAATTACATCTTTCTTTTGCACAGCGGAAGTAAAATACAACAATTGAAATAAAGTACAACAACAATGATACAATCTTTCAGCATCCATTCTTCTTTAATGATAACATGATATTTACCTGCATATAAGACTGTGGGTACGTCAGTTTATTCAACCGACGAACATTATACACGGCCGTCCTTGCTTTGCCGGAAATAGTATAACTTAACATTTCATATTTAGCAAACACAAACTTGTCACATTTCAAACTAAAAGGGACTACCCTATTGATGTCGTGTTGTGATTGTGCACTTAGTCCTTAATGCAGTTTATTATGTTACATGACACTAATGCGCACTTGTTCGGATTCTATGCATCCCATACTACATAGGTCCGAGGGCAAGCCCTTATTCGTTCTTCATCTTGATAGGGTTCAATCCCCCGTTATGCCTTAAACTACTACTGTAACTACGGTAGTGTCTTAGATGTCCTATGATCTATGAGCCCATGTCCAGGCAGCCTGGAGGGGAATCCCACGCACTGTCACGACGCATCGAGCAGGCAACCTATGGACAATTCAGCCTCCGCCATGGAACAATGGCACCACCCATAGCCACTCGAACATCCCACGAGCGTCGCCACCGGGACGATAATTCCGGAGTAGCGCCCACGCCATGTCTTGACGCATCAAGCAGGCAACCTGTGGATCGCTCTCACACTGCTATCCGTTGGCCATCATACTCATGTTTTTCTTCTACTTTCATCACATCTCCACTATGTACTAGTCCTTAGTTTTATTTAAAAAAAATCATGAACAAAATAATCACTAGAGTTAGCCTCTCCATCAACAGGACTTATTCATTTGTTTCAACATGACCAACCTTGGTCTAATTTCAATTCAATTCATTTTTCTCAATGCCGGGGAGACTTAGCTACTCTATTTCAAATTTCATTTCACAATCTTTAACTCCTGACAATTTCCATGTCGAGTTTTCATACTCATTCTTTTTCAATTCATGATTACACTTTATTCACAAGTCCACAATGAATACTTTTAATTCACGAGTTCATAATGAAAACAATTCATATTTATAGCCAACAATTTCTTTTCCTCTTTCATAAATCATGGTTTTAATTTCATAACCATACATGAATTATACAACTTCATAATATCACATTTCAACCTTCATACTTCATATCTTGCACAATACTCATAATGAAAATAAATAAAATCATGTCACACCACAAGCACTTTTGCCAATCACTTTATAATAGCCTATCTTTATAAGTTATAAATCCACAAGTGTATATCTCATAACCAAAGCTCCATTTATGCCTTTTATTCACAAACCATATTGTATTTCATTCTAAAAATACCCAAATCACTCTTATAAAATTCCTTGTATTTTTATGAGAATTACCATATTTATTTCATAATTTTTGGACTTCAAAAACACCCAAAAAATATTTTTTTTCCCTATATGCCGAAGGCAAGAATCGAACCAGGCGCCGCACCAAGACAGCACAGAGCCCCGACCACTAGGCCGGTCGCTGAACACGTCCATAGAGTGACTAGGGTCTATATGAACCCTTAGTTCGCTGTTACTGTTTTTAGGGTAATTTAACAAAAGAAGTGTTCGGCCTGGGATTCGAACTGGGCAACACAGAGAAGCCAACCGGGTCCAAGACCACCTGAGCCACTGGCTCGGGTTGTCAGTAACCCAATTAAAAGTCCATTTGTATTATTTTCGTACTGTTTTAAAAATAACTCGATATTCAATAAGCCATAGGTTCTTATTACTTTATTAAAATATTATAAAAACTTCCAGATTAAATCCTCAGTCATAAAAGTTCATACCAGTAAAATAATATAATTTTTTGGTGCTAATGAAATGTATTTTTCACACACAAAAATCCAAAATTAATTCATTAAACTACCAAAATTTGTATTTTCGACATTGCCATATAATTAATCTACTAGTCTTTTTATTCACTAATTTCATGGTGATAATTTACTGAAATTAGTTCTTAACTCAACCAATATACATGTGAGTTCAATAGTCCATATCCATATCAACATATAAGTCTATTCATCTCAATTTCACAATTAACAAGCATGCATTATGTCTCTAATCACAATAGCAACATCCTCAATTAAATTTTGTTACCATCATAACTTCATATTAATGAACATGGAGCAATCTACATACAACTTAATTTTAACACTAGAGCCATATAAGTTAATCATCACATTTCAAACCATTCACATACTAACTACTCAATTCAAGTGGGCTCTTATTAATATTTTCATGCATCTTTGATGGTTGAAACTAAGCATGGACCTACTTTAGAAATATAAAATGTTTTACCCACCTCAATTGGAGAGAAAACACAAACAAAGCAACTACGTCTTGTAGACGAAAGCACCACCTCCTAGCCAAAAGAGTGCACAACTCCAAGCTTCCAAGCCAATGCCGAATGCTCCTTCAAATCCACACCGAAAGCTTCCCTCCCTGATGCCGGCCACTCCAAGCAACAACAACCCACACAATTCTCTTTCTTTTATAACTCTCACAATGATAATACTATAATTATGAAATACACTTTGCATATCAAAATTAGCCATGAGAGGGGGGGTATTTATACTCAAAGATGAGTGAAATGGAGGGCCAAGATCATTTGGTTAGTTGTAGGATGAAGGGACTAGATCAAAGTAGAAGTTAGAAGAACTACCCACTTCTTTGAAACTACCACCATGTTCTCCACACCCAAAATCAAAAATCCCTCCAAAAGATTGATACCCGGCCACCATAGAAGAATGGGCAATGCACGTGTACGTGTAGTGCACGTGCATGCAACTAGGCCAAATTTGTACACTCTTAAATTTGTACAAAAATAATTTAGTTAAAAAAAAGTCTTCTACATGACAAGTTTATTTAAAATAAATTAATTCATGGGCTTTCTTTTTGGGCCAAAATATTTTATAAAAATAAATAAAATAAATTGCTTTTGGGCTTTTTAAGAAAAGGCTTTTAAAGAAAGCTTTTTGTACTAAAATAATTTGAGGAAAAATATATTTAAATATACACATCATGATAAAAATAATCCAAACAAAATATTGCACGTGCACAACACGTGCAAAATAAATAATTTCTCATTAATTGAAAAATCAGGGTATTACAGCACTCCCTCCTTAGAATAGTTCCGTCCCCGGAACTACAATCAAGAGCGAGAAAACAGACAAAATACAACACACACAACAAGGACAAAAGATACAAAAATACAATCAAGCAAAAAGCTCAGGATAGTCCCTCAACATCCTCTCCTCAGATTCCCAAGTAGCCTCTTCAACCAAGTGGTTTCTCCAGACTACCTTGACCATCGGTATCGTCTTATTCCTCAAGACTTTCTCTCGACGATCAACAATCTCAACAGGAGACTCGATGTAATTCAGGTCTAACTGCAAACCTTCCGGCACTTCAGGCAAATGATGACTCGGGTCTGGAATATAACCTCTCAGCATAGACACATGAAAGACATTGTGTACCTGAGACAACTCTTCCGGTAATTCAAGCCGGTAAGCAGTTTTCCCGATCCTTTTCAATATCTTGTACGGGCCTATAAACCTCGGGGCTAACTTCCCGCCTTTGCCAAAACGAACCACACCTTTGCTGGGCGATACCTTCAGAAAGACGAAGTCACCAACCTCAAACTCAAGGTCCCTTCTCCGGTTGTCTGCATAGCTTTTCTGCCTGCTCTGAGCTTCCACCAACCTTTTCCTGATCAGATCAATCTTCTCAGAAGTCAGTTGCACAAGCTCAGGACCAAACAACTGACGCTCCCCTACTTCATACCAACAAACAGGAGTCCTGCACTTCCTGCCATACAAAGCTTCGTACGGCGCCATCCCAATGCTAGCCTGAAAACTGTTGTTGTAGGCAAACTCCACCAAAGGTAAATGCCTTTCCCAACTGCCTCCAAAGTCTAGTATACAACACCGAAGCATATCCTCAAGAATACGATTGACTCTCTCGGTCTGCCCATCGGTTTGCGGATGAAAAGCAGTGCTGAAATCTGTCTTGGTACCCAAAGCTGCCTGAAGACTCCTCCAGAAATGCGAAGTAAACTGCGCATCTCGATCAGACACAATGGTCGAAGGAACGCCATGAAGTCGGACAATCTCACCAACATACATCTCAACCAACTTGTCCATCGAAGCAGTGAGTTTCATCGCCAAAAAGTGAGCGGACTTGGTAAGTCGATCGACTATAACCCAAATAGCATCATTGCCTTTAGAACTCTTAGGCAATCCCGTGATGAAATCCATACTGATGTTATCCCACTTCCATTCCGGAATAGGTAACGGTTGTAATAGACCTCCGGGTCTCTGATTTTTGGCTTTGACTTGCTGACAAACCTGTAACGCCCCGAATCCCATTTTTACTGAATTCGAGATGTTCTTCAGGATCTTTTCGCTTTCTTCACATACAATTTTACAAGGAGTTTAAAATCTTTACTTTTACATCAGAGTTACAGCATGTTACATTTGAATTTACACAGCGGAAGCAAAATATACAATATTTACATAAATGAACAACAATATAATGAACTCTTGGTGCATCCATTCCTTTCACATGTGATTATCCTGCATAAAACACTGTGGGTACGTCAGTTTATTCAACCGACGATAATTATACATGGCCATCCTCTCTATGCCAGAAACAGTATAATGAATCTCATTTCTTACAAATCACAAGCCAGTTCAACATAAGCATGCAAATTAGGGAACTTTTAATGATGTCGTGTCGTGATTGTGCACTTAAATCCTTAATGCAATTTACTTAGTTGATTATGACACTAATGCATACTTGTTCGAATTCTATGCATCCCATACTACATAGGTTCGAGTGCAAGCCTCTTAAACGATCTTCATTTTAGTAGGGTTCAATCCCCCGCCATGACTTATTCTACTACTGTGATTCCAATGAGTATCCTAGATGAATCTATGAGTACAAGCATGTATCCTGGCCCCTGGAGTAGAATTTCGCGCCATGTCTTGACTCGTCAAGCATGCATTCTGCGATAATTCAGCCTCCTCCCTGAACACACTCCTCTTGCAGTCACCAAAACATCCCATAAGCGTGACTAGAGTCCGATCATTACTGAGTTGTGCCCGCGCCATGTCTTGACTCATCAAGCATGCATTCTGCGGCTCACACACCCGCACCGTACCCTAGCTCTCATACTCATGTTTTTCTCTCACCTTCATCACCTCCACACTATGTATTTAAGTTACATTAGAATCATGAATAAAAATCAAGCTCTAGAGTTAGCCTCTCCATCAACCGGACTTATCATTTCATTTCACTTGACCAACCTGGTCTATTTCTCAATATCATTTCATTTTACTGCCGGGGAGACTTAGCTACTCTTTCGATCAATTTCAAATTCACAATATCCAATGGAGCATCATCAGCTCATCATTCATTTTAGAGTCTCACAGACTTTCTCATCATGATTTCACATTTCATAATTCCATTTGATTCTCAATCCTCATCTATGATTCAATTTCACAATTTATGCAGTCATAAACAGAATCCATTGACTTTAATCATATAGTTCACAATTACCAACAGCAAAAATAACATGAATTCAAATATGTCAAAGTCCTTTCTGTACAGTCGACTTGGAAGAACACCAGTCGACTCATACAGTCATAAACAGGGTTATCAAAAGGCTCGGGATAGTCGACTGTGTATACTACCAGTCGCCTGCCCCGCAACTTTCAAGTTCACAATATTAGTCACACGACAGTCGACTGTTCACACCTCAGTCGTCTGTCTCAGCAATTTCAACAGCATAATTCTATGTCCAGATCAGTCGACTTGCTACACGCAATCGGTCGACTGGACAGATCAATTTTCAGTAGATTATTTACAGTTCTTACGTGCATTTCATCATGATGTCAATTAACAGTATACATAAGTTCATGTTCCACAGACAAGGTTTCTTAGCATTCAGTAACACTACAACATGGATCTTCAAATTACTAACATGCTCTTTCCGCTAGGGGAATACTTTAAACATGCATTCACATATGCTCATAATTCCTTACAACAATAAAGATGTAATCCCAAGTCATCAAACTGGGTCCACATGATGAAAATATCTCAATTTATGAAACTACCCAACAGTCACAGTCAGATTGAAGTACCAGTCGACTTAACACACTATCAGTCGACTGCTTCGACGATTCCAAATTATTAACTACCATTAGCTCTTTTTATTCATTTACCTTCCCTCCATCATATGTGTCATAGGGAAACCATGCAGATAGTATTCATACCATCACGTTCATTTATACACACGTTTATCATTACAATCATGCAAAAATAATGTCTCGTACCAGTCGACTGGCTCACATGGCAGCCGACTGTACCGACAGCCTCGTTTTCAATATTAAAAGCGTGTTCAAGCAATTTCTACCGCATTCAAATCACTTTTATAACGTAATATCAATCATAGCCATTGTAGCATTATTCCTACATTAGAAGTCCTGAGAAACACCCACCTTATGTGAAGAAAATAACGAAATCCCGCAAAGTCCTTCAAAGTAGAGAACACCTTCTTGCTCCTTTGCTCCACGCCGAGCTCCTCAACAATGCTGCTTGCCTCCACAGAAAAGCTCCCACACAACTCACAAATACTCTCTATTACAGTAATAATCTTAGTGTAAAAGAGATAGGAGATGAGAAGGGGTATTTATACTAGAAAATAGATAGAATAGATGGCTAGGATTAATAGGGGAGTTGGAGAATCAAAGGCTGAGATCTAATCGGGAGTTAAGAAACTACCCACACCTCAAGATGTAACCGCCCATGATCCTAGCCCATCACTCCACAAATCCGGCCAAGAGAAATGTCTTGTGCACGTGTACATGAAGTGCACGTGTACACACACAAAACCCCATAAAATGCACATCTTACCCGGAAAATAAAGAGAGAAAAATGCTACATATACAAGTTGTGAAAAGGTTAAGTTTAGGGGTTTAAATACATTTGGGCCAAAATATGTATTTTTATATAAGAAAATAAACAAGTCACATTTGGGCTTTGAGAAGAATGTTTTATAGGAAATACTACACTCTATTTATCATGGAGAAAAGTAATAATCATAAGAAAAATAAATCCCCTTTCATATATATTAGAAAATAAATCGGGGTACTACAAAACCTCACACTTCGCGACAAATTCAGCCACATCCCGCTTCAAACCTGACCACCAGAAATGCTGTTTGATGTCCTTGTACATCTTAGTACTCCCAGGATGTACAGACAGAAGAGTAGCATGCGCCTCCTGAAGAATACTCTCTTTCAGGTCCGCCAGATTTGGAACGCACAGCCTCTCTCCGAACCACAGCACTCCATCCCTGATTTGAAATCCGAGCAACCTGCCAGCACCAACCTGCTCCTTCATCTCCAAGATATCAGCATCAACTTCCTGACTTGCAATGATCCTTGTATTCAGAGTAGGCTGAAGCCTCAACTGAGCCAAAGATGCTCCCAATCCTTGCAAGACAACCTCAATACCAGCTCGGTCCAGCTCCTCAATCAGATGCCTCTGAGTCGTAATCAAACTGGCCAAATTGCTCTTGCGACTAAGTGCATCAGCAACAACATTAGCCTTTCCAGGATGATACTTGATCTCAGGTCGCATATCCTCGAGCACTTCCAACCATCTCCGCTGCCTCAGATTGAGATCCCTCTGCTGATATATATACTTCAAGCTCTTGTGGTCCGTGTACATATTCAACTTCTCACCATACACGTAGTGCCTCCATTGCTTCAGGGCAAAGATAATCGCAGCCAACTCCAGATCATGAGTCGGGTAATTTTTCTCTTGCGGTCGTAGTTGCCTAGACCCATAAGCGATTACTCTTCCTTCTTGCATTAAGACACAACTAAGCCCCCGATGTGAAGCATCGCTATAAACATCATACTCGACACCAGCTCTAGGCAAAGCCAAGATAGGTGCAGTAGTCAGCCTATCTTTCAACTCCTGAAAACTCACCTCACATTGCTTGGTCCACTTGAAGCTCACATTCTTCTTGGTCAGTCCAGTAAGCGGTACAGCTATCTGAGCATAACCTTGAATGAATCTCCGATAATACCCAGTCATCCCAAGGAAACTTCTGACTTCCTTCACTGTAGTAGGCCTAGCCCAATCTCTCACTGCCTCTATCTTCTGAGGGTCAGTTGCCACTCCCTCCTTAGAAAGGATGTGACCTAGGAATGCCACTTCAGATTTCCAGAAATCACACTTGGATAACTTGGCATACAACTGCTGCTCTTCCAACTTCTGCAAAACTGCTGCCAGATGCTCGGTGTGCTCCTCCTCAGACTTGGAGTACACGAGAATATCGTCGATAAACACCACGACGAAAGAATCAATAAACGGCCTCAGAACTCTGTTCATCAAGTCCATAAAGATTGCAGGTGCATTCGTCACTCCGAATGGCATAACTAAGAATTCGTAATGCCCATGCCGAGTTCTAAATGCAGTCTTATGCACATCTTCAGCTTTCACTCGAACTTGGTGATATCTTGATCGAAGATCTATTTTGGAGACAGCTGCTCCTTGTAGACGATCGAACAAGTCATCAATTCGAGGAATCGGATACTTATTCTGAACAGTGACCTTATTCAGCTCTCAGTAATCGATGCACATTCTCATCGATCCATCCTTCTTCTTTACCAAAAGCACTGGTGCTCCCCAAGGTGACGCACTAGGTTGAATAAAGCCTTTTCCCAATAGTTCCTCAATCTGCCGTTTTACCTCATCCTGTTCCACTGGAGCCATCCTATAAGGTGCCTTAGAAATGGGTGCACTTCCCGGTTGAACAGTGATGCTGAACTCTACATCACGATGCGGGGGTAACCCAGGAAAATCTTCCAAGAACACAGTTGGATAGTCCCGAACCACAGGAATCCCTTGCACTTCCACAGGAGTTTCTTCCTTGCGGATAGTTGCCACCAGCTTAGAACATTTCTGCTTCCCTTGAAACACGATTTCAGGTCCACCTGGAGCCTTCACTGTCACCGTCTTGGTCTTACACTCGATGCTTGCACTGTACACCGACATCCAATCAATGCCAATGATAACATCGACTCCCAAGATAGTCAGCTCGATCAGATCAATGCCAAAGATTCTATCCCCAATCACAATCTCGCAATCAGCATAATACCGATCAGTGGTTAAAGTTTCCCCTGACGGAGTAGCTACTGCTAAGATCTTGCCTGGGAAAATCTTCGGTTCAACTCCCAACACTTTAGCAAACTTTGGACACACAAAAGTATGAGAGGATCCAGTATCAAACAATACGACAGCTTTAATTCCATATTCTGATGTAAAAGGTCCATTAAATTCGAAGTATAAGACATGATCTTTCAAGTCAATATTTCCATTTCATTGAATTCCAAACTTTATACATTCGAATTGAAAATATTTCTGACATCAGAATGGAAAATAAAAGAAGCTACAACACTCTAACTCCTTCGGGTCCTCTTCGCTGCTAGAAGTTCTTCCCGCAGTTCATCAACCTCATCCTTCAGCACATCAGTTAGGTTCTTTTTCTTCTCAAGTTCCCAAATCCGATGGCTAAGAACAGAATAGTCGGCCTTCCGCTTCTCCAGCTGAGCCTCCAACAATCCAACTCTCTCCTTCAGAGTTTCCACTTGCCTCTGAAGAGAAGCCACAAGACCACTTGGAACTGGTACTTCCTCTTCGTCGGAAGAAGAATCATCAGATGAATCCGGAGGTGGGGTGATCTCTCGGGATTCAGGGTACTCCTCATCATCAGAATCAGCTTGTCCAGGGTAGTACTCGTCCTCAGAATCTGCCTGTCCAGGATGGTACTCTTCCTCAATGATATGCCATTCGTCGCCTCCAGCAGGGTCGAAGTGATCAGCCATCTTAGAAATAGAGAGGAGAAAGCATAAATCATAGAGCAACACAAATGTAAGTCACTTACATTTAAATCTCTAGATTCAAACACACACTCTAATGTCCACTTCTAGGGTGTCGTTCCCTATAAATTTGTACAAGTGTGAAAGTGTAGAAAGCGTGGCTCTGATACCACTCTGTAATGCCCCGAATCCCAAATACACTGAATTCGAGATGTTCTACAGGATCTTTTCACTTTCTTTAGTACACTTTTACAGGGAAATAAAAACTTTTCATCATACATCAGAGTTTACATCATAATTACATCTTTCTTTTGCACAGCGGAAGTAAAATACAACAATTGAAATAAAGTACAACAACAATGATACAATCTTTCAGCATCCATTCTTCTTTGATGATAACATGATATTTACCTGCATATAAGACTGTGGGTACGTCAGTTTATTCAACTGACGAACATTATACACGGCCGTCCTCGCTTTGTCGGAAATAGTATAACTTAACATTTCATATTTAGCAAACACAAACTTGTTACATTTCAAACTAAAAGGGACTACCCTATTGATGTCGTGTTGTGATTGTGCACTTAGTCCTTAATGCAGTTTATTATGTTACATGACACTAATGCGCACTTGTTCGGATTCTATGCATCCCATACTACATAGGTCCGAGGGCAAGCCCTTATTCGTTCTTCATCTTGATAGGGTTCAATCCCCCGTTATGCCTTAAACTACTACTGTAACTACGGTAGTGTCTTAGATGTCCTATGATCTATGAGCCCATGTCCAGGCAGCCTGGAGGGGAATCCCACGCACTGTCACGATGCATCGAGCAGGCAACCTATGGACAATTCAGCCTCCGCCATGGAACAATGGCACCACCCATAGCCACTCGAACATCCCACGAGCGTCGCCACCGGGACGATAATTCCGGAGTAGCGCCCACGCCATGTCTTGACGCATCAAGCAGGCAACCTGTGGATCGCTCTCACACCGCTATCCGTTGGCCCTCATACTCATATTTTTCTTCTACTTTCATCACATCTCCACTATGTACTAGTCCTTAGTTTTATTTAAAAAAAATCATGAACAAAATAATCACTAGAGTTAGCCTCTCCATCAACCGGACTTATTCATTTGTTTCAACATGACCAACCTTGGTCTAATTTCAATTCAATTCATTTTTCTCAATGCCGGGGAGACTTAGCTACTCTATTTCAAATTTCATTTCACAATCTTTAACTCCTGACAATTTCCATGTCGAGTTTTCATACTCATTCTTTTTCAATTCATGATTACACTTTATTCACAAGTCCACAATGAATACTTTTAATTCACGAGTTCATAATGAAAACAATTCATATTTATAGCCAACAATTTCTTTTCCTTTTTCATAAATCATGGTTTTAATTTCATAACCATACATGAATTATACAACTTCATAATATCACATTTCAACCTTCATACTTCATATCTTGCACAATACTCATAATGAAAATAAATAAAATCATGTCACACCACAAGCACTTTTGCCAATCACTTTATAATAGCCTATCTTTATAAGTTATAAATCCACAAGTGTATATCTCATAACCAAAGCTCCATTTATGCCTTTTATTCACAAACCATATTGTATTTCATTCTAAAAATACCCAAATCACTCTTATAAAATTCCTTGTATTTTTATGAGAATTACCATATTTATTTCATAATTTTTGGACTTCAAAAACACCCAAAAAATATTTTTTTTCCCTATATGCCGAAGGCAAGAATCGAACCAGGCGCCGCACCAAGACAGCACAGAGCCCCGACCACTAGGCCGGTCGCTGAACACGTCCATAGAGTGACTAGGGTCTATATGAACCCTTAGTTCGCTGTTACTGTTTTTAGGGTAATTTAACAAAAGAAGTGTTCGGCCTGGGATTCGAACTGGGCAACACAGAGAAGCCAACCGGGTCCAAGACCACCTGAGCCACTGGCTCGGGTTGTCACTAACCCAATTAAAAGTCCATTTGTATTATTTTCGTACTGTTTTAAAAATAACTCGATATTCAATAAGCCATAGGTTCTTATTACTTTATTAAAATATTATAAAAACTTCCAGATTAAATCCTCAGTCATAAAAGTTCATACCAGTAAAATAATATAATTTTTTGGTGCTAATGAAATGTATTTTTCACACACAAAAATCCAAAATTAATTCATTAAACTACCAAAATTTGTATTTTCGACATTGCCATATAATTAATCTACTAGTCTTTTTATTCACTAATTTCATGGTGATAATTTACTGAAATTAGTTCTTAACTCAACCAATATACATGTGAGTTCAATAGTCCATATCCATATCAACATATAAGTCTATTCATCTCAATTTCACAATTAACAAGCATGCATTATGTCTCTAATCACAATAGCAACATCCTCAATTAAATTTTGTTACCATCATAACTTCATATTAATGAACATGGAGCAATCTACATACAACTTAATTTTAACACTAGAGCCATATAAGTTAATCATCACATTTCAAACCATTCACATACTAACTACTCAATTCAAGTGGGCTCTTATTAATATTTTCATGCATCTTTGATGGTTGAAACTAAGCATGGACCTACTTTAGAAATATAAAATGTTTTACCCACCTCAATTGGAGAGAAAACACAAACAAAGCAACTACGTCTTGTAGACGAAAGCACCACCTCCTAGCCAAAAGAGTGCACAACTCCAAGCTTCCAAGCCAATGCCGAATGCTCCTTCAAATCCACACCGAAAGCTTCCCTCCCTGATGCCGGCCACTCCAAGCAACAACAACCCACACAATTCTCTTTCTTTTATAACTCTCACAATGATAATACTATAATTATGAAATACACTTTGCATATCAAAATTAGCCATGAGAGGGGGGGGGGGGGGTATTTATACTCAAAGATGAGTGAAATGGAGGGCCAAGATCATTTGGTTAGTTGTAGGATGAAGGGACTAGATCAAAGTAGAAGTTAGAAGAACTACCCACTTCTTTGAAACTACCACCATGTTCTCCACACCCAAAATCAAAAATCCCTCCAAAAGATTGATACCCGGCCACCATAGAAGAATGGGCAATGCACGTGTACGTGTAGTGCACGTGCATGCAACTAGGCCAAATTTGTACACTCTTAAATTTGTACAAAAATAATTTAGTTAAAAAAAAGTCTTCTACATGACAAGTTTATTTAAAATAAATTAATTCATGGGCTTTCTTTTTGGGCCAAAATATTTTATAAAAATAAATAAAATAAAATGCTTTTGGGCTTTTTAAGAAAAGGCTTTTAAAGAAAGCTTTTTGTACTAAAATAATTTGAGGAAAAATATATTTAAATATACACATCATGATAAAAATAATCCAAACAAAATATTGCACGTGCACAACACGTGCAAAATAAATAATTTCTCATTAATTGAAAAATCAGGGTATTACAAATCTAGCATGGTATACACTTTCCTATAATCATCTAAGTGTCGATACTTACTCCAAATAAGCATAAACATCCATTTAATATTCATATGCATCTACTACAATTTAATTAAATACAAAATCTACTACAACATAACATCTACTACTAAAACTTCTACTAAAATCTTTATCTAAACATAAACATTTACTACTAACTACTTTATTTTAACACATAAGCATCTTTTACCATTTTTATAAAAACATAGACATTTCTACAATTTTGTGTAGACATCTACTACACCTATTTTATTTGGAACATACACATCTACTACTACTACTTTGTTTTAACCATAAACATCTACCAAAATATAACATAAACATCTACAACTACTTCATTTTAAACATAAACTACTACTACTTTATTTAAACATAAAACATCTACTACTTAAATATCTACTAACTCTTTATTAGCATCTATTTTCTGATTATTACTAGTGATCATAAAAAGAGATCTTTTTAATCATTCTACAATTAGTGATTTAGATTAGTTTCTTTTTATACTTAGAATTAACATCTACAATGGGTTCTTTCTTACTTAAGATTATAAAGGAGAATAAACAATGATAAAATCAAGTAAGTACCCTTCATTTTGGTTCAACCAACCATATGCATTCTTTCTAGTCCAAGTTCAAGTTTATGTTCTACAACCCAAAAATGGTTGTATACAAGGTCCATATGTTTTATGTATGAGTTCATATTCAAGTCCTACAACCCCAATGGTTGTATGTACAAGTCCATTTGCATATATCATTTTAGTCCACAAAACAACTACTTCTACTACAAAGATTCAATCTTTATGTCTATTTAGCACTACCATTTGTTTCCATTTCATTTTATGTGATTATTACCTTTAACATTCACAAACATACAAAATAGGAACCACATACAACAATACTATCACATCAAACCACTCCAAAAAGAACCAAAGAAAACAAAACAAAGAGGGTAAGGAGAAGAAGAAACATCAAACAACAATTCAAACAAACAAATAAACAAAAGAGAAACCCCCACCTAATTTCCTTTGTTAGAAGGACTTGCTTGCTTATACTTCTCCTTCCCCTAAGCTCCTATGAAAGCTTCTAAACCTACAAAACAAAACTCTCAAGTTAAAGGTGGGTTCTCTCTTTCTTTTCCTTTCCTTTCTTTTGTTTTGTAAAAATGAGACAAGTGGAAAAGGAGGGGGTATTTATAGGTGGAGAGAATGGTGGAGAGTGCAAAAGTGCACTTCATATTTTGCACAAAACCCCCTAGCCATTGAGGCCGGCCATTCTTGTAGGAGGGGTAGAGGTGAGGTGGAGGTATGGGCTAGGTGTGAGTTGGAAGCATGGTGAAAAGATAAGGTTTCTAGAAGGGTTTTTACCTTAATCTTCTCATGCATACAAAAATCCTAGTTTAACCACTAACGAAAACCCTAATCATCTAATTAGGTTGTCATGACAAGATTAGTGCCTTGTCCAAGAGTACATACTACACATTTTGTACTAATTTGGTACAATACAATGTGTGTATAAGTATATGTATGTGTATACCAAAAATCCTTGTATAATCCTCATAAAATAGTTTAATTTGAAAATAATAATAAGATCAGCTTTATTATCAATTCGGAGGATCGTGCTACCAATCTGATGTACTTCGGATGTACACCGACCGATATATGCGTGCAGACAATGTTTGTGGACAACCCGGCGAAAATCACCAAAATAATTTGATTTTTGAATTAAAACAAAATAATAATAAAATAATAATAAAATAATAATTTATACAAGGTAATATCCGTCCGGGATATTACACAGGATGACCTGCGGAGTGAGACAATCCCCAGTATTCCGGGACTATGGATGAAATAGGCCACAGATTGATCCACGTGAGTGAGATTTGTCTCCAGTATTCCAAGGGCGGGAGCCGATACTTGCAAAATGTCAACATCTCGTTGTAGTCATTGTAGTAGGTTAGTTGCATAACGTGGGATCGAACCCTATAAAGTGGAGAACGATAAAGGCTTGTACCGGACCTATGTATTGTGGGATGCATAGAGTCCGACAAGTATGCATTAGTAATCATTATGTGCATATTTGTTTTACTCGACTTGTATCATGCATGTTTGTTTTCTGTTTTCTTAGACTTGACACTTAGCCTATTATCACTTGATGATTTATGTTTCATTTATTGCTGTTTCATGTTCCATCTGTAGTTACTGTGTTAATGTGTTTCAATTGTTGATTTATGATTTTATTCTCTATGTTTCATTTAAGTTGTATTTCTTTTGAATATCACTCACACTGTTATGGCTGACTCCTGTAGTTTTGGGGGTTAGAGTTATCTCTAGCCCCATGTTTCACAGGTAGGTACCATTAGCATGGAGTTGGGAGAATGTGGTAGAATGTTAATGTTATTGCATATGTTGTAAGATTGATCGTAAACTTGTAATATGGTACTGTGTTGTAAGATGAATTGTAAATCAAGGTGTTTAATCTTCCGCTTCTAAAGGAGTTGATGTAATAAAAGTTTTAAATTTTCCTATATTTGGATACTGTGTTTATAATTACAATTGAGGTAGATGCTGGGAATTGTGCCATATATTTCTGAGTTTATTTATTGGAAATTCAGGTAGCTATATGGCACCGACATTCTTCAGGCCGAAAACCATGATGCGATAGCTGTATATCCCTTGGTCAGTCACAAAAGCAGTCTTTGGGATATCTGGGGGGAACACCCGAATTTGGTTCTACCTCGAAAATGTGTCCATGAAGCTGAGGAGCTCATGTCCGGATGTCGTATCGATGAGGGCGTCGAAGCTTGGGAGAGGAACGGGATCCTGTAACCCCCATTCCCGATAATTAGTATTTTTCGTGTATTTTCTATAATTTGTTTTTTTGTAAATTTACTTCTGTTTTAACTCGATTTGGACCTTCTATTAAATTCTTTTTCAAATAATAGTATAAATTAACATTATTTTCTATTTTTAATTTATCGACTATTTATGTTATTAATTTTCGGATTTTAATAAATTTGTTCAACTCAAATCCTATTTTGATGCATATCATTATTATTATAATTATTATTATTCTTATTGTTATTACTATTAATATTTGTTGTTATTATCAATGTTATTGGTATTACTATTTTTATCGCTATTATTATCATTATTATTATTATTATTTTGTTTTAAGCCCGAGCATGCTCAATTTATATGCAGTTCAGTATTTGATCTAATATATATGTGTATATATGAATATTTTAAATACCCTATTGTTCCTTCTTGATAATTTCCTTTTTGATTAAATTTGTTCTCGAAAAATGTCTGTTATTCTTGATTGAGCCATTCTTGTTGAACCTATTCTTTTATTTAATTGTGGGTAATTTTTTTTTTTGAACCCTATTGATTTTGATCTATCTCTTAATTGAACCCAATTTCATTTATTCTTAACCCAAATCCTCCATTATTGGATCCTAATTTACCAATCCAGTACCCTAATTGTACCCTATAAATACAATCCTAATGCAAACCTTAAAAAATGCATAATTTTGAAGCCCTAGCCGCTTATTCTCTCCTATTCTCTCTCCTCGGTTACTGTGCAGCATCGTCTACCTCGTTTCCCGCCCAAAATCTGAACCCAACTACTGTCTCATCTTCGGTGACCTACCCCGTCGCCGTCCTCAGTTCACGCCACCCTCGTCGACCACCAGCACACCCCCCAGACCTCTCCTCCTCTTTCCCCAACCTCCGACTCACAGCAATCCCCGAAACCCCTGCTGTTCCTCTCTCCTCCCAATCGACAGCCATCCAGCCAACGCTAGTGACACCGCGCTGCTCGACTGCCGCCAGCGATGCCACCAAGCAGATGCCGCCCTCTTGTTGGCATGATTGTTACTGTTCCTTGGGCTGCTCTGTCGTTGCTGCCTCTTTGTGGGCTGTTATTCTTTGGGTTTATTACACATATTGTGCACGTGTTAATTATGTGTTAATGAGTTCGTTGCTTCGAAATCCTTATCCCGTTATTCTTGGTATTCGTTTTCACCATTTATAAGGCAAGTCACCATCCTCTTGAATTACTAATTGTATCAAATTCAAGTTTTGTTGAAACTCTTGCAAGTAGATCTCTTTGTTATCATATTATCCATTGTTCATCTCTTCATTGGGTCTATTGAGGGTTTACACGAGCTAACCCCAATATTCTTGACATCGTACCACTTTTGACTCTAATGTTTGGATCTTTCATGAATGTATATAGAATTGATAATAGGGTTGTCCATATAATAGTCACACAAATAAATTATTGTAGAGACAATTGATAGGTTGTATGTTGTTTGATCGATTGATGATTGATTGATGATAAATTAATGTATGAGCGTGTTCTAGTTTTATTTATCATGTTTTGACACCCATCATGTTCATTGCACAATTTATTGACTAGAGAATCGATATCCACATAGTCTAATTAATTTATTTTCAAGAAAGACTACACAAATCCTGTATATTGCTTGCTGACCTGTATGTTGATTGCTGTTTTTGAACCAGTAAACGATCTTAAAATAAAATACTTTCTGAATGAGAATAGTAGCCTTACCTTTCTAGTTTTCAGAAGATATTAAATTTTTAAATTCCGAGTTTTGTAGCAAAAGTTATGCCCGTTTTACTACAGCTGTGTTTAATTTTAGATTTTCAGATTTTTGTATCTTTCATATTTAAACAGTAATAAAGCGGATTAAATGTTAAAATCTTTCTCTGAAAATTTCCAGATTGTTGCTTTACATGTTTAGGAATATAATAAGTATTTTTAATGAATTTAATACTGGGTTTTTGCTGATTCTAAAATTACAACAACATGATGTCGATATTCTGCCTGAACAAGAAACCTGTAAAAAACATTGTGTTTGACCTAGCTACTGTTGTCAGATTTAAACTTTAAATAAGCGTTGAAATCGTGTGGAAGTCTAGTTTCTAGAACTTCTGACGGATTCAATTTTCGATTTCTAAAACAGCAGAAAACTGCATTTTTGTACAGACTACTCTTGCTGTCTAGAATTTTATATTCTAGATTTTAATTGATTAATTATTCCTATATCGTACTATTGCATGAATCGAAGTGTCTATATTGTATTACATGATCCTAATGAGTTATTGTCATTTTTACCATCCTACTGTTTTCCTATTGTTATCATCGTTCCTTTCATGTCTCATAACTGCATATTGTATTGTTGCATTGATAAAATAATTAATAAGCTAGGGTTTAAGAGATTGACTGGAGTAGTTGATGATATAATGACTGTACACTGAAGTGTGGGCATTGTTTCCCAAAATATTGTGTATTGGCTATTGCTATTGTTATCGGTTTATTATTGGATTACTGATATAATATCCCAATTGATCGTGTATTGTTTATTGTTATTGAGCCAACCAGTGTGCACCAATGCTGCAAATACCGTCATCGTGCAGTGTACATGATCTATAGAATCTTCCACTTAAGTCTAAAACAAAATTGATTGTATACATTGAAGCTGTAAAATGGGATGCATTAGTACATGCATTAGTTAGGATTAAAATGATTAATAGACATAAGGATTGACACATCACTGATATTGCATATTGTTCATCATTTTTCTTATTGATATCAAATATTGGCTAAGTGTTATTGATATTGATAACTAATTATTGTTACCGATTATTGAACCACTATTTATAGCCAATTGCATCGATTATCATGATTGTGCCATATTATTGATTCCTATTGATCCATTGATTCATTATTATACCGTTATTCCATTGTTCCTTGCATTCTTTACTTACTATCCATGACTTGCTCTAAGGACAGTTTCTCTCCTCTTTTTAGATGAAGTATATACAGGTAATGAAGGAGAATTGTCTGCTAGATTTGGAGAACAAACATTTTGAAGACTACTGCTTTCTAATTGCTTATTGCTTTAATAAACTTAATGTATTGAGACTTGTTATTATTTTGGATTGGATTATTATTGTGTTGGGCTTATGTTCAGATTTTATTTTGTTTCCAGATGTTAGATTATTATTCTATTTGGATATTTATATTGCTTCATTCTAAGTATTATTGTTCATGAGATTATTATTATTGCCTGTGTAATTGTTCTGTAATAATTATATTGTTGAGTTAATCGAATAAACAGCTTATGAGTGACGTTAGTCATTCACTGGGCCAATGTCATATGCTCGTATTCTGTATTTTTAGGAAGCGGGGCATGAAAGATCCTTTGAGCAGGCCTTGTTGAGATCGGCAAAATCGATGTATATTCTCCATTTGCCGTTGGATTTCATCACCATTACCACGTTAGCCAACCACTCAGGGTAGTTAACCTCTTGGATGAAGCGGGCCAAGCCGAGCTTATCCACTTCTTCTTTCACCAACACCTGCCTCTCACAGGCGATTTCTGATTCCTTTGTTGCACCGGCTTGGAGTCCGGGTGGACGCTCAACTTATGCATAATGAGATAGTTCGAGATCTCGGGCATATCGGAGGGGGTCCAAGCGAACAAGTCCCTGTTTTGCCGGATGCAGCTGATGAGGTCTTCTTTAAGGCCAGAATGAAGGGACTTGCTGACATGAAACCATTTAGCAGCATCAAACTCGGAGAAAGGGATCTCCTTTGTCCACTGGCTTGGAGTTGATTGAGCTTCTGTCGAAGGGGAGTTTGACTGTAATGAGGGGGAGTACCGAGCCTCGTACTGTGTCTATGTAGCAAGCCTTGGTGGCCTCTTGGTTTCCTCATGTGGTAGGTTGAGGTCACTGCTGAAGAGAAGCGTGGCCAGGACGCCCGAGAATGGCTTTTAAGCCGCTTTGACATTGACCACCATGAAGTCCATTGCCTCGGTTCTAGATGTTGGGGATTTCCCGATGGTGACATCAAAGGTGATGATCCCCTCGATCTAAACGGGAGCACCTGGAAGCCATGGAGGGTGTAGCATTTAGGCTTTAACCTCTCCCAAAAGAGTTTTAACCCCTCAAATTAAGCAAGAAACGAGATATTATTCGAGCTCCCATTGTCCACAAGAATGTGGTTGACCTCATGGTTTGCTAGGTCAAGGCTAATGACATCACAGTGAGGAACCCGGATGCCCTATAGGTCCTCGTTCGAGAAAAAGTCTGACAACCCATGGCCTCGAGGGGCGGGGGGGAGGGGGGAGGGCATTTGTGGACCGAGTTAACTTCTTGGATGAAGGCCTTGCGAGTGAAGTTTGAGTCTCCCCTTATCGGTTCATCGTGGATGTAGTGGAGGATGGCCATCCTGTCGGAGTCCTGTTGTTTCGACTCCACTTTTGGGCTCTTGTTCACCCCTCGAGGAGGAAATATTATTGGGCCGTCCTGGGTGAACTTAGTTAATTACCCTATCCGGATGAGGGCCTTAACTTCATCTTTAAGAGCATGATAGTTATCGGTCTCGTGGTCGTGATCTCGATGGAACTGGCAATGAAACCTATGATCCCTCTTCTTGTTATTATTATTGGGCCGAGGGGGGTGTCAGGTCAACCCCTCTTCTTCCACCTCCATCAGGAGGCAAAGACACTCGCGTTCAGCAGAGTGATTTTGTCGAAGTGAGGAACATAAGGGGTTTGCCTCTACCGATGGGCGTCCTTCTGGGACTTCTTCGTGGCCTCAGAGTTGTCCATCTTCCTCTTCCCCTTGGTTGGGGACTTCAAAAGATGTTGCGTTGGTTGGTAATTGTAATCCCTGTTTTCGTAAATACGTATTTTCTGTATTTAAAATTTTTGTAAATTATTTTTTCTCTTTCAAATTCTTTTGTCAAAATGTATTGTTGGATCTTCTATTAAAATCTATTTTTGATCAATAATTTTATTTCTAACTATTTTCTATGATTTTTAGATTGTAATATAAATCTTAATATTGTTATTATTACCTTGATTTCTGTTATTATTACAATTACGGTTATTATTATTATTAATTTTGACTGGTTATTAGAAATCTATTTCTATGTACTAATTGTACTTGTAGTTATTTCAAATTATTTCCATATTATAGTACAATTATATTTTGTTATATAAACCTACATTTTATTGATTATTTTATTTTCTATTGGATTTAATACCCTATTTTTTCCCTATTGGATTTTACCCATACCCATTACTGTACACCCAGGCCCAACTGTTTGCACCCCAATACCCATTAATACCCTACCCGTTAACCCCTTCACACTCGTTACTTATTCCCCTACAACCCGAAACCCTATGCCCATCAGCACACCAAACCGTCAGCATAACCCTTCTTCTTCTTCTATATATTACCCCTGTATCCCCCCTAACATCTACCAAACCCTAGCGCCAGCCCCTGTGCACAATCCCCTCTCCCTCTCACGTCGCTGCAAATCTCCCTGCCTCGTTCCGTCGTCCCCGCACTGTGCCCTCACCTTCCGACCTCTCATCTCTCCCATCCTCCCTGTCTCCCTATGTCGACTGCTGCAGCAGCCCGACGACTGCAGTGACCTCGACAATCTCCCTTCTGATGCCTGCAGCTAGCCCCGCACCGGCCCCTCTCGGCCTATGCCCTTCCGTCTTCGTTCTGCTATCGTGCGCACACACCTCTACCTGGGTTGTGTGTGTATGAAATTGATCCCCAACTACTTCCCTTTGTGTGCTTGCTTTGGATTCGTGATCGTATGTTCGCGATCATCATGCTCATCTAGTCTTGATCCAAGTATTATGTTTGCGATCTTGTTCGTGTTCGCTCATTCGTGTTTGTGAGTTCGTGCCCGGGAATCCGTTCCCGTTATTCTTGCTCTTTGCTTCGTTCCGTCATCGACTATAAGGCAAGCAACTTGTATTTTTTTTTGTGTAATACAAGTACTAAATACCGCATGTAGTGTAATTGTGTTCTAGAGACAATTCTTGTGTGGAACACTATTATATCTTGTCTCTATTGTATTGACCCACCTGTAGTTGCCACATGACACCCATGACATCAAATAACATAGGGATGACCACTTCTTGTTGTATACATGCATGTTGTTCGTATGATATCGTGTGCTTGGTTGTGTTAGTTGGAGTATACTTGTCGTAGACTTGCTAAATATCCTATACCATGTTGTTTGGACTTCTAGTATACCCTATTTCATATTTGGCTGTGTTTTGGATGAGTTTCATACGAACTAGTTAATTTTGTGCATAAAGGATATTTTCGGTTTTGTCGATTCTCCGTTTTTGTTCAGTATTTTAGACCCTATTAAGGTCAGTATATGAAAATTAATTTTGAATATGAATTATAGAGAATTCTTTATACTTTCTAGATTTTCTGACAGATCTCAGTTTCGATTTATGAGTTGCGAGTTATGACTATTTTACTGCAGCTGTGTTTAAAATTCTAGTTCCAGTTTTATATGAATTCTGTATGATAAACTATTTTTCTACTAATGCTAAAGATAATATTTTGATACAATATTTTGCTGGTTAGAAATAGACTTGTTTGGAGTTAACCCCTAAATTTTATGGATTTAATTAATGACTTTTACAAACTATTTTATACTTGCAAGTAACTACCATACTTGCAGAATTTTCTTACTATTCAGTAAAGATACATAATTTCAACCTGATTCTACTTGCTTTCTCAAAAAACTTTGTGAATACGAATTATAGCCTACTGTATCTATTTTATCACCCTTTCCATGGATCTGGATTTCGATTTATATTTTGTAAGATATTGTAGTTTTTGTAGCGCCCCGAATTCCTAACATAGGAACCCTTGACACTCTCCAGGATCTTCCTTCAAATGAGTCACAACACAACAAGAATCACAGGAAATTAAAAACTTTTATTACATCAAATTATTATTACAAAGTCCACTGATTACAAAAATTACAATAATTGGTACAACATGAATGTACAGTAAAAATTTGGACGGTAACTTCCACTTGGATGCACCCCCTGCTTCTGCTTTCCCGTGCTCCCAACTCGGCAGTTCTGCACTGATAACTGTGGGCACGTCAGTTGATTACAACTAACAAAATGCTATACCCGGTTATCCTCTCTACGCCATAGTATAACGATTCCAACCTCAACAACCACAAATAATATTTGATGCAAAGAAAAAGGTGATGTCAAACAAGTGTCGGTGTATGCCATGACCTAATCTAATGCACACTATGTATTCATGCTCCTAAAGCTAATGCACACTTGGTTGAAAGATATGCATCCCATACTACACACCCTCAACCAAATGACGTTCTTCAATTTAATGGGGCTCGATTCCCCGCAATGCATCTTAACCTTGTGCTCTCTCCTGTTTCTGATTCCAGTGATGGTGAGGCTGTAGGCCCCTGGGTGACTTCCAATCACTGCTGTTAATAGTGGTGTCCAATACTTAGTTTTATCCACTATGCCCGGGATTCCATTCGCAGGCTTACCTTGTGACTGTAAATAAATCGGCTTACCTGATATGTTGCTGTATCTATGTCTCCCCGGACCTCACCAAAAGCCGATATATGGGCACAAGGGCTCCATTACCGAGTGATTAGAGCAACTCCCAATAGAGATAGAGTCTAACTCTCCGGGACATCGTCTAATTCGTCTGTCCACATTGATTGACAAAGGACATGACGGATATAGGGTTTCTCCTACTCCGCTACGCTCGTCCTTACACTAGAATAGAACTTGCAGTCGACACGATGTCAACACTCCAAACCTCCTCAAAGATTGTTACAGATCATAAAGGAATTTCTGCCGAGACAATGGAGCCCCCAACAGAGTTGTCACCACTCCCAGGGCAGCTCGGGGTCCCTGTCTGCATTAAACGAACCTAGAATTCTGTCGAGGGCGGTAATGCCTTTCTTCCCCCTGATAGGCAAATACCTTCTCTAGTGCCTGTCCTTACATTCCAACAAGACTCGATCTAGTCCTACCAAATTATCCATGCTACACCTTTCCCTCAGTTAGGCGATCTATCTACCATAACCAATCCCCATTTCGATAATCAACTTGCTTGCCATGATCAACTAGTTCAATTCCTTTAGTAGACTCTCCCTAGTCAGTCACCTTTACCCAAAAATAGATCTCAACCCATTTCACACTAGGGATCAACTAGCCCTCTAGTCCGGCCGAAGAGTTGACCCGCCTCGGCCCACAGTTGGCATGAACCAATGACGAACCGACTCCGTCGATCGTCACATCCGTCATCTACGCTTGGAGTTCAATCTCAACCTCGGTCCGACCAACACGTAGCTCCCGCTAAACTTAACGCTCCCCGGTCCTCGACAAGTGGTAGCTCCAAACACAAACCATGGAATCCATCCATGCACGGTGAGTACGTAGGTGCACGAGTCATCTACTCCAACGCGTTCGATGTACATTCTACCCTTCTAGATTATTCAACAAGACTAAATTTTAGGGTCTTAACTTAACCAATGTATCCCAACAAGGTGCACTGCACTAGGAGTAAGTCCTAACCCACGAATACTCAAAAAGGGGTTCTAAGAGTCCTAAAAACAACAATTTAAGTTTCCAAACAGCAAACACACACTTGGCGTTCATGCCAAAACGGAGTTATTCCCGGTCCTATTCCCTCGAGGAATCGCGATTGGTCGCTCCCCATGCTTCTACTCAAAGTAGACAGCAAGCACAAGCACATAATGGGCATGAATCTCATCCCAAAGTGGTCTACAATAATACCCCAACGTCCAATACAGTTTCCACTTCAAACAATGAACACCGTTGTCTATATTGGGGTCTACAATAAACTATGGGTTACTCTTAGCAAGAAACTTTAGATCACTTAAGTCCTAACTTATACTCACATCCATGACATGTTTCTTGACCTCAAACAACAACTCTAAGCTAGTGAAGTACAAGTTCAAACCCATTTCTATGAACATGGTGCAAACCAGTGAGCTCTATGTTTCACTATGTTTCTGTCATCACTTGCAAAAATCATTTAAAATCGAATACTTGTCCAAATCAGGATTTATTGGTCTTCCCAGAAATTTCTAAGTTTCTACTAAAATTTCCTAGTTATAAGGATCTTCAAATAAGGTCATTTAGACACTCTTACGGGTCCATCTTTAACAAGTATATTGACTTCCAAAACAACAGATCAGATCAACACAGTCATGGGATAAAATCTATTTAAAATATTATATTGTGTTAGATCATTATAAATTTTAGAATCTAGTTTCTGGCACATGACGTGACAACACTTCCAAAATTAAATTGATTCTACCAAGTAGATTTTAAGTTATATCCTTTTTGGGTATCATCCAAAAATAGGGCAGTAACAACAGCAGTTCTGTTTACTAAAATCTAGTTCAGTTTGCATGATTTTATTGACATAGCTACATGGTCCAAATTGAAACGTAGGTCTTAGATACATCCAACATTGACATAATAATATTTCAGATCATTCCCATTAGCATGCAGTGAGATACAAGTCATTCTTTCCACAACAGTAACCATAAAAACAGCTTCTTTCTATTCTGACCAGCATTCAAGTTTGTAATTTATTTTAATATCAAGAAAAATCATAAAAATCTTTAAAATTTACTGAAGGTGTACGACACCTATAGGATCATCCTCTAAAAGTTTCAGATCAAAATTCCAAGTGTTGTTCATGCAATGAGCTATGGACTGACAACAAAAATTCAGACTTTTTAACAGGATATTTTGTTTGACTACTTGACACAAAACGAGTTATTCAAGTTCATTTATAGGGCATGCATGTCATTTTTTTTTCCAGTCATCAAACACCATTCAACCATCCAAAAACAAAATAAGAGATTGGAAACACCCACCTTGTTCGTAGCTTGTTCTTGCTTGAAGGCCCTCCTTGACTCTTCTAGCTCCTTATTTCCTTTCCTTTGCTTTGGGCTCCTTGTTATCCTTCTCTTTGGCTTCTCTTCTTCTTCTCACCCCAAATGAGTATCTAAGTGTATTAGGGATGGAGTTTGGAGGTATAGGAAGAGAGTAGGAGTTTGTAAGAGTGAATGGAGGAGTGAAGGGGGTTTTTAACAACACAAATGAGAAGAAAGTCAAGGGGTGGCTGGATTTTTAAGCCCATGGGCAAGATAAGAATTGTATCATCAACAAAGAGATTGGCTCTCTTGGGTGGTGATGTGATGGGGTTCTTACAAAACTCATCATGGTGTTTTTGGTTCAAACCCTAACCCTAGTCTCATTCCTTATCTCTTTTTCCCTCCATATAGTGGCCGGCCAAACCCTTTGGGCTTGACCCATATTGGTTTGGTTCAAGTGTTGTGGTTGGGTTTGTTTCATTGGGCTCACAAGTCCAACTCAATATGTACATACATACTTATATATATCTATACATATATTCGTATGCACAATGTAGGCTATTAGTGAGAAAAACAATTTCTTTAACCAAAAATTATAATTTTATAGCTAGTAGAATCTAGTTCGTAATACAAGACGTATTCGTCAAAAATTGGGGTTGTTACAGTTTTAGTACTGCAGTGTTTGTGATTCCAGATTTACAAAATTGTTGTATCTTGCTACTTTCTGGTTTTACTTGACTATTCTATCTATGTTGAAAAATTATGAAACTTTATTTTATGATACTAAACATACAAGGGAATACCCCAATTTTTCTTGGATTTAATCAGTGAGTTTTCATACTGTTTTCCCGTTCTTGAATACAAACTTTTGATTTCTGGCTGAACATGTTTTCTAGATACAAATCTGTTTTGAGACTTGTTTTTGTAAAATACCATATGGCTTATATATATTTGCTGGATTCGTCCGAGAGTCTATTTTTCAGATTTTCTGATGGATCCAGATTTGTACATTTGTAGCTATTGAAATTCCATATTTTGTGTAGTGCTGTCATGTTGTCCCGAACTAGAATTTTCGTTATTCCAATCTTTTATGAGTTGTCTTTTACCTGTACATGTTTATCTTACAATCTGAACCTGTTACTTGTTTGTACCATGTTATTCTTGCCCTGTTTTGTGCACGTATATGCCTGTTTGATAATAATAACAAATAATCAAGCCAGGGTTAAGGGAAAGATCTAGTAGTTGACAATATAAGAGTCTGTACTTGGAAGGGGACTCGTGTTTCCCGTATGACAAGTTACCAGGTCAAGTTTACCGACCTAGTTATTGATCAAGTTTACCGACCAAGTTACCGATCAAGTTACCGACCAAGTTACCGATCAAGTTTACTGACCAAGTTAATTTCCTGACACCGATCAAGTTTACCGACCAAGTTAATTTCCTGTTACCGATCAAGTTTACCGACCAAGTTTTGTGATCCTGTGAATACCCGAGTACATGACCTGTAGAATCCCCTACGAAATCTAAACGTAACTTGATTGTATGTAACAATCATGCGGTAAAAGGATGGACGCATGAAGTGCTACCTAGTTAGATAATATACAAGACTTGAAACAACATGATTACTTGACACTTGCTACTTGTTACTTGTTTACATGATACTTGTTCACTTGACACATAATACATGCCATTTGTACTTGTTCATCTTGCTAAGCTAGTTGTTCTATTTTGTCATCATGTCTAATCCATGCTATATATTTTATTCTTTCCTGTACTTGTTGCCTGCACTACTAGCGACCCGTAACTTGCATTGACGGGCAGTTTGTTTTCTTTTCCTCTTCCTGCAAATTTGCTAAATTGCAAAATTTGGAGATCAGCTGCCAGATGGAGTAGGTGATATGAGATTCTAGATGCTGTAAATTTGTAATTATTAATTCTTGTTCCTTCTTTTGAACAATTGTACTTGATTACTTGGATTATTTGAATTTGGGCAATGTGACCCAGGATTATTGACTTGTTTAGATCTGGTTTATTTGAGATTATTATATTTTGGTTTCAAGTAAATTTCTGTTGGTATATTGATTCATATATGCATACGTGGTTGACTTCTCTTGCTTGCTACTCTGATTATTTTTGTGAATTGTTGTAAGGATCTTGATAGCTTATGGATAATAAAAATCATTCGCTGGGCTTAGTCACGTATCCGTATTCCGTATTCCTTTTTGGGAAACGGGGCGTGACAGTAATCAATGATCGATAAACTATGGTCGATAAATAATATTTGTAACCCCCATTCCCGACACTAAGTATTTTCCATGTATTTTCTATAAATTGAATTTTTATAAATTTATTTTGTGCTAAATTTGTTTCAGATCTTTTATTAAAGTGTTTTCTAATTGAAAATTTTATTCATTTCGAATAACGGGGTATTTTGATCTTATTTTCTATATCTTATTGATCGACTATTTATATATGAGCCAAGATCAAATATATTATTATTATTGGAATATTTTAATCTTATTATTATTATTGTTATTATTATTACTACTTTTGTTTGTTTATTAAAAATCTATTCTCATTTATTAAATTGTATTTGTAGTTATTTCAAATTATTTCTATATTGTAATACAAATTATATTTTGTTATATAATCATATTTTTGTTTGGTTATTCTTTCCCATATTGGATTTAACCAAGAATCCTATAGCCCTATTCCTTTTTGGATCATACCTCGAATCCAATATCCTATTAAACCCCTATATATACTATTATGTTTAACCCTAACCTACCCTAACCTCTAACCTAACACTAGCTGCCAAACCTACCCCCTATACTGTTGAGACCCTACCCTGGTTCACCATCATCTTCTTCCTCTCACATATGTTTCCCGCCCAACCCCTACTCTACCTTTTCGGCCTTCTTCTCCGGCAACTTCCCCATCTTAGTCGACATCCTAGTCGACGCCATCGCCAGAACCCAACTTCCGCCCTCCGCCTTCATCCTCCATCCTGTCTTCGTTGCCAACCCACCGAGGCCTTCATCTACCCTGCCCCCCCGTGTCGTCATCGTCTTCCTCTTCCCATCCGCCTCGTCGACCTTGTCTTTGCCCTTTCCATTGTCCCCGCAACCACCGAAGACCCCTTCCCCCATCGTCGTCGTCTTCGAACACCCAAACCCCATCATTCTGACCTCCTCTATTTCTGTGCGAAATAGAGCACCGCTCGAGCTCTGATTTCCTCGTCGATGTGTCGCTTCATGATAGCCAGTGTCGCCTCATTGTACTCTGCCCTGCCTCGCAACCATCGTAGTCACTCTCTGTCTTCTCCTCCCTTCCCGCTCGACTCTGACCTCCCTGCTACTTCCCTCCAGTCGAGCCAACAACCGATAGAACCCCTTCTATCCTCTATGTTCGACAGCAGCGCCCCATTTGCCGTCGACAACCTACATCCAGTCACCCGCCGTCTTGCCGAAGCCTCTCACCATTACTGTTGTATGCTGTTTTGGAGGATTGTTGTGTTTGCCGAAGTCGCTGTTTGCTGTTGGATCCAAAATTGGTGTTTGGTGTTTTGTGAAGGGGGATTTGATGTTTGGAGTTTTGGAGTTTTAGTTTTTGCTATTTGTGACGAGGGAAGATTTGTGATTGTGTGTGCTGTTTTGATTGGGTAGATTCGCCGTGTGCTGTTTTGTGGGGGATCCTTTGCAGTTTTGTTGTTTGCTGACTTGGTTGCAATGTAGTTGCACGTAGTTCGCACGTGTTCTGTGCTTCCATGTTCGTGGATTCATCGCCCGGGATTCTTATCCCGTTATTCTAAATATTCGAAATTATCATCTTACAGGAAAGTCACTGTCCTCTTGAATTGTTAATTGTATCAAATTCAAGTTTTGTTGAAACTCTTGCAAGTAGATCCCTTTGTTATCGTATTGTATATTGTTCATCTCTTTCGTTGGGTCTATTGAGGGTTTACACGAGCTAACCCTAATATTCTTGACATCGTGCCACTTTTTTACTTCAAAGGTTGAATCATTCATGCGTTCATGTAGAATTGATTACAGGGTTACACATATAGTCACGACACAATGAATTGATTGTAGAGAGAATTGCTAGGTTGTATGTGGTTTGATCGATTGATGTTGATTGATGATAAATTGATGTATGCGTGTATTCTAATTTTATTCATCTTGTTATTGCACCCATCATGTTGATTATATAGTTTATCAACTAGAAGGATTGATACCCATCATGTTAAATTAAATTATTCCATGAAAATACCCTAAAACCTGTATCTTGCTTGCTAGCTGTATGTTGACTGTTATTTTTGACCCATTAGATGATCTCAAAACAAATTAATTTTTGAATATGAATTGTAGCCTTATCTTTCTAGTTTCCAGAACATCTTAAATTTTTGAATTCTGAGTTGTGTAGAAAAAGTTATGTCCGTTTTAATACAGCTGTGCTTGTAATTTCAGATTCTTAGATTATTGTACATTTCATGTTTAAACGGTAAAATGGCTGATCATATGTTAAAGTTTTACACTGATAATTTTTGGATTGTTAAAAATCATGATTAGGTGCCTCAAAAATATTTTTAATGAATTTACTATTGAGTTATTGCTAATTCTTAAAATATAATAACAAGATGTCGATTTTCTGCGTGAACATGAAATTTGTAAAGAACAGTGCGATTGACCAAGCTACTGTTGTCGGATTTTGAACTTTAAATATGCATTGGAACAGTGTAGAAGTCAAGTTTCTAGAATTTCCGACGGATTCAGATTTCGCTTTCTAAAATAGCGAGAAACTGTATTTTTGTACAGACTACTCTTGCTGTCCAGAATTATATATTCCAGCTTTTGATAGTTTAATTAATCCTATATCATTGTATTGCATGAATTGAAGCATGTATGTTGTATTGCATGATCCTAATGTCGTAATGTCATCGTCCTAAATGTCCTATTTCATGTTACCACCTTATTGTTCTTTTATTGTTACTATTGTTCACCCCATATCTCAAATTGTATATTGTATTATTACATTAATAAAATAAATAACAAACCGGGGTTTAAAGAAATGACTTGAGTAGTGAATAAGATAGTGACTGTGTCGGTCAGTATTTATTGACTGATTGTGGAGCGCTGACTACGGCACCCCAATCTCTCGTGTATTGCGTCACTGAATCGTATCAATGTATCAAATCTATGAATCAGTGAATCATCGTAATGTATCATGCAACAATATTGTATCTTAACAGTAATTATCGTACTGACACATGATCTAAAGAATTCACCACTCGGTCTAAACAAAATTGATTGTATGCATCGAACCTGTAATATGGGATGCAGTAGTACGTGCATTAGTTGGGACTAAAATGATTAATAGACATAAGGATTGACACAACATCGACATTGCATATTGTTCATTATTGTTTCCATTGATATCGAATATTGGCTAAGTGTTATTGATATTGATCATCGATTATCGCTATTGTCCCATGTTATGGATTCCTTTCGATCCACTGAATTCATTGTTATATCTTTATTCCATTGTTCCCTGCTTTCTCTTCTTGCTATCCATGACTTGCTCTAAGGACAATTTTTCTCCTCTTTTTAGATGAAGTGTTCACAGGTAATGAAGGAGAATTGCCTGCTGGGATTGGAGAACAAAGATTCTGATATTTTAATGCTTTCTAATTGCTCATCATTTTATTGAACTATTGTATTTAGATTTATTACTATTGTGTTTGGGATTTATTATTTATCGGACTTATGTCACAAATTTTATTATTATTTCCAAATGTTAGATTATTGTACTTGGATATTATATATTGCTTCATTTGACGTATTATTGTCCAGGAGATTATTATTATTGTCTGCACAATTGTTCTGTATTGATTATATTGTTGAGTTGATCGAATAAACGTTTTATGGGTGACGTTAGTCATTCGCTGGGCCAATGTCATATGCTCGTATTCCGTATTCTTGGGAAGCGGGGCGTGACAAGGTTATTAGTGGTATCAGAGCCCGAGTTTGAATAATATATCAGTCAAACATGACTAACGAAAAGAAGTTTGGCTTTGATTGATATATTAATCAGATATTGGTTTTTTTTTACCGGTTTGACTCAACAGTATGTGCAATACAGGAATCGCATGAACAATTGATAACCAACAATCTGGAAACTATACTTATTTGATTCTTCTTTGATCCCTTCACATTCAGTTCCTTCATTTCTTGTTATGTTTTATCCCTTCCATCCATTGATTCCTTGTTGGGTATAATTTTATTCTTTTGTACCCACTCCTTTGATTCTGGTGCTATCTTTTTCTTTGATTACTGTTTGGTTCATTGATTGGCGTCACTGGATCTAAAACGACATGTCAGCTGCTTGGAGTTTCACTATCAGAGTAGCACAACAGAAGCGTGGTGGGCCCATAACCCATAGGTCCCAAGATTCTTTTGTTGCTTCTCTTTCTTTGCATTGTTTGCTCGCTTATTCATTCATTTGCATTCGTCATCACTCATTGAATCATTATTTGACATCATTCTTGATCACTTCATTCATATCCATGTCCCTTCTTGTTCTAGTGTTGCCACCATTTTGTCTTTCCCTCTGAATCCCCTGTCTTATTATTTCATTAGTTTGTTTTTGCTTTGTCCTATGTATCGCCTGAGCAAATTTCGAGGACGAAATTTTGTTGTAAGGTGGGTAGAATTGTAACCCTCATTCCTGACAATAAGTATTCTCCGTGTATTTTATATAATTTGAATTTTTATAAATTTATTTTGTGCTAAATTTGTTTCAGATCTTTTATAAAAGTGTTTTCTAATTGAAAATTTTATTCATTTCGAATAACGGGGTATTTTGATCTTATTTTCTATATCTTGTTGATCGACTATTTATGTTTGAGCCAAGATCAAATATATATTATTATTGGATTTTTTTAATCTTATTATTATTATTATTGTTATTGTTATTATTATTACTATTTTTTATTGTTTATTAAAAATCTATTCCCATTTATTAAATTGTATTTGTAGTTAATTCGAATTATTTATATATTGTAAAACAAATTATATTTTGTTATATAATCATATTTTTGTTTTGTTATTCTGTCCCCTATTTTATTTAAACTCAGAATCCTAAGCCTTATTCCTTATTGGATCATACCCGAAACCCATTATCCTGTTAAACCCCTGTATATACTATTATGTTTAACCCTAACCTACCCTAACCTCTAACCTAACACTAGCCGCCAAACCTACCCCCTATACTATTGAGACCCTACCCCTGTTCACCCTCTTCTTCTTCCTCTCGCGCCTGTTTCCCACCCAACCCCTACTCCACCTTTCCGGCCTTCTTCTCCAGCAACTTCCCCATCTCAGTCGACCTCCTAGTCGATGCCACCGCCAGAACCCAACCTCCGCCCCCCGTCTTCATCCTCCATCCTGTCTTCATTGCCAACCCACCGAGGCCTTCATCGGCCCCACATCCCCCTGTGCTGCCTTTGTCTTCCTCCTCTCCTTTGCCTCGTCGACCCTGTCTTTGCCCGGTCTGTTATCCCCGCAACCACCGAAGACCCTTTCACCCGTCGTCATCGTTATCGAACATCCGAACCCCACCGTTCCGCCCTCCTATGTTTCGGTGCGAAATAGAGCACCGATCGAGCTCCCTCCTCGTCGCTGCGTCACTTCCTGACTGCCAGCGTCGCCCCACTATACTCTGCCCTGCCTCACGACCATCGTAGTCACCCCTCTGTCTACACCTCCCTTCCCGCTCGACTCTGACCTCCTTGCTGCTTCCCTCTAGTTGAGCCAAAAACCCATTGAACCCCCTATATCCTCTCTATTTGACAGCAGCGGCCCAATTATCGTCAACGCCCTATACCAAGTCTCTTGCCGTCAAAGTCGCCAAAGCCTCTATCCATTACTGTTGTATGCTGTTTTGGAGGATTGCTGCATTTTTCGAACTCTCTGTCTGTTGTTGGATCCAAATTCGGTGTTTGGTGTTTTGTGAAGGGGGGATTTGCTGTTTGGAGTTTTGGAGTTATAGTGTTTGCTGTTTGTGAAGAGTGAAGATTTGTGATCGTGTGTGCTGTTTTGATTGGGTAGATTTTTCGTGTGCTATTTTGTGGGGGATCCTTTGCAGTTTTGGTGTTTGCTGACTTGGTTGCTGTATAGTTGCACGTAGTTTGCATATGTTCCGTGCTTCCGTGTTTGTGGATTCGTCACCCGGGATTCTCCTCCCGTTATTCTAAATATTCACAATTATCTTCTAACCGCCAAGTCACTGTCCTCTTGAATTGTTAATTGTATCAAATTCAAGTTTTGTTGAAACTCTTGCAAGTAGATCCCTTTGTTATCGTACTGTATATTGTTCACCTCTCTCATTGGGTCTATTGAAGGTTTATACGAGATAACCCCAATATTGTTGACATAGTGCCATTTTTTGACTCCAAAGGTTAAATCTTTCATGTATTCATGTAGAATTGATAATAAGGTTGCACATATAGTCACGACACAATGAATTAATTGTAGAGAGAATTGCTAGGTTGTATGTAGTTTGACCGATTGATGTTGGTTGATGATAAATTGATGTATACGTGTATTCTAATTTTATTCCTCTTGTTATTGCACCCATCATGCTGATTATATAGTTTATCGACTAGTAGAATTGATACCCATCATGTGTTAAATTAAATTATTTCATGAAAATACCCTAAAACCTGTATCTTGCTTGCTGGCTGTATGTTGACTGTTATTTTTGACCCAGTAGATGATCTCAAAACAAATTACTTTTTGAATATGAATTGTATCCTTATCTTTCTAGTTTCTAGAGTATCTTAAATTTTTGAATTCCGAGTTGTGTAGCAAAAGTTATGCCCGTTTTACTACAGCTGTGTTTTTAATTCAAGATTCTCAGATTATTGTACATTTCATGTTTAAATAGTAAAAAGGCTGATCATATGTTAAAATTTTACTCTGATAATATCCAGATTGTTAGAAATCATGTTTAGGAGCTGAGAAAATATTTTTAATGAATTTATTATTGAGTTTTTGCTGATTCTAAAAATATAATAACAAGATGTCGATTTTCTGCCTGAACATGAAAGCTGTAAAGAATAGTGTGATTGACATAGCTACTGTTGTCGGATATTGAACTTTAAGTATGCGTTGGAATCGTGTGGAAGTCTAGTTTCTAGAATTTCTAACAGATTCAGTTTTTACTTTCTGGAACAGCGAAAAATTACATTTTTGTACAGACTACTCTTGCTGTCCAGAATTTTATATTCCAGTTTTTGATAGTTTAATTAATCCTATATCTTTGTATTGCATGAATTGAAACATGTATGTTGTATTGCATGATCCTAATTCCTAATGTCATCATTCTAAATATCCTATTTCATGTTTCCACCTTATTGTTCCTTTATTGTTACTATTGTTCACCCATGTCTCAAATTGCATATTGTATTAATAAAATAATTAACATGCCAGGGTTTAAGGGAATGACTTAAGTAGTGAATAATATAGTGAATGTATCGGCCAGTGTTTATCGACTGATTGTGGAGCACTGACTACGACACCACAATCTCTCGTGTGTTTCATCAATGAATTTTATCAATGAATCGTATCAATGTATCGTATCAGTGAATCATCGTATTGTATCATGCAATAATATTATATCGTATCAGTGATTATCATACTGACACATGATCTATAGAATTCACCATTCAGTTTAAACGAAATTGATTGCATACAACGAACATGTAGAATGGGATGCAGTAGTACGTGCATTAGTTAGAATTAAAATGATTAATAGACATAAGGATTGACACAACATCGACATTGCATATTTTTCATCATTGTTTCCATTGATATCGAATACTTGCTAAGTGTTATTGATATTGATCATTGATTATTGTTTCCAAATATTGAATCATTGTTGCACCAATGCATCGATTATCGCTATCATCCCATGTTATTGAATCCTATCGATCCATTGAATTCATTGTTATATCGTTATTCCATTGTTCCCTGCTTTCTCTACTTGTTGTCCATGACTTGCTCTAAGAACAAAATTTCTCCTCTTTTTAGATGAAGTGTTCACAGGTAATGAAGGAGAATTACCTGCTGGGATTGGAGAACAAAGATTCTGAGATTTTAATGCTTTCTAATTGCTCATTGTTTTGTTGAACTATTGTATTAAGACTTATTACTATTGTGTTTGGGATTTATTATTGTATCGAGCATATGTCCCTGATTTTATTATTGTTTCAAGACGTTGGATTATTGTACTTGGATATTATATATTGCTTTATTTCAAGTATTATTTTTCATAAGATATTGTTATTGCCTGCGCAATTGTTTCGTATTGATTATATTGTTGAGTTGATCAAATAAACAGCTTATGGGTGACGTTAGTCATTCACTGGGCCAGTGTTATGTGCTCGTATTCCGTATTTTTGGAAAGCAGGGCGTGACAATATTCCATGGGCCAATAGTCGGTAAACAATAAACAATAATCAATAATCGATGACCAATAATCAATAAAAATAAATCAATAATCAATGTTCAGTGCAAATCTTTAGGTCTATCAATCTTTTATTAACATATCTAATGCACGGAATTCTGCGTCCCATACCCCAGGTTCGGGTGCATACAATCAAGTGAACGTTTAGACTATAGTGGTGAATTTTACAGAATCATGTACTCGCGTCTTGCATATCAATGACTAATGGCCGATGACCGATGACCAATACACAATAAATCGGGATACTGTAGTCAGTAATCTGCAACCAATCGATGACCAATATGACCGATAATAATGACCAATATTGGTTGTGAGCAATATCCCCTTTCGAGTACACTCTTATTACCCGGGCTTGTTATTATTTTATTAACAATCAGTTATGAACATACAATTAATATGATCAATGAGAACGGTGGAATCAAGAATTATGCAACGGGTACAATCGATGAGAATTGTAGTATTAACATAATATCAAGAAGATATCAAGGCTATACAATACATGAAATATATGTGGTTAAATTCATTAATTATGGAAAATAGCCGGTTTATACGCAAAAACATAACAATGCAGGTTGTGGACAGCAGCACCTATTGGTACTCAAATTCACTTTCCTGCTGCTACGGGAATGCAAATCCGATTCCATCAGAGATTCTGGAAAGTATAATCTCTGCCGGTTCCAACGCATAACCATCAATTGATCAAACAACATACAACCTAGCAATTGACTCTACAAAAATTAATCGTGTTATGAGATGCATGAAAATTTCCTATCATCAATACTATATCATGTATGCAAGATTCAATATTTTTTGAACCAAAGTTGCATGATGTCAAGAATAGTGGGGTTAGCTCGTGTAAACCCTCAATAGACCCAATAAAGGAGATGAACAATGTACAATACGATAAACAAAGGGGTCTACTTGCAAGAGTTTCAACAAAATTTGAATTTGATACAATTAACAATTCAAGAGGAAAATTGACTTGCTTTTATAAATAGTGAAAACGAATACTAAGAATAATGGGATAAGGATCACAAAGCAATGAAACCACGAACTAACAATTTAGCGTGTGCGAAATACGTGCACACAAAGAGCCAAGGCAACCACAGAACTCAAAAAGACTGCAACGGCAGCAGCTACAGTAGAGGGAGAGGGAGAGGGAACAGCGGCGGTTAGCGATGGCGTCACCGACAAGGAGCGACGGCAGGGTCATCAACGGAGCAAGGGGGCGGTGCTGACGACGGAACAAGGGAAAATAGCGCCGGGTTGGCTGGCTGTCAATGTCGAGGACAGGGGAGGAGGCTCAAGGGGTTGCGGGTGTGGCAGCAGCGTCGATAGGAGGTGTTGACGGGAGTTGGCGACGAGGTGATGTCGCAGGAGTTGGAGGATGGCCGGAGAAGATGAACGAAAAGGGGGTTTGGCTGATTTGGGCGGGAGACGATCGGGAGAGAGAGAACAAGAGGAGCGAGGAGAGGGAATAAGCGGATAAGGTTTCAATTTGTGCAATTTTTATGGTTTGTACTAGGGTTGTATTTATAGGGTACAATTAGGATATTGGGTTAGTAGTTTAGGATCCAATAAAAGCGGTTTTGGGTCAAGAACAATTGAAATTGGATTTTAGGATTTAATAAGAGATGAGTTTAAAATAATAGGGTTCAAATAAAAATACCCACAATTAAATAGAAGAAAATAGAATCAATAAGAACAGCTCAACAAGAAAAATGAAGAATTGCATGAACAAGATTTAATTAAAATAATCAAGAAACTAAAAAAAACAGAGTATTTTATTCAATTACAAAGAAAAAATTTAAACAAACGGAAAAAATGAAAATAGCGGAAATGGTAGTTACAATCCTACCCACCTTACAAATAAATTTCGTCATCGAAATTTAAGCAAGTGGTAGTAGGGTAACCCCGAGGAAAAGAAAGGAACAAGAACTACTTAAAAAGATGGGGAAACCTCTTCCGAATCACACTTTCAAGCTCCCAAGTCGACTCACAAGGCGAGTGAGGATTCCAAGCAATACGAACCAACTTGAAACCTTATTCTTCAAAATCTTCTCCCGCTGGTCCACAATCGAAATTGAATGAATCTCATAAGTCAAATTTGGTTGAACCGACAACTCCGAATAGTCAATAACATGACTATCATTCCTGACATACTTCCTGAGCTGAGAAACATGGAAAATGCATGCACTCCAGCAAGAGCTGGCAGCAACGCGAGTATATAGGCCACCTTGCCTACTCGCTCCACCACATCGAATGGACCAATGAATCTAGGACTCAACTTGCCCCCACCACGAATCACACCTGTCCATGGAGACACCTTGAGGAATACATGGTCACCTACTTCGAACTCTAACGGTCTCCTGTTCATGTCAACCCATTTTCTCTGCCTGTCCTGTGCGGATCTGGGCCACTACATCAACAGTCTTCGTGATAAATTCTGGCCCCAAAAGCTTCCTCTCACCAATGTCATCCCAGCACACTGGTGATCTACACTTTCGACCATACAAGACTTCATATGGAGCTACCTGAAGACTAGCTTGGTAGCAATCTTTGTATGAAAACTCCACCAAGTGTAGATGATCTTCCCAAGATCCTTCAAACTGAAGCACACAAGACCTCAACATATCCTCCAATGTCTAAATAGTCCTCTCAGATTGACCATCTGTTTGTGGATGGAATGCAGTACTGAACTTTAGCTTACTCTCATGACTATTCTGAAGACTCTCCCAAAATTGCGATCTGAATCTAGTATCTCTGTCTGATATAATACTGACAGGAACACCACGCAATCTCACAATCTCTTGCATATACCTCTCTGTAAGGCTCTCTGTAGACTGACCAACTCTGGAAGCAATGAAATGAGAACTCTTCGTCAAGCAATCCATAATCACCCAAATGGCATTGTGACCTTTGGGACTTCTAGGCAAAGCAGTCACAAAATCCATAGTGATATTCTCCCACTTCTACTCTGGAATAGGACGCGGTTGAAGAAGTCCAGCAGTCCTCTGATGTTCTGCTTTCACTTGCTGACAGATCAGACACCGAGAAAAAAATATTGCAACATCCCTCTTCATACCCTGCCACCAGAAATGCAACTTCAAATCCCGATACATCTTCGTGCCACTGGGATGAATAGAATATGGCAAACGGTGAGCTTCTTCAAGTAACTTCTGCATGACTTGTCCCTTCGGAACACATACGCGAGTCCCAAAGCGGAGAGATCCATCTTCATGAATCACCATATCAGTTCTCGAACTAGCCTCAACATCAGTTCGAAACTGCTGGAATTGCACATCACCAGACTGTGCTTCCTTAATCTGATCCACCAAAGACGACTGCAACTGATGCACCATACAACTTTGCTCAGAACCAGGCAATACCATATCCAAATCTAATATCCTCATAGTTTCCACAAGCTCTTTCTGCTCAGTAAGAACCATAGCAACAGGTCTTCTGCTCAAAGTATCAGGTACCGAATTAATCTTGCCAGGATGATACTACAAACTGATATCATAATCTACCATCAATTCTAACCATCGCCTTTGCCTCATATTTAGCTCCTTCTGAGTGAACACATACTTGCGACTTTTGTGGTCAGTGAAAATCTCCACTCGGTCTCCAAGTAAATAATGCCTCAAAAGCTTTAAGGCAAAAATCACAGTAGCAAGCTCCAAATCATGTGTAGGATAATTCTTCTCATGCGACCTCAACTGTCTAGAGGAATTAGCGACAACCTTGCCTCGTTGCATCAAACCAACACCCAAACCTCTACCTGAAGCATCACAGTGAATTACGAAACCTCCTGATCGATCCGGTATAATCAACACAGGTGCTAATGTCAACCGATTCTTCAATTCAGAGAAGGCTTCTTCACAGGACTCATCCCACACAAACTTCTGATCCTTCCCAGTCAACTTGGTCAATGGTCCTGCAATCTTCTAGAAATCCCAAACAAACTTTCTGTAGTAACCCGCTAGACCAAGAAAACTCCAAACTTTCGATACTGACTTCGGCATTGGCCAATCCTTAACCACAGAGATCTTAGATGGATCGATAGAAACTCCATCACCAGAAATAATATGACCAAAGAAAGCCACACGATCCAGCCAAAACTCACACTTGCTAAGCTTCCCATTCAAACGATGATCCCTCAAAGTTTGCAAAACAACCTTCAAGTGCTCAGCATGCTCATCCCGATTCCGAGAATAGATAAGAATATCATCAATGAACACCACTACAAACTTGTCCAAGAAGGGAGACAAAACCCGATTCATCAAGCTCATAAACATAGCTGGAGCATTAGTAACTCCAAAAGGCATCACCAAAATTCATAGTGCCCATACCTTGTACAAAAAGCAGTCTTCTATACATCCTCGGCTTTCACCTTAACTTGGTGGTAACTAGAATGGAGATCCAGCTTCAAAAATACAGAAGTGCCTCCCAATTGATCAAATAGGTCATCAGTCCTTTGCAGCGGATACCTATTCTTCACTGTGACATTATTGAGCTCACGGTAGTCAATACACAACCTGCGACTACCATCCTTCTTATTGATGAACAGAACTAGAGCTCCCCAAGGTGAAACACTTGGCCTGGTAAAATCTCTATCCAGCAACTCCTAAATTGCTCCTTCAATTCAGCCAACTCAACTGGAGCCATTCTGTACGGACTCTTAGAGATTGGAGTTGTACCTGGCTGAACATCAATACTTAATACCACTTCACGATCTGGTGGTAATCCTGGCAATTCCTCAGGAAAAACATCTAGAAAATCCCACACAACCAACGGTGTGACAACATCATCAGCACACACTTCCTCCATAACTCCAGCTTCCTGACTAGCCAACTTCTCAACACAAGCAAGCGGCGTTTCACCTGCACAGAATTTAAATTCCTGATGTTCTGGTATTTGGAACACCACCTTCTTATTGCGGCAGTCAATCGCAGCATGAATGGCACTAAGCGAATCCACCCCCAGAATAACATCAAAACTGGAATTATTGATGACAATCAGATCGGCAACAAAATCGACACCACCAATAACCTAGGGACTCTGCTCACAAATCTGAGAACACACGACAACACCTCCATCTATAGAAATGTTCCAAGCTACTGGCATAGCGCTGCAAGCCAAGAGATGTAGATCGACGAAGCAGGAAGAAACAAAGGAATGAGTTGCACCATAATCAAAAAGAGCATGAGCAGGAAAGGAATGAACAAGGTTAATGCCTATCTAGAAGTCAAAGTGAGAACAAAAAAGGCAGGAGCAAACTGCAAGAAATAGACATGAATGGAAGGCAAACATGAACAAAAAAATGATACAAGAATAAAATAGCAAGGGAAATCAAAATGAAATACAAAATAAAAACAATTAAAGATATTCTCTGCTACAATGCCCAAAGCAGTCTCAGCATCCTGCGTAGTTAAGTTGTAAGCCTAACCACGACCTGTAGAAAGATTGCCCCGACGAGCGGCTTTCCTCTGCTGAAAGATCTGCCTCTACGGGGGAAGTGGTCCACCCTGACCACGAACAAGTGCTCCCTACGGAGCGGAACCTCCCACTGGTGCAAGAGTCCTGGACCTAGGGCAATCACGAACCATATGATCATTGCCTCCACATAGAAGGAACAAGCGATTCGCTATCCTGCAATCTTGACGCAAATGCCTCGTCTTGTGACAGTGAGTACAGACTAGGTTCGGCCTCTGGATAGCAAGTGGTTAAGGTAATGCCCTAGCAGGAAGGGGTGGAGCCGGCCTCCTAATAAGCCCACCAGAAGGTTTAGCAGCAACAGGGTGCAAAACAGACTGCTCAATAGCACGCGTCCTAGTGCTAGTCTGCTCCTGAATCCTTGCAGCATCTAGAACATTAGCATAAGAACGAAGTCGCAAGGCAGCAATATGGTCCTGAATCTCAGTGTCCAATCCCAACAGGAAATGACGGCCTCTATCTTCGTTATTTGCGACCATAGAAGTAGCAAAACAACTTAGTCGGGCGAATTCTGCAGCGTACTCGTCCACGGTCCGACTCCCCTGATTCTAGACAGTATTTAGTTTAACGTCGATACTTTATGAAATAACAACGAAAAGAATGAATAAATGCTATCTGACAACCTGGGTTAAAGAAACAAACTGTCGTTCCATTTCATTCTTAGTGACATTAGGGAAGAACTTTGTGAGGAAGCTCTCAGTGAAAGTGGCCAAGCGAATGGGTCGGCCCAGTCATTCAGCCTCAGTTTGCCACCAGATGTAGGCAAGATCCATGGGTTGGATGCTTACAACATCCACACGATCCACATCTGCTACACGTGCTGCAGTCAACAACTGCTCAGTCCTGATAAGCCATTGCTCGGCTACAAGCGGACCTTCAATGCCCGAGAACATATCTTGGTGGAGCCTCATGAAATCTGCCACATTACCAGGTTTCGGTGGTAGCAATCCAGGTACAGGCACAACGGGTTCTCTGTTAGCAGCTTCATAAGCCATTCTCAACTGTTCAGTATGTTCCCGTTGCATCTGTATCAATAAATCGTTGTGCTTGCGCTCCATTCCCATCAACTGTGCAACAGTGGGCTCATCAGACTGATCATCCCCTGCAAGGGAAGATGAAGCACCCTTTCTAGCTAAGGTCTGCAATAAAAATAAAACGGTTAGCATCTAGATCATAAGTTAGATATCAATTGTTCATGCAATCACTGTATTGCACCTACTGTTGAGTTAACCCGATTAAAATCCAAATCTGATTAATATATCAATCAAAGTCGAACTTTCTTTCGTTAGTCGCGTTTGACTGATATATTATCCAAACCTGGGATCTGATACCACTAAAAATCTTTTCACGCCCCGCCTCCCAAAAGTACGGAATACGAGTAGATGACATTGGCCCAGCGAATGACTAACGTCAATCATAAGCTATTTATCCGATTAACTCAACAATATAATGAATACAGAACAAATGCACATGCAATAATAATCTTATGAACAATAATACTTGGAATGAAACAATATAAAAATATCTAAATAGAATAATAATCCAACATCTGGAACAATAATAAAATCCGGGACATAAGCACAATACAATAATTAATCCAAACACAATAGTTACAAGTCTCAATACAATAAGTTCATTAAAAATAACATTCAATTATAAAGCAGTAGTTCCTTAGAAATTTTGCTCTCCAATTCCAGCAGGCAATTCTCCTTCATTACCTGTATACAATTCATCTAAAAGGAAAAAAAGTTTGTGCTTAGAGCAAGTCATAAACAGCAAGTAGAGAAAATAAGGAACAATGGAATAACGGTATAATAATGAATCAATGGATCAATAGGAACCAATAACATGGGACGATAATCAATAATCAATATCACGATAATCGATGCAATGGCTATAAACAGTGATTCAATATTCGGTAACAATAATCAATGATCAATAACAATAACACTTTGCCAATATTCGATATCAATAGAAACAATGATGAACAGTATGCAATGTCAGTGATGTTTCAATCCTTATATCTATTAATCATTTTAATCCTAACTAATGCATGTACTACTGCATCCCATTCTAAATGTTCAATGCATACAATTAATTTTGTTTAAAATTGAGTGGAAGATTCTATAGTTCACGTACTGGGTATGATGACGATAACAATATAACACGGGCCATGTGTAATTTCTTACACGATAACGATAACGATAATAACACGGGCCATGTGTAATTTCTTATACGATGACGATAACAATAATAACATGGGCCATCATCTAAGTACAGTCTCCATATCATCAACTACTCTAGTCAATCCCTTAAACTCAAACTTGTTAATTATTTATCAATGCAACAACACAATATCCAATTTGAGACATGAGATGAACAATAGTATCAATAGGGGAATAATAGGATGATAACGTAGAACAGGGCAATAAGAATGATCAAAATAACTTATTGGGATCATGCAATGCAACACACATACTTTAATTCATGCAACAATACGATATAGAAATAATTAATCTATTAAAATCTGGACTATATAATTCTAGATAGCAAGACTAGTCTGTACAAAAGTGCAGTTTTCTGCTGTTTCAGAAATTGAAAACTAAATCCATCAGAAATTATAGAAACTAGACTTCCACACGGTTCCAATGCATATTTAAAGTTCAAAATCCGACAAAAGTAGCTAGGTCAAACACTTTGTTCTTTACAGATTTCATGTTCAAGCAGAATATCGGCATCATGTTATCTTATTTTTTGAATCAGCAAAATCTTAATATTAAAATCATTAAAAATATTTTTTAAACTCCTAGAGATGTAAAGCAATAATCTGGAAATTATCAGAGTAAAATTGTAACATTTGATCATCCTTTTTACTATTTAAACATGGAAGATACAAGAATCTGAAAATCTAGAAGTAAGAACACAGCTGTTGTAAAACGGGTATAACTTTTGCTACACAACTCGGAACTCAAAAATTCAAGATGTTTTGGAAACTAGAAAGATAAGGCTACAATTCTTGTTCAGAAAGTAATTCAATTTATGATTATTTACTTGGTCAAAAATAGCAGACAACATACAGTCAGCAAGCAAGATACATGTTTTAGGGTATTTTTCATAGAATAAATTTAATTAAACGTGATGGGTATCGATTCTTTAGTCAATAATTTTATAATCAGCATGATGAGTGCAATAAAAAGATGAATAAAATTAAGAACACTTACTTACATTAGTTTATCATCAATCATTCATCAATCGATCAAACAACATACAACCTAGCAATTGTCTCTACAATAATTAATCGTGTTATGAGATACATGAAAATTTCCTATCATCAATACTATATGATGTATGCAAGATTCAATATTTTTTGAATCAAATTGGCACGATATCAAGAATATTAGGGTTAGCTCGTGGAAACCCTCAATAGACCCAACGAAGGAGATGAACAATGTACAACACGATAAACAAAAGGATCTACTTGCAAGGTTTCAAAAAACATGAATTTGATACAATTAACAATTCAAGAGGAAAATTGAATTGCCTTATAAACGGTAAAAATGAATACCAAGAATAATGGGATAAGAATCCCGAAGCATTGAACCCACGAACTAACAATTTAGCGCGTGCAAAATACGTGAACACAAAGAGCCAAGGCAACCACAGAACTCAAAGAGACAGCAATGGCAACAGCTACAGTAGAGAGGGAGAGAGAGGGCACAGCGGCGGGCGGCAATGGCGTCACCGACGAGGAGCGACGGTGGGGTCGTCGACGGAGCAAGGGGGCGGTGCTAACGACGGAACAAAGGATAATAGCACCGGGGTTGGCTGGCTATCAATGTCGAGGACAGAGGAGGAGGCTCAGGGGGTTGCGGGTGTGGCGACGGCATCGACAGGAGGTGTCGACGGGAGGTGGCGATGAGGTTAGGTCGCCAGAGAAGGCGAACGGAAAGGGGCTTTGGCTAATTTGGGCAGGAAATGATCGGGAGAGAGAGAAGGAGAGGAGAGAGGAGAGAGAATAAGCGGCTAGGGTTTCAATTTGTGCAATTTTTATGGTTTGTACGTGGGTTGTATTTATAGGGTACAATTAGGATATTGGGTTAGTGGTTTAGGATCCAACAATAGCTATTTTGGGTCAAGAACAATTGAAATTGGGATTTAGGGTTCAATAAGAGATGAGTTTAAAATAATAGGGTTCAAATAAAAATACCCACAATTAAATAGAATAAAATAGAATCAATAAGAACAGCTCAACAAGAAGAACAGAGAATTTCTTGAACAAGATTTAATTAAATAATCAAGAAACAAAAAAATAGATTATTTTATTCAATTACAAGTAAAATATTACAATAGGGGGAAAGATGAAAATAGCGGAAACGGTAGTTACAAATTTGAAAGAACTTTGTGAATATGAATTGTAGCCCCATGAGTCTATTTTCTAAAACATTCGACGAAATTGAATTCCCAGTTATTCTATGAGATATCAGTCATTTAGTACTGTTGGGTCTGGATTTCCACATTCACAATTTCATGTATATCACCTAGATTTATTAATAAACAGAACGTGTCTAACAGTAAAAATAAAATGTGAAATAAATTTGGCTGAGACTAGACTTGCTTAAGAATGACCCTGAATTTTTATGGAATTATTTGATGAGTATTCAGACCCATATGTACATGTAAAGATGACTTTAAGTTTCTGCATAAACATTAAATCTGTAAAGAATAAGAATTTGAACCAAGTGTCTGTGATTTTTATATATCGTGTGTATATTCGCTGGAACAGGTAGAGCGTCTAGTTTCTAGAACTTCTGACAGATCAAGATTTTCTTTTCTGTAGCAGCGGGAATATCTGTTTTTGTACAGTAATGTTCTGCTGTCTAGATTGTATTAATTGTGTTGATTAAATATAAATGCATCTTGCCTTGTCTGAAATGTGTAGAATAGTCACACCTTGCATTACACATCATTGAAACCTTTTTGTATATTCACATTAGGATGTAATAAAATAATAACAACCCAGGTATTATGGGTTGACTTGGTAGTGAACAATAAAGGGGACTGTACTCGGAAGGGAGCTCGTGGTTTCCCTACCATTACTAAATAACTGGATAACTAAATAACTAAATAACTGGATAACTTCATATTATTCCATGGACATTGATACCGAATAACTGAATGACCGAATAACTGAATAACTGAATACTGAAAATCATTTACATGTTTCTCGATGTAGCGCCCAGAATTTCCAATATAATATCTCAGAAATACGTGGCACAATTTCCAGCATCAACCTCAATGTAATACTAAACATAGCCAAATCACATACAAAATTTTCAACTTTTATTACATCAATTCTTACAAAGCACAACGGAAAAAAATTAAACACCCTGTATTACAATTTCTTTCTGTTACAATTTACATAAGCCACAACATCAATCTACCACATGCATCCAAGTCCCAATGCTATAGGTACCTACCTATAAAACATGAGGCTAGAGATAACCTTAGCCCCCAAAACTATAGGGGTCAGCCATAACGGTGTGAGTGACATTAAAAGAAAAACAACATCAATAAAACATGAAGAATAAAATTACAAGTAACACATATCAATATTAATAACGAATGGAAAATGAAATAACGATAAATAAAATATGAAAACATCAAGTGAAACTAGACTAAGTGTCAAGTGTAGGAAAACAGAAAATGACATGCATAAAACCAAGTCAAGAAAACACAGATGCTATATGATAACTCTCTAACGCATACTTGTCGAATTCTATGCATTCCATACTACATAGGTCCGGTGCAAGCCCTTATCGTTCTCCACTTTATAGGGTTAAATCCCTCGTTATGCAACCAATCCTACTACGGTAACGGAAACAAGATCCAGACTACTCTGCGAATATGCATCACAACTCTCGATGCGCAATAATCATGTAAGAATAGCTAAAAAAACTAAAGAATCACCTCCCTACCATGTATCCCATGAATAGGTTTGCGAGACCCTCGACATGCAGATACACAAGGTACATTCTGTGAATAGACCCGCTGACCCTCGACACGAGAATGCACCCTACATGCTCCGTGAGTAGGCCTGCAGAAACTCGACACACGAACATACAAATGTTCTCTCGAGACAGAACGACACACAGTCCTGGAACGCATCCGTTGGACTAAAAACCCTAAGAGCATATACTTATGTTTCCCAAGTTCCATCACATCTCCACTAGTGCCTGTCCTTAAGTTGAATATTATTAAACACAATTTCTCTCCCTCTCTAGAGTTAGTGTATCCTGCCGGACTTAATTCCAAAAAAAAACCGCAAGATCCAACTGGTCAAAATTCACAAAATCACATTTTTGGGTTCACAGGAATCCCCCTCAACTTCTAGAGACTCACAAATGAGCATCAACGCCAAAACTTTCAATAAAACTGTTAATTTCATTAACAAAACGTTTATAAAAATGAAAACATCTTTAATCAACAAAACCCAACTTAATTGATATACTCATAAATTTCCAGAACGGAAGTAAGATATTAAATCCATTAAATAACTGGGAATCATATTTTGAAGTTGTAGAAAAACTCACAGAACATGAATTTCTTCAAAAATCATATATGTATCACTTCATAAGGTTATAGAAACATAGCTTAAATCCTATTATAAACAAAACATAATTCATTGTAAAATACTTAAATCTGTAGTAAAAACATCATCTAAAACAGTAGATAAATAATCCATAATATCGAAGAATCAATCATTAAAGAAAACAACAGAAAAGCTCACAAAAAGAAAACCATCAGCAAAGCACTGATAGTCGACTGTCAGAATAGTGCAAATTGACGGCGGTCGACTGTCAAGCCGAAATCCAGAAACTCATGAATTGCCAGTCGACTGCCACTTTTAATTCGGTCGACTGTCAAGTCCAAAAAAAATCCTGCAACTTTAAATTTCGTGCATGTTTTAACAAATACTTTAATAAACCTTGGCAAAATAATCAATTTGGAAAACCAAGTTCCTGAGATAATTTAATATGACTTTTAAAATATTTAGGATTTTATAAAATGAGTCAAAATCACATCAAGATCGTAAAAGAGTAAATTTTGGTAAAATCTTCAAAACAGTGAATGTAATTGTGCATGTGTATATATGAGTGTGTTTACATCAGTTAAATCATTGAAAACCCATCAGTTAGGAGTAGTGTAGTATCTCAATTCAACTCAGTTCTAAAACAATCAAAGATCCACTGAAAACTTCATAAAAATTCACAAAACTGAATTTTGCCAAAAAAAAAACCCATCAGACCCGAAAGCTGATACTCAAGCCCCTAACTTTCAAAACATGATTCTTTGATCCATAAACCCTTCTTGCAATTTGTTTAATTCATATACAATCTCTCATAATAGTTTACTCATTAAATGTATGCAATCAGGACATGATTTTAATCAAGTTTAGTTCATTAAAAATCCAAAACAGGGTATATTTACATACACACATAGTGAAGAATCCCTATTCTGTTTACCTTGAGTACTTTTTCAGCATATCACTTGTTATATTGTCACGCCCCGCTTTCCAAAAATACGGAATACGAGTATGTAACAAAAGCCCAGCGAATGATTTTCATCATCCATAAGTTGTCTTAAGAATCTTTACAACACATCACAGATATAATCAGAGTCGGAAACAAAATGGCATAACCATTCATGAATACTTGAAATAATTACCAACAGAAAACTTACTTGAAACCAAATACAATATCCTCAAATAAATCAGAGTCTGGAGAAAAACAAATATCCTGGGTCACATCGCCCAAATACAAATAATATCCAGGTCTCAAAATACAATTATTGTTCCAGCACAATACAAGATATAATAATAATAATCAAAAGCAACACTAATACTTCAAGTCTTCGATACCATCTTGAAGCTGTTCTCCATAATTTGCAATTCATCGAATGCAGGAAAGAGGAAAAGAGAAAACACAAGTACCCGTCAATTGCAAGTCGCGAGTCACAAATAGAGTAGGATACAAGCACATGGAATGGGGAAACTAACTAGCACATGGTATAGGTATGATGTCAACCTAGACGAGTAGCATGGCAAAAGTGTCAAGTGTACACGGCATAATTCTAGTGTCAAGTAAACAAGTATCTTATAAACATGCATCAAGTGTCACGTGTCAGGTGTTCATATGTCAAGTATCAAGTTTCATGTTTCATGTAATCAAGTCTCATGTATCATGTAGTCAAGTATCAAGCGAGCATGTATCATGTTCAAGTATCACATTCAAGTATCAGGTTCGATTATCAAGTTCAAGTCTAGTGTGATTACAATCTAGGTAGCACTTCATGCACCCCAAATTATATCACATGGTTGCTACAATACAACAGTTTCGCTTTAGATTTTGTAGGAAATCATGCAGGACAGTGTACTCAGGGACAAGCTCCAAGTATCATGTAAACAAGCTCCAAGTATCATGTAAATAAGCTCTAAAACCCAAAACAAGCTCCAAAACCCAAACAAGCTCCAGTGTCCTGTGTGTACGTGTCATGCAAATCGTGTCATGTAAATCGTGTCAAGCTCCACATGTAAACAAACTCCAATAACCAAATCAGGTTCTTCCGAGTACACATTTCTGCACTATCCACTACTAGATCTGTCCCTTAAACCTCGAATTGGTTACTTTTATTATTGTTATACAATGGAAATGAATGTGTGCGAAATAGTGTCAAATAAAAATTATATAATCAGGTTTAGGTTCAGGGAAACAAATCAGCATGCATGGATGATATACATTCACATATACGAGCAAAATAGTCTATGTTCATAATCAGGACAGCAAGACCAACCAGTACTAAATCAGTAATTCTAAGAGCTACAGATATGCAAATCAAGTTCCGTCAAAGGATCTGGAAACTAGACATCCACACGCATCCAACGAGTATAATTAAGTCACATACTAATTCACAACATCTCAGCTCAAAACTGATATGAATACAGAATTTAGGTTCAGCCAGAAAACAGGGGAACAACTTCAAAAGCATGAAAACAGCATGAAAACACATCAAATAACTTCACAAAAACTCTGGAGTATTCCCCTATAGGTATAGACTCAAAATAAAAAGTTTCATAATATTCTAGTAGGTATAGATCAGTTATCAAAAAATAAGAAGCAACACGAAAACATAGTTCGACGAATCTGGAATTCTCAACACTGCTGTACGAAAACTAGGATATCTCGCAATCGGTGAATCAAAATCCAATTCCGCCAAAACGACATGAAAATAGATAGATTTTAATAACTTTCATATTTCACAAATAATTTTCATACAATATAAGGAATTATAGTGAAAACAGGATTCTTTACTGAACAGTACACAAAATACAGCACAAATAGATTTTAGAAAAGAGCATGAAACTTCGCATAAAACTTATCTTTAAAATTCATCAAAAATCTGGGTAGTCCCTAACATCATAAAGAAACACTGAGCAAAATATTAGGTCAAGATATTATGTATAGAATAGTTTTTGAAAATAATTTGTTAACTAATTTAACTCAAAACAGAAGCTGGAATCTATCGACACATATGTACCAAAACCATCATAACTCAGTCATACGAAATCCAAATCAAGTAAAACCAGTGGGGTTTGAAAATAGAAAAATTATCTAAAATTCAACTTTTATTTTGGAATTCAAATACTGACTGTAGCATGGACGAAAACAACAATCAAAACAGAACAAGTAGCAAATACAGATTTCACACCTCTAATCAAGAACATCATAACTTCATGAATATTGATCCAAACTCAACCAAACTTGAAATACAACCTACCAAACATCTAAACCTCATGGTTTAGGGTTTCTAACATGTCCACACCTATTATTTTCACATGGGCATTCAATCAAACACAATTCATACAATATTCACATACATGCATCAAAATCAAGTTTTGGGTAAATCCTAGGTTATTATCCTATCAAGTTTGGTGTCATAAGTCATCTACGGCCAATTAATCACAATAGAGAAAAATTCCATCAAGGAAAACACAAATTTTGGTTGTCTCTAGGTCCAACTACACTAGATGTGAACTTTTTGACTTGTATCAACCTAAGGAATTGTAGTATAAGTTACTTGCCTTGTTATGGAGATGAACGTGATGCAATTTGTCCTAGAAGCAAAACCCACGAGTGAATCCTTTTCCAAGTGCGATCCAAGCAAACCCACGAACAAAAACGCCCACAAACAAAATCCTCTTGATGCAATGAATAATGTGGAGAAAACCCACTTAAAAAACACCACAAAGGAAGAGTTTTGTGGTGATGGTGATGTGGATGGTGGTCTTGCATGGTGCCGGCCAACAAAGGAATCAAGCAAGGTGTAGGGGTTGAAGGATTTGTAGTATATGGTGACTTGTAATGGTGGTCGGATTGGAGTAGAAGGATGGAGGGAAGGCTTGGTTGTGGGTGAAAAAATGCAGGCCGGGAGCAATAATCCAAGGGGAGGCCGGGATTATGGAGAGGAAAAGAGATTAATAGAATTAGGGTTAGGGTTTAAGGGGATTAGGGGTTATATATATACGGCAATTGTAGGTTAATGGGTTGTGGGTATTATAATGTAGCAATAGGTATACAAATGGGTAATGGGTATTGGGTAGATTTCAAATAGGAATACAATTTATAGTGAATTCTATGGCTCCTAAAAATCTCATTAGGGGTCAAAAATCCTAAGTTTGGAAAATCACCACCAAAAATCCATCACATCACCATGGAAAAATATATCGAAGATAATGAGGCCAAAAATGAAGAAAAGAATCCAAAATAACGAAGGCAAACAAAAACGACGAACAAACAACACAATGAGCTCAAAATGAAAGAAAAAGAATATATATTGAAAATAATCCAATATACGGTTCCGAAAATACAAGAGAAATAAAAATACAAAAAATTGAAAAGATACACTCCAAAATACATAAAATGAAAAACAGGGGTTACATATATGTAATCGAATTAGCAAGAACGTGATACGAAATAGCATACTCAAGAATATAAGCACTACAACATGCAAACAATTAAGTTTGCACAACAAAACGGTATTGACAGAGTGTATACATGCATATTTACAGTAAATGTGGGGTTTTTATTTACTTTTTGCTATCACCACATACAAACTTTATATGTGCAATTAAATCAGCAAGAATATAATACAAAACAACATGCCTATGATTTTTTTTAGGTTCTCAACAATCACAAGTCATCTATTTAAGGCTTTAAGTCATCAATAGCATGGTTTTCCAAGAAAAGATTCAATTTATAACTCATCCATCCATCCATCTATATAATAAATTACAAAGAAAGCTATCAAGTGGCTCTCATTCAATCTCCCCTAAAATCAAGGGCCTAAATTGATTCTCACAAAACATATTTTCCCGCTCAAAATTTCAAACCCCAAAATTAAAAATTTCCCCCCAAAACTAAAAAACTCATTACTTTATTACTATCCATCTCTTCTCTCTTCACTTTTTCATATTTCTCTCTTTCTCTCTCTCCCTTTCTCTCCCATTCTTTCTTTATTTACTTAGAAAGTTATATTTTAAGATTTCGGGTTTGTAAATTTTCAGAATTTTTATATTATTTTATTGCACATGTTATATTTAAAATAGCAAATATCTCTTCAATATTTAAATTTCATCATTTTCCACACTTAAAGTTCTAAGAAGTTGGATTTTACACCCTCATTTATAATTATTTTTCAACATATACTAATAGAAACATGGACATTTATTTACAACTAATTATTATCATACTATTCAAACTTGAACTACATAATTGTTGTTTGACTATTTATAGGGCTTTTCCTGTGTTGTATCGTTCTGAAGACGTGTCGTAGGCACGTGCCCACGGGCAAATCTAGTAGTTTAATATGTCAACACACAATCCCTAGAATGCATTCTATTAGACAAACCATCACATACAACTTGCTTAAAACAATAAGAAAACAAACATATGTCACTCACCTTATTGAAGAATCAACCGAAATAATAAAGAGAATAAGTAAATCCTTTCTTTCGCATGAGAACCGAGATCCTCGCTTCGAAACTCCAAGAAAATAATAATAAAGAAAACACTTTGTGTAGTGCAGCAAAGAGACGGCTGCACTCCCTTTTAAATAGGCCGGAATTTGGTTAATTAGGGTTTTGGATAGATTTGTAAAATACCCCTTTTGATTATATCTGTACATATATAAATCCTTATATTTGGAAATTAGAAAAACCAATTAAATAAAGATTTAAAAAAAAAAAACAAATACTCAGATCTGGTCGGCACTGTGTATAAAACCCAGAAAAGAAAATTGTGCTTTTTGCCCTCTAAGTGGCAATTTTTCAAAAAGACCATTCTTGATCAAAACTAGCAAAATAAACTAAATTTATTTTTAAAAAAAGGTGAAGTTTTTACCTCTGAGTTGGCTAGGCATCATGCTCAGCCCAAAATATAAAAATCTGGAGTTTTTACTCCAAATGGTAATTCTGCACAAAAGTCCATTTTTTGTAATATTTACAAATAGGTCAAATAATTATCAGAAAAATTCAGAAAATTCATAAATCATATCTAATAATAAATAATGGGCTTCCCCAAAATAATTTCTGACTTTAAACTTCCCAAGAAAATATTTGCACGTGTAAAAAGGTAAATTTCAGAAAATATTTATTAAATCACCAAAAATCATTTTAAATTCATTTATTAATCTCAAAATCATTATTTAAAAAACCTAGGGTGTTACATCATTCCCTTCTTAAAATAGTTCTGTCCTCAGAACTACCACTAATAGGGACCAAACAATATAAGTAAAGAGAAATGCAATCACATAATTGGAAATATAGTTTAAGGAATACAATCACACAAGAGAAATGTAATTTAACAAAAGAAATACAACTTAATCAAAAGAATGCAATCATACAAAAGAAATATAATCATACAAAAAGCTCAGGAAAATCCTTCCACATGCAATCCTCCGGCTCCCAAGTAGCCTCCTCGAACTGCTGGTTCCTCCACAACACCTTGACCATAGGTGTCACCTTACTCCTCAACACCTTCTCCCTACGATCAACAATCTCTACAGGCTACTCCTTGTAACTCAAGTTCACCTGTAGACCTTCAGGCACTTCAACAAACTGATGATTCTGATCCGACACATACCTTCTCAACAACGAAACATGGAACACACCATGCACCTGTGGCAACTCCTCCGGTAGCTCCAATCTATATGACGTTTTACCAATCCGCTCCATTATACCGTATGGCCCAATATACCTTGGTGCCAACTTGCATTCCTTACCAAACCTGATCACTCCTTTAGTCGGAGACACCTTGAGAAAAACTAGATCCCCAACCTCAAACTCCAAGTCTCTTCATCGAGTGTCTCCATAACTCTTCTACCGACTCTGAGCCTCGACTAACCTCTTACAAACCAACTCGATCTTCTCCGATGTCTACTATACAATCTCAGGACCAAAAATCTGCCTCTCGCCAACCTTATACCAACAAACAGGTGTCCTGCACTTCCTCCAGTACAGAGCTCCATACGGAGCCATCCCAATACTTGCATGGTAATTGTTATTATAAGCAAACTCAACCAATGCCAAGTACCTTTCCCAACTGCCACCAAAATCCATAACACAAGCCCTTAGCATATTTTCCAATACCCCACTCACCCTCTTAGTCTGACCATCAGTCTGCGAATGAAAAGCGGTATTGAAATCGGTCCTGGCACCCAAAGCTGCTTGCAAACCCTTCCAAAACCTTGAAGTGAACCTCACATCTCTGTCGGAAACAATCGACACAGGAACTGCATGAAGTCTCACAATCTCATCAATGTACAGCTCTGCCAATTTCTCCATTGACCAAGTAATCTTCGTGGACAAAAAGTGAGCTGACTTAGTCAAACGGTCCACAATAACCCAAATAGAGTCATTGCCCTTCGAACTCCTCGGCAACCCTGTGATGAAATCCATGCTGATATTCTCCCACTTCCATTTTGGAATAAGCAAAGGCTACAACAAACCTCCAGGCCTCTGATTTTCTGCTTTGATCTGCTGGCAAGTCAAACACCATGCCACAAAGTCTGCTACATCCCTCTTCATACCAAACCACCAAAACTGCTGTTTGATGTCGTTGTACATCTTTGTGCCTCCAGGATGTACTGACAACAAAGTACTGTATGCCTCCTGCAAGATACTCTCTTTCAAATCTGCATTCTCCCGAACACACAACCTCTCACCCATCTATAGAACTCCATCTTGGACACGAAACTCTAATAAATTACCTTCGGAAATCTGCTGCAACATCCTCTGAATCTCTGCATCTGATTTTTGACCTTTCACAATCTGCTTTCTCAAAGAAGGCTACAGCCTCAACTGAGCCAAAGATGCTCCCAGACCCTCCAGTACCACCTCGATACCTGCCCGATCAAACTCTGCTGCCAACTCTGTCTGAGTAGTTATCAAACTTGATAAACTGCTCTTCCAACTAAGCCCGTCGGCCACCACATTCGCCTTACCTGTATGATACTTGATCTCAGGACGAATGTCTTCCAATACCTCCAACCACCTTCTCTGCCGAAGATTTACATCCTTTTGCTAATAAATATACTTCAGGCTCTTGTGGTCGGTGTCATATTGACCTTCTCACCATATATATAATGCATCCACTGCTTCAAGGCAAAGATAATAGCCGCTAACCAAATCATTCGTCGGATAGTTCTTCTCATGCGGACGCAACTGCCTCGAACCATAAGCGATAACCTTTCCTTCTTACATCAAGACATACCCCAAACCTCTAAGAGATGTATCACTGAAGATATCATAATCCTTCCCAGCTTGTGGCAAAGCTAAGGTAGATTGGTGCAGTTGTCAACCTCTTATTCAACTCAAGAAAACTTGTCTCACACTTATCAGTCCATGTGAATGCCATATTCTTCCGAGTCACACTTGTCAAAGGAGCTACAATCTGAGCATAGCCCTGAATGAATCTCCTGTAGTACCCAGCCAAACCCAAGAATCTCCTGACTTCCTTCACTATCGTTAGCCTGGGTAAATCCTTCACTGCTTCAACTTTCTGAGGATCAGTGGCCACTCCCTCCTTAGAAAGGATATGACCAAGAAAAGCTACCTCAAACTTTCAAAACTAAAAGTTCGACAACTTGGCATATAACTTATGCTCCTACAACTTTTGTAATACCTCTGCCAAGTGTATAGAATGATCTTCCTCCGACTTTGAATATACCAAAATATCATCAATAAAAACCACCACGAAGAAATCAATAAATGACCACAAAATCCGATTCATCATATCCATAAATATTGCAGTCGCATTCGTAACTCCGAATGGCATTACAAAAAACTCATAGAGTCCATGATGAGTCCTGAAAGCTATTTTACTCACATCTTCTTCCTTAACTCGAACCTGTTGATACCCTGATCGTAGATCAATCTTCGAAAACACAGTTGCTCCCCGAAGACTGTCAAACAAATCATCAATCAGTGGAAGCGAATACTTGTTCTGAATAGTCACCCTGTTCAACTCCTGATAGTTAATGCACATCCTCATTGACTAATCTTTCTTCTTGACTAACAACACTGGTGCTCCCCACGGTGAATAACTCGGCCTGATAAAGCCCTTACTCAGCAATTCCTCAATCTGCTTCTTGACTTTACCTTGCTCTACATGCGCCATCCTGTACAGAGCCTTAGAAATCGGAGCACTCCCCAGCTGAACATTAATACAGAATTCAACATCTCACTGTTGCGGCAATCCTGGCAAATCTTCCAAGAATACCATAGTAAAATCCCTGACAACTGGAATGCTCTTGACTTCATCTGGAATCATCAACTTAGATACCATAGCAGTCACATTTGGGTCCTTCTTCTTCTCTTGAAAAGTCACTGCGAGACCTCCCGGTGCTTTCACTAACACCTCTCTCCTCTTGCACCCAATTGTGGCATCATATATTGCCATCCAATCAATGCCTTCAATCACATCCACACCCATGACTTGCAGCTCAATAAGATCAATGCCAAATAATCTTCCACGGATTTCGATATCACAGCCTTCATAATATCAATCAACAATCAACTCTTTCCCTGATGGTGTTGCCATCAAGACTCTGCTTGGAAACACCTTAGGTTCCACACCTAAAACTTTAGCAAATTTGGGCAACACAAAGGTATGCGAAGAACCAGTATCAAATAAAACCTTTGCTTTTACTCCAGTAACCAAAACAAATCCTGTTACACGAAGAATGATACTTAAATCTCCAATTTATTCTCAAACAAAGTTTTACTTAATACATCAAATAAAATTTAAAATTCTTGCATACCCTGGATCACATCCTCTAAGTTACCCGCATCCTCGTCAGTTAATGCGAACACTCGCTCCTGCCTTTGAAATTTTCCTCTGCCTGCACCATCATTCTTCAACTGTGGGCAGTTTGGCCTAACACGCCCCTCACGACCACACTGATAAAAAACCTGTGCCTTCCAAGCATGTCGTCTGATTATGACCTGCCTCTCCACAATTGAAACAAGTCATGCCCTGAACTGCGGGTGCCTTCTGCACTGGCCTACTGAACCTGCCCTGCTTCACTGGGAACTTCCTCCCACTATGACCAATTGCTGGCCTCTTGCTCCTGTTCCAGGTCTCATGCTTCTTCTGGAACTGATCCATGTATTCTTCTTTCATAGCTGCTCTCCTGACCAGCTTATCAAACCTCCTGGTGCCCTACAGAATCATCCGCGACCTCAAATTCGGCCTCAAGCCCTGCTCGACTTTCTTGGACTTCTTTGCTTCATCAACAATTAGCTTCGGTGCATTCCTTGACATCTGGGTGAACTTAGTCTCATTTTCGTGCACTGACATGATGCCTTGCTGCAGATTCAAGAATTTCGTTGCCTTCTTCTCCTGAATATCCAGAGGAAAGAAACGATCCCTGAACTCATCCAGAAAAGCCTTCCAAGTCACCTGTTGATCCCCAAAAACCCTTTTTACTGATTGCCACCAAATGCCGGCATCCTTCTCTAACTGCATAGTAGTCAATTTCACCTTATTGACTGCTGGGGTTTCCAAGGCTTCGAAGACCATCTCCATCTATCTAATTCAATCATCAGCCTTATTTGGATCATACTGCCCCTCAAAACTAGGCGGCTTCAATCGCTTGAATGACTCAACCTGCTTGATTGGATTAGCATTAACAAATACTGATCCAACCCCTTGATTCTGATTTTGATTTTGTGCCATATTAGCTGCCACAAATGTGTTCGAGGTCTGATACACCCTGGCAATCTCAATCTAAAGATAAAGTCCTGCCCCATGGGAACCCTCAGCCCCATCACCATTTCAACCATTCCTGGTCCTGGGTCCTGCCATTATACTGATTACTGCAAAACGAGGGAAAAGTTAGAACATCACAACGCAGTTCATATTCACATCAATACCCCATTGCAAAACCTCAAGATACCCCAGACCATTTCATTTTAATTTAGTTCTCTGTGATACTCACACTCTAATGTCGACACCTAGGTACTCACGCTCTAATGTCCACACCTAGGTTTATTTTTGATATGGCTAAAAATGGGGTTAAATCGAAACCGTCCAAATCAGGAACGAATCTTAAAGCCTCGGGGTAAAATGGTAATTTCGCCTACCAATGGGTCCGAAGCGGGTACTGGTTCTTAAAGACCCATTAACCCGCTAACGAATCCATATCCAACCGGGTACGGGTCCCAACCCGAAGTAAACCCGGTCCAGCAGGATAAAATTAGAGTTTCTGATTAATATTAATCAACAGCCCTGATTCACATCTATCCTTTTACTGGAGATTAGGGATTACATTCCTTATCTGATCACAGGGATTACATTCCTAATCTAACCCCAACGGCGGCTATAAATACCCCCATCCATCACCATTAAGAGGTAATCAATCTTTTGCCAATTTATACTCTTTCATAATCATTCCTGATTACTGACTTGAGCGTCGGAGGGTGCGTCGTCGGGATCAACCCCAGTATCTCGCACTTTTTGCAGGTGAACGGCGGGAGTCATCGGTCAAACTCCGGCAGAACAGGTTCAGGTTTGCTATTCAGGTTTTCCTAAGAATCCACAAATACTATCTATTTGCCCTCACCCCAGATTTAGCGGTAACAGATTGGCGCCATCTGTGGGAATCAAACGAATAGCAGCCTCCCCTCTTCCCGTTGGTCATATCTTCTCCAGCCATGCCCCCTAGGAAAGTAAGATCCAGAGGGTCCAACCGTGGACCCAACCCCATCGATCAACAACAGGAAGTCCCCATCCAACCCGCTCAGCAGCAAGGGCAACTTCCTCCTCAAGCAGAGGACTCTCTCCAACAGGACCAGCCTCCTCTTCAGAATCAGCAACCTCCTAAGGGTCCCATCGGTCCTCAAAATGCCGATGCAGGGACCTCGCGACCCAACCCACAGAAACAACCTCTCCATCAGGACCACATCTCAATACATAATGCCTCTACGGATTCTATGGCCTCCCACAATTTCCGAGCATCCGAACTTCGCAATACCATTCTCAATCGGCAGAAGGATAAGGATCTTCGCCACCGTCTGAATGAAAAGCGGGCCTGAGAGGGAGGCTCTCGCCAACAACGTCCGGATGAGCGATCTCCTTACCGCCGAAATTACAGAAGGTCCCCTACCCGAAGAGGGCGAAGAGAGTCCCCCGAGAATCATAGAAGAAGACCCCACTCTCCTACTGGTCGGCGACCTCCCAGGAGCGATGATGCACCCATCACTCGTGCCGAGTTCCAGCAATTCCAAGCCACCATCCTACAAGCTCTCAATCTCCGACCCAACAACACCAATGCTCCAAGGATTCCCACACCTCCTCCGGTCCGAAGTCCTCGTCGACGGTCCCTAACTCCTCCACCAGCTCCTAGCAACCACCAGCACATTCCTAGTCCTTACCGCTCCAGGAGCTACCGTCGTCGTAGCCCCCGCTCTCCCTCGTACGAAGACGAGTCTAGAGGCTCGGTTGATTACCGTCGAAGGGATGATGCTGTCTACCGCCGTCTCCATAAAATGGAGAGGCGCTTGGGTCAGTTAGACAGAGAAGAAGAGCTTAGAGGAAGGACCCTTCGCCTGAGTCAACCTCCTTTTTCTCGAACCATAACGGAGACACCCGTACCAATTGGCTTTAAACCTCCTCAATTCGAGACTTATTCCGGGGAGTCTGACCCTGTCGATCACATTGAAAGCTTCAAGACCCTCATGCTCATCCATCAAGCTTCCGATGCTCTGCTGTGCAAGACCTTCCCCGCTACTCTTAAGGGTCCGGCTCGAGAATGGTACTCTCGCCTTACTCCATCCTCAATATTCTCCGTCGAGCATTTTGAGACCCTCTTCGTCACCCACTTCGTGAGTAGCCGCCGAACTGAGAAGACCAGCATTTCGCTACTCTACCTCAACCAGAAGAAGGGTGAGAAGCTGAGAGACTATGTGAAAAGGTTCACAGCGGAAGCCAGGTCCATAGCATTCCTCGACCAGTCGGTCGCTGCAGCAGCATTCCAATCCAATGTCCTCAACTCCAGCCTCCACTCCTCCCTCGCCAAGAAGTCCCCGCAGAACTTCTCTGACCTCCGCCTCCGGAGCGAAAAGTATATTTGGGCCGAGGAAGCTGAGCACCACCCCAATTTTGAGGGGCCTTCCTCCGAGTCCAAGAGAAAGGGAACAGAAGAGGAAGGGGCCAAGAAGCTCCAAAAGGATAATTGCGGACAACACCGACCTCCTCCCAGATTTGAAAAGTTTACTCCTCTTAATGCCAATTTCTCCATAATTCTCATGGAAATTGAGAAGGAGGGGGTGATACCTCCTGCACCAAAAATGAATACCCCTGGCAAGAAGAGGGATAAAGAGAAGTGGTGCTGCTATCACCGGGACCATGGCCACGATACCAATGATTGTCGGGCCCTGAAAAACGAGATAGAAGCCCTCATCCACAGGGATCAGCTAACCAAGTTCGTGAGAAAGGACCGAACCGATCTTCCTCCCCCGTCTCGGGGAGCTAACAAGCGTCCTGAACACGTTGAAACGCCCGAATTCGAAGACGAGCGTGTCCTACACCTCATTCATGGGGGCCCAATGGGGTGCTCCTCCAACTCCTCTCGAAAGGCGTTTATAAGGGAAGTTAATTCGGTTCGCGCCACACCTCCTCCTAAAGGCCTCAGAGTGCCCGTCACATTCTTAGATGAAGACCTTGAGGGTGTCCGAAACCCCCATTTTGACGCGCTTGTCATCAACCTCCACATGGCGAACTTTAAAGTGGAAAGGATCCTGGTGGACAATAGCAGCTCCGTTAACATCCTCTTCCTCGCCGCTTTCAAATGCCTCAAACTATCCCGGGAAAGACTTAAACCCGCCGGCTACACACTCCATGGGTTCACGAGAGTGCCAGTGAGTATTGAAGGGGTTATCACCCTCGACGTAACCGCTGGCAAAACTCCTACTACCCGAACAGAGTCGATGGGCTTTATGGTCGTGGATGTCCCTGCAGCCTACAATGTCATTTTGGGTCAGCCTGGCTTAGCTGCTCTCGAAGCCATCCCCTCCGCTTATCACCTCAAGATGAAATTACCCACCCGGGTAGGAGTAGGGGAAGTAAAAGGCAATCAGGAAATGGCCCGCAGATGCTACATGAACTCTACTATGGGTCTAGTCCTCTCCCTCGAAACTCTTGAAATCCCCCAAGATGTTGTCCGACCAACGTCCGAGCCGGTGGATGAGTTGAAGGAAGTGCTCTTCTCTGAGCAAGATCCGAGCCGAAAGTTCTTTGTTAGCAAGACCCTCCCATCTTCCCTATGCTCCGATATAGTCCAGTGCATCCGAAGGAATCGCGACCTCTTTGCTTGGTCGGCCGCAGACATGCCCGGAATTTCTGAAGAGCTTTTAGTCCACCACCTCAGCGTCGCTCTGGGGTCCAAACCGGTCCAACAGAAGAGGCACAAGTTCGCTCCAGAGCGCCATCAAGCTATAAAAGAAGAGGTGGACAAACTCTTGAAGGCTCGGTTCGTACAAGAGGTCAATTATCCTGAATGGCTCTCGAATGTAGTGATGGTGAAGAAGTCCAATGGGACCTGGAGGATTTGTATCGACTTTATCGACCTCAACAAGGCATGCCCCAAAGATCCATTCCCTTTTCCAAGTATCGATACTCTGATTGATGCCACTTCGGGCCATGAACTCCTCAGCTTCATGGATGCCTTCTCAGGCTACAATCAGATTCGTATGTTTTCCCCGGATATCCCGAAGACCTCCTTTGTAACCGATCAGGGCCTCTACTGCTACAGGGTAATGCCCTTCGGTTTGAAGAATGCAGGTGCCACTTATCAACGCCTCGTCAACAAGGTTTTTCAAGGACAGATCGGCCAAAATATGGAGGTATATGTTGACGATATGCTTGTGAAGAGCATCCACGGGGCCGATCATGTGGCCGATCTGCAAGAGGTGTTCGACGTACTCAGGAAACACGATATGAGGCTCAATCCGAACAAATGTGCGTTCGGAGTCTCGTCGGGGAAATTCCTAGGCTTCATGGTTAGCCAAAGAGGAATCGAGGCCAACCCCGAGAAGATCAAAGCCATATTAGACATGACTCCCCCGAAGATTGTTAAAGTGGTTCAGAAGCTAACGGGTCGCCTGGCAGCCATAGGGCGCTTCCTTTCCAAGTCAGGGGAGAAGTGTCTACCCTTCTTCAAGGCTTTCAGGGGGGCTAAAGGCTTCGAGTGGGGTCAGCAGAAGCAAGACTCATTCGATCAGCTGAAGGCTTACCTAGTCAATCCTCCTCTCCTCAGCAAACTTGTTCCTGGGGAAACCCTCTACCTCTACTTAGCCGCCTCCGAGCAGACCCTCAGCGCCGTCCTCGTAAGGGAAGAAGATAAGACTCAAAAGCCCATCTATTACGTGAGCAAGGTACTTCGGGATGCCGAGCTCTGCTACCTGAGGATAGAGAAGATGGCATACGCCTTAGTCATGGCCGCAAGAAAGCTTCGCCCATATTTCCAGTCCCATTCAGTGGTCGTTCTTACCAACCAACTGCTGAAACAAGTTCTCCACAAGCCAGAGACCTCCGGTCGCCTCATGAAGTGGTCTATCAAGCTGAGCCAGCATGATATAACATATCAGCCTCGGACCGCGATCAAGGCTCAGGCCTTAGCTGAATTCATAATTGAAAGCACCATTCCCGAGGTCAGCCAAGCAATGAACGGACCGCCTGTCTGGTCGGTTTATGTAGATGGATCCTCTTGTAACGAGGGAAGCGGAGCCCTCTCCAAGCTAGCCTCCTCCTCCCTCCAAGGTCTAGAGCAAACCGTCTTGATCGAGGTGCTCCTGAAGCCAAGTATAGAGGATGAAACTTTCGACTCGATGGAGTCGCTACCTGTCCTGCTTCAAGATAACTGGATGAAACCCCTGGTAGAATTCCTAAGGGATGGGCTCCTCCCCGAAGACCCTAAAGAAGCTCGCCGAGTGAGAACCCGAGCAGAGCGATACACACTTATCGAGGGCATCCTATACAAGCGCTCCTTCACACAAGTGGACGGCAGGCCTTATTTGAGATGCCTCTCCCCGGAACACGCCGATTACGCCCTGCAAGAGGTCCACGAAGGCATCGACGGGGCACATTCAGGGTCCAGATCCCTAGCCCGGAAAGTGTTGAATTATGGATATTTCTGGCCCACTCTCCTTCAAGATGCCGAACTATACGTTCGGCAATGCAGCTCTTGTCAGAAATACTCTAACATCCGTTGCCTCCTACAAGCTCCACTCACCTCGCTATCAAGTCCTATTCCTTTCGCAATGTGGGGGATGGATTTACTAAGGGCCATTCCCACCAGCTCCTGACCAGCTCAAATTCTTAGTCGTGGCAATCAACTACTTCTCGAAGTGGATAGAAGCCGAGCCCTTGGCCACAATCACCGAGAACAAAGTACTTCAGTTCTTCTGGAAGAACGTTATCTGCCGATTCGGTGTCCCTCGAGTCCTCATAACAGACAACGGAACCTAGTTTACCGGGCTGCCTTTCGAGCTCTATGTGAAGACCTCGCCATCCAACAACGTTTCTCCTCTGTCTCCCATCCGCACTTGAATGGTCAAGTTGAGAATGCTAACCGACAGATCCTCTCCGGTATTAAGAAAAGACTGAATAAGTGCTCTAAAGGCTTATGGGTCGATCAGCTCCCTAACGTGCTGTGGAACTACCGCACCACGAAACGGACCCCCACAGGAGAGTCGCCATTCAACCTCACGTATGGGTCTGAGGCTGTGATCCCATTGGAAGTCGGCATACCTTCTCCTCGCCTTCTTGCCTACGAAGAAGAACAGAATGCCAGAGAACTTCGGGCAAACTTAGACTTGGTCAACGAGCTACGGAAAAGAGCGTTAATCCGTTAACAGGGTTATCGGAGGAGGATCGAGTTGGCGTACAATAAGAGAGTCCGTCCTACCGACCTCAAAGAAGGGGACTTGGTCCTCAGAATGTTAGCATTCTCCTTTTCTGGTCAGAAGAGTAAACTAGCTTCAAATTGGGAGGGACCCTACAAGATCACCAAAGTAGTTCGGCCCGGGACATATCGTCTAGAAGACCTCGAAGGCAGAGAGATCCCCAGGACTTGGAATGCCGACCATCTTTGAAATACCAAGAGAGAGCATTAATGCCTCTCTAAGTATTCTGGGATGTCGAACCGTTCCTCTCCTTTTACTTGTATTTTTTTGTTCATTTCTCTTATGTAATAACGGCTTGCAACTTAGAAGCAGCCAACTATTAGTTATCAATAAAGAAAGTTTTTTCATATTTTACTTGTAAAATTGCTTGTACCTCTCTGCTTTTACTCTTCACCCTAACAACGAGTTCGAAGTCCAACACTTGGCTCGACTCCTCTTCGCAAGCTCGACCTTCAGCGAGCTAGAAGGGGTTCACCATTCGGAATTGCTCCCACAACCGTTGAACAAACTCTAACGACGAGTTCGGAGTCCAACACTTGGCTCGACTCCTCTTCGCAAGCTTGCTCTTAAGCGGGTTAGAAGGGGTTTGCCATTCGGAATTGCTCCCACAACCATTGAACAAACTCTAACGACGAGTTCGGAGTCCAACACTTGGCTCGACTCCTCTTCGCAAGCTCGCTCTTAAGCGGGCTAGAAGGGGTTCGCCATTCGGAATTGCTCCCACAACTATTGAACAAACTCTAACGACGAGTTCGGAGTCCAACACTTGGCTCGACTCCTCTTCGCAAGCTCGCTCTTAAGCGGGCTAGAAGGGGTTCGCCATTCGGAATTGCTCCCACAACCATTGAACAAACTCTAACGACGAGTTCGGAGTCCAACACTTGGCTCGACTCCTCTTCGCAAGCTCGCCCTTCAGCGGGCTAGAAGGGGTTCGCCATTCGGAATTGCTCCCACAACCGTTGAACAAACTCTAACGACGAGTTCGGAGTCCAACACTTGGCTCGACTCCTCTTCGTAAGCTCGCCCTTCAGCGGGCTAGAAGGGGTTCGCCATTCGGAATTGCTCCCACAACCGTTGAACAAACTCTAATGACAAGTTCAGAGTCCAACACTTGGCTCGACTCCGCTTCGCAAGCTCGCTCTTAAGCGGGCTAGAAGGGGTTCGCCATTCGGAATTGTTCCCACAACCGTTGAACAAACTCTAACGACGAGTTCGGAGTCCAACACTTGGCTCGACTCCTTTTCACAAGCTTTCTCTTAAGCGGGCTAGAAGGGTTTCGCCATTCGGAATTGCTCCCACAACCGTTGAACATACTCTAACGACGAGTTCGGAGTCCAACACTTGGTTCGATTCTGCTTCACAAGCTCGCTCTCAAGCGAGCTAGAAGTGGTTCGCCATTCGGGATTGCTCCCACAACCATTGAACAAACTCTAGCAACGAGTTCAGAGTCCAACACCTGGCTCGACTCCACTTCTCAAGCTCGCTATTAAGCAAGCCAAAAGTGGTTCACCCACAAGAAGGAAGATTTGCTTCTGATTTTGAGTAGTGATCAAAAGTTGGAGGAGTTATACTTAAACTAATACCAGCCAACACAACATTCGAACAACAGAAGCAAAACAGACTTTTTTAAATTAAGAGCTCAGACAAGGCTGACACTACAACAGAGTTTTACAATAACTTGAAGAGCATAATACAACTTGTTTAGCGCTTCTTTGGAAGGGGAACGCTTTGGTTCAGAGATACACGAGGGCGGCAGCGCCTTACCTCTGAGCTCAACTCTAAACCAGCAAAGCGATACCCCCCTTCACCGCTAATTCTAGCTGCGGCCCCAACCGAGGCGCCACTAGACGAAATAGCTACACTACTCTGAGCGTCAGCTGGGCTCCGCCTAACGGCAGGCGAACAAGTCGCAAGTTTGTAGAACGAGATTCCTCTTTCGCTCTCTTCGCGAGTACACGACGTACTGCGAACATTGATCCTTACGGGTTGAGGTTTCAGCGATGCAATCTCCTCCTCTAGCTCGACGATCCTATCTCTCAGAATATCGTCCTCCGCCGATACTTTGAAACGAGGAAGTTTAGACGAGCCTGCGACGTTAGTGCTATTGGCCACAATACGACGGAGACGAGTCACTTCGATACCCCTGTCGATCGTGATCCTCCTCAGTTTGTCAATTCTTGCCGTCAACTCATCGCGCTCGAACATCAACTTCCCCACCCTCAAAGCTAACTCCTCTTCCTCCGCCGAATGTTCTTTCACCGTTACCTCCAGTAGTTCGCTATTCCTTTGGTCAACATCGAAGAGCTCCTTACGGAGCAACTCTATCTCACCTTCGAGACGAGTCTCTCGAGGTTGCTTCCGCAGTTGCCTCAACTCGCGAAAATACCCTCTCGCAGTTGCTTTGATGTCCTCCAATTTCAAGAAGTTGTAAAACGAGTTATCCCGACTGTGAGAAAGAGCCCGCTTCGTTTTCTTCAGCTCAGTACGAAGATGGGAGACCTCAGTAATCGGACCCAACTCGACCTGAAAAGTGGAGGAATATCAAAAGAAGTCTTCAATACTTAAGGACACAATCCGAGCAAAAAGAGCAGAACACTTTGCAAAATTTCGAAATATTCAGCCAACACACCAAAAAGGAAACCATTTCATTAAAAGTCCAATATTTACAAAAAGTGGTGGCCATTCCGCAGTTAGGCATTACAAAAAAGGGGGGGGGGGGAGAACAAGAAAATGAGAAGAGGCGACAAAGTCAGGGGTCGACCTCATCATCGTTCGGCATGGGTACGATCGCACCCTCGGCGCCCACCTCGTCTTCGGAGTCTTTGCCCTCCTGCCTAGGAGTGAGCTCGGCCAGAGGCAGCACTTCCTCACCCTCTACGGGGGCGTAGAAATAGTAGGACGAGACGTCAAATCTGGGGTTCCGAGCGGCGATATGCTTCAGCGCTCGGCCGTACGCCTCCTCCATGTTGGTCAACATGTGACCCTCGGCCTCGTCCCGAACCGCCTGCTCTGCGGCCGCCACCTTCGACGCATGATCGCTCAGGGCTTCCTCCGATGCCTTCAGGGCCTTAGACAGCTCCCTTTCGAGTCGAGTCGTCTCCTTTTCCATGGTCTCGACCTTGGAAGCCTCGGCGGCCGAGCTCCTCAGCGCCTCGGCGAGCTTAGCCCTTAGGTCGGCAACTTCGGCCTCGAGCGAAGTGGAATGCACCTGCTCGGCCTCCAACTGTTTTACAGCCTTAGACCGCTCCGACCGTTCCTGGTCGTTCAGAACAGTCATCTCCTTTTCCTTGCTCGCGAACTCCTCGAGCAAGTAATTGAAGTGGCAGAGGGTCTAGAAGCCATACAAAAACAGTTAAGCACGAGCACAAAAACTTGGAAATTTTTTGAAGAAAGTCCTCTAGTACTTACCGACATGGTGTTCCGAGCAATCTGCATCGCGGTATCACCAACTTCGCTCGCCTTGAGCGCTGCTCGGTCTTTAGGGGTCGGCAGGTGCTTCACCGCCTGCATGCAGATGTTGCCGTCCCCTAGGAACCCGTCGACCTTCATCACCCGCCAATCGGGAACGAACATGCGCTTGTGCTCCTCGGTCAGGATTGCCTCTGCCTCGGCAGTGAGGGGCGGGACATCGAGAGCCAGTGCCGTGCTAATGTTGAACGCTCCGCCCAAAGACCCTGGAGCATCTGTTCGCGCCGTAGGGGTCGGCATATCCGAGGTAGGTAGGGCGGAAGGCACGACGAGGCCTTGATTGGGCTCGACCAGAGGAGCCTCGACAACCTGCCGCTCGATGGTCGGAGAGACCGAGGGGATCTCGGGCGCTCGGCCGCCTTGGGGCCCGGACACGGTCCCCTTTCTCTTCCGCGCCTCCTGCTCCTTAGCCGCCCGGGCCTTGGCCATCAGACCCTTGTAGTCCATGCCATGAGTTTCTGCAAAGACCGAGCGAAAGAAGTTAGAAAAATTTTTTAAACTCAAAGACAAAGTAATTTTTAAACTCAAAGACAAAGCAAAGAAAAGAAAAAGAGAAGCGTACTAGGGTCGATCGGACTGAGACCCCCTCGGAATAGGACCTCCTCAGTAATATCCTTGTAGTTGAGGGTCGGAAGGCCGAGGAGATTTTCTACAATCTCTGCCTCCTCGTTGCTGAGCACGGGCTCCTTCTTCGCCCGTTTCGGAACCCCGTCCCTCAGCCATGCTGTCGGGATGACCCACGGCTCGGGAGCCCAGACGAGGAAATACTTCTCTTTCCAGTGCTTGATCGAGTCCGGGTACTCGATAAGCTTCACGCCCTTCCTCGGCGAGAGATAGTACCTCTGCTTGTTCTTGTTCATTTGGCAGGGTCGGTAGATGCTTCGCAGTAGGAACATCGAGGGCTACGCGCCGACCTCCTGGCATTAAAGAGCGAAGTCCATCACGTGCCGCCAAGTGTTCGGCATCCACTGGGCCGGGCTCAAGCCGTACCATTGCAGTACTTCGATGACGGAAGGGTGCAATGGCAACCGAAGACCGACGTGCAGAGCGTCAGTAGGGAATATGCAAACATCGGCCGAAGAAGACGTGCACGCTCGGATGCCAGGGTCGGGGAGAAGGAGAGCATACTCCGCAGGGATCCGGAACCCACTCCGAATCCGATGCAACTCCGCCTCGGTTAAGATCGGGAAATATGATCTACCTCGGAAGTCTCCCTCGGCTCATTCTCCTCAATCGACTTGGCGGTGCCCTGCGTCACCTTCTCCAGCAAATCACCAGAGTAACTCCGCACACCGCCAACACTAGACAAGATGCTCGGGTGCCGACCCAACTCCCCTACAGTCTTCGGGCGCTCGATTATCGTCACCACCCCCTTGCCCTTGCTGGCTCGGACCATTACCTCATGGAGAGGCTCGGCTACCTCCTCATCTGTACTCGGCCTAACCGTTGTTTCTTCGGTCGGCTCGACGACCTCCTTCCCATTACCCTTACTCGGCCTCACCGTTCGGCTGACGCCTAGGTCCGAGGAGGGGGTCTCGTCCGTGGAAGAAAATTTAACCATTTTACAAAAATGAGGAGAGAGACTGACCTTGAAGTGACTAGTACGGTCGGAAAAGATCGCCGGAGCTTAAAACGCCTTGCCGCGATTGCTAGCAGTACCACCCAAGAGCTAAAAACTTCGCCACTAAGAAGTAAAACCAAGAGTGAGAAAGTGAAAGTGAGAAATGAGGTTAAGTGTTGAGGGGGGTGAAAACTTATAGTAAAAGAGATGCCCCTTGGGCTTTGTAACGTAAGGGCGCAACTGTTGGGCCTCCCTTGAAGCATTACAAAAGCCCAAACGACTAAGTAACGAAAAGCCACAACTGTTGGCAAAGGAAGCGACGTTTCGACCCAAGTAAAACAGCTCGGTGCCTCGGGATAAAGATCCGAGCAACAGGCGATCCGACCTCAAAAACCAAGAGGATAGCTTGGATTCTAAGGAAGTGCCAATCCGAGCTACGAATTGGAGGAAAACAACTTTCCCCTCAAAATTCGCATAAGATTTCGATCGGACGGCTCAGATCTTGCCAGCACCACTGAACGACAGGATAGTGTTTTCTTGGGAACTGAGCCAGCATCGAGATCTGTGCCATCATCCAACGGCCCCGATCGCCCCACGTCCGTCGGAACCAAAATCCGAGCGACAGGCGATCCGACCTCCGCAACAAAGAGGATAGCTCGGATTCCGAGCAAGTGCCAATTCGAGCTGCGAATTGGAGAAAAACGACTTTCCCCTCAAAATTCGCGTAAGATTTCGATCGGACGGCTCAGATCTTGTCAGCACCACTAAACGAAAAGATAGTGTTTTCTTGGGAACTGAGCCAACATCTAGATCTGTGCCATCATCCAATGGCCCCGATTGCCCCACGTCCCTTGGAACCAAAATCCAAGCGACAGGCGATCCGACCTCCACAAAAAAGAGGATAGCTCGGATTCTGAGCAAATGCGAATCCGAGCTACGAATTGGAGAAAAACGACTTTCCCTTCAAAATTTGCATAAGATTTCGATCAGACGGCTCAGATCTTGACAGCACCACTACACGACAAGATAGTGTTTTCTTGGGAACTGAGCCAGCATCGAGATCTGTGCCATCATCCAACAGCTCTGATCGCCCCACGTCCCTCGGAACCAAAATCTGAGCGACAGGCGATCCGACCCCAACATCCAAGAAGATAGCTCGGATTCCGAGCGAGTGCCAATCCGAGCTACGAATTGGAGAAAAACGACTTTCCCCTCAAAATTCGCGTAAGATTTCGATCGGATGGCTCAGATCGTGCCATCGCCACTACATGACAAGATAGTGTTTTTTAGGGAGTTGTGCCCGCCTCGAGATTCGCGCCAAGATCCGACGGCTCAGATCGCTCCACGACATTCGACAGTCCGAGCCGAGCAACTGGCGATCCGAGCCAACAGTTCGGCCGCCAAGCTATACGCTCGGTCCCGAGCTAACAGCTCCGCCACCGAGATATACGCTCGGCCACCGAGCTAACAGTTCGGCCACCGAACTATACGATCGGCTACCGAGCCACTTCGCTTGGATTCCGAACAAGTGCCAATCCGACCTACAAAAGTGAAGAAAAAACTGCCAAGCATCTCCAACCGTTGGATCATTGCGGAAATTGCACCTGAGATGATGGACGGTCCAGATTACGCCACATCCACTAAACGACATGATAGTATTTTCTTGGGACTGTACCCGCCTCGAGATTCACGCCAAGATCCGACGGCTCAGATCGCTCCACGACGTTCGGCAGTCCGAGCCGAGCGACTAGCGACCCGAGCCACTCGCGCGAGGGAAAAACCGAGCCACTTCGCTCGGATTCCGATCAAGTTCCAATCCGACCCTCGAAAATGAAGAAAATGCTGCTGAGCGTCTCCAACCAGTGGATCATTGCGAAAATCGCGCCTGAGATGATGGACAGTCCAGATTACGCCACGTCCACTAAACGACAAGATAGTATTTTCTTGGGAACTGTGCTCGCCTCGAGATTCGCGTCGAGATCCGACGGCTCAGATCGCTCAACGTCACTTGGAATTCCGAGCCGAGCGACTAGCGATCCGAGCCACTCACGTGAGAGAAAAACTGAGCCACTTCGCTCGGATTCCGAGCAAGTGCCCATCCGACCCGCAAAAGCAGAGAAATTGCTACCGAGCGACCGTGTCCATCCGATCTTTCAGAAATTCGCGCCCGCACAAGATCAACGGTCCAGATCGCGCCACGCCATAATTCGGTATTTAAAATTAAATTTTATTTATTAAAATCGTTTTATTTATTTAAAAATTGCGAAAAATTGATTAAAAATTCGGGAAAATTAATTAAAAATCCTAGAAAATAATTATAAAGTCGGGGAAATATTTTTGATCCCCCGAGTAAGTAATTATCCCCTAGGACAATTTATTAAGACCCCCGAACGACGAATCGACACTTCGCAAAATTAAGTAAATATTTCGAAAAAATAGATAAAAATCACCAAATGTCCAGAACAACTCAAAAACAGCTCAGAGCACGCAACTAATTTAGAAAATCACCATACTGCCTCCTGCAAAGATTCGAAACCTTCCATTTGGACTCCGATACAACTCCGCCAGCCATTAAAACAGTAAAAATACTCCTCAAAGGCTGATCAAGCTCAGTCTTCGGGAGTGGGGGGCTCGTGATATGGCTAAAAATGGGGTTAAATCGGAACCGTCCAAATCAGGAACGAATCTTAAAGCCTAGGGGTAAAATGGTAATTTCTCCTACCAGTGGGTCCGAAGCGGGTACTGGTTCTTAAAGACCCATTAACCCGCTAACGAATCTATATCCAACCGGGTACGGGTCCCAACCCAATGTAAACCCGGTCCAGCAAGATAGAATTAGGGTTTCTGATTAATATTAATCAACAGCCCTGATTCACATCTATCCTTTCACTGGGATTAGGGATTACATTCCTTATCTGATCACAGGGATTACATTCCTAATCTGACCCCAACGGCTATAAATACCCCCCTCCATCACCATTAAGAGGTAATCAATCTTTTGCCAATTTACGCTCTTTCATAATCATTCATGATTACTGACTTGAGCGTCGGAGGGTGCATCGCCGGGATCAACCCCGGTATCCGCACTTTTTGCAGGAGAACGGCAGGAGTCAACGGTCAAACTCCGGCGGAACAGGTTCAGGTTTGCTATTCAGGTTTTCCTAAGAATCCACAAATACTATCTGTTTGCCCCCACACCAGATTTAGCGATAACAATTTTTATACTATGTTTATCATTACTATTGAAGCATGCCCTGATACCAATCTCTGTAGCGCCCCGAATTTTCAATATAATATCTTTGAAATATGTGGCACAATTCCTAGCATCAACCTCATTGTAATAGTAAATATAGCCAAATCACAGATAAAATTTTCAACTTTTATTACATCAATGTTTACAAAGCACAGCGGAAAAAAATTTAAACACTTTGAATTACAATTTCTTTCTTTTACAATTTACATAAGCTACAACATCAATCTACCACATGCATCCAAATACCAATGCTATAGGTACCTACCTGTAAAACATGAGGCTAGATATAACCTAACCCCAAAAACTACAGTGGTCAGCCATAACAGTGTGAGTGACATTAAAATAAAACAGGAATAAAATTACAAGTGACACATATCAATAGTAATAACGATTGGAAAATAAAATAAAAATAAATAAAACATGAAAACATCAAGTGAAACTAGACAAAGTGTCAAGTGTAGGAAAACAGAAAATGACATGGATAAAACCAAGTCAAGAAAACACAGATGCTATATGATAACTCTCTAATGCATACTTGTCGGATTCTATGCATTCCAGACTACATAGGTCTGGTGCAAGAACTTATCGTTCTCCACTTTATAGGGTTAAATTTCTTGTTATGCAACTAATCCTACTACGGTGATGGAAACAAGATTCAGACTACTCTGCGAATAGGCATCACAATCCTCGATGGGCAAGCATCATGTAAGAATAGCTCAAAAAACCGGAGATTAACCTCCCTGCCGTGTGTCCCATGAATAGGTTTGCGAGACCCTCGACATGCAGATACACAAGGTATATTCCGTGAATAGGCCCGCCGACCCTTGACACGCGAATGCACCCTACATGCTCCGTGAATAGGTCTGCAGATCCTGGACACGCGAACATACAAATGTCCTCCTGAGACAAAACAACACACTATCATGGAATGCATCCGTTGGACTAAAACCCCCAAGAGCATATATACTTACATTTCCTAAGTTCCATCACATCGCCACTAGTGCCTGTCCTTAAGTTGATTATTATTAAACATAATTTCTCCCCCTCTAGAGTTAGTGCATCCTATCAGACTTAATTCCACAAAACAATCCCAAGACACAACTGGTCAAAATTCACAAAATCTCTTTTGCTGGTTCACAGGAATCCCCCTCAACTCCTAGAGACTCACAAAAGAGCATCAACACCAAAACTTTCAATAAAACTCTTAATTTCATTATCAAAACGTTTATAAAAGTGAAAACGTCTGTAATCAACAAAACCCAACTTAATCAATATACTCATAAATATCCAGAACCGAAGTAAGATATTAAATCCATTAAATAACTGAGAATCATATTTTGAAGTTGTACAAAAAATCACAGAACATCAATTTCTTCAAAAATCATATATGTATCACTTTATAAGCTTATAGAAACATAACTTAAATCCTATTATAAACAAAAAATAATTCTCTGTAAAATACTTAAATCTGTTAAAAACATCATCTAAAACAGTAGATCAATAATCCATAATATCGAAGAATCAATCGTTAAAGAAAACAACAGAAAAGCTCACAAAAAGAAAACCATCAGCCAAGCATTGACAATCGACTGTAAGAATAGTGCAAATTGACGGTGGTCGACTGTCAAGCCAAAATCCAGAAACTCATGAATTGTCAGTCGACTGCCACTTTTAACTTGGTCGACTGTCAAGTCCAAACAAAATCCTGCAACTTTAAATTCCATTCATGTTTTTACTCATACTTTAATAAACCTTTGCAAAATCATAAATTAGGAAAACCAAGTTCCTGAGATGATTTAATATGACTTGAATAACATTTAGGAGTTTATAAAATGAATCAAAATCACATCAAGATCGTAAAATAGTAAATTTTGGTAAAATCTTCAAAATAATGAATGTAATTGTGCATGTGTATATATGAGTGTGTTTACATCAGTTAAATGATTGAAAACCCATCAGTTAGAAGTAGTGTAGTATCTCATTTCAACTCTGTTCTAAAATTCACAAAACTGAATTTTGCCAAAAAAAAACCCATCAGACTCGAAAGTTGATACTCAATCCCCCAACTTTCAAAACATGATTCTTTGATCCATAAACACTTCTTTAAATTCGTTTAATTCATATACAATCTCTCTCAATAGTTTACTCATGAAATGTATGCAGTCACAACATGTTTTTAATCATGTTTAGTTCATTAAAAATCCAAAACAGGGTATATTTACATACACAGTGACGAATCCCTATTCTGTTTACCTTGAGTACTTTTTCAGCATATCACTTGTTATATGCAATTGAATTAGCAAGAACGTGACACGAAACAACATAATCATGAATATAAGCACTATAGTATGTAAACAATTAAGTTTGCACAACAAAAGCGTATTGACAGGTGTATACATGCATATTTACAGTAAATGTGGGGTTTTTGTTTACTTTTTGCCATCACCACATACAAACTTTATATGTGCAATTAAATCAGCAAGAATATAATACAAAACAACATGCCTATGATTTCTTTTAGGTTTTCAACAATCACAAGTCATCTACTTAGGGCTTTAAGTCATCAATAGCATAGTTTTCCATGAAAAGATTCAATTTTTAACTCTTCCATCCATCCATAGTTTAATATGTCAACACACAATCCCTAGAATGCTTTCTATTAGACAAACCATCACATACAACATGCTTAAAATAATAAGAAAACAAACATATGTCACTCACCTTATTGAAGAATCAACTGAAATAATAATGGGAATAAGTAAATCCTTTCTTTCGCAAGAAAACCGAGATCCTCGCTTCGAAACTCCAAAAAAATAATAATAAAGAAAACACTTTGTGTATTGCAGCAAAGAGACGGCTGCACTCCCTTTTAAATAAGCCGGAATTTGGTTAAGTAGGATTTTGGATAGATTTGTAAAATACCCCTTTTGATTATATATTTACATATATAAATCCTTACAGTTAGAAATTAGATAAAAAAATTAAATAAAGATTTAAAAACAAAAACAAATACCCAGATCTGGCCGGCACTGTGTATAAAAACTAGAAAACGAAATTGTACTTTTTGCCCTCTAAGTGGCAATTTTGCAAAAAGACCCTTATTTATCAAAATTTGCAAAATAAACAAACTTTATTAAAACGAAAGGTGAAATTTTTTAACTCTGAGTTGGCTACGCGTCATGCTCAGCCCAAAATATAAAAATCTGGAGTTTTTACTCCAAGTGGTCATTCTGCACAAAAGTCCCTCCTTTTGTACTATTTGTAAATAGGTCAAATAATTATCAGAAAAATTTGAAAAATTCACAAATAATATCTAATAATAAATAATGGGATTCCCCAACATAATTTTTGACTTTGAACTTTCCAAGAAAATATTTGCACGTATTTTGCATGTGTAAAAAGGTAAATTTCAGAAAATATTTATTAAATCACCAAAAATCATTTTAAATTCATTTATTAATCTAAAAATCATTATTTAAAAAAAATCTAGGGTGTTACACCCGAGTACATGATCGGTAGAGTTTGCCATCACAGTTTAAAACGATCAATGTTTGCATGCATCGTGTCACGCCCCACTTCCCAAAAAGGAGATACGGAATATGGATACGTGACTAAGTCTTGCGAATGACTTTCACCATTCATAATCTGTCAGGATCTTTATAACAAGCACAAGTATAAACAAGAGATATACAAGAGAAATAGTCAACCACGCATGCATAACTGAATCAATATAGTCAACAAGATTACTTGAAATAAGAAGCAAAAATACTAAATTTCAAATAATCATGTATGGAACAAAACACAAGTCTGGAACAAAACACCCAATACAAATATCCCTGTAACCAAGTAAAATTAATCAAGATAAGCAACAAGAAATGAATAGATATAGCAAGAACTCCAGCCAACTAGAATCTCAGATCACCTACTCCATCGGGCAGCTGATCACCATAATCAGCAATTTAACAAATTGCAGGAAAAAGAAAAGAGAAACAAAACGTCCGTCAATGCAAGTTACGGACCGCTTGTAGTGCAGGCAATAAGTAATAAAAGATAGACAAGAATAGAGTAACAGCAGAAGCAAGTATAGCATGGAAAGGATGTAACAGCAAAATAGAGAACTAACTCTAAATCAGGAACATTAACAACTAGCATTGCAATATGAATGAGTGCAAAGGGCATGTAACAAGTGTCAAGTAATCAAGTATCATGTACAAGTAAAAAGTAGCAAGTGTCAAGTGATCAAGTATCATATACAAGTAACAAGTAGCAAGTGTCAAGTGATCATGTTGTTTTCAAGTCTTGTATCTAGTCCTATCTAGGTAGCACTTCATGCGTCCTAGATTTTTACCACATGGTTGCTACATTCATACAAATTACGTTTGGGCCTAATGGTGGGTTTCTATAGGGTCGTGTACTCAGATGTCAAGTAACAAGTAACAACTAACAAGCATGAATCACGTAATCGTGAACTAGTGGCATCATATAGTAATAACAAGCATGAATCATGTAATCATGAAATCATGACATCATATAGTAATAACAAGCATGAATCATGTAATCATGACATCATATAGTAATAACACGCATGAATCATGTAATCATGAAATCATGGCATCAAGTAACGAGAACACGGCCCCCTTCTGAGTACACCTACCTATATTGTCCACTACTATGGTCTTTCCCTAAACTCCGGCTTGGTTATTTGTTATTGTTATCAAACAGGCATATACGTGCACAAAATATGGCAAGAATAACATGGCATGAATAAGGGAACAGGTTTAGGTCAGACATAAACATGTACAGGTGAAAGAAAACTCATAAAAGGGTAGGACAACAAAAATTCTAATTCAGGACAGGAAGATAGTACTGCACCAAATCTGGAATTTCTGTTGCCACACACATGCAAACCTGGATCCGCTAGAAAATCTATAAAATAGACTCTCATCCGAATCTAGAAAATATATATAAGTCATATGGTGTTTCACAAGAACAGGACTCAAAACAAAATTGTATCCAGAAGATATGTCAGCCAGAAATCATAAGTTTGTATTTATAAACAGGAAAACTACATAAAAACTTACTAATTAAATCCAACAAAAATCTGAGGTATTCCCTAGTATGTCTAGTATCATAAATAATGTTTCATAATTTTCCAACATATATAGTATAGTCAAATAAAATCAGAAAACCACAAGATACAGCCAGTTTGAAAATCTGAAACTTTAAACACAGCAATACTAAAATAACAATAGATTACAAAGTATAAATCAAAATTCATATCCGTCAAAAGGATGATAAAATAGATACAGTAGGCCACAATTCATATTCACAAAGTTTTTATTAACAGCAAGTAGAATCAGGTTGAAATTATGGTTTTTTACTGAACACCATGAAAATTCTGCAAGTATAGTAGTTGTGTGCAAGCATAGAATAGTTTATAAAAGTCATCAATTAAATTCACAAAAAATTAGGGATTAATCCCAATAAAGTCTAGTTATACCCAAGAAAATATTGGATCAAAGTATTATCTTTAACATTAGTATGAAAATAAATTGCTCTCAAGAATTCACATAAAGCCAAATTGTAATTTTCTACACCTCTGTAGTAAAACAGCAATAACTTGCAACTCACAAATCGAAACTGAGATCTGTCAGAAATTCTGGAAAATAGACAGAATTCTGTATAATTTATATTCACAAATAATTTTCATATACTGACCTTAATAGGATCTAAAATACTGAATAAAAGCGGGGTAACAACAAAAACAGAAATCTTCTTCATGCATAAAATCCACTAGGTTATATGAAACACATTCAAATCATAACAAAATACGAAATGTGGTAAACTAGATGTCCAAGAAACATGGTATAAGGTGTTTAACAAGTTCGCAACGAATTATACTACTACTAACACATCAAGCATACAAGATCGTACAAACAACATGCCTGTATACACCAAGAATTGATTATCTCTAAGTTATTTCATGTCGTGTGTGTAATGAGACAACTACTGGCTGATCAACATATAGAGACAAGATATAACAAGAGTTTTGCACAAGATTTGTCTTTAGAACACAACTACACTACATAAGGTATTTTGTACTTGTACATGCAATAGAAAATTATACAAGTTACTTGCCTTATAAATAACGACGAAAACAACGAAGCAAGAACAAGAATAACCAGGAACGGATTCCTGGGTGACAGACACAATAACACGTGCAATCTCATGCATGTGCAATCATAAGAGAGAGAGGGGAGGGCAACGACACGGGTGACGGCGGTTGACGATGCTGTTGTTGCTAATGTTCTGTCGTCAGGAGGAGGGACATAGCACGGGCGGCTGCACTGCTGGATGCTCCAGTCGCTACAGCTGTCTTGGCTGGCGCTCGGGAGTAGGGCGGTACAGCGGAGCATCGGCTTTCGTGGATGCTATCTGTCGTCAGAGGGGAGACACGCACAGGGGAGCGCATTGCTGTGGCTTCGGGAGGGAGACAGTGCGACGGGATCGCGCTGTCGTCAGGGTGTCCGGGTCGTAGGGTGGCGCGACTGGTTGCGTCAGGGGTTTTGGCAGGAGCAAAGGGGCACAGGGGGGGGGGTTGAGGAAGAGGATTAGGGATGAAGTAAAATAGGAGGCTAGGGTTTTTGTGTGGATGGGTAGGGTAATGCAGCGGAATAAATGTATAAGTGGATTCTTGGGTTAACAGGGTTATGGGTAGGAGTATATTAGGTTTTAATGGATTGGGGGAGGTTTAATTAAAGATCCACTAGCATATATGGTTTTAGGGTTTTAAGATTTATCAAGAAATAGAATAGGATTTAAAATGAATGAATAAAATAAGACATGAACAATTTAATAATGGGGATAAAAAAAATTTGCTCGATAAATCAGAGATGAATTAATAGACAGAGAATTGAATCAAGAAGATCACATTAAAGACGACAAATCAAATAGATGAATATATTGATAATTTAGATCAAATACACTATTCAAAAGGAGCAGAAGAATATAATATGAATAAACACACGGAAAAAGAAAATATACCCAAAACACAGAAAATGAAAAAACAAGGGTTACACATCGAACCTGTGGTATGCGATGCAGTAGTACGTGCATTATTCAGGATTAAAATGAATAATAGACTTAGGATTGTAATCATTATGGAATATTGTTATCATTATTGTTTACCTCTATTGCTATTGCTATTAATTATCCTTATTTCCTTTGTTTACTGTTTTCTCTACTTGATGTCCTTGATTTTCTCTAAGGACAAGTTATTCTCTCTTTTTAGATAAATCATTTGCTGGGCCAATGTCACGTGATCGTATTATCGTATTTTTGGGAAGTGAGGCGTGACACTAATTAAATTGTAAATTAAATAATTAATTGCTTGTGATTAGAGTAGTCATTTATCCCACCCTTTCTAACTAGTATAACTTGCCCCTTGCTAACTAGTATAACTTGCTTGGTATTTATATTATTTTAGCTGCTTGAGGTTAGTATAGCCATTCACATGTTTAGGAATGTTGTTGGGGATGATCTTATTGCCCCATGGGTGCAATAACTTACTATTCATTGGTGTAGTAAATTGTACTCTAGGTCCTATTTAATAATAATTACTATTAACTAAAGAATAACTAAAGAAAAAAATTCAAACCAATCTTTAAAATAATGAGTTTTTGACTCTCGAATACCATGAATAATTGGGTAGAATAGGAGTCATAATGACTCTAACACGAAGAATGAAGAGTGCTTCGTGAGCCGACATATCGCTGTCTATGGAGGGATTTCACTTGCCATTTTGGAGAACGAGAGGACTATGGAGGAATTGGAGATCAATGGGATTCAAGATGAGCATGGTCGTGGCTCGGAGGCGTGTTCGAAACTTCAAACAAAGAGGGTAGAACAGAGATCGTAGGGGAGCTCGACTCGATGTTCTCATAGGCCTAAATTGGACTGAGTTGCGCCAACTCTTGGGCCTAACTTCGAGGCCAAGTTGGACCCTAATTAAGGAGGTTGCAGTTACACTTGTACTCATCCTGTACCAAATAGATTTTACCGTGTCTGAGGAGGTTGCAGTTATTCGGGCTTGTACGTTACTGCAGTCACTAAAGTGGTTGACGCGTTTGCCACTTAGTACCCGCACATGGACCTTACTCAAAAAACCGTGACAAACCTTCTGGTACAAAACCATGTACCCATGACGTCAAAATAATTCATATATAAAAACAAAACCCACGTGCATAGGAACACGACGGCCTCGAGGGTCAAATTCCTATATCCGACAGAAGTTTCTCTCCCTGTTCCTTACCCCGCCTTCTTGGAAATTAACAGATCGAGATACGAGACTTGTGATCTCAAAACATGAGAACAGTATTCATATCCCTACGATAGAAAAATTACAACACCCGACTATGGTCTGCTAGTTCTAATGCAATTTACATATATCTAACACATCACTCTAATCCAAGACTCACTCTAATCCATTCAGTTGATAAAGTTGCCTTCAAAATCTGCCTTTCGACCAGTGGCCCAGGCAACACAATTCCTGCTCGCCACTTCCACTAGCTTGGATTTCTTCCTTCACCACAGCCCGTTCGCCTTCCTGGCATGAATTCGAGGCACATAATCAGACGTCCAATGCCTCAGCGGAAGTTCTAATCTTAGGGTCGATTTTTGTAGGGCATCACCCTACCCTAGCGACTAACTTGAGTCAATAACATCCTCATTGAAACACCATCAAGACCAGTAATAATCACCAATCATCTCTAATAGCAAGTCCATTAACTCTTATTTACAAGTGGGGAAAAGTACTTCCAACACTTAGTCCAAAATCATGACTAATCCAACTATGTTGTTTCTGCCTAAAACTTAGGAAGGTCATAACTCTCACAATACAACTCGGTTTTGGGTTATCTAGCCCATTCTGGAAAGCTAAGAATCTAGGCTACAACTCTCTAGTTGACCATAACATCAGATTAGTCCATCTTATTTCCCTAAAACGCCTTATTATCATCAGCATGTGTACTTCCTGTACACTGGATGCACCTTACCGAAGGCATAAAAACCTACTCGCTCATCGGAATAACACAAATTCATGTTCTAAGGAAAACTGAGAATGTCCTTTGCAACTTTCTAGTTGATTACAAATACAAATTATTTCATTTGATTGCCATAAAACAATTATCTTCTTCAGGTGTACAAAATATACTGTACTACAGAGACAGAGCCTATAGCTCAAAATCTAGTTTCTGTTCCAACTTTCAGAAATCATAACTATCACCATACTTGTAGTAATTTCTTGACATAAGGCATGTTGGAAAGCTTAGGATGTCTACTACAACTTCCTAGTTATACATTTTCTCAAAGTCTGCTCATAAAGAGCCATAAAGTTACAATCTTATCAGGATGTCAATTCTGACTAAGTTCTGGACAGTAGTCACTTAAAATCTCATAATAAATCACATGAATAACCAATGGTCAAGAAACTTGTATTTTCAGAAACTAGACATCATCATGTATAGCATGCATAGAAGATTACATCCAGATTTCAAGTATTCAATGAGTTCTACCTATTTCAATCATGTATAAAAGTCCTACTGTTCATCAGTCACTATCATGATTACTCTTGCTTAAACAATTTTGAACATACATCAAATGTCATCAAATTAAATTCAATCTTTTTCTGTAGGGTCTAGTTTCATGCATGTTATTACATTAAAAGTTTCAAAGATATATCATGCATCAATTAATTCTAAAAAGTCCTTCAAGTTCAGGTTCTACAACAGACAGAACCTTACGACCCAATCATCAAAATTGATTTTATTAAAATGTTAAATAATATCTGAAAAATTCGAAATAATTCATGTAGCCTCTATACATGTATAAGATCATTCTGTAAAAATTTCAAGATGAAATTCCATCAATATGGCTCTCTGGAAATTCGGGAACTTAGCACGCAGTTTATGTTTTTCTGTTCAATTTTCAGATTCTAAACAATTACCACTAACAATCATCCTCATAGCTATTACTACTTGTTTCATGCAAAAAATCAAACAAGAAAGCAAGAACAAAAGTTTAGAGAACGCCCCACCCTTAGTGAATTTTGAGAAGATGAGAGTAGCCCCTCCTCTTCTAGTTCCTCCTCCAAAAGCTCTAGATCACCGCCTTTTTCCTTCTTCTTTCACTCTCTCCTTTTCTCTTTCTCTAAAAGTTCTGAAATGAGAGTGAGGAGAGGGGGTTTTAAGAAGTGAGGAGAGATGGGGGGTGTATAGGGGGTGGCCAGCCTAGGGTGACAAAGGGGTGAGGTGGAGCTATGTGGCAAGGAGGTTTTTCACAAACCATGCCTCTTGCTCATGGTTTTGAGGAGATATTTTGCCATGCTCATTTCTAGCCATTAGATCCTTGATGAGATGGGATGAGTAGCTAGATGTGAGTGCATGCAAAGAGCGAAAATATATTTATAGTGTAGTATCATACAAGTTCACAATTCTATATGTACCGCACGTATATACTAGTATACATACTAGGATCGATTTTCTCATTCTCGTGCACCACCGTGAACGCAACCATTCACATTCATATATAAAACAATTATTCCTAGAAAAAAATACATAATAGCGGGCAAATCTAAACTGTACATGGGTTATAATGCAAAATAGTTATATGCTATTTCGCAGGGTATTACACTACTTCCTCCTTAGAATTGTTCTGTCCTCAGAACGACGCTAGGGGTGAGAAAAATAGCAGACATTTACCAATGATCGGATGATACTTTCCTTGACCATCTCCAATTCCTCGAGGAACATCCTCGGCAACTGACTTTTAAAGTGCTCCATACCGGCTTACAAGGCTCAAGTGCTCAATGCATTCTTCCATCCTGGAGATCAATTTCATCATGTGGATCATTTTGGGGCCTGCCTCATCCCACATCCCCCGTACTGGGGATGAATCACCTTGGGGGATGTCGCTATCGTCTCGAAATGCTGGAGATCAGTCCCACTCCACAGATCGTTCTGGGGCCCCATCACACAAACTGCTCGTGAGTATTGCTTTCATCCCGAAATACTAGAGATCAATCCCACTCCACAAATCATTCTGGGGCCTATTTCATCTCTCGTTTTGAATACTGGGCAATATCTCACTTCATGGCTCATTCTGGAGCCCTCACTCATCCCTGGATTCCTTCGTTGGTATTACTCTCGTCCTCGGAATACTGGAGATCAATACCACTCCACATAATATTCTGAAGTCTATTTCATCCCTCACCTGGAGTACTGGGAATACCTCACTATTTGGATCATTCTGGAGTTAATGTCACATAACTTGTTTGTGAATATTGCCCTCGTCCCTAGAATACTGGAGAGTAATCCCGCTCCACAGAACATTCTAGGACCTTTTTCATCCCACGTTTCGGAATACTAGGGAATATCTCGCTCCATGGATCATTCTAGAGCCAATGTCACACAATCTTCCCCCATGAGCATCGCTCTCTTCACTGGAATTCTAGAGACCAATTCCTACACAGATCATTCTGGGGCCTATTTCGACCCTCGTCTGGAATACTGAGGAATGTCTCACTCCATGGATCGTTTTGGAGCCGACCTCTCACTCCTGATCCAAGATCTCCGCATGCCTCCTAGCCTCCGATTGCTGTACTTGATGGTCACTGACCACTCCCTCCTTAGAAGAAAGCAAGGCTTACCAAGGAGAAGGCAAAATTTTTAGCTTTATGCCTTATCCAAAACACTTAATAAAATAAGCAAAAGACGAGATGACCAAATGCCCAAAAACTTTCATGCTTTATAAAAAGTCATAATATCTTGCTACAAAACATATTACAAGTTCGTCATCCATGGCTTGCAAAAATGCACTAACAAAATATATTGCTATTCTGGACCATGCATCACTTCACACTTCTTTCTAGTTAAGTTGAAGTTCGTCCCTGGCGAACATGCTTCTTCCCTTTATCGACTACCTTCCGTAACTGGTCATTGGGGTTCCCCTGCAGTTGTGGACAATTCGATTTCCTGTGCCCGGCTTCTCTGCAGTTATAGCAATTGTTTGTCTGGGCTCTTTTTGAGCATTGACTCTTGAAATGAACTTGTTCCTTACAAAAGTAACACACCACCATCTGGCTAGTCTCTTTAAACTTTCTGGACTCGTGAGTTCAATTCCGCTTGTCATGGCTAGAGGTGATAATGTACTTCTTCCTCTTTTTCTTCATCTTGGCCTTGCCTTAACTCTGACTCATGTCCATTTCTGTTACCGCGGCACCTTACTAGCTTGTCGAATTGGCGAATACCTAACGAAATCATCCTCAACCTCAATCCAGGCCTAAGCCCTTGCTCAAACCTCTTGGCCTTCTTTATTTCCTGTTGGACCATTTTTGGTGCATATCGTGACAGTTGGGAAAACTTCGTCTCATATTCCCTGACAGACATATTTCCATGCTTCAAGTTATGGAACTCCATTGCCTTTTCTTCCTACACATTCATGGGAAAGTAGTGTTGTCGGAATTCTTCAAGAAAATCTTCCCAAGTGATTGGACCTTCTCCAAGACCACGCTTCATAGACTGCCACCATACTCCGGTGTCCTTCTCCAGCAAGATTGTGGATAGACGAACCTTGTTGTATTCTAGAGTCATCATTACTTTGAATACCGTTCCCACCTGACGTATCCAGTCGTCAGCAGCTGTTGGGTCGGCATGTCCTTCAAAGACTAGCAGTTTCATCCTGTTGAACGATTCCAACATCTTTATCGAGTCTGCGGGTGCAGCAACTCCTGGTGTTACTTGTGGCGGTGCTTAGTTTTTGCTAGCTTCCACAAATGCTCCTATCATCTTGTATACACGGGTAAACTCTGTTTCAACATTGAAGTTGGTTCCGTTGGTCCTATTGCCTTTGCCCTCAGCCATTCCTCGGTGGCTAATTCTGATTCATCTGGACACTCTTCAAGGAAAGAAAAAACACACAGGATTAGTTCTGGACGTAGGGAAGAACGTAAACATAAGTGCAACAATCTTGGTTTTGATCTTACTGCAATCCAAACTAAACCCAGCTATACGACATTTCAAGTCAAATTTCCTACAGTGTTAGCCTGCAATTTGAAGTCATCTCTGATACCACTTTTGTAACGCCCCTGATCGCCATTACTGGACATCTTTGACACAACCAGAATCTTTGCCTTCAAATGCATCTCAACACAGTAATAACAAAAAAATTTAAAAACTTTTTATTGCCAAATAAGGCCATTAAATCATCGATTACAACCAATATCTTGTTCTTGAACAAGAATACAAATTACATTAACTTATTACATCTTATTACAAAATATTTACCAACTCCTCTTGTAAAGCTATCAGCTGTCTCCCGGAATGGTAGTCGACTGATCACCGCCGAAACTCCGGTGAGTGGTCAATCTGCTCCCCTGGGACTTGCCCCTCGGCTTGAGTCTCCCACTGCGCGACTCTGATATTTATGCACCTGCTCGAAAGGTAGGACCGCTACCTAAAAGGTGGGGAACGTCAGTAATTCTACCGACGCAATGCTGATAAGAAACAACGATCTCCAAACTGGCAACCACAAACCATCTTGAATAGGAAAAGAAACATGCATCCTAATTCCCTAGTATTCATGTATGCTATGATCTAACAACTAAATGCATCAATCACATGCCTTATTCTAATGCAAGCAAGACATTAGAAATCCATGCATCCCAAACTACATACGCCCCAAATGTAGTCGTCATTCTCCAATTTTAGGGAATCGAACCCTCGCCATGCATCCTACTCTTGTACTCATCCTATTCCCAATAGATTTTACCAATTCTGAGGAGGTTGCAGTTATTCGGTCTTGTCCGTTATTGCAGTCACTAAAGTGGTTCACGCATTTGCCACTTAGTACCCGTGCACGGACCCCACTCAAAAGGCCATGAGAAACCTTCTGGTACAAAACCATGTACCCATGTCGTCAAAATAATTCATATATAAAAAATAAAACCCACGTGCATAGGAACACGACAGCCTCGAGGGTCAAATCCCCTACCCGACAGGAGTTTCTCTCCCCGTTCCTTACACTGTATCCTTGGGAATTAACAGATCGAGATACGAGACTCGTGATCTCAAAACCGGAGAACACTATCCGTATCCCTATGACAGGAAAAGTACCATACCCAACTATGGTCTGCTAGTTCTAATGCAGTTTACATATATCTAACAAATCAGTCTAATCTAAGACTCACTCTAATCCATTCAGTTGATAATGTTGGCTTCGAAATCCGCCATTCGACCAGTGGACCCGGTGACATAATTCCTACTCGCCACTTCCCCTAGCTTGGATTTCGGCCTTCACCACAGCCTGCATTCACTTTCCTGGCATGAATTCGACGACACCAAATCGGACGTCCAACGCCTCGGCGGAAGTTCTAATCTTAGGGTCGATAGTCGTAGGGAATCACCCTACCCTAGTGGCTAACTTGAGTCACAAACATCCTCACCGAAACACCTTCAAGACCAGTAATCACACCAATAATCCCCAATAGCAATTCCATTAACTCTTATTCACAAGTGGGGAAAAGTACTTCCAACACTTGGCCAAAAATCATGTCTAATCCAACTATGTTATTTCTGCCTAAAACTTAGGAAGGTCATAACTCCCACAATACAACTTGGTTTTTGGTGTTCTAACCCATTTTGAAAAGCTAAGAATCTAGGCTACAACTCTCTAGTTGACCATATCATCAGATTCATCCATCTAATTGCCCTAAAAGGCCACATTATCATCAGACTGTGTACTTCCTGCACACTGGCTGCACCTTCCCAATGGCATAAAAACCTACTCGCTAATCGGAATAACACAAATTCAGGTTCTATGGAAAACTAAGAATGTCCTCTAAAACTTTCTAGTTTATAAAAAATCCAAATTATTTCATTTGATTACCATAAAACAATCATTTTCCTCAGGTGTACAAAACCATATAAAATGTACTACACAAATAGAGCCTATAGCTCAAAATCTGGTTTCTGTTCCAACTTGCAAAAATCATAAATATCACCATACTTGCAGGAGTTTCTTGACATAGGCTTGTTGGAAAGCGTAGGATGTCTACTACAATTTCCTAGTTGTAGATTTGCTCAAATTCTGCTCGTAAAGAGCCATAAAGTTACAATCTTATCAGGGTGTCATTTCTGACTAAGTTCTGCACAGTACTCACTTAAAATCTCATAATAAATCACATGCATAACCAATGGTCATCAAACCTGAATTTTCAGAAACTAGACATCATCATGTATTACATGAACAAAAGATAACATCCTGATTCCAAGTATTCAATGAGTTCTACCTATTTCAATCATGTATAAAAGTCCTACTGTTCATCAATCACTATCATGATTACTCTTGCTTAAACAATTTTGAACATGCATCAAATTTCATCAAATTAAATTCAATCTTCTTCTGTAGGGTCTAGATTCATGCATGTTATTACATTAAAAATTTCAAAGATAGATCATGCATCAATTAATTCTAAAAATTCCTTCAAGTTCAGGTTCTACAAGAGACAGAACCAGTCTCTGCCTTACAATCCAGCCATCAAAATTGATTTTATTAAAATAGTAAATAATGTCATAAATATCCAAAATAATTCATGTAGCCTACAGACATGCATAAGATCCTCCTGTAAAAATTTCAAGATGAAATTTTGTCATGCCCCACTTCCCAAAATACGGAACATGAGTACGTAACGTAGGCCCAGCGAATGGTGTAAACACCATCCATAAACTGTGCCAGACTAACTCAACAATAAGAACAACAAAATATAACTGATATGGCTAAAATTGGGGTTAAATCGGGACCGTCCAGATCGATCACGAATCCTGAAGCACGGGGGTAAAAAGGTAATTTCACATACAGATGGATCCAAAACGGGTATTGGGCCTCCTTCTCACAGAACCAACCACCCGCGAATAGATCCACTTCAATTGGGTACGGGTCCCGACCCGATACAAGCCCAATCCATCATGAAGAGAATCAGGCCACTGATTTGGTCAAATCAATAAACCTGATTAGCTCTCACCAGGGAATCAAGGCCTAACTTCCCAAAACAGAATAGGAGGATTTTTCTCCTATTTGTTAGGCAGGAAATTAGGCCCCAAATGGTTCCAAAGGCGACTATAAATACAACCCCTCTACCACCGAGACCAAGTTAATCACTCTTTCACCACTTAAGCTCTTTCTTAATCTTTTCCTGATTACTGACAAGAGCGTCGGAGGGTGCGTCGCCAGAATCAACCCCGGTGTTTCGCACTTCCTTGCAGGTCGTGCCAGGAGTAAGAAGGCCAAGTCAATCGTTCAGGTGTTTCCCGGACTCACAAATTCTATCTGTTTACCCCCACACCGAAATCAGCGGTAACAGATTGGCGCCGTCTGTGGGAAACCACCACACGAACGACCTCTGCTTCTTCTTCCTCGCCTTCCATCGCCATGCCTCCGAAGAAGAACAGATCCAAAGGATCCAACCGGGTGGCCAACCCCGCCGACCCTACGGAGGATACCCCCGTCAATCCAATCCCCCAATCTGGGCTTCCTCCGCCGGCCCAACCGGTCCAGCCTCATCATCCTCAGCAACAACCCAACAATGGTCCCGCCGGTCTCAACGGCCAGAAGCTGAAACAGCCCGTCCAGGACCATGTCTCGGTCCGTAACGGGTCCTCGGACTCGATGGCCTCCCATAACCCCGACCTCAGCCTCACGCTCCAGAACCGCCAGAAGGAGAACGACCTCCGCACGCACCTTGACGAGAGGCGGGCCCGAGCGGGAGCCTCCCGACAGCGTCAGGGTGAGCGGTCACCTCGTCGCCGAGACAGGCGGAGATCCCCGTACCGGAGAGGCCGAGCGGCATCTCCCGAACACCGGAGGAGGAGGCCGCGTTCCCCCGAGGATCGGCATCGTACGAGGGACCGTGAGGTACCCATCAGCCGTGCCGAATTCCTCCAGTTTCAGGAGACTGTACTGCAGGCCCTGAACGCCCGTGCCAACAACCAAAACCCCCCGAGGATCCCAACACCCCCTCGGATTCCCAGTCCTCGCCGCCGGTCACGAAGTCCTCTCCAGGCTCCCAGTCATCAGCAACAGTACAGTCCCCACCGATCCGAGGGATACCGGCACCGAAGTCCGCGCTCTCCCTCTTATGAGGAAGAGTCCGAAGGGTCATACGGTTACCGGCGAGGGGACGATGCTTTTGACCGCCGCCTCCATGAGGTGGAGAGGCGCATTGTCCGTATGGACCGAGAAGAGGAGTCCAGAGCAGGGACCGTTCGCTCGAACCGACCGCCCTTCTCTCGGACAATCATGGAAGCTCGCATACCGAGGGGTTTCAAACCTTCGCAGTTTGAAACGTACTCAGGCGAGTCCGACCCAGTAGACCACGTCGAGAGTTTTAAGACTCTGATGCTGATCCACCAAGTCTCCGACGCCATACTCTGCAGGACCTTCCCGGCCACCCTTCGGGGTTCGGCTCGGGAATGGTATTCCAGGCTTGCCCCCGCCTCCATCTTTTCATTTGAGCAGTTTGAGACGCTGTTCATAACTCACTTTGTGAGCAACCGACGGGCCGAGAAGACGAGTCTCTCCCTTCTGAACCTCCGACAGGAAAGGGGAGAGAAGCTGCGGGACTATGTGAAGAGGTTCACTGCAGAAGTCAGGTCGATCGCCTCCTTAGACCAATCCGTGGCAACAGTGGCGTTCCAGTCGAACGTCCTCAACTCCAACCTCCGCTCGTCCCTAGCAAAGAAGCCGCCTACCAACTTCGCCGACCTCCTACTGAGGTGCGAGAAATACATCCGAGCCGAGGAGGCCGAGTCCCTCCCGAACTTCGGAGGACCCTCCTCCGGCTCGAAGAGGAAGGCAACGGAGGAAGAGGGGGCCAAGAAGACAATGAAGGACGGAGGCGGCCAGCATCGTCCTCCCCCCAGGTTCGAGAAATTCACGCCCCTCACAACTAATGTCTCCACTATCCTCATGGAGGTAGAGAAGGAGGGGGTCCTCCCTCCAGCCCCGAGGATGCACAAACCGGCGAAGAGGAGGGACAAAGACAAGTGGTGTCGGTATCACCGAGACCACGGGCATGAGACGAATGACTGTCGGGCTTTGAGAGATGAGATCGAAGCCCTTATCCGAAGGGGGCAGTTGGCGAAGTTCGTGAAGGCTAACGATCGGACAGATCGGAACTCTCCTCCCCCTCGGGGGGCTAACAAGCGCTCTGAGCGGCGCGAAGTAACACCTGAGTTCGAAGAAGAAAGGGTTCTGCATATGATCCACGGGGGCCCCATGGGCGGCTCCTCTAATACGTCTCGGAAAGCCTTCGTCCGAGAGGTGAACTCGGTCCACAGTGCTCCTCCTCCCAAGGGCTTCGGTGTGCCCGTGTCCTTCTCCGACGCTGATCTCGAAGGAGTCCGAACCCCACACTGTGATGCCCTCGTCATCGACCTCCGCATGGCCAACTTCAAGGTGCAGAGGATTTTGGTTGACAACGGGAGTTCGGTCAACATCCTATTCCTCTCGGCCTTCCAGGGCCTCCAGCTGTCCCGAGACCGTCTCAAGCCGGCCGGATACACTCTACACGGGTTCACGGGGGTCCCGGTAACCGTCGAAGGTGTAATATCCCGGACGGATATTACCGTATATAAATTGATATTTTATTATTATTTTATTATTATTTTGTTTTAATTCCAAAATTAAATTATTTTGGTGATTTTCACCCGGTTTGTTCATAGACAATATCTGTATCCAGATATCGGTCAGTATATATCCGTATTGTATCAAATTGATACCGTGATCTTCCGAACTAATAATAAAATTTATTTTATTATTATTTCCAAGATTTAATTATTTTTATGCGGATTATGCGAAGATTTTTCGGTATACGGACATATATGCGCACGTCCGAGTAGTATGTCGATTAGTGCATTATACGAATTGTGTGTTGTGTATTTTTGGACTAGGTGTTTATCTTGTTATAACAACCTAATTAGAGGGTTAGGGTTTTATTAGGAGGCTTAATCTAGGGTTTTTGTATGCATGAGAAGCCTAAGTAAAAACCCTTACTAGAAAACTTCTCCTCCACATCAACCTCCACCACATAACACCTCCCTCCACCTCACCCCTATTCTCCCTAAGGTATGGCCGGCCCATATAATAAGGAGGGGCCTTTTTGCACTTGTGTGCATGCACATTTGCACTTTCCCCCATTCTCTCCACCTATAAATACCCCTTCATTCTCCTCCTTCTCTCATTTTAGAAAACAAGAAAGAAAGAAAGAAAGAAAGAAAGGAAAGGAAAAGAAAGAGAGAAAGTTTCATACTAATTTGAGAGTTCTCTTGTAGGTTTAATAGAAGATTTCTAAAGCTAGGGGAAGGAGAAGTTATGCTAGCAAGTTCTTCCAACAAAAAAAAAATAAGGTGGGGGTTCCTTCACTTGATTCTTTGTTTGTTTGTTTGTTTGTTTGTTTGGTTGTTGTTGTTGTTTGACTTCTCCTTCTACCTTCTTGTTTTGTTTTGTTCTTTTGGGTTTGTGGTATGTTGTAGTAAGTGAAAGAGAAAGAAAAAGAGTAGTAGTAGTAAGTACTAATTTATAAAGATCATAGCTTTATTATTGAAGTGGTTGTTTGTATATTATTGGACTAAGAACACACATATTGCATATTGTTGAACATACAACCATAAGTGGTTGTAGGACTTAGCACATAAAGCATATGAACTCATTTTACAACCATTGTGGGTTGTAGGACCTTAATTAATTAAAAAGATCTTTCTTTCTTTTACACACTAGTTGTAGCTAATAAATTAAAAAGATCTTCTTTTTATTCTTAACCACTAGTTGTAGCTATTAATTAAAAAGATCTTCTTTTTATTCTTAACCACTAGTTGTAGCTATTAATCAAAAAGATCTTCTTTTTATTCTTAATCACTAGTTGTAGCTATTAATCAAAAAGATCTTCTTTTTATTCTTAATCACTAGTTGTAGCTATTAATCAAAAAGATCTTCTTTTATTTTACACACTAGTTGTAGCTAATAAATTAAAAAGATCTTCTTTTCTTAATCACTAGTTGTAGCTATTATTCAAAAAGATCTTCTTTTATTTTAAACACTAGTTGTAGCTAACTAACTAAAAAGATCTTTCTTTTATTTTTAATCACTAGTGGTAATTAATTAAAAAGATCTTCTTTCATTTTTAATCACTAGTTGTAGTTAATTAAAGAGATCTTTCTTTTGTAAAGTAAAGTAAAATAAAATAAAAATGATCTCTTCTTTATCACTAGATTAGTAAGTAACTAAGTAGTAGTAAGCTAAAATAATAAGTAGTAGTAGGTAATAAATGAAGTAGTAATAGCATGTATGTTGATTAATAAAGTAGTAGTAATAATAGTAAGTTGTATGTTGTGATTCTTTTTATGAGAATGAAGTAGTAGTAATAGTAGCAAGTTGTATGTTGTGATAGTAGTAAAGTTGTATGTTGTAGTAGTAGTAGTAGATAGTTATGTTTTGATTAAAATAGGAGTAGTAGTAGTAGTATAATGTTGTAGGAGTGCTTCTAAAAATATTTAGAAGCCATATTCATGCTAATAATATTGTAGGATTGCTTCTAAAAATATTTAGAAGCCATGTTTATGCTTCAAGTATTGTAGGATTTCTTCTAAAAATAATTAGAAGCCATATCCATGCTTAGTTAGTGGTAGCTTTGCTTCTAAAAATAATTAGAAGCCATATCCATGCTTAGTTAGTTGTAGCTTTGTTTCTAAAAATAATTAGAAGCCATAATCCATGCTTAGTTAGTTGTAGGATTGCTTTTAAAATATATCCTATCATGTTTACCATGCTTGGTTAGTTGTAGCTTTGCTTCTAAAAATACTTAGAAGCCATATCCATGCTTAGTTAGTTGTAGGATTGCCTTTAAAAATATCCTACCATGTTTACCATGCTTAGTTAGTGGTAGCTTTGCTTCTAAAAATATTTAGAAGCCATTCTCATGCTTAGTTGGTTGTAGGATTGCCTTTAAAAATATCCTACCATGTTTACCATGCTTGGTTAGTTGTAGCTTTGCTTCTAAAAATACTTAGAAGCCATATCCATGCTTAGTTAGTTGTAGGATTGCCTTTAAAAATATCCTACCATGTTTACCATGCTTAGTTAGTGGTAGCTTTTCTTCTAAAAATAATTAGAAGCCATATCCATGCTTAGTTAGTTGTAGGATTGCCTTTAAAAATATCCTACCATGTTTACCATGCTTGGTTAGTTGTAGCTTTGCTTCTAAAAATACTTAGAAGCCATATCCATGCTTAGTTAGTTGTAGGATTGCCTTTAAAAACATCCTACCATGTTTACCATGCTTGGTTAGTTGTAGCTTGCTTCTAAAAATACTTAGAAGCCATATCCATGCTTAGTTAGTTGTAGGATTGCCTTTAAAAATATCCTACCATGTTTACCATGCTTGGTTAGTTGTAGCTTTGCTTCTAAAAATACTTAGAAGCCATATCCATGCTTAGTTAGTTGTAGGATTGCCTTTAAAAATATCCTACCATGTTTACCATGCTTAGTTAGTGGTAGCTTTGCTTCTAAAAATAATTAGAAGCCATATCCATGCTTAGTTAGTTGTAGGATTGCCTTTAAAAATATCCTACCATGTTTACCATGCTTAGTTAGTGGTAGCTTTGCTTCTAAAAATAATTAGAAGCCATATCCATACTTAGTTAGTTGTAGGATTGCCTTTAAAAATATCCTACCATGTTTACCATGCTTGGTTAGTTGTAGCTTTGCTTCTAAAAATACTTAGAAGCCATATCCATGCTTAGTTAGTTGTAGGATTGCCTTTAAAAATATCCTACCATGTTTACCATGCTTAGTTAGTGGTAGCTTTGCTTCTAAAAATAATTAGAAGCCATATCTATGCTAATTAGTTGTAGGATGTTTATTAAAATTATCCCATCATGCTTTATGTTTAGGAGGTTGTAGGACTTTTTCCTACCATGATTCTATGCTAATTAGTTGTAGGATGTTTATTAAAATCATCCCATCATGCTTTATGTTTAGGAGGTTGTAGGACTTTTTCCTACCATGATTCTATGCTTAATTAGTTGTAGGATGTTTATTAAAATTATCCCATCATGCTTTATGTTTAGGATGTTGTAGGACTCATTCAAAAAATACCTATCATGTTTAGTAACTCACTTATGCTAGAATTTTGTAGGATTCATTCCTAAAGTTTCCTATTATGTTTAGTGACTTAGTTATGCTTAGAATGTGTAGGATTCAATCCAAGAGTTTCCTACCATGTTTGGATAAATTTTATTGTGCCTAGAGTGTTGTAGGATCCATGATAAAATCATATACCATGCTAGTTTAATTGTTGGAAAGCGATATATCATGCTAGCTTAATTGTAAGTATTTTGCATATCATGTTAGTTTAAATTGTATGCAAATTGTATACCATGCTAGATAAATGGTAGAGAAGTGTATACTATGTTAGTGAATGACCATGATTCATGCTAAGTAAGTAGGGATCATGCAAATTATTGATCATATTAAGTTAAGGATACCCATACTAGGATGTTCATGCTTAGGGTAAAGAAACTACCCATGGCTAGTTGTAGTGATTTATGTTGGATTCTATGCCATGCTAGAGTAATACATGATTAGAACATTGTAGGAGTAATGTTAGAATATCTACTATACCTTGGAATGATTGTATGTTATATTAGTTATCTATCCATGCTTGTGTTATGGTGATTAGTCAAGATAAGTAGTAAGCTTTCATGCTCGCTTGACTATAGTAAACTCTATGTCTAGGTCGTAGTAATTTTTATGCTTAAGCTCGATGAAAACACAAGCATTAATCATATTCATACTTAGGAGTGTGATGGTGAGTAGTTCAATTTTGTAATTGGATTACTTTAGGAAGATGCCTACGAGTGTATGTCATGCCTAAGACATTATAGGTCGAAGTAGTAAGATCGGGAAGACCACTAGCGATAGTTAATTCGATAAAGGCGGTTATGTCGCCTTCGGATTCTTCCTTAGTAGAATACCGATCTTAGACTACTAGTAGATCCCTTTGTTTCTTCTAATAGTAGAAGATTAAGTTTGTTAGTAAGCACGTTTGGTTGCTTCTAGGATTGATTACCTGTATGGTTGTTTGCACACGGTCGTGCTCGTACGTGGCTCGACTGGCCCGTATGTAGTTGCGGGTCTCATACGTAGCTTAGTCGGCTCGTATGTAGGTTATTGTCTCGTACGCGGCCCGACCGGCCCGTGCGTAGCTGTTGGTCTCATACGCGACTTATTTGGCTGGTATGTACGTGGTTATCTCCTACGAGGCCCGCCTGGCTCGTAGGTAGTTATTGTTTCATACGTAGCTTAGTTGGCTCGTATGTGGTTATTACTCGTGTATAGCTTGTTAGCTAGTACACAGTTAGTTGTGCTATCTAGGGTGATGTTACCACCCTAAGGGCTATCGACCATCAAGACATATGTTTCTACCCTAAGGAACTGTGGAGGAGTCGCTCCTTGTGTACCGTCGAATCTTAACCAGGGTAGGTTGATCGAGGACCGGAGTATAGACAGAATCCAAGTCTAGGGTAGCGGCGTGCGTGTATATTCGCAACGGCCAAAGTCTTGGATCGATGAGCCACGAACCGGGTCCTGAAGGATTCTGGTAAATCTAGGTTGAGCAGCCCAGTAGAGTTGTCTTGCGAAGCCTAATTTAAGGCCTAGCATGTTGTGTTATAATATCGTCATCCCTAGGATTGTTCGAGTCAGGGACATCACTAGGATAGTGACTTATAAGGATCAGTTTACTTAAACCCTTTTGCCGGGAGAGAGGGGTCAGTTGTAGGGGGCCCCTTACACTAACTCATCCCTTGAGGCAGATCATAGGTGGTGTACTGGGTTGTACCTTCCCGTCAAAGGGATACGTACGGTGCCGTCTCACAAGTTGAGGACACGAGTTGCGTATCTCGCTCTGTTAATTCCTGAGGTACCGTGGCTAGGGGTGCCACAGGAGGCATTGTGCAGTCCTGTGCTTGCGATACCCCAGAGGGTGCAACAGGGTAGGCTTTGCGCTACCCTGCGCTTGCGAAACCCAATAGTGTGATTTTTGGAATGACGCCCGATACATTGGGTTCGTCTAATTTGAGTGAGGTCCGGTTAGCCGGGTCGCGGTGGCGAACATAGACACCACGGGCAAAATGCAACAGTGGCACATGACCACATCTGCAGCCTCGCGAGTCACGTGTAGTTGTCAGGAACAGGTTGTGTGCAATTAGAATTCATAACGCGGGTTCAAATCCCTATATATGGAGAAACGGCTTGAGATGGAGTTGCATGTAGTATGGGCTGCATGTTGCTTTCGGAGACTTGCTGATATTAGAATAGGAGCATCCTAGTTCTATGTAAACATCGCATTAGAGTCTAGTCATAGCACTCACAAACACTTAAACTACACTAACACCATTGCTGTATTTTGTATATTGTTTGGAAGATTCGCTGCTATATGATCAGCCTTTAAGCGTCAGTGAATACTGACGTCCCCACTTCCATAGGTACTAGATCGCCGAAGTACAAAGGCGAGATTCAAGAGGACTCAAGGCAAGGAAAGCAAGGAGTCAGTATTAAGTTTAGTTCCGCTGCAAAATATGTTTTAATTCTGTATTAGTTAAGAAGTACTCTGATGTAAGATGTGAATGTTGTAATACTTAGAAATGTAAAGGCAATATTGTAACTCCCTTGTAAAATATTACAGTTGTACAGTATTCAGAATTGTAACACTTGCGTATTGAATAAAAAGTTTTAAATTCTCCTGTTTTTTCTGTGTATTGTGGCTAATTGAAGCAAAGATCTTGGCTTGTGTCTCGGTTTTCCAGTATTGGAAATCGGGGCGCTACAGAGTGGTATCAGAGCTAGCTTCAATTTACAGTCCAACACAGCAGGAAAATTAAACTTGGATGCCCTTTAGGAGTCAGGTCTTAGTTAGTTATAGGCAATTGTAATTCATATTGTTGTTCCTTTCAACTTGTGTTTTATGATTTTCCTATATCTGGATTAATTCCAGTAGGTATATCTTAGGATGGTATTCGAAGATACTCTAACTGAGGATGTATTGATAGAGGAGAGCAAGCAAATTACAGGAGAAAATCCTTGAAATCGGAAGTAATGTCCATAGGTCATGTCCTATTCTAAGGAGGGAGTAGCTACCGAATTGCGAAGGTTGGGTTCTTTGGACAACCAGTTCGTGAACGAGCCACTTAGGAGCCGGAAAGCAGCATAAGCTTTCTTTCTCCGAGTTATTAGGGTATGGATGTTTTGCCTGTTTTCCTAACTTAACGTAGTTCTGAGGACAGAACTATTCTAAGGAGGGAGTATTGTAATATCCCGGACGGATATTACCGTATATAAATTGATATTTTATTATTATTTTATTATTATTTTGTTTTAATTCCAAAATTAAATTATTTTGGTGATTTTCACCCGGTTTGTTCATAGACAATATCTGTATCCAGATATCGGTCAGTATATATCCGTATTGTATCAAATTGATACCGTGATCTTCCGAACTAATAATAAAATTTATTTTATTATTATTTCCAAGATTTAATTATTTTTATGCGGATTATGCGAAGATTTTTCGGTATACGGACATATATGCGCACGTCCGAGTAGTATGTCGATTAGTGCATTATACGAATTGTGTGTTGTGTATTTTTGGACTAGGTGTTTATCTTGTTATAACAACCTAATTAGAGGGTTAGGGTTTTATTAGGAGGCTTAATCTAGGGTTTTGTATGCATGAGAAGCCTAAGTAAAAACCCTTACTAGAAAACTTCTCCTCCACATCAACCTCCACCACATAACACCTCCCTCCACCTCACCCCTATTCTCCCTAAGGTATGGCCGGCCCATATAATAAGGAGGGGCCTTTTTGCACTTGTGTGCATGCACATTTGCACTTTCCCCCATTCTCTCCACCTATAAATACCCCTTCATTCTCCTCCTTCTCTCATTTTAGAAAACAAGAAAGAAAGAAAGAAAGAAAGAAAGGAAAGGAAAAGAAAGAGAGAAAGTTTCATACTAATTTGAGAGTTCTCTTGTAGGTTTAATAGAAGATTTCTAAAGCTAGGGGAAGGAGAAGTTATGCTAGCAAGTTCTTCCAACAAAAAAAAAATAAGGTGGGGGTTCCTTCACTTGATTCTTTGTTTGTTTGTTTGTTTGTTTGTTTGGTTGTTGTTGTTGTTTGACTTCTCCTTCTACCTTCTTGTTTTGTTTTGTTCTTTTGGGTTTGTGGTATGTTGTAGTAAGTGAAAGAGAAAGAAAAAGAGTAGTAGTAGTAAGTACTAATTTATAAAGATCATAGCTTTATTATTGAAGTGGTTGTTTGTATATTATTGGACTAAGAACACACATATTGCATATTGTTGAACATACAACCATAAGTGGTTGTAGGACTTAGCACATAAAGCATATGAACTCATTTTACAACCATTGTGGGTTGTAGGACCTTAATTAATTAAAAAGATCTTTCTTTCTTTTACACACTAGTTGTAGCTAATAAATTAAAAAGATCTTCTTTTTATTCTTAACCACTAGTTGTAGCTATTAATTAAAAAGATCTTCTTTTTATTCTTAACCACTAGTTGTAGCTATTAATCAAAAAGATCTTCTTTTTATTCTTAATCACTAGTTGTAGCTATTAATCAAAAAGATCTTCTTTTTATTCTTAATCACTAGTTGTAGCTATTAATCAAAAAGATCTTCTTTTATTTTACACACTAGTTGTAGCTAATAAATTAAAAAGATCTTCTTTTCTTAATCACTAGTTGTAGCTATTATTCAAAAAGATCTTCTTTTATTTTAAACACTAGTTGTAGCTAACTAACTAAAAAGATCTTTCTTTTATTTTTAATCACTAGTGGTAATTAATTAAAAAGATCTTCTTTCATTTTTAATCACTAGTTGTAGTTAATTAAAGAGATCTTTCTTTTGTAAAGTAAAGTAAAATAAAATAAAAATGATCTCTTCTTTATCACTAGATTAGTAAGTAACTAAGTAGTAGTAAGCTAAAATAATAAGTAGTAGTAGGTAATAAATGAAGTAGTAATAGCATGTATGTTGATTAATAAAGTAGTAGTAATAATAGTAAGTTGTATGTTGTGATTCTTTTTATGAGAATGAAGTAGTAGTAATAGTAGCAAGTTGTATGTTGTGATAGTAGTAAAGTTGTATGTTGTAGTAGTAGTAGTAGATAGTTATGTTTTGATTAAAATAGGAGTAGTAGTAGTAGTATAATGTTGTAGGAGTGCTTCTAAAAATATTTAGAAGCCATATTCATGCTAATAATATTGTAGGATTGCTTCTAAAAATATTTAGAAGCCATGTTTATGCTTCAAGTATTGTAGGATTTCTTCTAAAAATAATTAGAAGCCATATCCATGCTTAGTTAGTGGTAGCTTTGCTTCTAAAAATAATTAGAAGCCATATCCATGCTTAGTTAGTTGTAGCTTTGTTTCTAAAAATAATTAGAAGCCATAATCCATGCTTAGTTAGTTGTAGGATTGCTTTTAAAATATATCCTACCATGTTTACCATGCTTGGTTAGTTGTAGCTTTGCTTCTAAAAATACTTAGAAGCCATATCCATGCTTAGTTAGTTGTAGGATTGCCTTTAAAAATATCCTACCATGTTTACCATGCTTAGTTAGTGGTAGCTTTGCTTCTAAAAATATTTAGAAGCCATTCTCATGCTTAGTTGGTTGTAGGATTGCCTTTAAAAATATCCTACCATGTTTACCATGCTTGGTTAGTTGTAGCTTTGCTTCTAAAAATACTTAGAAGCCATATCCATGCTTAGTTAGTTGTAGGATTGCCTTTAAAAATATCCTACCATGTTTACCATGCTTAGTTAGTGGTAGCTTTTCTTCTAAAAATAATTAGAAGCCATATCCATGCTTAGTTAGTTGTAGGATTGCCTTTAAAAATATCCTACCATGTTTACCATGCTTGGTTAGTTGTAGCTTTGCTTCTAAAAATACTTAGAAGCCATATCCATGCTTAGTTAGTTGTAGGATTGCCTTTAAAAACATCCTACCATGTTTACCATGCTTGGTTAGTTGTAGCTTGCTTCTAAAAATACTTAGAAGCCATATCCATGCTTAGTTAGTTGTAGGATTGCCTTTAAAAATATCCTACCATGTTTACCATGCTTGGTTAGTTGTAGCTTTGCTTCTAAAAATACTTAGAAGCCATATCCATGCTTAGTTAGTTGTAGGATTGCCTTTAAAAATATCCTACCATGTTTACCATGCTTAGTTAGTGGTAGCTTTGCTTCTAAAAATAATTAGAAGCCATATCCATGCTTAGTTAGTTGTAGGATTGCCTTTAAAAATATCCTACCATGTTTACCATGCTTAGTTAGTGGTAGCTTTGCTTCTAAAAATAATTAGAAGCCATATCCATACTTAGTTAGTTGTAGGATTGCCTTTAAAAATATCCTACCATGTTTACCATGCTTGGTTAGTTGTAGCTTTGCTTCTAAAAATACTTAGAAGCCATATCCATGCTTAGTTAGTTGTAGGATTGCCTTTAAAAATATCCTACCATGTTTACCATGCTTAGTTAGTGGTAGCTTTGCTTCTAAAAATAATTAGAAGCCATATCTATGCTAATTAGTTGTAGGATGTTTATTAAAATTATCCCATCATGCTTTATGTTTAGGAGGTTGTAGGACTTTTTCCTACCATGATTCTATGCTAATTAGTTGTAGGATGTTTATTAAAATCATCCCATCATGCTTTATGTTTAGGAGGTTGTAGGACTTTTTCCTACCATGATTCTATGCTTAATTAGTTGTAGGATGTTTATTAAAATTATCCCATCATGCTTTATGTTTAGGATGTTGTAGGACTCATTCAAAAAATACCTATCATGTTTAGTAACTCACTTATGCTAGAATTTTGTAGGATTCATTCCTAAAGTTTCCTATTATGTTTAGTGACTTAGTTATGCTTAGAATGTGTAGGATTCAATCCAAGAGTTTCCTACCATGTTTGGATAAATTTTATTGTGCCTAGAGTGTTGTAGGATCCATGATAAAATCATATACCATGCTAGTTTAATTGTTGGAAAGCGATATATCATGCTAGCTTAATTGTAAGTATTTTGCATATCATGTTAGTTTAAATTGTATGCAAATTGTATACCATGCTAGATAAATGGTAGAGAAGTGTATACTATGTTAGTGAATGACCATGATTCATGCTAAGTAAGTAGGGATCATGCAAATTATTGATCATATTAAGTTAAGGATACCCATACTAGGATGTTCATGCTTAGGGTAAAGAAACTACCCATGGCTAGTTGTAGTGATTTATGTTGGATTCTATGCCATGCTAGAGTAATACATGATTAGAACATTGTAGGAGTAATGTTAGAATATCTACTATACCTTGGAATGATTGTATGTTATATTAGTTATCTATCCATGCTTGTGTTATGGTGATTAGTCAAGATAAGTAGTAAGCTTTCATGCTCGCTTGACTATAGTAAACTCTATGTCTAGGTCGTAGTAATTTTTATGCTTAAGCTCGATGAAAACACAAGCATTAATCATATTCATACTTAGGAGTGTGATGGTGAGTAGTTCAATTTTGTAATTGGATTACTTTAGGAAGATGCCTACGAGTGTATGTCATGCCTAAGACATTATAGGTCGAAGTAGTAAGATCGGGAAGACCACTAGCGATAGTTAATTCGATAAAGGCGGTTATGTCGCCTTCGGATTCTTCCTTAGTAGAATACCGATCTTAGACTACTAGTAGATCCCTTTGTTTCTTCTAATAGTAGAAGATTAAGTTTGTTAGTAAGCACGTTTGGTTGCTTCTAGGATTGATTACCTGTATGGTTGTTTGCACACGGTCGTGCTCGTACGTGGCTCGACTGGCCCGTATGTAGTTGCGGGTCTCATACGTAGCTTAGTCGGCTCGTATGTAGGTTATTGTCTCGTACGCGGCCCGACCGGCCCGTGCGTAGCTGTTGGTCTCATACGCGACTTATTTGGCTGGTATGTACGTGGTTATCTCCTACGAGGCCCGCCTGGCTCGTAGGTAGTTATTGTTTCATACGTAGCTTAGTTGGCTCGTATGTGGTTATTACTCGTGTATAGCTTGTTAGCTAGTACACAGTTAGTTGTGCTATCTAGGGTGATGTTACCACCCTAAGGGCTATCGACCATCAAGACATATGTTTCTACCCTAAGGAACTGTGGAGGAGTCGCTCCTTGTGTACCGTCGAATCTTAACCAGGGTAGGTTGATCGAGGACCGGAGTATAGACAGAATCCAAGTCTAGGGTAGCGGCGTGCGTGTATATTCGCAACGGCCAAAGTCTTGGATCGATGAGCCACGAACCGGGTCCTGAAGGATTCTGGTAAATCTAGGTTGAGCAGCCCAGTAGAGTTGTCTTGCGAAGCCTAATTTAAGGCCTAGCATGTTGTGTTATAATATCGTCATCCCTAGGATTGTTCGAGTCAGGGACATCACTAGGATAGTGACTTATAAGGATCAGTTTACTTAAACCCTTTTGCCGGGAGAGAGGGGTCAGTTGTAGGGGGCCCCTTACACTAACTCATCCCTTGAGGCAGATCATAGGTGGTGTACTGGGTTGTACCTTCCCGTCAAAGGGATACGTACGGTGCCGTCTCACAAGTTGAGGACACGAGTTGCGTATCTCGCTCTGTTAATTCCTGAGGTACCGTGGCTAGGGGTGCCACAGGAGGCATTGTGCAGTCCTGTGCTTGCGATACCCCAGAGGGTGCAACAGGGTAGGCTTTGCGCTACCCTGCGCTTGCGAAACCCAATAGTGTGATTTTTGGAATGACGCCCGATACATTGGGTTCGTCTAATTTGAGTGAGGTCCGGTTAGCCGGGTCGCGGTGGCGAACATAGACACCACGGGCAAAATGCAACAGTGGCACATGACCACATCTGCAGCCTCGCGAGTCACGTGTAGTTGTCAGGAACAGGTTGTGTGCAATTAGAATTCATAACGCGGGTTCAAATCCCTATATATGGAGAAACGGCTTGAGATGGAGTTGCATGTAGTATGGGCTGCATGTTGCTTTCGGAGACTTGCTGATATTAGAATAGGAGCATCCTAGTTCTATGTAAACATCGCATTAGAGTCTAGTCATAGCACTCACAAACACTTAAACTACACTAACACCATTGCTGTATTTTGTATATTGTTTGGAAGATTCGCTGCTATATGATCAGCCTTTAAGCGTCAGTGAATACTGACGTCCCCACTTCCATAGGTACTAGATCGCCGAAGTACAAAGGCGAGATTCAAGAGGACTCAAGGCAAGGAAAGCAAGGAGTCAGTATTAAGTTTAGTTCCGCTGCAAAATATGTTTTAATTCTGTATTAGTTAAGAAGTACTCTGATGTAAGATGTGAATGTTGTAATACTTAGAAATGTAAAGGCAATATTGTAACTCCCTTGTAAAATATTACAGTTGTACAGTATTCAGAATTGTAACACTTGCGTATTGAATAAAAAGTTTTAAATTCTCCTGTTTTTTCTGTGTATTGTGGCTAATTGAAGCAAAGATCTTGGCTTGTGTCTCGGTTTTCCAGTATTGGAAATCGGGGCGCTACAGAAGGGGTGATAACCCTTGACGTTACTGCGGGGAGCACCCCTACTACCCGGACCGAGCCCATGGACTTCATGGTCGTTGACGTCCCGGCAGCATACAATGTCATCCTCGGCCGCCCCGGCCTAGCCGCCCTTGAGGCCGTCCCCTCAGCATACCATTTGAAAATGAAGTTCCCCACTCGGTCGGGAGTAGGGGAAGTCAGGGGAAGCCAGGAAACAGCTCGGAAGTGCTACATGACTTCCACCGGGGGACCAGTGCTTTCGCTCGAGACACTCGAGATCCCCGAGCCGAAGGCTCGCCCAACGTCCGAACCAGCGGACGAGTTAGAAGAAGTACTCTTCTCCGACGAGGATCCGAGCCGAAAATTCCTCGTCAGCAAGTCCTTACCGACCGTGCTATTCTCCGACCTTGTGAGATGCATCCGGGGTAACCGCGACCTATTTGCTTGGTCGGCCGTGGATATGCCCGGCATCTCCGAAGACTTGCTCGTCCACCACCTAAGTGTCGAGCCGGGGTGCAAACCGGTTCAGCAGAAGAGGCGAAAGTTCGCTCCCGAGCGACAGCAGGCAATCAAGGAGGAAGTGAATAAGCTGCTGAAGGCCAAGTTCATCCAGGAGGTGAATTATCCCGAGTGGTTGTCGAATGTTGTGATGGTCAAGAAGTCCAACGGCTCGTGGAGGATATGCATCGACTTCACCGACCTCAACAAAGCGTGTCCGAAGGATCCCTTCCCTCTCCCGAACATCGACACCCTAATCGACGCCACCTCGGGCCATGAGCTCCTCAGCTTCATGGATGCCTTCTCGGGCTACAACCAAATCCGGATGTTCCCTCCGGACATCCCGAAGACCTCCTTCGTCACCGACCAAGGCCTCTACTGCTACCGAGTAATGCCGTTCGGTTTGAAGAACGCGGGCGCCACCTACCAGCGCCTCGTTAACAAGGTCTTTCAGCATCAGATCGGCCGAAATATGGAGGTGTACGTCGATGGCATGCTCGTCAAGAGCATCCACGGCACCGACCATGTAGCCGACCTCCAAGAGGCTTTCGGCGTGTTGAGGAAGTACAACATGCGGCTAAACCCGAACAAGTGTGCGTTCGGAGTCTCCTCTGGCAAGTTCCTCGGTTTCATGGTGAGCCAGCGGGGGATTGAAGCTAACCTCGAAAAGATCAAAGCCATATTAGACATGGCCCCGCCTCGGAACGTCAGAGAAGTGCAGAAGCTCACCGGTCGGCTCGCAGCCATTGGTCGGTTCCTCTCCAAGTCAGGGGAAAAGTGCCTTCCCTTCTTCAAGGCACTCCGAGGCGCTAAGGGATTTGAATGGGGCGAGGCACAGCAAGCATCGTTCGACCAGCTGAAAGCCTATCTGGTGAACCCCCCTCTGCTCAGTAAACCGGTCCCAGGCGAGCCTCTCTTCCTCTACTTGGCAGCCTCCGAGCAGTCCCTGAGCGCTGTCCTAGTCAGAGAAGAGGACCGGACCCAGAGGCCTATTTACTACGTGAGCAAGGTACTTCGGGATGCCGAGCTCCGTTATCCGAGGATAGAAAAGATAGCCTACGCCCTCGTCATGGCAGCAAGAAAGCTTCGGCCCTACTTCCAATCTCATTCAGTCATCGTCCTCACCGATCAACCGCTCAAGCAAGTCCTCCATAAGCCCGAAACCTCGGGCCGGCTGATGAAGTGGTCGATAGAGCTGAGTCAGCACGACATCTCCTATCAGGCTCGGACGGCAATTAAGGCGCAGGCCCTCGCCGACTTCATTGTAGAATCCACCATCCCTGAGGTCGGCCACGTCCCGAATGGACCCCCCATTTGGACAGTCTTTGTGGACGGATCCTCATGCAGTGAAGGAAGCGGCGCCGGCATTATCCTGAACGGCCCTGATAGCTTCGTCCTACAGTATGCGATCCGCATGAACTTCAAGGCCTCGAACAACGAGGCGGAGTACGAGGCCCTCATAGCTGGCCTCGGACTCGCACGAAGCGCTGGGGCGCAGCGCCTTCGGGTTCACAGTGACTCCCAACTAGTTGTGAATCAGGTCTTGGGCGAGTACGAGGCCCGGGATGAGCGAATGGCTAAGTACCTCGCCAAGGTCCGGGGTCTGATGGGTCAGTTCGAAGAAGCCATCATCCAGCGTGTCCCTCGGGAGGAGAACTCACAGGCCGATGCTCTCTCCAAATTGGCTTCGTCTTCTCTGCAGGGTCTTGAACAGACCGTGCTGATCGAAGTCCTCTCCAAGCCGAGCATCGAAGACGAGACGCCTAGCTCGATGGAGACATTGCCGGTCGCGCTGCAGGACAATTGGATGAAGCCACTGGTGGAATTCTTAAGGGATGGAGTTCTGCCTCAAGATCCCAAACAAGCACGCCGAGCTAGAACCCGAGCCGAGCGCTATGTCTTAATCGAGGGCATCCTATACAAGCGCTCCTTCTCCCAAATAGACGGCCGACCATATCTACGATGCCTCTCTCCGGATCAGGCTGAATATGCCCTACAGGAGCTTCATTGTAGCGCCCCGATTTCCGAATACCGGGAAACCGTGACACGAGCCAAGACCTTTTCTTCAATTAGTCACAATACACAGAAAAAACAGGAGAATTAAAAACTTTTTATTCAATACACAATGTGTTACAAGTCTGAATACTGTACAACTGTAATACCTTACAATAGAGTTACAATATCACCTTTACATTCCTAAGTATTACAACTTTCACATCTTACATCAGAGTACCTCTCACTTAACAGATAATCAATACATATACTGCAGCGGAACTAAAACATAGCACTGACTCCTTGCTTTCCTTGCCTTGAGTCCTCCTGAATTTCACCTTTGTACTTCGACGATCCAGTACCTATGGAAGTGGGGACGTCAGTATTCACTGACGCTTAAAGGCTGATCATATAGCAGCGAATCTTCCAAACAATATACAAAATATACAAACATAGCAATTGTGTTGGTGTAGTTTAAGTGTTCGTGAGTGCTAGGACTAGACTCTAATGCGATACTTAAAATAGAACTAATTATACACAACCCGTTCCTGACAATACTCCATGACTCTGTGAGGTTGCAGAAGGGGTCAAGTCCCCCTATGCAGTCTGCTTATGCTGTCTCCGTTTTCCACTACTACCCGGCATGCCGGACCTCACTCAAACAAGGTTGCAGGTGCGGTCTAGTTCCGCCACTACAGTCATATAGTGGTGTCCATGTTTGCCACTATTGCCCAGTGTATCGGGCCTTAATCCAAAATCCAAATCATAGGGTTTCGCAAGCGCAGGGCAGCGCGAAGCCTACCCTGTGGCACCCTCTGGGGTATCGCAAGCGCAGGACTGCACAATGCATCCTGTGGCACCCCAGCCACGATATTTCAGGAATTAACAGAGCGAGATACGGATTAAACAAGTACGAAATAACAGAACGATATTTCAGGAATTAAACAAGTAGTTCCATATACACCGTACGTATCCCTTTGACGGGACGCTTCCTATTCTAATGTCAGCAAGTCTCCGAAAGCAACATGCAGCCCATACTACATGCGACTCCATCTCAAGCCGTTTCTCCATGTATAGGGATTTGAACCCACGTTACGCATTCTAATTGTACACGACCTGTTCCTGACAATACTCCATGACTCTGTGAGGTTGCAGAAGGGGTCAAGTGCCCCCCATGCAGTCTGCTTATGGTGTCTCCGTTTTCCACTACTACCCGGCAAGCCGGACCTCACTCGATCCCAGTATATCGGGCATCGTTCCAAAATTAAACCATAGAGTTTCGCAAGCGCAGGGCAGCGCGAAGCCTACCCTGTGGCACTCTCTGGGGTATAGCAAGCGCAGGACTGCACCATGCATCCTGTGGCACCCCTAGCCACGGTACCTCAGGAATTAACAGAGCGAGATACGCAACCCGTGTCCTCAACCTGTGAGACGGCACCGCACGTATCCCTTTGACAGGAAGGCACAACCCTGTACACCACCTATGATCTGCCTCAAGGGACGAGTTAGTGTAAGGGGCCCCCTACGACTGACCCCTCTCTCCCGGCAAAAGGGTTTAAGTAAACCGATCCTTATAAGTCACTATCCTAGTGATGTCCCTGACTCGAACGATCCTAGGAATGACAACATCATAACACAACTTGCTAGGCCTTGAATTAGGCTTCGCAAGACAACTTTACTAGGCTGCTCAACCTAGACTTACCAGAATCCCTCAGGATCTGGTTCATGGCTCATCGATCCAAGACTTTGGCCGTGCGAATGCACGCCGCTTCCCTAGACTTGGATTCCGTCTATACTCCGGTCCTCGACTAACCTACCCTGGTTAAGATTCGACGGTACACAAGGAGTGACTCCTCCACAGTTTCTTAGGGTAAGAACATATGTCTTGATGGTCGATAGCCCTTAGGGTGGTAACATCACCCTAGACGAGCACAACTAACTGTGTACTAGCTAACAGCTATACACGAGTAATAATCACATACGAGCCAACTAAGCTACGCATGAAACAACAACTACCTACGAGCCAGGCGGGCCTCGTAGGAGACAACCCCGTACATACCGGCCAAATAAGCCGCGTATGAGACCAACAGCTTCGTACGGGCCGGTCGGGCCGCGTACGGGACAACCACCTACATACGAGCCGACTAAGCTACGTATGAAACCCACAGCTACATACGGGCCAGTCGAGCCACGTACGAGCACAACCGTGTGCAAACAACCATACAGGTAATCAATCCTAGAAGCAACCAAGCGTGCTTACTAACAAACTTAATCTTCTATTATTAGAAGCAACAAAAGAATCTACTAGTAGTCTATGATGGGTATTGTACTAGGGAAGAACCGAAGGCGATAAGATGGCCTTTATCGGATTAACTATCCCTAGTGGTCTTCCCAATCCTTCCTACTTCAACCTATTGCGCCTTAAGTATGGCATACAATTACAAGCAGCTTCCTACGACAATCAATCATATAACACAACCACCATGATATTCCTATGTATAAATGTGATTAATGCTTTATGCTTACATTGAGCTCAAGCATGAAAATCACTAATGTCCTTAAACATAAAATTCTCTATAGTCAATCGTAGGTTACCAATTGACCATGGAAGCCTACTACTTATCATAACCAACCACCACCCAACTAGTATGAACAAGCAATGCTCCAAGGTATAGTATGTAGTTCTCACACTACTCCTACAATATTCTAAGCAAGTATTACTCTAGCATGGTATAGAATCCCACATAAATCACTACAACTAGTCATGGGTAGTTTCTTTACCCTAAGCATGAACATCCTTAACTTAATATGATCAATAATTTGCATGATCCCTACTTACTTAGCATGAATCATGGTCATTCACTAACATAGTATACACTTCTCTACCATTTATCTAGCATAGTATACAATTTGCATACAATTTAAACTAGCATGATATGCAAAATACTTACAATTAAGCTAGCATGATATATGATTTTATCATGGATCCTACAACACTCTAGGCACAATAAAATTTATCCAAATATGGTAGGAAACTCTTGGATTGAATCCTACACATTCTAAGCATAACTAAGTCACCAAACATAATAGGAAACTTTAGGAATGAATCCTACAAATTCTAGCATAAGTGAGTTACTAAACATGATAGGAAAAGAATCCTACAACATTACCAAGCATGATAGGAAAAGAATCCCACAACATTCTAAACGTTAAGCATGGTAGGATATTTTTAGAGGAAGTCCTACAACATCCTAAACATAAAGCATGATGGGATAATTTTACAAACATCCTACAACTAATTAAGCATAGAATCATGGTAGGATATTTTTATAAGTAATCCTACAACTAACTAAGCATGGATTATGGCTTCTAAGTATTTTTAGAAGCAAGGCTACCACTAACTAAGCATGGTAGACATGGTAGGATATTTTTAAATCAATCTTACAACTAACTAAGCATGGATATGACTTCTAACTATTTTTAGAAGCAAAGCTACAACTAACTAAGCATGGTAAACATGGTAGGATATTTTTTTTACAAGCAATCCTACAACTAACTAAGCATGGATATGGCTTCTAATTATTTTTAGAAGCAAAGCTACTACTAACTAAGCATGGTAAACATGGTAGGATATTTTTACAAGCAATCCTACAACTAACTAAGCATGGATATGGCTTCTAACTATTTTTAGAAGTAATCCTACAACATTAGTAGCATAAATATGTCTTCTAAATATTTTTAGAAGTAAAGCTACAACTAACTAAGCATGGATATGGCTTCTAATTATTTTTAGAAGCAATCCTACAATTAACTAAGCATGAATATGACTTCTAATTAATTTTAGAAGTGATCCTACAATACAAGTAGCATGGAAATGGCTTCTAAACATTTTTAGAAAAGATCCTACAACATAAGTAGCATGAATATGGCTTCTAATCATTTTTAGAAGTAATCCTACAACATTAGTAGCATAAATATGTCTTCTAAATATTTTTAGAAGCAATCCTACAACATTTTTCTACTACTACTACTCCTATTTTAAACAAAGCATAATTATCTACTACTATTACTACAACATACAACTTACTACTATTACTACTACTTCATTCTCATAAAATCACAACATACAACTTACTACTATTACTACTACCTTATTAATCAACATACATGCTACTACTACTTCATCTTATTACATACTACTACTTATCATTTTAGCTTACTACCACTTAGTTCTTTATTATTACTAGTGATAAAAGAGAGATCATCTTTATTTTATTTTTCTTTACAACTTAGTAAAAGAAAAGGTCTTTTTTAATTAACTACACTAGTGATTAAAATAAAAGAAAAGATCCTTTTAATTAGCTACAACTAGAGTTTAAAATAAAAAGAAAGATCTTTTAATTAGCTACTACTAGTGATTAAACAAAAAGAAGATCTTTTTATTAAGCTACAACTAGAGTTTAAAATAAAAAGAAAGATCTTTTAATTAGCTACTACTAGTGATTAAACAAAAAGAAGATCTTTTTATTAAGCTACAACTAGTGATTAAGAATAAAAGAAAGATCTTTTTATTAACTACAACTAGTGATAAAAGAAAAGGATCTTTTAATTAGGTTACAACTAGTGATTAAAAATATAAAGAAGATCTTTTTAATTAGCTACAACTAGTGTTTTAAATGAAAAGAAAGATCTTTTTCATATTTACAACTAGTGATCGAATAAAAAGAAAGATCTTTTTATTAGACATATGCTTTTATTTTTTGTTCAAGTTTAATCAAGAGTCCTACAACCCACAATGGTTGTAAAATGAATGCTCATATGCTTATGTTTTAAGTCCTACAACCACTAAGGGTTGTATGTCCAACATTATGCAACATGTGTGTTCTTAGTCCAATAATATACAAACAACCACTTCAATAATAAAGCTATGATCTTTATAAATTAGTACTTACTACTACTACTCTTTTTCTTTCTCTTTCACTTACTACAACATACTACACCCAAAAAGAACAAAACAAAACAAGAAGGTAGAAGAAGAAGAAGTCAAACACAAACAACAAACAAACAAACAAAGAAACAAACAAACAAAGAAAACAAGTAGTGAAGAAACCCCCACCTTATCTAACTTTGGTGGAAGAACTTGCTAGCTACCTTCTCCTTCCCCTAAGCTTGTTAGAATTCTTCTAAGAACCCTACAAAACAAAACTCTCAAGTTATTTGTTCTCTCTTTCTTTTCCTTTCTTTTCTTTCTTTCTTTCTTTCTTTCTTTCTTGTTTTCTAAAATGAGAGAAGGAGGAGAATGAAGGGGTATTTATAGGAGAGGATGGGAGGTGGTATGTGCACCATATGGCACAAAATAACCCCAAAACAAGGAGGGCCGGCCATACCATAGGAGGAGGGGAGTGGGGGAGGTGGTATGTGAATGAGGTGTTATGTGGGTGTGGGGTTATGTGAGGGTTTCTAGAAGGGTTTCCTTGACCTTGTCATGCACACTTAACCTAGGTTAAACACTTCTAAACCCTAACAATCTAATAGATTTTGTCATGACAAAACTAGTGTTGTCCAAAAATACACAACACATAATTTGTATGATGCACTAATCGACATACTACTCGTTCGTGCGCATATATGTCCGTATACCAGAAAATCTTCGCATAATCCGCATAAAAATAATTAAATCTTGGAAATAATAATAAAATAAATTTTATTATTAGTTCGGGAGATCACGGTATCAATTTGATACAATGCGGATATATATACTGACCGATATCTGGATACAGATGATGTCTAGGAGCAAACCGGGTAAAAATCACCAAAATGTTCTAATTTTGGAATTAAAATAAAATAATAATAAAATAATAATAAAATATCAATTTATATACGGTAATATCCGTCCGGGATATTACAATACTCCCTCCTTAGAATAGTTCTGTCCTCAGAACTACGTTAAGTTAGGAAAACAGGCAAAACATCCATACCCTAATAACTTGGGGAAAGAAAGCTTATGCTGCTTTCCGGTTCCCAAGTGGTTCATCCACGAACTGGTTCTCCAAAGAACCCGATATTTGCAACTCGGTATCTACTCCCTCCTTAGAATAGGACGTGTCCTATGAACATCACTTCCAACTTTCAGGATTCTCTCCTGTAATTTTGACGCTTCATGTGGCGTAATTAACTAAACTGATTCTTGAGTCGCTTCCCGCACACACCTCAACTATTGGGAAAATAATTTAGACAGAAGATTATGATGAACCAAGTTTGAACAAAATAGTTGCCTGGATTTCATATATATATAAATCCGACGGGTTACAAAAAGTGTTACATCACATATAACTTCTTCCGTCCAAAATAAACTTCAAAAGATGCAACCTTTAGACTTAGTTGCAGTTCCATATACACATAGTGGTACTGGCTCTACTACCTACTTCAGCTTTCCTTTAACGAGTGCGGACTTTTACTCTTGGGGGACAGGCTCCTTCCCTTTGTTATCCATCCTCAGGGCTAATATACCGCTACTATTCTTGGGAAACTGGAGGCAATTTGGCCTGATATGACCAATCTCTCCGCACCTGTAACAGACACGTGCATCCATCTGAGGGTCCTTTTTCGGGCAATGACTCATGAAATGACCTTGCTCACTACATAGGAAACATCTTTTCGGGTTGGCACCTCCAAGTTTGCCCTTTGTTTTCTGAGTCTTCTGCTTCGGACCTTGGTTCTCGAATCCTGACGCTGGTGTAGGCCTTTTTCCTTGTCGTTGTGGACAGACTGATTTCTCGTGCCCATCCTCCTCACAGAAATGGCATACTAAAACCTTGGCGGTCTCTAGAACTTGCTCCCACTCACGTCGCAGTTGTGCCAATCTGGCGTTGAAATATCCCCGCTCCTCCGCCAAGCATGCTAATGTAGCTATACAAGCATCACCCAGTTGCTTAGCTTGACGATCTATCCTGGCTACGTACTTCATTAGCTTCCTCATTTCTCGATATATGCTGGCCGCCGCCGTCCTGCGTTGATCCATACTTGGGCCTTGCAGTGGTGAAGGCGAGTTCATCTTGAGGTTAACTTGTGGTGAAATCTCCTTCGGCTCCTCATTCGAGATTATCGGATCCTCCGTTGCATTTGGCTCAATCTCTTCCATCAATACATCCTCGGTTAGGATATCTTCGAATGCCATCCTAAAATACATATACTGGAATCAGTTCAGATATAGGAAAATCATAAAACATAAGTTGAAAGGAACAACAATATGAATTACAATTGCCTATAACTAACTAAGACCCGACTCCTAAAAGGCATCCAAGTTTAATCTTCCTGCTGTGTTGGACTGTAAATTGAAGTTAGCTCTGATACCACTCTGTAGCGCCCCGATTTCCGAATACCGGGAAACCGTGACACGAGCCAAGACCTTTTCTTCAATTAGTCACAATACACAGAAAAAACTGGAGAATTAAAAACTTTTTATTCAATACACAATGTGTTACAAGTCTGAATACTGTACAACTGTAATACCTTACAATAGAGTTACAATATCACCTTTACATTCCTAAGTATTACAACTTTCACATCTTACATCAGAGTACCTCTCACTTAACAGATAATCAATACATATACTGCAGCGGAACTAAAACATAGCACTGACTCCTTGCTTTCCTTGCCTTGAGTCCTCCTGAATTTCACCTTTGTACTTCGACGATCCAGTACCTATGGAAATGGGGACGTCAGTATTCACTGACGCTTAAAGGCTGATCATATAGCAGCGAATCTTCCAAACAATATACAAAATATACAAACATAGCAATTGTGTTGGTGTAGTTTAAGTGTTCGTGAGTGCTAGGACTAGACTCTAATGCGATACTTAAAATAGAACTAATTATACACAACCCGTTCCTGACAATACTCCATGACTCTGTGAGGTTGCAGAAGGGGTCAAGTCCCCCTATGCAGTCTGCTTATGGTGTCTCCGTTTTCCACTACTACCCGGCATGCCGGACCTCACTCAAACAAGGTTGCAGGTGCGGTCTAGTTCCGCCACTACAGTCATATAGTGGTGTCCATGTTTGCCACTATTGCCCAGTGTATCGGGCCTTAATCCAAAATCCAAATCATAGGGTTTCGCAAGCGCAGGGCAGCGCGAAGCCTACCCTGTGGCACCCTCTGGGGTATCGCAAGCGCAGGACTGCACAATGCATCCTGTGGCACCCCAGCCACGATATTTCAGGAATTAACAGAGCGAGATACGGATTAAACAAGTACGAAATAACAGAACGATATTTCAGGAATTAAACAAGTAGTTCCATATACACCGTACGTATCCCTTTGACGGGACGCTTCCTATTCTAATGTCAGCAAGTCTCCGAAAGCAACATGCAGCCCATACTACATGCGACTCCATCTCAAGCCGTTTCTCCATGTATAGGGATTTGAACCCACGTTACGCATTCTAATTGTACACGACCTGTTCCTGACAATACTCCATGACTCTGTGAGGTTGCAGAAGGGGTCAAGTGCCCCCCATGCAGTCTGCTTATGGTGTCTCCGTTTTCCACTACTACCCGGCAAGCCGGACCTCACTCGATCCCAGTATATCGGGCATCGTTCCAAAATTAAACCATAGAGTTTCGCAAGCGCAGGGCAGTGCAAAGCCTACCCTGTGGCACTCTCTGGGGTATAGCAAGCGCAGGACTGCACCATGCATCCTGTGGCACCCCTAGCCACGGTACCTCAGGAATTAACAGAGCGAGATACGCAACCCGTGTCCTCAACCTGTGAGACGGCACCGCACGTATCCCTTTGACAGGAAGGCACAACCCTGTACACCACCTATGATCTGCCTCAAGGGACGAGTTAGTGTAAGGGGCCTCCTACGACTGACCCCTCTCTCCCGGCAAAAGGGTTTAAGTAAACCGATCCTTATAAGTCACTATCCTAGTGATGTCCCTGACTCGAACGATCCTAGGAATGACAACATCATAACACAACTTGCTAGGCCTTGAATTAGGCTTCGCAAGACAACTCTACTAGGCTGCTCAACCTAGACTTACCAGAATCCCTCAGGATCTGGTTCATGGCTCATCGATCCAAGACTTTGGCCGTGCGAATGCACACCGCTTCCCAAGACTTGGATTCCGTCTATACTCCGGTCCTCGACTAACCTACCCTGGTTAAGATTCGACGGTACACAAGGAGTGACTCCTCCACAGTTTCTTAGGGTAAGAACATATGTCTTGATGGTCGATAGCCCTTAGGGTGGTAACATCACCCTAGACGAGCACAACTAACTGTGTACTAGCTAACAGCTATACACGAGTAATAATCACATACGAGCCAACTAAGCTACGCATGAAACAACAACTACCTACGAGCCAGGCGGGCCTCGTAGGAGACAACCCCGTACATACCGGCCAAATAAGCCGCGTATGAGACCAACAGCTTCGTACGGGCCGGTCGGGCCGCGTACGGGACAACCACCTACATACGAGCCGACTAAGCTACGTATGAAACCCACAGCTACATACGGGCCAGTCGAGCCACGTACGAGCACAACCGTGTGCAAACAACCATACAGGTAATCAATCCTAGAAGCAACCAAGCGTGCTTACTAACAAACTTAATCTTCTATTATTAGAAGCAACAAAAGAATCTACTAGTAGTCTATGATGGGTATTGTACTAGGGAAGAACCGAAGGCGATAAGATGGCCTTTATCGGATTAACTATCCCTAGTGGTCTTCCCAATCCTTCCTACTTCAACCTATTGCGCCTTAAGTATGGCATACAATTACAAGCAGCTTCCTACGACAATCAATCATATAACACAACCACCATGATATTCCTATGTATAAATGTGATTAATGCTTTATGCTTACATTGAGCTCAAGCATGAAAATCACTAATGTCCTTAAACATAAAATTCTCTATAGTCAATCGTAGGTTACCAATTGACCATGGAAGCCTACTACTTATCATAACCAACCACCACCCAACTAGTATGAACAAGCAATGCTCCAAGGTATAGTATGTAGTTCTCACACTACTCCTACAATATTCTAAGCAAGTATTACTCTAGCATGGTATAGAATCCCACATAAATCACTACAACTAGTCATGGGTAGTTTCTTTACCCTAAGCATGAACATCCTTAACTTAATATGATCAATAATTTGCATGATCCCTACTTACTTAGCATGAATCATGGTCATTCACTAACATAGTATACACTTCTCTACCATTTATCTAGCATAGTATACAATTTGCATACAATTTAAACTAGCATGATATGCAAAATACTTACAATTAAGCTAGCATGATATATGATTTTATCATGGATCCTACAACACTCTAGGCACAATAAAATTTATCCAAATATGGTAGGAAACTCTTGGATTGAATCCTACACATTCTAAGCATAACTAAGTCACCAAACATAATAGGAAACTTTAGGAATGAATCCTACAAATTCTAGCATAAGTGAGTTACTAAACATGATAGGAAAAGAATCCTACAACATTACCAAGCATGATAGGAAAAGAATCCCACAACATTCTAAACGTTAAGCATGGTAGGATATTTTTAGAGGAAGTCCTACAACATCCTAAACATAAAGCATGATGGGATAATTTTACAAACATCCTACAACTAATTAAGCATAGAATCATGGTAGGATATTTTTATAAGTAATCCTACAACTAACTAAGCATGGATTATGGCTTCTAAGTATTTTTAGAAGCAAGGCTACCACTAACTAAGCATGGTAGACATGGTAGGATATTTTTAAAGCAATCTTACAACTAACTAAGCATGGATATGACTTCTAACTATTTTTAGAAGCAAAGCTACAACTAACTAAGCATGGTAAACATGGTAGGATATTTTTTTTACAAGCAATCCTACAACTAACTAAGCATGGATATGGCTTCTAATTATTTTTAGAAGCAAAGCTACTACTAACTAAGCATGGTAAACATGGTAGGATATTTTTACAAGCAATCCTACAACTAACTAAGCATGGATATGGCTTCTAATTATTTTTAGAAGTAATCCTACAACATTAGTAGCATAAATATGTCTTCTAAATATTTTTAGAAGTAAAGCTACAACTAACTAAGCATGGATATGGCTTCTAATTATTTTTAGAAGCAATCCTACAATTAACTAAGCATGAATATGACTTCTAATTAATTTTAGAAGTGATCCTACAATACAAGTAGCATGGAAATGGCTTCTAAACATTTTTAGAAAAGATCCTACAACATAAGTAGCATGAATATGGCTTCTAATCATTTTTAGAAGTAATCCTACAACATTAGTAGCATAAATATGTCTTCTAAATATTTTTAGAAGCAATCCTACAACATTTTTCTACTACTACTACTCCTATTTTAAACAAAGCATAATTATCTACTACTATTACTACAACATAAAACTTACTACTATTACTACTACTTCATTCTCATAAAATCACAACATACAACTTACTACTATTACTACTACCTTATTAATCAACATACATGCTACTACTACTTCATCTTATTACATACTACTACTTATCATTTTAGCTTACTACCACTTAGTTCTTTATTATTACTAGTGATAAAAGAGAGATCATCTTTATTTTATTTTTCTTTACAACTTAGTAAAAGAAAAGGTCTTTTTTAATTAACTACACTAGTGATTAAAATAAAAGAAAAGATCCTTTTAATTAGCTACAACTAGAGTTTAAAATAAAAAGAAAGATCTTTTAATTAGCTACTACTAGTGATTAAACAAAAAGAAGATCTTTTTATTAAGCTACAACTAGAGTTTAAAATAAAAAGAAAGATCTTTTAATTAGCTACTACTAGTGATTAAACAAAAAGAAGATCTTTTTATTAAGCTACAACTAGTGATTAAGAATAAAAGAAAGATCTTTTTATTAACTACAACTAGTGATAAAAGAAAAGGATCTTTTAATTAGGTTACAACTAGTGATTAAAAATATAAAGAAGATCTTTTTAATTAGCTACAACTAGTGTTTTAAATGAAAAGAAAGATCTTTTTCATATTTACAACTAGTGATCGAATAAAAAGAAAGATCTTTTTATTAGACATATGCTTTTATTTTTTGTTCAAGTTTAATCAAGAGTCCTACAACCCACAATGGTTGTAAAATGAATGCTCATATGCTTATGTTTTAAGTCCTACAACCACTAAGGGTTGTATGTCCAACATTATGCAACATGTGTGTTCTTAGTCCAATAATATACAAACAACCACTTCAATAATAAAGCTATGATCTTTATAAATTAGTACTTACTACTACTACTCTTTTTCTTTCTCTTTCACTTACTACAACATACTACACCCAAAAAGAACAAAACAAAACAAGAAGGTAGAAGAAGAAGAAGTCAAACACAAACAACAAACAAACAAACAAAGAAACAAACAAACAAAGAAAACAAGTAGTGAAGAAACCCCCACCTTATCTAACTTTGGTGGAAGAACTTGCTAGCTACCTTCTCCTTCCCCTAAGCTTGTTAGAATTCTTCTAAGAACCCTACAAAACAAAACTCTCAAGTTATTTGTTCTCTCTTTCTTTTCCTTTCTTTTCTTTCTTTCTTTCTTTCTTTCTTTCTTGTTTTCTAAAATGAGAGAAGGAGGAGAATGAAGGGGTATTTATAGGAGAGGATGGGAGGTGGTATGTGCACCATATGGCACAAAATAACCCCAAAACAAGGAGGGCCGGCCATACCATAGGAGGGGGGGAGTGGGGGAGGTGGTATGTGAATGAGGTGTTATGTGGGTGTGGGGTTATGTGAGGGTTTCTAGAAGGGTTTCCTTGACCTTGTCATGCACACTTAACCTAGGTTAAACACTTCTAAACCCTAACAATCTAATAGATTTTGTCATGACAAAACTAGTGTTGTCCAAAAATACACAACACATAATTTGTATGATGCACTAATCGACATACTACTCGTTCGTGCGCATATATGTCCGTATACCGGAAAATCTTCGCATAATCCGCATAAAAATAATTAAATCTTGGAAATAATAATAAAATAAATTTTATTATTAGTTCGGGAGATCACGGTATCAATTTGATACAATGCGGATATATATACTGACCGATATCTGGATACAGATGATGTCTAGGAGCAAACCGGGTAAAAATCACCAAAATGTTCTAATTTTGGAATTAAAATAAAATAATAATAAAATAATAATAAAATATCAATTTATATACGGTAATATCCGTCCGGGATATTACATTCATGAAGGGATCGGCGGGGCACACTCGGGATTTAGGTCCCTGGCACGAAAAGCTCTGAATTATGGGTACTTCTGGCCGACGCTTCTCCAAGACGCCGAGCGACACGTTCGGCAGTGCGGCTCCTGCCAGAAACACTCCAGCATCCGACGCCTCCCTCAAGCCAACCTCACCTCCCTATCGAGCCCTATCCCCTTCGCGATGTGGGGAATGGACCTGATAGGGCCTTTCCCTCCAGCTCCTGGTCAGCTCAAGTTTTTAGTCGTAGCTATCGACTACTTCACGAAGTGGGTCGAGGCCGAGCCCCTCGCCACGATAACCGAGAACAAAGTGGTGCAGTTCTTCTGGAAGAACATTATATGCAGATTCGGCGTCCCGCGCGTCCTCGTGACAGATAATGGGACCCAGTTCACTGGCTCAGCATTCCGAACCCTGTGCGACGACCTCGTCATTCAACAGCGTTTCTCGTCCGTCTCGCACCCCCAGTCGAACGGACAAGCCGAGAACGCTAATAAGCAGATCCTTGCGGGGCTCAAGAAGAGGTTGGACAAGTGCTCCAAAGGACAGTGGGTCGACCAACTCCCTAATGTGTTGTGGAACTACCGCACAAGCAAGCGGACGCCCACTGGAGAGTCCCCTTTCAGCCTTACCTATGGGGCCGAGGCCGTAATACCCCTCGAGGTCGGTATTCCTTCCCCTCGGCTCATCGCCTATGACGAAGCGCAGAATGCCAGGGAACTCAGAGGAAACTTGGACCTGATAGATGAACTGAGGGAAAGGGCATCGATTCGGCAGCAAAATTACAGAAGGAGAGTCGAGCTAGCCTACAACAAGAAAGTCCGGCCCGCCAATCTCGAGCAAGGAGATCTGGTGTTGAGAAAGCTAGCCATATCCCTCCCCAGTCAGAAGGGCAAGCTAGCTCCGAATTGGGAAGGGCCGTACCGGGTCACAAAAGTTGTTCGGCCTGGGGCATATCGACTTGAGGACATGGACGGTAGAGAGCTCCCGAGGACCTGGAATGCCGATCACCTCCTGAAATACCAAGAGAGCGCCCCGGCGCCTCTCTAAGTAATCCGAGGTGTCGCGCCATTCCTCTCCTTTAACTTGTAACCTGTTCTATGAATTCTACTATGTAAAACGGTTCGCCGTCAAATATCAAATAAAGAAAGCTCCATTTTGTTCTTGAATTTGCCTGTTTTTTCCTCCCCTCTTACTATACCGATGGATCGGAGTCCAACGCTCGGCTCGACTTTACCTCCTCGGTTCGTCTCCGGACGAACCAGGAGTAGATCGCCATTCGGAATTGCTCCCACAGCCGTTGAACTACACCGATGGTTCGGAGTCCAACACTCGGCTCGACTTTACCTCCTCGGTTCGTCTCCGGACGAACCAGGGGTAGATCGCCGTTCGGAATTGCTCCCACAGCCGTTGAACTACACCGATGGTTCGGAGTCCAACACTCGGCTCGACTTTACCTCCTCGGTTCGTCTCCGGACGAACCAGGGGTAGATCGCCGTTCGGAATTGCTCCCACAGCCGTTGAACTACACCGATGGTTCGGAGTCCAACACTCGGCTCGACTTTACCTCCTCGGTTCGTCTCCGGACGAACCCGGGGTAGATCGCCGTTCGGAATTGCTCCCACAGCCGTTGAACTACACCGATGGTTCGGAGTCCAACACTCGGCTCGACTTTACCTCCTCGGTTCGTCTCCGGACGAACCAGGGGTAGATCGCCGTTCGGAATTGCTCCCACAGCCGTTGGACTATGCCTAAGGTCCGGAACACGTATCCCGACCACTCTTGGCTGTCAGCCGAGGTCCGAAGGCAAACACATCCGGTCGACATCCGAGCAAGTGCCTTCCCGAGCTGGTAAACGGGGAAAACACACTTCCCCCTCAACTTTCGTGCGTGATCTCGATCAGACGGCTCAGATCGTGCCACTCGCGCAAAATGACAAGATAACGTTTTCTTGGAAAACGAGCCGCCTCGAGATCCGCGCCTACATTCAACGGCTCAGATCTCGCCACATCAAAATAGCACTCTCGAGAACATCGCCGTGTCAGAGCCACTAAGCGACAAATCGCCGTACCCCAGGGGATCCATTCGGCTAAATAGACACACTCAGTTCAAATAGTTCGGCACGGTCAACACAGTTATAAACAACGACAGACGTACAAAACACCGAAAGGGAATTTTATTAAGTATCGGCGTACAGTACAAAGTAGACCATTACAAAAGTGCCAGCAAACAAAACATACAACCCCCGACCCACTACACTTGTCTTTCATAAAAGTGCATCCTCTCCATCTTGTTCGCCCTCCTCGGCAGACGGTTCCTCCGCCTCTCCTCGAAGCTTTGCCATTTCCGCCCGCAGCTGTCCCATCTCCGAGAGCAAGTCGTCCCGTTCGGTAATGAGTTTCGACTGAATGTGCCGAATACTTTTGACCCGAAGAGCATTGCTGAATGCGGTCTGCGAGTCCTCGTCCTCCCCTACGGGGCTCAGCTCGACGATCTTGCTCTCCAAGCGTTGTGTTTCGGCCTCCCGGAGACTGAGAACCAACGAAAGGTGATTCCACTCGCCCTCGGATCGGCGTAGCTTCAGATCGACACTCCTGGGGCTCAGAACCACCGTCCCAGAGGTCGCCTCGGATGCGGAGTCATCATTCGGACGCCCGGAGTCCGATCCATGGATCGCCGCGACAAGCTGAAAAATAGGAAAAACGAACAAAGCAGTTTCAATACAGTGCCGAAGACAAACACTTAAAAAGTTTTTCAGAATTTTTTTGCATTCAGACATAATAGTGTTACAAACGGTCGACCGACCCTACAACTAGGTTATTACAACGGCCAACAGAATGGAAAAGTGACATAATCAAGTCCTCTTCGGAAGGGGAATGCTTCGGTTTAGGGAAACGCGAGGACGACGAGGCCGACCCTCTGAGATCGACCCTAAACCAACGAAGCGCGACCCCCCTTCACTGCTAGTCCTAACAGCCGCGCCGACCGATGCCCCGCTCGACGAGACAGCCGCGCTGCTCTGAGCGTCAGTCGGACTCCGCCTGGTCGTTAGCGGGCGCGTCGCGAGTTCATAAAACGTGATCCCCCTCTCACTTTCCTCGCGAGTGCACGACGTGCTACGAACATTAGCCCTCTCCGGCGCAGGTTTAAGCGACGCGATCTCCTCCTCCAGTTCGATAATCCGATCCCTCAGGACGACGTCCTTCGCCAATTTCTTTGATCGAGGGGCCTTCAACGACCCGGAGGCATTGGGACTATCAGTTGCAAGCCGCCGATAGTGGGTGACCTCAATCCCCCTATCTATTGTGATCCTCCTGAGCATGTCGACTTCGGCCAATAGTCTCTTACGCTCAGCCAAAGCCCCCTCCAGCTCGGAGGCCATCTTCTCCCTTTCCGCCGAACACTCTCTCTCCGATAGCCCCAAGTGCTGTACCTCGGCCAAAAGATCGTCGTTCTTCTGCTCGGCAGCTTTAAGCTCCCCACGAAGCCGCTCAATTTCCCCTTCGGAACCAGGACCCTGGGAGCGCTTCCGGAGTTGATGCAGCTCGCGACAGTTCCTCCTCAGAACTGCCATGACCTCCTCTGCCTGGCCGAGCAGGAGAAACCGCCTCTGCCGGCTGTCCGAAAGTTCACGCTTCAAATTGGCCAATTCCTTCCGAAGGAAGACCAGCTCCGTGACCGGACCAAACACCACCTGAAAAGCGGAAATAAATCCGAGGCCCAACAGTTGGAGAAATAAACGCCCAAAACGCACACTGAGTCCGAGGCTCAACACTTGGACAAATTTTTGGCCAAACAAAATACTTTTTCATTCAAAACAAGGGCGGTGGCCAGTCCGCGATAAGGCTTACAAAAAGAAAACAAAACCAAAAAGACTGAAAGTAGGAAGACAACCGAGTCAGGGGTCGACCTTTTTGCCGCTCGGATTCGTCGACCCCTCGGCCTTGCCGTCGCCGTCACCCTCGCCCCCGCCTTCGCTCCAGCTCTCCTCCTCGGAGAGTTCCTCCTCCTCGCCCTCGGCTTTGGTCTCACCATCGCCTTCGGCGGGTTCCGTCTCACCATCGGGTCCGAGTAAACCCTCGGTGATCCCTTCTTCCCCCTCCACGGGCTCGTAAAAGTCATACGAGGACGAGTCGAAGCCCGGGTTCTTCGCGGCTACGTGGGTCAGGGCACGGCCGTAGGCGTCCAGCATATTCTGGATCATGTGCTGCGCGGCCTCCTCTTGCACGGCCTTCTTCACCTCCTTCACCTTCCTCAGGTGGTTGGCCTTGATCCTCTCGGCTCTCTTCCGAGCAGTCTCCCCTTCCGACCGAGCCTTGGCCAGCTCATCCTTCAGCTCGGTGACCTCCTTCTCGGCTCCCGACCGAGCGCTGGCCAGCTCCTCCTTCAGCTCGGCCACCTCCTTCTCAAACTTGGCCGCCGTATCCTTCGACGATTGGATGGCGTCGGCCAGCTTCTTCTCCAGGTCCTCCGCTTCGGCGACTCTCTTCGTCGAAAGAAGCAGCTCGGACTCAAGCCGCTTCGCCACCCGAACGCGCTCCGTCCTCTCCTTCTCCTTCTCCTGATCCTTCCTCGCCATCTCCTCGACCAGCCAACTGAAGTGGCAGAGGGTCTGGAAGAGAACAACACGTTAAAATCCGAGCCCAAGAACTTAAAAAAAAATTCCAAGGAAAAAATATGAATGAAGAAGGGCTCGACACACTTACCGACATAGTGCTCCGGGCCATCTGCATCACGTTGTCCCCTGCCATCCCGGCCCTCAGGGTCGCTCGGTCCTTCGGGGTCAGCAGGTGCCTCACTGCCTCCATACAGATGTTCCCGTCGCCCAAAAAGCCGTCGACGTTCATCACCTGCCAATCGGGGACGAAGATCTGTTTATGACGCTCGGTCAAGATCTTCTCCGCGCCGGGGGTGAGTGGCGGAACCGGGAGGGACAACGCATCAGCCACTCCGAACTCATTGCTCGACGGACCAGGAGCGTCCGCCTCCGGGGTAGGAGCAGGAGCACCCGAGGCCGAGGGATCGAGGTCCACGACCCCACCCTGCTCGGGGACCGTGACCTTTGCCGAAGGGACAAGGACCTCAACCTCTCCCTCCTTCAGGACCGCAACCTTCGGTTGGTCGGCTGCCTTCACTACCGAGGCCTTCTTCGAAGCTCGGCTGTCCTGAGGCGCTGCCGACGGCCTCTTCTTCTTCTCCTGCTCGGACCTGCCCTTCGCCACCAGGGCCTTGTAATCGAGCTTCATGGTCTCTGCAAGAGTCGAACGAAAAAACTTAGAAAATTGAATGCAAACTTCACGGAGAGAAGTATAAATACCAGAAGCGTACGAGGGTCGATCGGACTGAGACCCCCACGGAACAGTTGCTCTTCGGTGATATCCTTCCAGCTAAGCGTCGGCAGAGCAAGGATCTTCTTCTGGACCTCGGTCTCTGCAGCGTTCAGCGGAACGTCCTTCTTTGTGCGCTTGGGTAGTCCGTCCGCCCAAACTGTCGGTATCACCCACGGCGTCAGATTCCGAACGAGGAAGTATTTGTCCTTCCAGTGTTTGATCGAGTCCGGATTCTCGATCAGTTTCACGCCCGGCCGGGGCGAAAGATAAAACCTCTTCTCGTCTTTTCTCGGCTGGACGGGTCGGAAGAGACTCCGAAAGAGGTACATGGTCGGCTTGGCGCCGATCTCTTGGCATCGGAGGAGGAACGCCACAACTTGCCTCCATGTGTTCGGCATCAGTTGAGCGGGACTCAGACCATACCAAACCAGGACGTCAACCACGAACGCGTGGAGGGGAAAGCGAAGACCGGCAATGAGAGAGTCGACCGGAAAGACGCATATGTCCGGAGAGGACCCAGTATTGGCTCGGAACCCCGGCCCAGGGAGGAGCAACGTGTACTCGAGAGGGATCTGGAAGCCCTCTCGGACCAGATGAAGGTCCGCTTCGGTAAGAGTCGAGATCTTGCGATCGACCTCGGACAGCTCCCTAGGCTCGTTCTCCTCCACCAGTTTAGCCGTACCTTGGGTAACCTTCTCCAAGATATCCTCAGTATAATCCCGGACTCCTCCCACGCTCGACACGGCGATGGGCTGCCGGCCGAACTCCCCCGCTCTCTTCGGCGTCTCCACTATAGTAATTACGGCTTTGCCCTTTCGGGACTCCGCCGCGACTTCTTGGGGCACCTCGGCCACTCCGCCCTCCGCGTCTGGGCGAACAACGTCCTGCTCGCTCGGCTCCACTACTCCTTTCTCTTTCTCCCCTCGGCCAACGGCTTGCTCCGAAGCGGGGGTCTCAGCCGAAATCTTAACCATATTTTCCTAAAGAGAGAAGGGAAAGAGACTGACCTTGAAGTGACAACTACGGTCGGAAACTTCGCCGGAACTAGGAACGCTACCGCGACAGCTAGCGACACCACCAGGGAGCTAAAGACCTCGAAGCAAAGTAAATACGAAAGAGAGAGAGTAAAAGTGAAAAGTGAAGACTTGGTCAAAGGGGGGGTAAAGATTTATAGTGAAAATGAGGCGCCTCTTGGACTTCCAGAGCGACTTTTGGGCTACTCTCGAAGCATCTCGAAGGCCCACCACAAAGTCAACCAGCTCGGCAAGATGGGACGAGAATCCGAGCTGCGAGCAAACCGAACGTGGCTGCAATAGAGTCCGCTCGGAATCCGTGCAAGTGCCTTCCCGAGCTGGTAAATGGGGAAAACTCCCTTCTCCCTCAACTTTCGCGCATGATCTTCATCAGACGGTCCAGATCTCGCCGAGAGCACTAAACGACAAGATAGTGTTTTCTTGGAGAACGCGCCTATCTCGAGATGCGTGTCAGCATCCGGCGGCTCAGATAGCGCCACACCGCTCGGACGATCGGACCCTCGGACGCCTCGCCTATGCATAAAAGAACCTGGAAAATTTTTGATTATGTTTTAAGGCGCCGCCCTCGGCAGGCGCCCCCCGGGTCCCGTGCCTCGGTCGGTATTACCCCGACAACAGGCCCCGGTCGGAAGCAGATCGGCACTCCCCCATCTCTAACTCCCCCGGGCTGACCTCCGTCAAAAGCCATCAGCCCGAGAAGGAAGACAGAGATGGGAGGGAACCCATCAACACTCAGAGGTCAAAAGAGACGCACCATCCCGAGCTAGTTGGTTGCAACTGGAAGGCTCGGCTTGTCGAAAGACTCTAACAGCGGCGCCTTCACAGTTGCAACAAACGGACTCGGACGGCCCGGAGATCGACATCGGACAGGGGTCGTCACTCTCCCACCAAGATCTCCGCCTACTTCGACACTCACTTCGGAGCAACCGAAGAAGGCAGAAGATCTTGGTGAGAGAACGGCGACCCGTCCTTCGAAAGAGGTCCACACCCCGGGTCCGGACCATGGCCGTCGACGCTACTGTCTTGTTGCCCCCCACCCCTCACACCCCTTCGGAGCAGTGAGGGATGGGGAAACAACAAGACAGCGGGGCGACCGCCCGTCCTTCAGAGAAGGCCCATCCCTCGGATCCGGACTACGGTCGTCACCACTCTTGCCTTATTCTCCTCCGCTCCCGACACCCACTTAGGGACCGTCCGGAACGGGAGAAGAACAAGGTAAGAGAGCGACCACCCGTCCTTCGGAGATAACTCATCCCCCGAGTGCGGACTACGGCCGTCACCACTACTACCTCGTTCCCCCTCGCTCCTGACATCCACTTTGGGGCCGTCAGGAACAAAGGGAAAACCAGGCAGAAGAGCGACCACCACTCCGAACTTCAAGAGAGAAGCTATCCAAGGCAGATGCCTCCGAGGTCTGGAACCCAATTTGGTTGTGACGAAAATGACAAAAGGGATGGGGTACTTATAGCCCGCCTCCCATAACCAGCCATTACTACCCTCGGAAATTGAAGTGCCGCGTTTTATTTGAGGGAATTATTGATCCCCGGAAGTCGAAACGCCACGCATTAATCAAAGGAATTATTCTTAATGACCTGGGGAAGGGGAATGCCGCACAAACCCCGAGCGTCATTAATACCCTCGGAAGCGAGATCGCCTCCGAACAGACAGCGCCACGACGCTGCCGAACCCCCATACCTTCGGTCGGCTACCGAGCAGAGGCCTTCCCGAACTGGTAAATGGAGAAAAAAAGGCACCGAGCTATCTCAGCCGTTGGATCTCCCAGAAATTCACGCTCCCAATGGCGAACGGCTCAGATTGCGCCACGTGTGCTAGAAGACAAGATAGCATTTTCTTGGGAACCGTTCCCGTCTCGAGATGCGTGCCAACATCCAACGGCCCAGATTACGCCACGTCACTCAAGCCTTCGGTCGGCTGCCGAACCCCCCATGCCTTCGGTCGGCTGCCGAGCAGAGGCCTTCCCGAACTGGTAAACGGAGAAAAACGCAGTCGAGCAACAGCAGCCGTCAGATCTTTCCGAAATTCGCGCCCATCTGCGATCAGCGGTCCAGATCGAGCCACGCCATAAATCGGTATTTAAATCACTTTTTATCTATTTAATTTGTTTTATTTGTTTAAAAATTGCGAGAAAATTGTTAAAAATTCGGGAAAATTAGCCAAAAATTCTGGAGAGTAATTGAGATTTAGGGGGCACATTTTCGAACCCTTGAACGAACAATTATTGCCCAGAATGTACGACTAAGGCCCCCGAATGATTAGCAAACGCGTCGCAAAGTTAAACAAGTAGTCCGAAAAAATAGATAAAAACTCTTGAACACCCGATGTGACCAGAGAACTGCCAGCGGCGTCAAAAGTTGCCTCACTACCCCCTTTCTAGATTCAAAATCCCACGTCTGGACTCCAATACAACTCCATCAGCCACTAAAACAGCTAAACTACTCCTCAAAGTCTGATCACACTCAGTCTTTAGGAGTGGGGGGCTCGTGATATGGCTAAAATTGGGGTTAAATCGGGACCGTCCAGATCGATCACGAATCCTGAAGCACGGGGGTAAAAAGGTAATTTCACATACAGATGGATCCAAAACGGGTATTGGGCCTCCTTCTCACAGAACCAACCACCCGCGAATAGATCCACTTCAATTGGGTACGGGTCCCGACCCGATACAAGCCCAATCCATCAAGAAGAGAATCAGGCCACTGATTTGGTCAAATCAATAAACCTGATTAGCTCTCACCAGGGAATCAAGGCCTAACTTCCCAAAACAGAATAGGAGGATTTTTCTCCTATTTGTTAGGCAGGAAATTAGGCCCCAAATGGTTCCAAAGGCGACTATAAATACAACCCCTCTACCACCGAGACCAGGTTAATCACTCTTTCACCACTTAAGCTCTTTCTTAATCTTTTCCTGATTACTGACAAGAGCGTCGGAGGGTGCGTCGCCGGAATCAACCCCGGTGTTTCGCACTTCCTTGCAGGTCGTGCCAGGAGTAAGAAGGCCGAGTCAATCGTTCAGGTGTTTCCCGGACTCACAAATTCTATCTGTTTACCCCCACACCGAAATCAGCGGTAACAATAACCATGCAACAAAAATAACCACATGAATCAATGATAAAGTTCCAATAATAATGAAATAATCCAACAATATAAATATCCAACATTTGGGATCAAAACAAATTACGGGTCATAGAGCCCAAAACAAAGTACAAGTTATAACAATGTTCAAGAAAATAAATCTAGCAGCAAATAAAAACTACACAGCAAAGACTGGTTCCAACTCTAGAAACGTTGCTCACCAATTCCTTCAGAAACAGATCCTTCAGTACCTGTAAAATCTTGATCTAAGAAGAAAGAAAAAAGTGCCCTTAGAGCAAGTCATGGGCGGCAAGTAGAGAAAACAAAGGATAATAGGAAAGCATGAATATCAAAGGAAAGGAACATGGTCAAAGACAAAGAACAAAACAAAGAGCAAGCAATAATATTAAAGGTGTACAATAATCATGCATGTAATGAGTGATTTCAAGTCAAGATTAAGCATGAGATGTAGGTTATTAAGTATTTTATTAATCTATTTAGTGCACGTACTACTGCGTCCCATTCCGCAGGTTCCGCGCAAGCACAGTGATCATTTTGGACCGATGGTGAATTCACGGTTCGTGTACTCGGCATTGATAACAATAATTTATGTGCAAGAATCATCAATCAATCATTACCATCAATAGTCCTCCTTTTATGTCAAGTGTTCGTGCGTGCAAGAAGGCCTTACCGACTACATTTCCCGATTGTTCACTACCAAGTCTATCCATAATATCCCGGCTTGTTAATAGTTTATTTTCATCATATGTGAGCATGCAAGAGGGTGTCAATGCTGTATATTACTATATGTGACTAATTCTAAGCATTACAAACAAAGCATGAAGCAAACACATCATATAACACATTTCACAAAATCAGGACAGCATGACCTTACTGTACCAAAATATGGATTATGGTCACTACAAAATAGAAAACCTGAATCCGCCGGAAGATCTGGAAAGTAGACTTCCACACGGTTCCAGCGAGTGTAATTAAGGCATATAAAAGATACAGGAACTAGAGTGAAAACTCTACTCTAATCAGGTTTTATGTTCAGTCAGCATGCAGTAGGTTGTGTTCAACTAATTGTTTCAGGTCAGAGAACTCATTAATAAAATCTACAAAAATTCTTAGAAGTAGCTATACATGTCTTGGTCCAGCCTAATTTATTTCAGATTTTTCTTTTACTGTTAACAGTGTCAAATAAAATAAGAAACAACAGGATACGCATAAAATTATGAATCTAGAATTACTAACATAGTTGTACTAAAAAGCTAATATCTAGCAGATGACAAATTTGAATTTAAATCTGGACCAGGGAAAAATGATCTAGACATTTAGGGCTATATTTTATGTTCAGTAAGTTCTTTCAAATTATGTCATTAGCATGGTTAAAAATCTGATCCAAAGTGAAACATCTAGTAGTCCAGAAATCAAGTTAACATAAAAAGGCATCAAATAAATCATACGATCATATATAGCATGAAAATTGGTAATCAAAGTGATCCTAGGTGTCAACAAGCAAATTTCTAAGTTCAAGATGCAATTATCACAGTCATGGTGTCAATTCTTCGAGCAACTTCAATTTAGCACATACAATTTAAATGTCCAATTTATCAAATAGTCCTATGCATCAACCTAGTTATTTAAATGTGCATATGCATGAAACAATGGGGACTGGGTTTAAGATCAAAGAGATAGCACGATGTTAAGAGTATGCCGGGTTAGCTCGTGTAAACCCTCAATAATCTTAACGGAATTGTCAAAAGCAGTTTTTGATAATAAAATGGACGGATCTACTTGCAGGAGATCAAATAATCTTGTAGACAAACAATAAAAAAGGTTCAAGAAGAGACTTGCCTGTTATATTGCAGATACAATTAAATAGGAATAACGGGATCAGAATCTCGGGCGAAATCCCAAAAACACGTACGAAGAACCAATAGCAAATGAATCCACAGCAACTCAGCCAAGGGAAAACTCCACACCGAATCGGGACAGAACACAGAATGACAAATGGGGATCTGATGTGCCCAGGACACGGAACAGCAAATCCGTCCAATGGGTAGCCTTCCTCACACCCGATCTGACCTAAACACGGGACAGCGAGTCTGGATCTGATGTGGCCGAACACGAAACAGTGGCGCCGACCAATGGATGGTCATCTTCCTCGGCAAGGAGAGAGAGAGACAGACAGTGAATGGCGACGACTGCGCGACATTGCTGCAGGGGCAAAGCAGCATCAGCACCACGGTCGGGAAGCGATGCCGGCGACGGCAACCTCGACGACGGCGAACCCTATTTTTTGGTTGGAAACAGAAAGACGATGGTGGCAACGCTGGGGAACTCCGATGGAGACGCTAAAAGACTTCGATCGAGCGGCGAGGGACGACGAGGGCAATGGGGGTGCACGGTGAGGGGTTAGGGCGACGGTGAGAGGTTACGACAGTGGTGAAAGCTTTGGTGGATGGGTTTCGATCGGGGATGGTGAGGACGATGGGGGACAATGATGGTGAGATGGTGGAGATGAGGGAATGGAGATGATGATGATGGTGGCGGCGGTGGTGAAGGACGATCGGAGTTGGCAACGGGGGTCGAGGGTTTTTCAGTTGGGTTTGGGTTTAGCGAAAACAGAGAAGGGTAGGAATCTGGGAGAGAGAGTAATGGCGGGTGAGAGAGAGAGAATAAATTATTAGGGTTTAATAGGATTATTTATAGGGGATCAAGAATTAGGATTTTGGGTTTAGATTATGTGGGTTTTGGGTAACGATTTTTGCTCCAAAAAGAGAAAAATAAATGCAATGAGATGAGACGAATGCAAAGTAAAACAAATAAAACTCAAAATAAAAAGAGCAAAATTTGCAAAGAGAACAGGATCCAACCAAAACAACATAGATTGATCAAGAGAGAACAAAAGAAATCAAGAAAAGACAAAATACACTATAACAAATGAATTCAAATACAATAATCAAAAGAATACAAAATACAATAAAATCTGAAAATAGGGCTTACAAATCCTACCCACCTTACAAGAAGAATTTCATCCTCAAAATTCATACAAGAGGTACATAGGACAAACCCGGAAACAAATAACAAAACTAAATACTACTCAAACAAATGAGGAAACCTCTCCCGAATCTCTTCCTCTAACTCCCAAGTAGACTCCCCTGGCAAGCGAGGATCCCAAGAAACTCGGACCAACTTGATAACTCTATTCTTTAGCACCTTCTCTCGACGGTCTAAGATAGAGATGGGTCGAATTTCACAGGACAAATCCGGCCTCACAGACAAGTCTGAGTAGTCAACAACATGACTGTCATCTCTGACGTATTTTCTAAGCTGAGAAACATGGAATACATCATGGACACCCGCTAAAGCTGGCGGTAACGCAAGCCTGTAAGCTACCTTGCCCACACGTTCCAAAATATCGAATAGACCGATGAATCGAGGACTCAACTTGCCTCCACCGCCGAAACGGATAACACCTTTCTAAGGTGATACCTTGAGGAACACATGCTCGCCTACCTCAAACTCTAGAGGTCTCCGATGACAGTCAGCCCACCTTTTCTGCCAATCCTGAGCGGCCTACAATTGCTTGCGGATCTGAGCCACGACATCAACTATCTTCGTGATCAACTCAGGGCCTAAAAGCTTCCTCTCACCGATATCATCCCAACAAACTGGTGATCTACACTTGTGCCCATACAAAGCTTCAAATGGAGCAGCCTTGAGACTCACCTGGTAACTGTTATTATAAGAGAACTTGGCCAAGTGAAGATGATCCTCCCACGAACCTCCAAACTGAAGAACGCAGGATCTCAACATATCTTCTAGGGTCTGAATTGTCCTTTCTGACTGCCCATCCGTCTGAGGATGGAATGCTGTACTGTAGCTCAACTTGGTACCCAAGCTCTTCTGCAAACTCTCCCAGAACTGAGACTTGAATCTCGTATCTCTGTCTGATACAATACTGATAGGAACTCCATGCAGACAAACAACCTCCTGAACATACTGCTCGGCCAAACTCTCCGTGGACTGACCCACACAAAAAGGAATGAAGTGAGCACACTTCGTCAGCCGATCCACTATCACCAAGTCCATCGTGATATTCTCCCACTTCCATTCAGGGATAGGAAGGGGTTGCAAAAGTCTTGCGGTCCTCTGATGCTCCGCCTTCACCTGCTGATAGATTAGGCACTGGGCTACGAATCGAGCCACATCCCACTTCATACCATGCCACTAGAAATACTGTTTCAAGTCCGTGTACATCTAGATACCACCAGGATGAATAGAATACAGGGACCGATGAGCTTCCTCGAGTAACTTCTGTCTGACTTCTCCTCTAGGTACACACAACCTAGAGCCAAACCGAAGCGATCCATCAGCATAGACAACCAAACCAGATCTCAAACCAACTTCAACCTCACTCCAAAACTCTTGCAATTGCTGATCACTCCCTTGACCTGCCTTGATTTGCTCTACCAAGGACGACTGCAACTGCAACAACATAAGCTGTCAATCTAATCCGGGAAGCAACACATCCAACTCTAGCCTCCTCATGTCCTCCACTAGCTCCTTCTGCTGAGTGAGGAACATAGCGGCAGGCCTCTGACTGAAAGCATCTGGCATCGAATTTATCCTGCCCAGGTGATACTGCAAATTGATGTCAAAATCTGTCATCAATTCCAGCCATCTTCTCTGCCTCATGTTCAACTCCATCTGCGTGAACACTTACTTGATGCTCTTGTGATCTGTGAAAATCTCAACTATATCACCAAGCAAATAGTGCCCCTATAACTTAAAGTCAAAGATCACAGCTACAAGCCCAGATCATGTGTAGGATAGTTATTCTCATGAGGTCTCAACTGCTTCGATGCATAAGCAACAACCCTGCCTCGCTGCATCAGCACTGCTCCCAGACCTCTCCCCGAAGCATCACAAAAGATCACAAAACCACCCGAACTGTCGGGGATAGTCAGCACAGGCGCTGACGTCAACCGACGCTTCAACTCGGCGAAAGCTCCATCACAAGATTCATCCCAGACGAACTTCTGCTCCTTCCTGGTCAAACTAGTCAAGGGTCCAGTAATTTTGGAGAAATCTTGAACGAACTTCCGATAATAACCAGCCAAACCAAGGAAACTCCGCACCTCAAGAACAGACTTCGGAATAGGCCAATCCTTGACCGTAGAAACCTTTGACGGATCCACAGAAACACCAGCACCAGGGATAATATGGCCAAGAAAAGCAGCATGATCCATCCAGAACTCGCACTTATCGAGCTTCCCATATAGCTGGTTCTCCCTCAAAGTCTGCAGAACCACCTTCAAATGCTCAATATGATCCTCCTTGTTTCGCTAGTACACTAATATGTCGTTGATGAAGACCACGACAAACTGATCCAAGAACGGCAATAACACACGGTTCATCAAACTCATGAATACAGCCAGTGCATTAGTCACTCCGAAAGGCATCACCAAGAACTCGTAATGCCCATACCTCGTTCGGAAAGCTATTTTCGGAACATTCTCTGACTTCACCCTGACTTGATGGTACCCGGAATGCAGATCTAACTTCGAGAACACTGAAGCACCTCCCAGTTGGTCGAACAAATCATCAATTTTTGGCAATGGATACCGATTCTTGACAGTAACATTGTTCAACTCCCTGTAGTCAATGCAAAGCCTGCAGCTTCCATCCTTCTTACTAACAAACATAACTGGGGCTCTCCATGGCGAAACACTAAGTCTGACAAAACCTTTATCAAGTAGCTCCTGAACTTGCACCGTCAGTTTCGCCAATTCAATCGGTGCATACGATCCAGACTCTTGGAAATAGGGGTCATACCGGGCTGAACATCAATGTTGAACTCCACATCTCGGACTGGCGGCAAACTAGGCAATTCCTCGGGAAACACATCAAGGAAGTCCAGCACAACCAAGGGTGCAACAACCCTATCAGAACCCAGTGATGCAAAAGAAACAACCTTGGGGTCTAACGAGTTCTTAACACGCCATGATGCTGTCTCACCCGCATGGAAAATAAATTCTGGTTGACCCAAAATCTTGAAAGTCACATTCTTCTCCCGGCAATCAATCATGGCACAGGAAACACCCAACCAGTCCATGCCCAGAATGACATCGAAATCGGAGTTGGGAATCACAATCAAATCTGCCGAGAAAACCACACCACTAATCAGCAACGGACTGTACTTGCAAATCCTAGAACATACAATGACACCTCCACCTGTGGTGATGTCCCAAGATGCGGGTATGGCATCGCAAGCCAAACCATGCTGATCGACAAAGTGAGAAGAAATGAAAGAGTGGGTAGCACCCAAATCAAACAACACATGAGCAATGGTGAAAGCTTCGGTGTATGGGTTTCGATCGGGGATGGCGAGGATGACAGGGGACAACGACGGTGAGATGGTGGAGATGAGGGGATGGAGACGATGATGGTGGTGGCGGCGGTGGTGAAGGACGATCGGAGTTGGCAACGGGGGTCGGGGGTTTTTCGGTTGGGTTTGGGTTTAGCGAAAACAAAGAAGGGTAGGGATCGGGGAGAGAAAGTAATGGCGGGTGAGAGAGAGAATAAATTATTAGGGTTTAATAGGATTATTTATAGGGGATCAAGAATTAGAGTTTTGGGTTGAGATTATATGGGTTCTGGGTAACGGTTTTGGCTCCAAAAAAAGAAATACAAATGCAATGAGATGATACGAACACAAAGGAGAACAAATCAAACTCAAAATAGAAAGAGCAAAATTTGCAAAGAGAATAGGATCAAACGAAAGGAACACAGATTGATTAAGAGTGAACAAAAGAACCCAAGAAAAGACAAAATACACTATAACAAATGAATTCAAATACAATAATCAAAAGAATACAAAATAAAATAAAATCTGAAAATAGGGCTTACAAATTCCATCAATATTGCTCTCTGGAAATTCGGGAACATAGCATGCAGTTTATGTTTTTCTGTTCAATTTTCAGATTTTAATTTACTACCACTAACAATCATCCTCATAGCTCATCCTCATAGCTACTACTACTTGTTTCATGCAAGAAATCAAACAAGAAAGCTAGAACAAAAGTTTAGAGAACTCCCCACCCTTAGTGAAGTTTGAGAATATAAGTGTAGCCAAGCCTCCTCTTCTAGTTCCTCCTCCAAAGGCTCTAGATCACCTCCTCTTTCCTTCTTCTTTCACTCTCTCCTTTTCTCTTTCTCCAAAAATTTTCAGAATTCTGAAATGAGAGTGAGGAGAGAGGATTTTAAGAAGTGAGGAGAGATGGGGGGGTGTATAGGGGGTGGCCGGCCTAGGGTGACATGGGGGTGAGGTGGAGCCATGTGGCAAGGAGGTTTTTGACAAACCATACCTCTTTCCCATGGTTTTGAGGAGATATTTTGCCAAGCTCATTTCTAGCCATTGGATCCTTGATGAGATGGGATGAATGGCTAGATGTGAGTGCATGCAAAGATTGAAAATATATTTATAATGTAATATCATACAACTTGACAATTGCATATATGCCGCACGTATATACTAGTATACGTACTAGTGTCAATTTTCTTATTCTCGTGCACCACCGTGAACACAACCATTCAGATTCATATATAAATTAATTATTACTAGAAAAAAAATACATAATTGCGTGCAAATATAAACTGTACACGGATTATAATGCAAAATAATTATATGCTATTTTGTGGGGTATTACATCATTGGACTCTTGTAATAACCATAATTTTAATCTTTAGATCAATGCTGTGATCTACGGGTGCGTGGTTCTAGAGGATATGCGGGACCCAAATCACCGGCAGTATGATAAGTTGTGCCCTTCAAGGAGGAGAGGATGGATTAATTGGCAAGGATTAATATTTATGAAGTAAAGCCGGTAGGGTATGCTAGCTCTAGGCTGCATTATTATTGAATGTACAGATATGCACTAATTGGGGTGTTGTACTCACCTGTCATGGGGACATGCAGCATTGTCTCACCTTGACAAGGGGACACAAGCAGCGTTGTTTCCTCTGTTAATTTCTGGGGTCTAGTGGTAAGAACGTGAGGCGCGTGTTACAATTTTTTGTCGGAAGTTAGGAAATGGACCATAAGTATCCATCCAGTTCTATGTTGTTTAATACGGACAGGGAGTGAGAGTTAGACTCCAATCAAGCGTAAGACTCTCAATCTCTCGGTGAGCGAAGTTACTGCAGGGTCACTTTTATGTTTGTAACAACTTTTGGTGTGGTCCAGGGCTAGAAATCGCCCGTAAGAACCAGCATTGTCCGGGAGAAAACTATTTTAAGACCCGGGGGGTGTAAAAAGGCCTGTAGGGACCGGCATTGTCCAGATGCAGAAAAAGGACCACAGGGTTCCAGCATAATGGCATAATAAGATAACCATTTTTCTGACTGCAAAGGCGGAATTGAACCGCACAACTGAAACCTCATCAGTCAGTAAATGAATGTCAGGAACGGAAAAGTGTATGAGAATTGGATGCATGGCGAGGGATCGAACCCTACAATCAGAAGAACATGAGTTGATTAGGGAGTATGTAGTAAGAGATGCATACGTTTCCAATTATGTATGCATGAGAGTAAGAGCATCGTGTGCATCTGAATCTTATGCATTAGATTCTAGGCCATGACATACACTGACACTCATGGTTTGACTTTCACATGTTCTGCATTAAATTTGTTTGTTAAGTTTTGGAGGTCGCTGGTTTCATCAGCATTGCGTCAGCTGCATTCAACTGACGTGCCCACAATTTTGTTAATTATAGGATTGCTGATCATGGAGCAAGGGACTCATGCTACGGGAAGCATCCAAGGGAATGGATAGTTGTACAATTTTATTTGTAAATTCAAGATGTAATATTTTATTGTAATCATTTGTGGATTGTAACAACATTGTGGCAATAAAAGTTTTAATTTCCTGTGATATTTTGTGTTATGTATTCATTTGAAGTAAGAATTCTGGGTTGTGTGTAACACCCCCACAAAATAGTATATAACTATTTTGTATATTAATCCGTGCACGTTTGAGAGTCACGCGTATTAATAGGTTTTCTCAATTTTAATTGAGTGAATATTGAAACATATTATTTAATATGTTTTGAACCAGACAAATGTGTATTTATTGAACCAGAGTTGGGGTATTTGCTCAATTAAATTGCATGTTTGTCTCAGCTATGATTGAGATGGAACGTATAGTGTTCCTATGGTAATGAACTATTATTTTGTATAATAATATTTGATATATGATTGTCGTTGCACGTGCTAGTAAATATTTGTCCAAAATTTTAATTGGGTGTGGTACAATTTGTATGTACAATTTGTTTTGTCATAACTGTGCAGTTGTGTGTTTGAGTTCAAACCTAAATCACATGGGTTAGACATTTGGGCTCTAACCATGACCCACATGATCATGAAACTAACTTGTTACACATTCATATTGTACACATGCACACTCTCTTGCACACTACACTTGTACAAAGATTAAAATATTGCAAAACCTTGGGCTTGGCTGGAAGAGAGCTAAGGTTTTGATTTTTGAATGGTTGTCATGATGGGTGTGAGAATTTTCAAGAGCATCTGGTAGAACCCTAAGCATCTTTGTTCACCCCAACACTTAATCTCTCCCCCTTTCCTATGCAACGCTTGCCACCATAAAACTCCCCTTCATGAAGCTCTAGCTCATTTTCTAGGATCTCCTTTCACTCTTATCTACTTCCAAACCACTCTCCATACTATTATCTACTAATTTGGGGCCAAGGAGAAGGAGTTAAGAAGAAGATCCAAGAGCAAGAAGCTAGTAAGGAGGAGAAGGGAAAGGACAAGCTTGGAGGTGAAGCTTGGAGCTAGAACATTGTGCAATTTGTCTTCACTCAAGGTGGGTGTTCCTAGAGCCTCATGTAGTGTTTCTGATCATAAAAAGAACTGCAAGTGAATGTCGTGATTGCTTGGATGTTGTGTGTTAGCATGTGGTATGAGATAGTATTAGTTTTGACTTCGAAATGCACTTAAACTGCTGATCTAATATTTACACTTAGGTCTGGAACCTATAACTCCATGAGTACAACATATTTATGATTGAAATTATTATGGCAGAATAATAGGCATGTTAAGAACATCTCCACCAAATTTCTTAATTTTTAGATGTTATTTGCTATTTAAAAAATTACGCACTTGACTGATGGCTTTGTAGAAAACAGATGTAATATGTGTTCTAGTATGACTTTCAAAGACTTACAACTCTCTGACTACTTGAAATTTGTTTCTGAAATTTTAACATGTGTTCTTATTCTTTGCTTAGTACATGCATGTTAAAATTTAAATTTTTTGGACAACATTTTGTAGGGTAATAAAATTTTTAATCATTGACTAGTTAGGTGATAAAACAAGGCATGAGTTTGAACTGTTTAGTTTTTTAGTCTAATTCAAGAGATCATAACTCTCTGGGTACATTATAGAATTATCTGAAATTATGGTATGTTCAGTTATTGTGTGTATAATATTTGTTCTCTATTTTTTGTGAGATTTAGACACCATTTGCTAATTTAAAAAGATTTTACCTCACGATTGGTTCAATGTTCATCTACTCTGGAGATAATTGCCTGCATGTTAAACAATGACCTTTTTGTTGACCTAAATGAAGTAACTAAAGGATATTTTTATCTAAGAAATTGTGGCAGACACTTAGATCTTTCTAAAATATCTGAGAACAAGAAATTCTAACCAGTATGCTATTTATGGTGAATTTTACAGTAAACCCACCCAAACCGTGTAATGAATTCTGAGTTTACTATTTGTTGTTGTACTAGATTTGCCCATGGGCACGTGCCTACGACACGTCTTCGGAATGATACATGTAAACAGTAAAACAATAATTATGTCGCTCAAGTTTGAATACTATGACAATAATGAGTTATAAATAAAAGTCTTTGTTTCCATTAGTATATGTTGAAAGATAATTATAAATGGGGTATAAAATCTAACTTCTTAGAACTTTAAGTGTGGAAAATAATGAAATTTAATTGTTGAAGAGATATTTGCTATTTTCAATATAACATGTGCAAAAAAAACATAAAAATTCTGCAAAAAATTTACAAAACCGAAATCTTAAAATCTAAATTTCTTAGTAAATAAAGAAAGAATGGGAGAGAGAGAGAGAGAGATCGAGATAGAGAGAGAAAGAGAGAAATATGAAAAAGTAAAGAGAGAAGAGGGAGATAGTAATAAAGTAATGAGTTTTTTAGGGGGGGGGGGGGAATTTGATTTTGGGGTTTGAAATTTTGGAGGAAAAATGTGTTTTGTGAGGTTTGTTATAGGCCTTTGATTTTGGGGGGGATTGATTGTGAGCCACTTGATAGCTTTCTTTGTAATTTATTATATAGATTTGTTTTCATGATTTAGAACTTGTTAGCTTAACTCACAAGTGCTGTTAATAGCCTTAGTAACTTTTCATGATTGTGTGGATTGAGTTATGCTACTTGTAATCTAATTTTCAAGTTGTAGAGTAGCCATATGTGGCTCATAATAGCAAATGATTAAAGACTACTCATTGTTTGGGGACATAACTTGAAATGGAGATAATATGTTTGATGATAGTTATTTGGGTTAAGTTTTATACCCCGTTTGTGATGTTATTTGTGGTCTACGTTGTGTAGAAACTTGTGGTTCACCCAAACATGTTTCTCCATGGACACGGGGCCGCGAAGAACCCTATATCGGCATATCTACGACGATTGTGCTTGCTGTTTGGAAATGTAATTTCACCATTTTAGGGCCTTTGGTCACCCTTTTGGGGTATTGGGGCATTGTAGATGTAATACCCCAGATTTTTAAATAATGCTATTAAGATTAATAAATGAATTAAAGTGATTTTTGCTGATTTAATAAATATTTTTATGAAAATTTACCCTTTTACACATGCAAAAAATGTGCAAATATTTTCTAGGGAAGTTCAAAGCCAAAAGTTATTTTGGAAAAAATCATTATTTCTTACTAGATATTACTTGTGAATTTTCTGGATTTTTCTGATAAGTATTTGACCTATTTGCAAATATTACAAAAAGAGGGACTTTTGTGTAAAATTACCACTTGGATTAAAAACTCCAGATTTCAGATTTTTGGGCTTGTCATGATGCCTAGTAAACTCAGAGGTAAAGAGTTTACTTTTTGTTATAATAAATTTGGTTTATTTTGCAAGTTTTGATAAAGAAGGATCTTTTTGCAAAATTGCTATTTAGAGGGGAAAAAGTGCAATTTCGTTTTTCTGGGTTTTCAAAACAGTGCTGCCTGATAGTAGAGTGGTTGTTTTTGTTTTTAAAACTCAATTAAGATGGTTTTATTTAATTTCCAAGTATAAGGATCTATATATGTAAAGATATATTTAAAAGAGGTATTTTACAAATCTATTCAAAACCCTAATTACTTGGATTTCCGACCTATAAAGGGTGGGGTGCAGCCATCGCTTTGCTAGACAACAGAAATAAAATTTCTTATTATTACTTTCTTGGAGTTTTAAAGCAAGGATCTTGGTTTTCTTGCGAAAGGAGGGATTTTTCTTATTTTCTTTATTATCTTCGGTTGATTCTTCAATAAGGTGAGTGACATATGTTTGTTTCTTATTATTCTAAGCATGTTGTATGTGATGATTTATCTATTAGAAATCATGTTAGATGATGGTATGAAGATGCAATGAATGTTGATGAGTAGATGAATTAAAAATTGAATCTTTTCATGAAACTACACTATTGAAGATTAAAACCCTAAATTGATGGCTTGTGATTGTTAAAGAACCTAATAGAAATCATTAGTAGGATGTTTTCAATCATATTGTTGCTGATTTAAATATATATGTTGAGGTGTATGATATTATTTCATGAAAGTAAACAACTTGATTAAAGATGAGCCCTACTGTGTGTATGCATATGTTGTTTTGTTCTTGACATTTTCGATAGATAGAACTTGATTATTTGCATATTGTGAGTGCATATGTTCATGAGTAAACTGATGTGAGTAAATAGGGTATGTGTATAACAAGTTATAGTAGAATTTTTGAACTAAAAGAATCAAGTTCAAAGTTGGGGGTTGAGAAAGTGTTTTCGGGTCTGATGCTATATGGCCAAATTGGGTTTTGTGAAGTTTTGTGAAGTTTTCAGTTGGATTTGAAATTTCTTAGTACTGAGATGGTTTTGAACTTTATACCACATATATACAATGGATTCTTAGTGTTTAACTGATGCACAAACACACTCATATACTCATTCACATTATATACATACTGTTTTGAAGATTTTACGAATTTTTGATGAAGTTTTGATTGGATTTCAAGTGTGTTGATTCTGAGAAGAGTTTAAACCTTTTACTACTCTTATTTTATGAAGTTTTGATGTTTAAACTAATGCTTAATTACCCTATGCATATATATGTACTCTTTACTGATTTTTGAGAAATTTTGAGAAAGATTTACTCTTTTAAGATCTTGATGTGTTTTGATAACTCTTGTATGCTATACAAGATATGGTGAATCATCTCAGGAAATTCAATTTTGATTTTACAAGGATTTAATCAAGTATCATATCAAAATGAGCACAAAAGCCCTAACTGACTGTACAGCAGGCCACGGTCGACCGCCATGCTTTATTTTTGAAAATCTTGAATTGACAGTCGACTGCTCTGTTTGAGAGGTCGACCGTCAGTTGTTTCTTTTGGCTGTTTTGGTTGAGTGTCTTTGTTTCTTTAATTGGTTATTTCCTCGATACTATGAATTATTGTTCTACTGTTTTAGATGGTGTTTTTCCTACAGATTACAGTATTTTACTGAGAGTTATATTTTATTTATAATAGAATTTTAAATTGTATTCTTATGACATTATTAAGTGAGTTATATGTGTTTTCAACGATGTTTTGGTGATATTCTACGACTTAAAAATATGGTTTTCTGTTATTTAATGGTTTTTAATATTTTATTTGAATTCTGGAACTTTATGAGTACATTATATAGATTTGGATTTTGTTGATTTAAGAGGTTTTCTTATTATAAACGTTTTGATGATGGATTTGTGAGTTTTATTGAAAAGTTTTGGTATTGATGGTTGAGTTATGAGTCTTTAGAGATTGAGTGGGGCCTTTGCTACTGACGATTGAGGTTTTGGTTGTTGTTCAGTTGAGTTAAGCCTGGTAGGGTACACCAACTCTAAGAGATTCAAAATCTAATAAATAACTAATTAACTTAACAAGATAAGGACAAGCACTAGATGATGATATGATGAAATGAGAGCAAACGTGAGTTATGGACTCCAGAATGATCCAAGGAGTAAGATATTTTCCATTATTTCGGGATGATGGACATATGGGCCACATAGTGATCTACGGAGTGGGATTGATCTCTAGTATTCCGAGGACGAGAGAGACACTTATGGGATGTTTGTGCAATGAGGGTTCCAGGATGACCTGTGGAGTGCGGTAATCTCCAGTTTCCGGGACGATGGACGTAAGTTCCACAGAATGATCTGCGGGTGGGATTGGCCTCCAGTATTCCAAGGGCAAGAACCGATACTTGCAGAATATCTAAATCTCGTAGTAGTCATCGTAGTAAGATTAGTTGCATAGCGGGGGATTAAACCCTATCAAGTGGAGAACGATAAGGGCTTGTACCGGACCTATGTAGAGTGGGATGTATTGAATCCGACAAGTATGCATTAGAGAGTCAGTATATAGCATGTAAGTTTTCTTGACTTGTTTTATGCATGTTGTTTCCTGTTTTTCTACACTTGACACTTAGTTTAGTCTCACTTGTTGTTTTCTTGTTTTATTTATTGTTATTTCTTATTACTGTTGATACTTGTTGTTTATGACTCTATGCCCTGTGTTTTATTTATGTTGCATTTATTTTATGTCACTCACACCGTTATGGTTGACCCCTATAGTTTGGGGGTTAGAGTTATCTCTAGCCTCATGTCTCACAGGTAGGAGCTTTGGGATTTGGATGTATGAGATAGAATGATGTTATGGCTTATGTAAATTGTAAAAGAATGTGTTGTAAAGAAAAGAATTTGTAATTCAAGGTGTTTGTTTTCCGCTGTGTTTTGTAATGAATTAATGTAACAAAAGTTAAAAAGTTGTATCTGTGTTTTGGCTATGTTTTCTATTACAATTGAGGTTAATGCTGGGAATTGTGCCACGTACTTCTAAGATATCATATTACAAATTCGGGGCACTATAGTAGGGTATTGCCCTAATGTGTGGTACATGAGTAGGGTCACTTGATAGAGTCTTGGGACCCTAGGGCTAAGTCTTAGATGTATGAATAGATTGGTAAATAGGAACCCGTGTTACCCCGAGCGTGTTGGAGGAGACGATTCATGCGCCGACGTGCTCACCGTCCATGGAGGGATTCCAGTGTTGTTTTGGTGTTGCCACTTGTCAAAATATTGTGGGGCGCGAAGCTTAGCGGGAGCATTAGGAAATTGGTCGGGTCGAAGTCATGGTCGAACTCCAAGCTAGAGGGCAGAAGTAGCAATCAACAGCAATCGGTTTGCTGTTTCGTTGACCCGTGTTTGGGCCAAGGCGGGCCAACTCTTGGTCCGAATTTGTGGGCCGAGTTGGGCCCTATTGTGTGATGGGTTAAGTTCAAATAAAATTTTAAGTTGATATAATTGGAAGAGCAAACAAGTATAACTTAACTAGTTGTTCATAATAGATCTGGTGTATGTCTACTAAGTAAGGACATGGAACTTGTGGGTAGATCGCCTAATTAATGAGACGGTTCGTTATAAAACAGATCGTGATTCACCTAATAACACTACTATTGAGCAAATAAGAAGGATTATAATTATAACTAGAAGCCTTTAGAATCAGGGGAAGACAGATAATGAATCAATAATTTAGTAATTATGGAATTTACCTTATTACACAGTTTTGGCCCTAGTTTGGGTTGGGAGGAGTCATAATAAACGATTAAGTTAAATAGCTAAGGAAAGAGATCTAACCATAATCCCTAGCTACGGTTGTTGTGGGCATTGTTGGGCGTGGTAGTGTCTTAAGATTAAACGAGTGTTGATTGGTTGGTAAGGACAGGCACTAGTTGGTGTTGTGCTCACTAGTCAGGGGGACACGTGCAACGTCATTTCGTCTGAATAAGTGTAGCATTGTCTCGGCTGTTAATTTTTTTATTTAGTGATAAGAGAGGGATGCGGACGTAAGTCGCAAGTCCTGTGGGAACTTAAGGGATGGACCCTTAAGCTTATGTCTATGTTCTGTGTTATCAGTATAATTATGGAGCAAGAGTTTAACTTTATGGCCTTTGGCGGAGTAGGAGTGGCCCTACGATTTGTCCTATGTTCACGATAACTTTTGGTAGGGGCAGAAGTGGAGAAGGACCATGATTCCGGCAGAGCTACGACAGAAGCCGAATGATCACCAGCCCGACCAGGAGTGAAGAAGGACCACTATCCTGTCGGAGTGGAGAAGGACCATGATCAGAACGAGTAGAGTGACAACTGTCGTTCAGAGTGGAGAAGGACAAAGATCAAATTGCAGTAGCGGGAATAGACCGCACCAATTACAGACTCTACCAGTCACTCGAGTGAATGTCAGAAATAAGAGAGAGCACATGAGTAGGATGCATGGTGAGAGATCGAACCCTATCATATGAAGAACGTCTCTTGGTTGGGGAATATGTAGTATGAGATGCATATGTCTCCAGTCAAGTGTGCATTAGCGTAGGAGCATAGTGTGCATTTTGTGGTTATGCATTAGAATCTAGGTCATGGCATACATCGATATTTATGGTTTGCTTTCACATTTTTCTTTGCATCAAATATTGGTTGTTGAGGTTTTGGGATCACTGGTTTCATCAGCATTACACCTATTGTATTCAGCTGACTGCCCACTATATGTTTGTTGCAGGATTGCTGTTCATGGCGCGCGGGGGACTCAACCTGTGGGAAGCATCCAAGTGGAGTTGCAGTTGTCAAATTATATTTGTAATTCATTATGTGATATTAATTCTGTTGTAATTATTGAACATTGTAATGACATTTGTGTAATAAAAAGTTCTTAATTTCCTGGGAGTTTTCTGTGGTTCGACTCATTTGAAGTTTCTGGATTGTGTAACGAGTTTCCAGTATAGAAAATTTGGGGCACTTTAGAAGTGGTATGAGAGCCGACTTCAAACTATAGTCTAACACAGTAGGAAATTAGAATTAGATGCCCCAGTTAGAGTCATGTTTATTTGAATAGTTGGATGATCGTAAATCACACTGTTGCATTTTGCAACTTATGTTTATGATTTTTCTTATGTCTGAACTAACCCCAGTGTAATTTTTCTTTTACTAACAATTATGGAGCAACCAGATGTCGAGAAGGCAAACCTGCAACCGGACGTCAATGGAGTCAAACCTGCAACTGGATATTTGGGTGGAAAAATCTACAACCGAATGTACAGAACGAAAACCGGTAACCGGATGTCGGGGAGGCAAATTTGCAGCATGATGTCTAGGTGGTAAGCCTGTAGCCAGATGACAATGGAGGCGAACGTGTAACACAAGGTCAAGGAAGAAAGCAGTAGAGCCAACGGCGGGACCTCAATGTCGAGGCGAGAATTCGCGGAGATGCACCACAAGCTGAATTTGCAGGCGAAAATCCAAGAAGTTATGTTCTAGATCTTGTCCAGATGGTCGGAAGGTTCTAAGAGCCAAGTAGATGGAAGGACTACTCGAGAGATTCATTAGGCTTAGTGCTTCGCCTTGATATTCATTTGGGAATCTGAAGACTGTAGATGAATGGACTTTCTGAACAATTAATAAAATTGTGTATTGTTTTACTCTCCACTAAACGTCATTCTGAGGACAGAGCGATTATAAGGAGGGAGTAATGTAAGATCCTGCAAAATAGTATATAACTATTTTATACTTTAATTCGTGCACAATTCAGAGTAACGCATATTAATGAGATTTTCTCAACCTTAATTGAGTAAATATCGAAACACATTATTTAATATGTTCGAACTCGACAAAGGCATATTTGTTGAACCAGAGCTGGGGTATTTTCATAATTAAATTGTACATTTATCTCAACTATAATTGAGACTGGATGCATAGTATTCTGATCATAATAACTATTTATATACATGCAAACATTTTTCTTATTTAAGTATATGTGTGCATTTACCTTTACATGGGTATGTATGTATGTTTGTATATATGTATATATACTATCATACCTAAATTAAACCGTGGATTAATTAAAACCATGGGCTTTGCTTCATGTTGGGGGAAGAGCTCCAAAGAATGACTTTTTGAAACCCAAGAGGTAGTCATAGTCAACCCACCCCTCCCCCCCCCCCCCCCCCCCCCGTCCACACACACACACACACACCAAACAAAAAAAAACCCCTCATCTAGAACACAACTCAAATTCTCATCCCACTGAAAAAACATCATCTCAAATTCTCATCCCATTTTTATACTATCAACTTTTCCTTCAAATTGCCTAAAATTCCTACCACTTTATTTCACTTTAATTCTCCTTCATTCCATCTCATTTCAAGCCTAAGCAAACTAAGATTTTGCTGGAGAAGAAATCAAGTAGGAACCAAAAGGAGCTAGGTGGAGGAGAAGGCCAAATGATGCTTTTATTTCAAATTTGTGATGAAATGTTATTGACATGGTTTGCATGACGATGTGAATGAAGTTTATTGTGCGTCTATAATTTATAAAAGTACTAGGAGTACAATAGCTATGAAAAATTATGATCTTATGATAGTTTTGAAAGATTAATTACAGAAATTTATATCTGTGTGATCATGTAGAATTTGGGGTTGAAATTTTTACAGTAACATCTCACCTATGTCACTATTATCTCCACAAAATTTCGTAATTTTTGAATATGGTTTGATATTTTAATAAAACACAAATAGTTGCTGAACAAAACTCATTCTCTGTTCTGACGTGATTGTACATGCTTGTTTTCTAAAAATCATATCTCCATGTTTATCATGAATTTAGAGCTAAAATTTTTACTGTAGCTTCTCTTACATGTCCGTAACAACTCCGCCAATTTTCACAATTTTTGGAAGATGTTTTTTTATTTTAGAAAATGCAGAATTAACACTGAGTAAGAAGAGGACTGAACTTATTCTCTGTTTTGTTGTCACGCCCCGCTTCCCAAAAGAGAATACGGAATAAAGATACGTGACTAAGCCTAGCGAATGATTTTCATCATCCATAAGCTGTTAGTATCTTTACAACATTTCACAAGAATAATCAGAGTCGGAAGCAAGAATGTCAACCAAGCATGCATATATGAATCAAAATACCAACAAGAATACTTGAAACCAAATATTATAATCTCAAATAATCCAGATATGAATAAGTCAATATCCTGGGTCATATTTCCCAAATACAATTAATCCAAGTATCAAAATATAATTGTTCAAAATAAGCAACAAGGAAATAATAATAATAGCAGGAAAATCATGATAGCAAAACTCCAGCATCTAGTATCTCATCTCGGCTATTCCATCTGGCAGCTGATGTCCAAAATCTGTAATTTAATAAATTATAGGAAGAGGAAAAAGAAAACGAACTCCCGTCAATGCAAGCTACGGGCCGCTTGTAGTGCAGGATACAAGTACATGGGAAAGATAAGCAATTAGCATGGAATAGACATGGTATCAAAATATATCAACTAGCATGTCAAGATAAACAAGTGTAAGCATGTATCAAGTGTCAAGTAAAACAAGTATCATGTAAACGAGTAACAAGTATCAAGTATCAAGTATCAAGTATCAAGTGAACAAGTATCAAGTATTATGTACAAGTAACAAGTATTAAGTGTCAAGTGAACAAGTATCAAGTACAAGTAACATGTAACAGATGTCAAGTATCATGTACAAGTATCATGTATGTCAAGTCTTGTATTATTACTATCTAGGTAGCACTTCATGCGCCTTAGCATTTGATCACATGGTTGCTACATTCAAACAGTTTCGTTTAGGCCTAGTGGTGGGTTTCTATAGGGCCGTGTACTTAGGCGTCAAGTCAAGTAACAAGTATCAAGTACGACTCACGTAATCGTGAACACGTGGCAGCAAGTAGTATCATACATGAATCATGTAGTCATGAAACATGGCAACAAGTGATATCAAGCATGAATCATGTAGTCATGAAGCATGACAACAAGTAGTATCAAGCATGAATCATATAGTCATGAAACATGGCAACAAGTAGTATCAAGCATGAATCATGTAGTCATGAAGCATGGCAACAAGTAGTATCAAGCATGAATCATGTAGTCATGAAACATGGCAACAAGTAGTATCAAGCATGAATCATATAGTCATGAAACATGACAACAAGTAATGGGAAACACGGGCCCCCTTCTGAGTACACATATCTATATTGTCCACTACTAAGGTCTTTCCCTTAATCCCGGCTTGGTTATTTTGTTAATATTAATCAAATAGGCATGTATGTGTCACAAACAAGTCAGAAATAAAATGGCATAAACAAGTGACAAGTTCAGGTTACAAGATAAACATGTACGAGTGAAAAATAACACACAAAAGGATAAATCACCGAGATTTCTAGTTCAGGACAGAAAGACAGTGCTGCACTAAAACTGGGATTCTCGTTGCTGCAAACATGCAAATCTGGATCCATCAAAGAATCTAGAAACTAGACTCCCGGCCGACTCCAGCTAACATATATACATCATATAGTAATTCACAAAAACAAACTCAAAAGAGGTTTGAATCCAGAAAACGTGTTCAGCCGGAAATCAGAAGATTGTATTCAAAGTCAGGAAAACAGCACGAAAACTCATTAATTAAATCCACGAAAAATCTGGGGTATTCTTCTATATGTGTAGTAACAGAAAATCAAGTTTCATAATTTTCCAAGAAAAATAGAGTGGTCAAGTAAAATCAGAAAACAACAAGACACGACCGTTTTATAAATCTGGAATCACAAACACAGCAGTACAAAAACAACAATATCTCATAAACCGTAAATCAAAATCCAAATCCGTCAAAAGGGTGATAAAATAGACACAGTAGGCTAACTTTCATATTTACAAATATTTTAGAAACAACAACTAGAATTAGGACGAAAATTAGGTTCTTTACTGAACAGTATGAAAAATCTTCTAGTATAGTGGTTGTTTGGAAACATAGAACGGTTTGTAAAACTCATCAAATAAATCCATAAAAATTCAGGGTTAATCCCAATCAAGTTTAGAAGTACTGAGCAAAATTTCAGATCAAAATAATAATTTTAACACTTGAATATTAATAGACCACTCTTCAGAATTCATAAAAAACAAAATCTAGAAACCTCTTTACACTTCTGTAGTAAAAAAGACATAACTCACAAACCGTAAATCGAAACTAAGATCCGTCAAACAGGTTAGAAAATAGATAGAATTCTCTACAAATCACGTTCACAAAATATTTTCATATACTGAACTTAATAGGATCTAAAATACTGAATGAAAACGAGGTAACAGAAAATTACAGATTTGTTCTTCATACACGAATCAACATAGATCATACGAAACTCATCCAAATCAACCCAAACATAAAATATAGTATACTAGATATCCAAACAACATGGTATAGGGTATTTTGCAAGTATTCGACAAGTATATCACGAATAACACATCAAGCACAGATATCTCAAAATAGCATGAACATATACATCAAAAGTGGTCAACCCTAGGTTGTATCATGTGATATGTGTCGTGAGGCAACGATAGTCAAATCACCATAGAGACAATAGTTAACAGAGAATTCACACACAAATTGTCTCTACAACCTAACTACACCACAAGCGGTATTTAGTACTTGTATTACACAAAGAAAAGAATACAAGTTACTTGCCTGAGAGACAACGACGAGACGAAGCAACAAACAAAAATAATGGGAATGGATTCCCGGGCACGAACACAACAACACGGACGAACGAGATGATCACGAATAAGATGAACAACCGATCGCGAACAAGATGAAGACGATCGAGAACATGAACACAATCAGATGGCTGAGATCAAAGATCACGATCAAGATGACCGGATCAGATTGAATGGCCAGATCTCCCTGATGATGAAGATAATGATGAAGATCAAGATCGATCAATCAAACAGCTGCGATCAAAGGAAATTGATGATCATCATGATCGTGATGACCAAGAAGAGATCGGACGGCTAGGATCTAATCGGATGATCAAGAGGGGATCGAAGGCTCTGGATCCACATGATCAAAACCCAACTACCACATGTAGGTGCGGCCCTGGCTTGGCGGCTGCATGGCTCCGACGGCGGGTGGCGGCCAGGGGACACAACGATGGCGCGGCGTGGCATCGCGATAGGAGTTCGACACAACGACGGAAGGGTCGCTGCAGGGGCTGGCGACTGCAGCTACATCGTCAACCAGGGAGTGCCCGGCGGCTGCTACAATGTGGATAGGACGTCGCGGCAACAACGCTGGCTGGCATCTCAGAAGTAGGGCAGTGCGACGAGGGGTTGCGAGGGGCGCGACACAGCAGCGGGACGCGTTGGCGACTGTTGGCGCTGTGGTGCAGTCGGGAGGAGAGACGGGAAGAGGATGGACGGAGAGGGAGACGGTTGAAGGTCTCGATGCAGGAGGCATGAGGGGACCAGGGGGTTGCGACGGGACAGGCCAGGAGAGAGAGCGGGAGGGAAGGAAAATGGGGCTATATGAAGATGGGTGTCGACGAGGGTGTTGGGCGATGGCAGGGGTCGGGAGAGACGAACCAGAGATGGGTTCTAAGAAAGAGAGCGGGACGAAGGAGAAGGGGTGAAGACGAAGCGGCAGGGGATATGCGGCTTAGGGTTAGTTGAATAGGGGGTGGGAAAAACAGAGTATATAAATAGAGTTGGGTTTAGGTTTTCAGGAGATACAGGGGTGATGGGTTGGGTTTTAGGTAGATAAATTAGAACGGGTAGGGTTGTTTGTTGGGTAATGGGTTGGGGAAATAATAATGGGTAATAGGTTAAGGTATAGTTTAAGGGATCCTGGGTATTAGGTTTTAAAGTTAATGGGTTATCAAACGGGTTTGGGTAGTTAGGGTGTTGGGGTTATAGGGTTTAATAGAATATAGGGTACTAAATCCAATAAAACAATGGGATTGGGTTTTAAAAACTAATAAAAATATACAATTGAGATTTTATAGAAATGATAATAATATTAATACTGATAACAATAATAATAATAACAGAAATAATAATAATAAGAGTAATAATAACAAAAGAGTACGAATTGTGTTACAATATAAAAATCATAGAAATAGTTACAAATAAAATTATTGATCGAAAAATTATTTTAATAGGAGATCCAATAATACATTTTAACAAAAATAGTTCGAAAGCGGAAAACTAATTTACAAAAAATTGAAATAGCGAAAATACACGGAAAATATATTTTTGGGGAAACAGGGATTACATTTGTACTGATTTTCTTTTGTCTACTTTTCATGAGTCATAACTTGCTAAATTCATGGTTTCTTGAGATAAAATTTTTATGTGTGAGTCTTCTATGTGTCTATAACAACTCCATAAATTTTCATAACTTTTGAATATGGTTTGATATTTTAAGAACAAGCACTAGTGGCTTGGTCCATACCTACAGGTCGAACTATCCAAAATCGCAAAAACAGAGCCAACGCCTTTGTTTTCGGCCGTTGGGCTGTTTTTTTTGTTTTTTTTATTTTTTTATTTGTTTTTTTATTTTCCCCTATAAATACCCCCTTAATTCAATCTAAAAATTCCCACACCTTACTCTCTTACTCTATCTACTACTACTCAATTCAATCTCAATTCAATCAAACTTTTTCAACAAAGAAGTGAAATTTTTTGATCGTATCGAATTGTGTTGATTTAACTCTCAACAACGTCTACTTCAACTCTTCCAACAAAGAAACTTTCTCTCTCTTTCAACGACTACCGGACTACGTGACGTCATGACTACGTCTACTACATTTCTCAACTTTTATTTTCTCTCTTATTTCTATATTCGATTATCTGCGAGTACGATATCAAAATTTCACAACCCTTTTTTGTCTTGATTTTTGTTGAAGTTATAATTTTTTGTATCATATTTGTTTGTTGGTTTTTCACTTTTCTTTCTCAACCCTCCTATTGTTTTTTAGATTTTATTTTTTAACATATACCTCCTAGATTATTTTGTATAATTTCACATACACTAATAAAAAACTAGAATTCATTTTTTTCTCACATACACTATTACCATGTCTAGATCACTAGGTAGCGGCGGTAGCCAAAGTGGACAAGATTTCACTGGTACTTCACGTCGGCCTCCAATAGTCCTACATGTAAAGCCCAAATTTATACCAAATCCTATGGTAGGATCTCACGATGTCCCTCCATACGACATAGAAGAGGAAATGCATAATGTTGACACACAAACACAACAAACCGAACACACTAGTAGTAGAAAAACTAGAGGGAATACAAGTGATTGACACAGATTTTATGACTATATCCCCGAAGAGAATAATCTCGGTGTACGACATAAGATTTGTAAACATTGTGACAAGAGTTACAAATGGAAGAAGACTGGGAGAACATGTACAATTAAACGACACATTTTTAAAATGTACACAGAAATTTAGTACAAGATCAACTATGCCAACAAAAAAATAACCCTAGGACCGGACTAGTATAGTTGCTTCTTCTTCTTTTACTAGAGGTAAGGGTAAGAGTGCACAAGAAGATGCCACTGCTAATTTACTTGCTCGTATTCAATCAAAAAAACCTAGGACTAATGCACCTAATGAATTAAAGTGGTATAATAAACAAGATAGTCAGAGTTCTAGTACTAAGATTGATGTGCTACAATGGTGGAAAGAACAAGAAAACCTTTTTCCTATTCTCTAACATATGGCTAAAGAGTTACTAACTCCTCATGTCTCCACAGTTGCTTCCCAAAATGCTTTTTTCTACAAGTGGTAGAATTCTAACAGATTACAAGAATCGCTTAAAGCTAGATTTGTTGGAGATGCTCACGTGCAATGAAGATAGGATAAAGGCTGAAGACTGGACGCAAGGAAAATCAGCATCTACATCAACATGTGGAAGCAACTCGCCTAAAGTCCAACAACAAGATTAGGGAATTTAGGGCAATGAGATCCTAGGTTTAGGTTAAGTAGAGGGGGACGAAAGTAGTCCAATGCCCTCTCTTAAATCTAACTCTAGGCTATCTCAAACTCTAGATTCTGATTATCCGCTCAAAGATGTAAATGTAAAATTGTAAATCAAGAAATATTGTATGTTCTTTATGAGTTTCTATTACCTATATTTGTATGTAAAAAACTTGTAAAAAATTCATAGTAGTTGAAATGAATAATATATGCATTTTTCACTCTTATATAGTTATACTTGTTGTAACAAAAAATTGTAAGTGAAGTTAAAAAAGAAAAAAAAACCTGGCCTAACCTGCGACTCGGCCTGACCCGAAACAGGTTCGACCCGAATGGGTTCGCGGGTCGACCAGGTCAAAATTTTGGATTTCGAACCCGACCCGGCCCGGCTCGGTTAAGCCTGTGACCTGACCCGAACACGTCCTAGCTTCCTGCGCGGGTCTGACTCGACCCGGCTCGGTTGACCCGAATGCCACCCCTACATAGGCCTAAGTTTCGATACATGAGTTTGACAGGTAGAATAGGAACCCGTGTCACCTCGAACATGTTGGAGGAGTCGACTCGTGCGTCGGCGCGCTTGCCATACATGGAGGAATATCCGATGTTGTTGGTGCTACTACTTTGTCAAGAGACCGTGGAGATTAAAGTTTAGCGGGAGCATCATGTTTTGGTTGGGCCAAAGTCATAGTCAACTGCAAGCATGGAAGACGGTGGTGGCGTTCGACAGTGGTTGGTTCACCATTTAGTTGGGGCGAGTTGGGCCCTATTGTGATATTTAACCTTATTCATTAGTTTGGCCCTAGTTATTGGTTAGCGATAGTACCCTTGGGCATGGTAGTGTCCTATAGTTAGACCGAGCCATTCTTGTGAATTAAGGACAAGCGCTAGTGGGTGTTGTACTCACTTGTCAAGGGGACACGTATGACACCATCTCTCATGTCGAGGGGATACAGGCGACGTTGTCTCGACTTTTAATTTCTGGGATCTAGTGGAAAGAACCAAAGGCATGTATCTCTTGTTGGAAGCTAGGGGAATAGATCCTTAAGTTACCGTCTATGTTCTATGTTATCAAACGAGTATATTCTATGCTAGCAACACGATTGGGGAGCAAGAGTTGAACTCTGTGTCCCTTGGTGGAGTAGGGGAGACACCATGATTCGCCTTATGTTCAAGATAACTGTGGGTAGAGGCAGGAATGGAGAAGGACCATGATTCCGGCAGAGCTGTAGTGGTAGGAGAATGAACACCGGCCTAACCGGGAATGGAGGAGGACCATTATTCTGTCGGAGTGGAGAAGGACCATGATCTGAACGAATACAGTGATCACTGCCGTTCAGAGTGGAGAAGGACCACGACCCGATTGCAGTAGCAGGGGTAGACTACACCGATTACAGACTCTACCGGTCACTAGATAAATTTAAGAAATAGAAAATAGTACAAGAGTAGGTTTCATGGTGAGGATCGAACCCTATCAACTGGAGAACATGAGCTTGATTTTGGGAGTATGTAGTATGGGATGCATATGTGTAACGCCCCGAATCCTAAATACAATGAATTCGAGATGTTCTACAGGATCTTTCCACTTCCTTTAGTACAATTTTACAAGGAAATTTGAATTTTTCACTTTACATCAGAGTTTACATGATTACATTACACTTTACATTGCACAGCGGAAGTAAACTTTACAACAATGAAACAAATGTACAACAACATTGAATAATCTTTAATCATCTGTTCCTCTTTAATCTTTATCATGTCATTTACCTGCATATAAGACTGTGGGTACGTCAGTTTATTCAACCAACGAACATTATACACGGCCATCCTCTCTATGCCGGACATAGTATAACTTATTTTCCATATTTAACAAACACAAACTTGTCACATACCAAACTAAAGGGACTACCCTATTGATGTCGTGTTGTGATTGTGTACATAGTCCTTAATGCAATTATTTATATTATATGATACTAATGCGCACTTATTCGGATTCTATGCATCCCATACTACATAGGTCCGAGTGCAAGCCTCTTAATCGTTCTTCATCTTTGTAGGGTTCAATCCCTCGCCATGACTTAATCTACTACTGTAACTACGGTGAGTATCCTAGATAATCGATGAGTACAAGCACGTGCACCGGACCCTGAAGGGGAATTCCATGCCATGTCTTGACTCATCAAGCATGCATTCTGTAGCAATTCAGCCTCCTCCCTGAACACGATCCTCTTGCAGTCACCAAACATCCCACAAGCGTGGCTAAAGTCCGATCATTACTGAGTTGCGCCCACGCCATGTCTTGACTCATCAAGCATGCATTCTGTGGCAATTCACACCCGCACCGTAAACTCTAGTTCTCATACTCGTGTTTTCTCTCACTTTCATCACGTCTTCACTATGCACTATTCTTAATTTAATAGAATCATGAATAAAATCAAAGTTCTAGAGTTAGCCTCTCCACTAAACTGGACTTATTCATTTATTCAGAAATGACCAACCTTGGTCTTTCATTTCAATATTTCGTTTCATCTCTTTCCAAATGGCGGGGGAGACTTAGCTACTCTTTTGTTTCAATTCAAATTCATAATTTCCAATTTTGAGCATCTCTAACTCATAAATTCATATTCATAATCATAATAGGTTTCTTTCTCAATAGCATGATCTCTAAATTCATTCATGAGTCCATATCATACATGGAATTAGATACTTCATCAATTATCAACTTCACATTAAAATTCACATCATTAAGAATATTCACATTTAATATCTTTCACATTATTCACATATGAGAATAATTCACATCCATCACATAATAAAATTTCTTTCTTGACTATATTAATCTTCCAATCATGCATTCCATGTTCTTTTTGCAAGATATAACTTTCACAAAAATATACATATAGGGCCATAGTTCTATTTAGGCATTTTATTCCTAAATCATAGTTTATTTCATGCAAATAATTCCCAAATTATTTTTATAAAGTCCCATATATTTTTAGAAGAATAGTCATAATTTTCTTATAATTTTTTGATAACTAAAACCCCCAAAAAAACATGTTTTTTCAATCTTGCCGAGGGCAAGATTCGAACCCAGAACCACGGAGAACACAGCCGACAGCACAAACCACTAGGCCGAAGGTGCTAGGCGGTATAATTACGGCTGAGAGCATTAAATGCTCTCGGCTGCAGTTGGTTTTGTTTTAAAAAAACGAACAAAATATATGTTGCCCACGGGATTCGAACCGCAGACCTCTGAGAAACAGGCCGCGCGCTCCGAACACTTGAGCTACGTGCTTAGGTCATCTAGTATAATTCGAAATCCTTTTTAAAACAATTCTCTCTGTTATTTAAAAACGTTCGATATTCAACAAGTCTTCATTTCATTTTGCTTCTATAGAAATTACTGTAAAAATCCAGATTGATTCTTCCTCGTATAATTTACATACCAGTATGAACAAAATAATTTTTGTAACACTTAAAACATATTTTCATACAATTAATTCGAATTCTACATTATAACTACCACAGTTCTTCTTTCTTCGATATTTCTTAGCAATTAGCATTCTAATCTCTTTATCAACAAATTTCACATTAATTCGCTGTCTTTAGTCATTTATCCAACATACAAACTCATATTTTAAATTATTCATGCCCACATTAACACAAAAGATCTATTTAACACATGAAATAGCATTATCAATCTACTAACTTTGGTATGTCATTCTTGATGGTAATAAATGTGTTTCCTTCAATCAATCCATGATTCTAATCAATTCACATACAACTTAAATAATAGAACCACACACAAATTTGCATATCCACATTTCAATCATTCGAAGGGTTATCTTTCCTAATGAAAGTGTACTCTTCTTAAAAAAAAATTTTCATGCTTCATTCATTCATTTCTAACATGCATTTCTAATTTAGAAATATGGAGAATTTACCCACCTTAATTTGGAGAGAAAAATACACTTTAGCAACCTCCTAGACGAATGTCCTTGCAACCGAATGCTTCTCCTCCTAGATGCGCGCACACGAACCTCCAAGCACACCCAAAACCGAGCACTTCTAAGCCAAAACCGAGAGCACTCCTTGATGCCGGCCTCCTCTTCTTGATTGAAGCACAACTCCCACACACACTCAATCTTTTACTCACAAAATCACTACTAAATAATATAATTTAGACTATAGGTTTGGAGGAATTATTTAGCACAAGAATAACTTGCCATGGGGGGGGGGGGTATTTATACTAAAAATTTAGGAAAATGGAGGGCTAGGATTGAATTAGGAGTTAGGAACAAATGGTTTAGATTTAATGAGGAGTTACACTAACTACCCATAATCAAGTAACCACCACACCATGATCCCACTCAAATTTTTGGTTTCCCTCCAAGCTCACAACCGGCCTAGAAAGGAAATGCATGTTGCACGTGTACGTGCAAGCAACTAGGTCCAAAAATTGTACATTTTATTTTATATAAAAATAAAATCTAGTTTGTATTCTACATTACAAGTTGCATTTAAAAATAAATTGACTCATGGGCTTTAGTTTATGGGCCAAAATAATTATTTTAAAATAAAATAAATGAATTACATTTTGGGCTTTTTAAAAGAAAAGGATTTTCATCTTTTTAAAAGAAGGCTTTGTATAAAATAATTGAAAGCACATATTTAAATATTTATACCCATCACAATGAAAATAATTATAAGATTTAATTCAACCAAAATTTTGCACGTGCACACTACGTACAAAATAAAATAATTTTTCATTAATTGAAAAATCAGGGCATTACAACACTCCCTCCTTTGAATAGTTCCGTCCCCGGAACTACAGTCAAGAGCGAGAAAACAAACACTCACAACAAGAACAAAAAGATACAAAGATACAATCACGCAAAAAGCTCAGGATAGTCCTTCAACATCCTCTCCTCAGACTCCCAAGTAGCCTCTTCAACCAAATGGTTTCTCCAGACTACCTTGACCATCGGTATCGTCTTGTTCCTCAAGACTTTCTCTCGACGATCAACAATCTTAACAGGAGACTCGATGTAATTCAGATCCAACTGCAAAGCTTTCGGCACTTCAGGCAAATGATGACTCGGATCTGGAATATAACCTCTCAGCATAGACACATGGAAGACATTGTGCACCTGAGATAACTCTTTCGGTAATTCAGGTCGGTAAGCAGTTTTCCCGATCCTTTTCAATATCTTGTACGGGCCTATAAACCTCGGGGCTACTTTCCCGCCTTTGCCAAATCGAACCACACCTTTACTGGGCGATACTTTCAGAAAGACGGAGTCACCAACCTCAAACTCAAGGTCCCTTCTCCGGTTGTCTGCATAGCTTTTCTGCCTGCTCTGAGCTTCTACCAACCTTTTCCTGATCAGAACAATCTTCTCAGAGGTTTGTTGCACAAGCTCAGGACCAAACAACTGACGCTCCCCAACTTTAAACCAACAAACAGGTGTTCTGCACTTTCTGCCATACAAAGCTTCGTACGGCGCCATCCCAACGCTAGTCTGAAAACTGTTGTTGTAGGCAAACTCTACCAAAGGTAAATGCCTTTCCCAACTGCCTCCAAAATCTAGTACACAACACCGAAGCATATCCTCAAGAATACGGTCGACTCTCTCGGTCTTCCCATCGGTTTGCGGATGAAAAGCAGTGCTGAAATCCGTCTTGGTACGCAAAGCTGTCTGAAGACTCCTCCAAAAATGCTAAGTAAACCGCGTATCTCGATCAGACACAATAGTTGACGGAACACCATGAAGCCGGACAATCTCGCCAACATACATCTCAGCCAACTTGTCCATCGAAGCAGTGAGTTTCATCGCCAAAAAGTGAGCGGACTTGGTTAGTCGATCGACTATAACCCAAATCGCGTCATTGCCTTTAGGACTCTTAGGAAATCCCGTAATGAAATCCATACTAATGTTATCCCACTTCCATTCCGGAATAGGTAACGGTTGTAATAGACCTCCGGGTCTCTGATTTTCGGCTTTGACTTGCTGACAAACCTCACACTTCGCCACAAATTCAGCCACATCCCGCTTCATACCTGACCACCAGAAATGCTGTTTGATGTCTTTGTACATCTTAGTACTTCCAGGATGTACCGACAAAAGAGTAGCATGCGCCTCCTGAAGAATACTCTCTTTTAGGTCCGCCTGATTCGGAACACACAGTCTATCTCCGAACCACAGTACTCCATCCCTGATTTGAAATCCAGGCAACCTGCCAACACCATCCTGCTCCTTCATCTCCAGGATATCAGCATCAACCTCCTGACTTGCAATGATCCTTGCATTCAAAGTAGGCTGAAGCCTGAACTGAGCTAAAGATGCTCCCAATCCTTGCAAGACAACTTCAATGCCTGCTCGATCCAATTTCTCAATCAGATGCTTCTGAGTTGTAATCAAACTGGCTAAACTGCTCTTGCGACTAAGTGCATCAGCAACAACATTAGCTTTTCCAGGATGATACTTGATCTCAGGTCGCATGTCCTCAAGCACTTCCAACCATCTCCGCTGCCTCAAATTCAGATCCTTCTGCTGATATATGTACTTCAAACTCTTGTGTTCCGTGTACATGTTCAATTTCTCACCGTACACGTAGTGCCTCCATTGCTTCAGGGCAAAGATAATCACAGCCAACTCTAGATCATGAGTCGGGTAATTCTTCTCATGCGGTCGTAGTTGCCTAGACCCATAAGCGATTATTCTTCCTTCTTGCATTAAGACACAACCAAGCCCACGATATGAAGCATCGCTATAAACATCATACTCAACACCTGCTCTAGGTAAAGCCAAAATAGGTGCAGTAGTCAGCTTCTCTTTCAACTCCTAAAAGCTTGCCTCATATTGCTCAGTCCACTTGAAGTTCACATTCTTCTTGGTCAGTCCAGTAAGTGGCACGGCTATCTGAGCATAACCTTGAATGAATCTCCTGTAGTATCCAGTCATTTCAAGAAAACTCCTGACTTCCTTCACTGTAGTAGGCCTATCCCAGTCTCTCACTGCCTCTATCTTCTGAGGGTCAGTTGCCACTCCCTCCTTAGAAAGGATGTGACCTAGGAATGCCACTTCAGATTTCCAGAAATCACACTTGGATAACTTGTCATACAACTTCTGCTCTTCCATCTTCTTCAAAACTGCTGCCAGATGCTCGGTGTGCTCCTCCTCTGACTTGTAGTACACGAGGATATCGTCGATAAACACCACGACGAAAGAATCAATCAACGGCCTCAGAACTCTGTTCATCAAATCCATGAAGATTGCAGGTGCATTCGTCACTCCAAATGGCATAACTAAGAATTCGTAATGCCCATGTCGAGTTCTAAATGCAGTTTTGTGCACATCTTCAGCTTTCACTCGAATTTGGTGATATCCTGATCGAAGATCTATTTTGGAGAAAACAGCTGCTCCTTGTAGACGATCGAACAAGTCATCAATTCGAGGAATAGGATACTTATTCTGAACAGTGACCTTATTCAGCTCCCGGTAATCGATACACATTCTCATCGATCCATCCTTCTTCTTTACCAAAAGCACTGGTGCTCCCCAAGGTGATGCACTAGGTTGAATAAAGCCTTTCTCCAACAGTTCCTCAATCTGCCATTTCACCTCATCCTGTTCCACTGGAGCCATCCTATATGGTGCCTTAGAAATGGGTGCACTTCCCGGTTGAACAGTGATGCTGAACTCTACATCACGATGCGGGGGTAACCCAGGAAAATCTTCCAGGAACACGGTCGGATAGTCTCGAACCACAGGAATCCCTTGCACTTCCACAGGAGTCTCTTCCTTGCGGATAGTTGCCACCAGCTTAGAACACTTCTTCTTCTCTTGGAAAGTGACTTCAGGTCCACCTGGAGCCTTCACTGTTACCGTCTTGGTCTTGCACTTGATGCTTGCATTGTATACCGGCATCCAATCAATGCCAATGATAACATCGACTCCCAAGATAGTCAGCTCGATCAGATCAATCCCAAAGATTCGATCACCAATCACGATCTCACAATTAGCATAATACCGATTTGTGCTTAAAGTTTCCCCTGATGGAGTAGCTACTGCTAAGATCTTGCCTGGAAAAATCTTCGGTTCAACTTCCAACACTTTAGCAAATTTAGGAGACACAAAAGTATGAGAGGATCCAGTATCGAACAACACAACAGCTTTCATTCCATTCAAATAAAGTTCTCCTGTTACATAATACACACTCATTACGTAACAGTTCACTAAATAAGCAGAAAAGAAACAACGGTCTAACTCCTACGGTTCCTCTTCGATTCTCGAAGTTCTCCCCGTAGTTTATCAACTTCTTCCTTCAGAACATCGGTCAGATTCTTCCTCTTCTCGAGTTCCCATACACGATGACTGAGAACAGAAAAGTCATCCTTTCGCTTTGCTAGCTGAGCTTCCAATAATCCGACTCTCTCTCGCAGTGTCTCTACCTACCTCTAAAGAGAAGTCACAAGACTATTCAGAACTGTTTCTTCTTCTTCATCAGAAGAGTCATCAGATGAATCCGGAGGTGGGGTGATCTCTCGAAATTCAAGCCATTCTTCTCCGTCAGAAACTGCTTGCCCTAGATAGTACTCTTCCTCGGAATCTGCTTGTCCAGGATGGTACTCTTCCTCAATGATATGCCAGTCGTCGTCTCCAGCAGGGTCGAAATGATCAGCCATCTTAGAAATAGAGAGGAAGAAGCATAAGTCATAGAGCAACAGAAATGTAAGTCACTTACATTTAAATCTCTAGACTCAAACACACACTCTAATGTCCACTTCTAGGGTGTTGTTCCAAATAAATTTGTACAAGTGTGGAAGCGTGGCTCTGATATCACTCTGTAATGCCCCGAATCCCAAATACACTGAATTCGAGATGTTCTACAGGATCTTTCCGCTTCCTTTAGTACAATTTTACAAGGAAATTTGAACTTTTCACTTTACATCAGAGTTTACATGATTATATTACACTTTACATTGCACAGCGGAAGTAAACTTTACAACAATGAAACAAATGTACAACAACATTGAATAATCTTTAATCATCTGTTCCCCTTTAATCTTTATCATGTCATTTACCTACATATAAGACTGTGGGTACGTCAGTTTATTCAACCAACGAACATTATACACGGCCATCCTCTCTATGCCGGACATAGTATAACTTATTTTCCATATTTAACAAACACAAACTTGTCACATACCAAACTAAAGGGACTACCCTATTGATGTCGTGTTGTGATTGTGTACTTAGTCCTTAATGCAATTATTTATATTATATGACACTAATGGGCACTTATTTGGATTCTATGCATCCCATACTACATAGGTCCGAGGGCAAGCCTCTTAATCGTTCTTCATCTTTGTAGGGTTCAATCCCTCGCCATGACTTAATCTACTACTGTAACTATGGTGAGTATCCTAGATGATCTATGAGTACAAGCACGTGCACCGGACCCTGGAGGGGAATTCCACGCCATGTCTTGACTCATCAAGCATGCATTCTGTGGCAATTCAGCCTCCTCCCTGAACACGATCCTCTTGCAGTCACCAAATATCCCACAAGCGTGGCTAAAGTCCGATCATTACTGAGTTGCTCCCACGCCATGTCTTGACTCATCAAGATGCATTCTATGGCTCACACACCCGTACCGTAAACTCTAGTTCTCATACTCGTATTTTCTCTCACTTTCATCACGTCTTCACTATGCACTATTCTTAATTTAATAGAATCATGAATAAAATCAAAGTTCTAGAGTTAGCCTCTCCACTAAACCGGACTTATTCATTTATTCAGACATGACCAACCTTGGTCTTTCATTTCAATATTTCATTTCATCTCTTTCCAAATGCCGGGGGAGACTTAGCTACTCTTTTGTTTCAATTCAAATTCATAATTTCCCATTTTGAGCATCTCTAACTCATAAATTCATATTCATAATCATAATAGGTTTCTTTCTCAATAGCATGATCTCTAAATTCATTCCTGGGTCCATATCATACATGGAATTAGATACTTCATCAATTATCAACTTCACATTAAAATTCACATCATTACGAATATTCACATTTAATATCTTTCACATTATTCACATATGAGAATAATTCACATCCATCACATAATAAAATTTCTTTCTTGACTATATTAATCTTCCAATCATGCATTCCATGTTCTTTTTGCAAGATATAACTTTCACAAAAATATACATATAGGGCCATAGTTCTATTTATGCATTTTATTCCCAAATCATAGTTTATTTCATGCAAATAATCCCCAAATTATTTTTATAAAGTCCCATATATTTTTAGAAGAATAGTCATAATTTTCTGATAATTTTTTGATAACTAAAACCCCCAAAAAAATATGTTTTTTCAATCTTGCCGAGGGCAAGATTCGAACCCAGAACCACGGAGAACACAGCCAACAGCACAAACCACTAGGCCAAAGGTGCTAGGCGGTATAATTACGGCTGAGAGCATTAAATGCTCTCGGCTGCAGTTGGTTTCGTTTTAAAAAAACGAACAAAATATATGTTGCCCACGGGATTTGAACCGCAGACCTCTGAGAAACAGGCTGCGCGCTCCGACCACTTGAGCTACGTGCTTAGGTCGTCTAGTATAATTCGAAATCCTTTTTAAAACAATTCTCTCTGTTATTTAAAAACGTTCGATATTCAACAAGTCTTCATTTCATTTTGCTTCTGTAGAAATTACTGTAAAAATCCAGATTGATTCTTCCTCGTATAATTTACATACCAGTATGAACAAAATAATTTTTGTAACACTTAAAACATATTTTCATACAATTAATTCGAATTCTACATTATAACTACCACAGTTCTTCTTTCTTCGATATTTCTTAGCAATTAGCATTCTAATCTCTTTATCAACAAATTTCACATTAATTCGCTGTCTTTAGTCATTTACCCAATACACAAACTCATATTTTAAATTATTCTTGCCCACATTAACACAAAAGATCTATTTAACACATGAAATAGCATTATCAATCTACTAACTTTGGTATGTCATTCTTGATGGTAATAAATGTGTTTCCTTCAATCAATCCATGATTCTAATCAATTCACATACAACTTAAATAATAGAACCACACACAAATTTGCATATTCACATTTCAATCATTCGAAGGGTTATCTTTCCTAATGAAAGTGTACTCTTCTTAAATTTTTTTTTTCATGCTTCATTCAATCATTTCTAACATGCATTTCTAATTTAGAAAAATGGAGAATTTACCCACCTTAATTTGGAGAGAAAAATACACTTTAGCAACCTCCTAGACAAATATCCTTGCAACCGAATGCTTCTCCTCCTAGATGCGCGCACACGAACCTCCAAGCACACCCAAAACCGAGCACTTCTAAGCCAAAACCGAGAGCACTCCTTAATGCCGGCCTCCTCTTCTTGATTGAAGCACAACTCCCACACACACTCAATCTTTTACTCACAAAATCACTACTAGATAATATAATTTAGACTATAGGTTTGGAGGAATTATTTAGCACAAGAATAACTAGCCATGGGGGGGGGTATTTATACTAAAAATTTAGGAAAATGGAGGGCTAGGATTGAAGTAGGAGTTTGGAACAAATGGTTTAGATTTAATGAGGAGTTACACTAACTACCCATAATCAAGTAACCACCACACCATGATCCCACTCAAATTTTTGGTTTCCCTCCAAGCTCACAACCGGCCTAGAAAGGAAATGCATGTTGCACGTGTACGTGCAATGCACGTGCAAGCAACTAGGTCCAAAAATTGTACATTTTATTTTATATAAAAATAAACTCTAGTTTGTATTTTACATTACTAGTTGCATTTAAAAATAAATTGACTCATGGGCTTTAGTTTATGGGCCAAAATAGTTATTTTAAAATAAAATAAATGAATTACATTTTGGGCTTTTTAAAAAAAAAAGCTTTTCATCTATTTAAAAGAAGGCTTTGTATAAAATAATTGAAAGCACATATTTAAATATTTATACCCATCACAATGAAAATAATTATAAGATTTAATTCAACCAAAATATTCCACGTGCACACTACGTGCAAAATAAAATAATTTTTCATTAATTGAAAAATCAGGGCATTACAATATGTCTCCAATCAAGTGTGCATTAGAATAGGAGCATCGTGTGCATTTGAAGGTTGTGCATTAGATTCTAGGCCATGGCATACATTGACACTTGATATTTGACTGCACATTTTTCTTTGCATCAAATATTGGTTATTGAGTTTTGGAGAATCATTGATTTTATCAGCATTGTGTCAGTTGCAGTCAACTGACGTGCCCACAGTCTGATTAGTTGTAGGACTACTGGATCATGGAAGTTGGAGACTCGAGCTGCATGGAGCGTCCAAGTGGAGATTGTAAATTTTGTATAGTAAATTTTACTGGTGTAATTCATGATATAAAATTTATGTAAAATTGTATTATACAATATAACATTATGGGATGCAATAAAAGTTTTAATTTCCTGTCAATTTTCTGTGTTAAGCACTCCTTTGAAGTAAGATTCTAGCTTGTGTCTCAAGTTTCCTAGGTACGAGATTCTGGGTGCTACATCCTGCAACAAACCAAAAAAGATTACAACAAGGAGTGATCTGTGATCTTTATGCTCGGAAAAAAGAATAGCCCCATCTATTACATAATCAAAAACACTACTTTTTCATATGTTCTAACTAAAGCAAGTGTTTTTCAGCAAATCAAAACAATTTTGACACCAAATCTAGGGAGCTCATCCAAAAAACCTAAACAATTTATTTCAAATTTTCGTCCCCCATTTACAGGGAAAATGTAAACCAACTCATTCGATCTACAACTAAAATTTTCAAAAGCTCATTAGCTGAAGGACCGTGAGGTAAAGAAGAAAATAAGCTTGACATTGAGCTTGATCCACACACCTTCCCCCAAATTTCCGCTTGGTCTAACCAGGGTTTCAACTCATGTCTGAATAGCCTATATATAGAGGGTAATCAAAGGGTGTTTAGGTCTTTGAAAAGTGGAAGCAGCAGCACGTGCTCGTACATATTGGAAAAATACCTCAAAATAGATGGAGTACGCCATAACGCCTAACAGATTTAACGACGGTAGGGTTTGCCAAAAAATAAAAACTATTTTAGGGTATACAGCCAAAGGTATAAACTTCATTAGCGTTAACTGTGATTTATCCTTTTTAAAATTCCTGGAATCTTGGAAAAATTCTAAATGGTTTTATAAAAACTCCAACCGATAAGGCTCGACATGATGAGTGGCTATTCCCACGAGTAACTGTCTGAATACTCCAGAAAGTTATTTCATAAATTTTTATGGAGTAGGGGCTTATGATGAGGGAAAAATTTGCATCACATGAATCATTAAAACGTGTCATAACCTGTGGGGGCAAAATCGAAATCTCTTCAATTTGGGTTACAACCTGATATGGGTTGAAACCTAAAACCCAATGCGGCCCAAAATCAAGAAAGTGATTCAAAATTCTGGAAAAGGATCTTCAGTTGAGATACCTCAGTACTTGTCCAGTGTGGGAGATTATCTACTCTCGGAATGGGCACCATTGCGTATCAATTAAATGATTTAATTTTTTTTAAAAGTATTTTTAAAATTTAGGAGAAGTTTTAAAAGTTCTTGGAAACTTGGAAAAATTCTGAAAGGTCTTCGAAAAACTCCAACTGACAAAGCTCTACATGATGTGTGGTTATTTTAGACAAGTAAATGGCTGAGTATTCCAGAAAGATTATTTCATAAATTTTTATGGAGTAGGGGGCTTATGATGAGGATGAACTTCGCATCACGTGAATCAATAGCACGTGTCATAATATGTAAAGGCAAAATTGTAATATTCTATTCAATTCGAGTTACAACCTGATATGGTTCGAAACCCGGAACCCATTGCAGCCAAAATTCACAACCAAAGTCATCATAACCCAAGAACCATAAAGGATGAATACAATAATTTATTGGACAAGGATCTCAAGTAATCATTTTGCTGCTGCTGATTTCATTATGGAAGTAAACAGATGTATTTGTGGATTCTTTTGGAAACAAATAAGGCAAACCAGTTCACTTTTGGCCGGCGTTTGACCATTTTTCGTTGCTGCTGTTAACCTGCAAAAAGTTCGATACACCGGGATGGATCCCGGCGACAAACTCTCCGATGCTCAAGTCAGTAATCACGAAGATTATGAAAGAGTGCTTTTGTGGAAAAATATTGATTACCTTGTTATGGTGGGGGGAGAAGGGTATTTATAGTCTCCTTTAGAGACAGTTTAAAGATAATCATTTATCCATAGGTCCTGGTGTTTTTGGATAAGATGTAGAGTTTAAACTCGTTTCATGATAAGAGAGGCAGTTTAAACCACCTCTCAGAGATAATCACGAATTTGAGTTACTCTTTAAATATCTGGGCTGGTTTGAAATGGGTTTCCACCAATATCCAATAGGACAGATCTGTTTTTAGGTTATTGCGCTTTGTAGAAAGACCCAGTTCCCATTTCGGACCCATTTGTAGGTGAAATTACCATTTTACCCCTGTGAGTTTTAAGATACATGCCCGATTTGAACAGTCCCGATTAATCCCATTTTAGCCATATCGTGAGCCCCCCCTCCCGAAGACTAAGTTTAACAGCCTTCGGAGAGTAGTTTTCTTATTTTAATGGCATACAAGATTTTATCGGAGTTCTTTAGGAGCTTCAGAATCGCACATGGGGCTTAACAGCATTTAATTGAGCTTGCCTTGTACTCAAATGTATTTGTGGGATCTTCTAGATCTTCGAATGATTTTTCAAATTTTTTAATCATTTTTTGAATCATTTATTCAATTTTGCATAGTAACAATCTACTTTAAAAAAGTATCAATTAATCATTATATTTAATAATTACTTTTCCAGGAGTTCCAAAATATTTTTCCCGTATTTATAACTATTTTTTAGAATTTTAATCACTTTTTTAGAATTTTTAATTATTTTTCACAATTTTTAAATAATTAATTCATTTTAATAATTAAAATAAAAGAATTAATCAATTAATTATCGACGTGGCACAATCTGGAGCGTTGATCATGCGTCAGCACGCTTATCTGAATGATCAGATGGTTATAAGCATTTGACTGGTTAGCAGCTTTTCGCTCAAACGGGGGTCGGCTTCAGGCGCCGAACCCCAGCGACACTTTGACAGGCTGACACATGGTGGGGTTGTCATCAACGTCAAGAAGGCTTCGACAAGAGCTGCTGAAGTCTAGAGGGACTTCGAGGAGTCGACATGTGGAGTCATTGTCCGCTGACCATTGACTAGGCAATGTCATTTATCCACTTTCGACGTCGATGACAAGAACGCTCGGAATGAGCTGCCGAAGCCTAGATGGACTTTGAGGAGGCAAAACGTGGAGATGTTTGACCCTTGACCATTGACCAGTCAATGCCATTTCTCCAATTTCGACGCGGTGACAAGAATGCTCAGAGCAACTTGCCAAAGTCTTCAGAGGCTTCGAGGAGGCGACACGTGGAGTCATTGACCATTGACCAGTCTACGCCATTTCTCCAATTTCGATGTCGGTGACAAGAATGCTCAGAGTAACTTGTCGAAGTCTGATGGGGCTTCGAGGAGGCGACACATGGAGTCATTGACCGTTGACCGTTGTCCGTTGACCAGTCATTGCCATTTCTCTAATTTCGATGTCGGTGACAAGCATGCTCGGAGTAACTTGACAAAGTCTAAAGGGGCTTCGAGAAGGTGACACGTGGAGTTGTTTGACCGTTGACCGTTGACCTGTCAATGCCATTTCTCCAATTTGACGTCACTGACAAGAATTCTCGGAGCAACTTACCGAAGTCTGAAGGGGCTTCGAGAAGGAGACACGTGGAAATGTGTTTGACCATTGATCGTTGACCGTTGACCAATCAACGCTCTTTCTCCAATTTCGAAGTCGGTAACAAGAATGCTCAGAGTAACTTGCCAAAGTCTAAAGGGGCTTCGAGAAGGCGAAACATGGAGATGTTTGACCGTTGACCGTTGACCGTTGACCGTTGACCGTTGACCGTTGACCGTTGACCGTTGACCAGTCAATGCCATTTCTCGAATTATGACGTCGGTGACAAGAATGCTCAGAGCAACTTGCCGAAATCTGAAGGGGCTTCGAGAAGGCGACACGTGGAGATGTTTGACCGTTGACATTGACCAGTCACCGCCATTTCTCCAATTTCTACATCGATGACAAGAATGCTGGGATTAACTTGCCGAAGTCTGAAGGGGCTTCGAGAAGGCGACACATGGAGATGTTTGACCGTTAACCGTTGACCAGTCAACGCCATTTTTCCAATTTCGACGTCGGTGACAAGAATGCTCGGAGCAACTTGCGATGTAGAGAAAGTTTTCGAGGAGACTTGTGGAATTGTTGACCGTTGACAATTGACCGTTGACTAGTCAATAGTTTTTTGGGTTTCCCATACTTTTTATCGTTTTGAGCTAAATGGTCCAGACCTTTGCATTTTATGGGGGCCTTTTAACCTTGGTGAATGTGCCAACAACCCCTCTCTCTATAAAACTTCACCCCCCTTTATTTGCTAATTCTCTAAGTTTTTTCTCAGACGATTTTCACTTTCTAACGAGAGCTTCCGGCGAAGGCTTTCTATTTCCGGTGATCTTTTCCGACCATTGCTGTCAAATCAAGGTAATTCTCACATAAGTTAATTTACTTTTAAAGAATGTCTAGCATTGCTTCGGGTCAAGAGAACCCCCCCCCCCCCCCCGCGTCGCCATTGAGCCGACCTTTAGCAAAGCTCCTACAGTCGACAAGGGCAATCCCATAGTAGTGGCCACTTCGGCAGTTGTGGAGACAATCGTAGAGAAGGAACGGAGAATGGGGAAGTTCGGCAGACTGCCCGGACCCCTGATGGGGCTTCATCGAGTTGGAGAGCTTCCGAATGACCTAGCCGAACGTATCGTGTACGGTCGGGGTCAGGACTTCGAGGAGAACGCTGCTCGGGAAACTTCGGAGGCTGATGACACCATCTCCATATTCAACGGAAAGGACTTGAAGTTAATTCGGGAGTGTTTTTTGATCCCGAGGAAATTCGAGCTGATGCTGCCTGGACCCTTGGTGAGGGCCAATTCTCCGATGCATGTGCACATGTGCTTTTGGCCCGTCAATGCTTTCTTTGCCGAAGTTCGACTACCCTTCACCCTTCTATTGTCGAGGTGTTGCGATGGTACCGGGTCAGGCCAATCCAATATATGCCGAACATGTGGAGGCTTATCAACGGAATCATTCTCCATTGTCAAGCATCCTACTTCGAGCCACGGTTGAGTGTGCTGCGGACATTGTCCGGATACATCAGCAGCACAAGATGGAGTTCAGGTTCTATCTGTCTCCGAGACATGGGGAAAAGCTCGATCAAGAACTGGAGGGACAAATTCTTTCTGATCCGAAGTCCACAACCATGGAACATTTCGACTACTTGGGTCGAAAAGATTCCGAAGTGGGCGAAGGTGAGCCCTGTTCTTAGCCACAAGGAAACAGAGATGGTACAGAGGCTTCTTGATCGACCGAAGTTCGATTGGAAGGACTTGATGAAGGAGGTGATCTTCGGGGGGGGGGGGGTCTCAGCCTAATAAACCCCAGTATGCCTTTATTCCTTTAGTTCAGCATCTTCTTCTTTTTTTGACTTAATCAAATTTTTATTTGCTCTTATCCTCGGCACATTTCTATCTTTATAGAATCGATGGACTTCGACGAGATGCTTGCAGAACATGGGGTTCTGAGAAGCAAGGCCCCCACCAATAAGAAGAGGAAGAGGTTGGCCACGAAGATTTCTTCTTCGCCGAATGTGAAGACAGTTGCTGCCGCCGTGGAGCACTCCTTAAAGGAGGTTGCAGTGGTCTCGCAACCGGCGACTTCAGTGGCTCCGTTAGCCTCCGTTGATGTAGAGGCCTTCCCTATGTCGCCGGCCTTGGCTTTTGAAGTCCCACCCCTAACTGAAAAAGCCGAGGAGTTCCTGACCGAGGAATGTAAGAAGATTTTCGTCCCTGACTGGCAAGTTAGGAAGCTCGATGGATTCCTTGGCAATTCATCTTCTTGCATGCAGGCGGTTCAACATCTAGCCACGCCGAAGGACAAGGCCACCATGGAGGTGGGGACCGTTGGCGACAATGCGCTTGAGATAGCTTGAGCTGCCATGTCGGTAAGTCTTCTTTCATCTTCCAACCTTTTCTTTTTTGCTAAGTGTGGGCGTTCTTCTAGCTAGAATTATCGGGTTATGCTTTTCTTGCAGATCACTTGCCACTTCGGGCATCTGATGGAGAGGATGACCGAACAAGAGAAGGAGATGAAGTACGAGTATGAGAGAGCTTTGGCTGACAAAGACCTCGAGCAGTCGAGGATTCAGGCCGAGATGAAGACTTTGAGGGTGGACCACCTCAAGGCTGTTGTCGCCAGGCTAGAGGCAGACAACGCACGGTTGCTGAAGGAGCAGGAGCTCACTGCAAAGGAAAAGGAGGAGGCGGTCGCGGCTGCAAAGATACCTATGGCGAAGGAGGCCGAGGAGCTGGCAATGGAGAATTCCAAGGGATTTTTTTGTGTGAACATGGCGAAGGCCTACGCTCGAGCCATAAACGAGGTCACGAAGAAGTTCCCCAACATCGACTGTGCCAGGTGGCGTCTGTTCCCCAATCCTATCCCTGGGTTCGACTACCTTTCGGAACGAGGCAAAGAAGATGAAGAAGATGGCCAAGAGGAAAGGTCGGAGGAGGCGAGACAGGGGCAGATGCAGCTCTAGACCCTTTGCCATTAGTGATTGCCACCAAATCTCAAGAGGCCAGGGCTTATGTGGTAGCAGATCATTTGAAAGAGGTCGACTCTGACTTAATTGTATTTTCATTTCCCTTTTAGTCTATGTATTTTGTATCGATGCCTAATAGCGGACTGGCCACCACTATTGTACTTTCATGGGAGTTAATGAAATATCCCTTTTTGAGAACAAGTAATTGTGAGACTTCGCCTGTAATATCCCGGACGGATATTACCGTATATAAATTGATATTTTATTATTATTTTATTATTATTTTGTTTTAATTCCAAAATTAGAATATTTTGGTGATTTTTACCCGGTTTGCTCCTAGACATTATCTGTATCCAGATATCGGTCAGTATATATCCGTATCGTATCAAATTGATACCGTGATCTTCCGAACTAATAATAAAATTTATTTTATTATTATCTCCAAGATTTAATTACTTTTATGCGGATTATGCGAAGATTTTTCGGTATACGGACATATACGCGCACATACGAGTAGTATGACGATTAGTACATTATACGAATTATGTGTTGTGTATTTTGGACAACACTTGCCTTGTTATGACAAACCTATTAGAGGGTTAGGGTTTGATTAGGAGGTTAAACCTAGGGTTACTAGACATAAGAGATTAAGATTTCTTCTAGAAAACTTCTCCCCCCACATCAAACCTCCCCCCCACATAATACCTCCCCCACATTTCCCCTTCTCCCCTAGGTGAGGCCGGCCATGATTTAGGGAAGGGTTTAGGTGCAAAAGTGTGTGTGTGCTTTTACACTCTCCACCCTCCTCTCCTTCTATAAATAGCCCTTCATTCTCCTCCTTCTCTCATTTTAGAAAACAAGAAAGAAAGAAAGAAAGAAAGAAAGAAAAGAAAGGAAAAGAAAGAGAGAACATATAACTTGAGAGTTTTGTTTTGTAGGGTTCTTAGAAGCTTTCTAAAAGCTAGGGGAAGGAGAAGGTTAACTAGCTAGTTCTTCCATCAAAGAAAGAAATAAGGTGGGGGTTTCTTCATTTGATCTTTGTTTGTTTCTTTGTTTGTTTGTTTGGTTGTTTGTTGTTTGTTGTGTGACTTCTTCTTCTTCTACCTTCTTGTTTTATTTTGGTTTTTGGGTTGAGTGTGTGGTATGTGTAGTAAGTAAAAGAGGAAAAAGGAAAAGTAGTAGTAGTAAGCACTAAAGATCATAACTTTAGTATGGTAATCTTTTGTTGTATGTTATTGGACTAAGAAACTTACATATGGCATATTGTTGAACAATACAACCATTGATTGGTTGTAGGACTTGATTGGACTAATGTAATAATAAAAAGATCTTCTTTTCATTTTTAACCAACTAGTTGTAGCTAACAAATTAAAAAGATCTTCTTTTTATTTTAAGACACTAGTTGTAGCTAATAAATTTAAAAAGATCTTCTTTTTATTTTAAGACACTAGTTGTAGCTAATAAATTTAAAAAGATCTTCTTTTTATTTTAAGACACTAGTTGTAGCTAATAAATTTAAAAAGATCTTCTTTTTATTTTAAAACACTAGTTGTAGCTAATTAATTAAAAAGATTTTCTTTTCATTTTTTAACCAACTAGTTGTAGCTAACAAATTAAAAAGATCTTCTTTTTAGTTTAAGACACTAGTTGTAGCTAATAAATTTAAAAGATCTTCTTTTTATTTTAAAACACTAGTTGTAGCTAATAAATTAAAAAGATCTTCTTTTATTCTTAAACACTAGTTGTAGCTAACAAAGTAAAAAGATCTTCTTTTGTTCTTAATCACTAGTTGTAGCTATTAATCAAAAAGATCTTCTTTTATTTTACCCACTAGTTGTAGCTATCTTAAATAAAATAATCCTTTCTTATCACTAGTAATAAATGAGGTTAGTAAGCAACTAAGGAGTAGTATGCTAAATAATAAGTAGTAGAATGAGATAGTTGTATGTTGTGATTTTATTGTGAATAAAGTAGTAGTAATAGATAGTTGTATGTGGTGATTTTTATTGTAGTAGATAATTGTGTGTATGTGTTGATCAAAATAGAAGTAGTAGTAGTAGTAGAATGTTGTAGGATGTTTTCTAAAAATATTCCTTTATGTTTGTGCTTAGTTAGTTGTAGGATTGCTTGTAAAAATATCCTACCATGTTTACGATGCTTAGTTAGTAGTAGCTTGCTTCTAAAAATAATTAGAAGCCATTTCTATGCTTCATGTGTTGTAGGATTACTCCTAAAAATAATTAGAAGCCATTTCTATGCTTCATGTGTTGTAGGATTACTCCTAAAAATAATTAGAAGCCATATCTATGCTTAATTAGTTGTAGGATTGCTTTAAAATATCCTACCATGTTTACCATGCTTAGATAGTTGAAGCTTTGCTTCTAAAAATAATTAGAAGCCATATTCATGCTACTTGTATTGTAGGATCACTTCTAAAAGTGTTTAGAAGCCATTTCCATGCTACTAATATTGTAGGATTATTTCTAAAAATAAGTAGAAGCCATATCCATGCTTAGTTAGTTGTGGGATTACTTATAAAAATATCCTACCATGATTCTATGTTTAATTAGTTGTAGGATGTTTTATAAAATTATCCCATCATGCTTTATGTTTAGGATGTTGTAGGACTTTTCCTAAAAATATCCTACCATGCTTAACGTTTAGAATGTTGTAGGATTCTTTTCCTAGCATGCTTGGTAATGTTGTAAGATTCTTTTCCTATCATGTTTAGTAACTCACTTATGCTAGAATTTTGTAGGATTCATTCCTAAAGTTCCCTATTATGTTTAGTGACTTAGTTAGGCTTAGAATGTGTAGGATTCAATCCAAGAGTTTCCTACCATGTGTGGATAAAGTTTTATGGTGCCTAGAGTGTTGTAGGATCCATGATAAAATCATATACCATGCTAGTTTAATTGTTGGAAAGCGACATATCATGCTAGCTTAGTTGTAAGTATTTGGCATATCATGCTAGTTTAAATTGTATGCAAATTGTATACCATGCTAGATAAATGGTAGAGAAGTGTATACTATGTTAGTGAATGACCATGATTCATGCTAAGTAAGTAGTGATCATGCAAATTATTGATCTTATTAAGTTAAGGATACCCATACTAGGATGTTCATGCTTAGGGTAAAGAAACTACCCATGGCTAGTTGTAGTGATTTATGTTGGATCCTATGCCATGCTAGAGTAATACATGATTAGAACATTGTAAGAGTAATGTTAGAATATCTACTATACCTTAGAATGATTGTATGTTATATTAGTTATCTATCCATGCTTGTGTTATGGTGATTAGTCAAGATAAGTAGTAAGTTTCCATGCTCGCTTGACTATAGTAGACTCTATGTCTAGGTCGTAGTGATTTTTATGTTGAAGCTCGATGAAAACACAAGTATTAATCCTATTCATACTTAGGAGTGTGATGGTGAGTAGTTCTATTTGGTAATTGGATTACTTAGGAAATTGCCTACGAGTGTATGTCATGCCTAAGACATTATAGGTCGAAGTAGTAAGATCGGGAAGACCACTAGCGATAGTTAATTCGATAAAGGCGGTTATGTCGCCTTCGGATTCTTCCTTAGTAGAATACCGATCTTAGACTACTAGTAGATCCCTTTGTTGCTTCTAATAGTAGAAGATTAAGTGTATTAGTAAGCATGTTTGGTTGCTTCTAGGATTGATTACCTGTATGGTTGTTTGCACACGGTCGTGCTCGTACGTGGCTCGACTGGCCCGTATGTAGCGGTGGGTCTCATACGTAGCTTAGTTGGCTCGTATGTAGGTGGTTGTCTCGTACGCGGCCCGACTGGCCCGTACGTAGCTGTTGGTCTCATACGCGGCTTATTTGGCTGGTATGTACGTGGTTATCTCCTACGAGACCCGCCTGGCTCGTAGGTAGTTATTGTTTCATACGTAGCTTAGTTGGCTCGTATGTGGTTATTACTCGTGTATAGCTTGTTAGCTAGTACACAGTTAGTTGCGCTCGTCTAGGGTGATGTTACCACCCTAGGGCCATCGACCATCAAGACCACATCCTACCTCCTTAGAGCAAAACGGATAGACCTCACCTCGGACGTTGACGGATCTTAACCAATGTAGGTTGACCGTGGGCCGAGAGTGTTGGTAGAATCCGAGTTAGGGGTAGTGATGATTGAGAGAGAGATTGTTACCAGAGTCTTGGATCGATGAGCCACGAACCGGGTCCTGAGGGATTCTGGTAAGTCTAGGTTGAGCGGCCTAGTAGAGTTGTCTTGCGAAGCCTAATTCAAGGCCTAGCAAGTTGTGTTATAATATCGTCATCCCTAGGATTGTTCGAGTCAGGGACATCACTAGGATAGTGACTTATAAGGATCAGTTTACTTAAACCCTTTTGCCGGGAGAGAGGGGTCAGTTGTAGGGGGCCCCGACACTAACTCGTCTCTTGAGGCAGATCATAGGTGGTGTACCGGGTTGTACCTTCCTGTCAAAGGGATACGTACGGTGCCGTCTCACAAGTTGAGGACACGGGTTGCGTATCTCGCTCTGTTAATCCCTGAAGTACCGTGGCTAGGGGTGCCACAGGATGCATTGTGCAGTCCTGCGCTTGCGATACCCCAGAGAGTGCCACAGGGTAGGCTTCGTGCTATCCTGCGCTTGCGAAACTCTATGGTTTGGTTTTTGTGATGACACCCGATACGTCGGGATCGTCTAGTTGAGAGAGGTCCGGGTGGCCGGGTCGCAGTGGCGAACATAGACACCACTGGCGATATGCAACAGTGGCATATGATCACATCTGCAGCCTCGCGAGTCACGTGTAGTTGTCAGGAACAGGTTGTGTACAATTAGAATTCATAACGTGGGTTCAAATCCCTATATATGGAGAAACGGCTTGAGATGGAGTCACATGTATTTATGGGCTGCATGTTACTTTCGGAGACTTGCTGACATTAGAATACGAAGCATCCTAGTTGTACCTTCCCGTCAAAGGGATACGTACGGTGCCGTCTCACAAGTTGAGGACACGGGTTGCGTATCTCGCGCTGTTAATTCCTGAACTGCCGTGGGTGGGTGTCAGGAACGGGTGGTGTACAGTTAGAATTCATAACGCGGGTTCAAATCCCGGATATTAGAATAAGAGTGTCCTAGTTCTACTTAAGTACCACATTAGAGTCTAGTCATAGCACTCACGTACACTTAAACTACACCGACACCATTACTATGTTTGTATATTTTGTATATTGTTTGGAAGATTCGCTGCTATATGATCAGCCTTTAAGCGTCAGTGAATACTGACGTCCCCACTTCCATAGGTACTGGATCGCCAAAGTACAAAGGCGATATTCAGGAGGACTCAAGGCGAGGAAAGCAAGGAGTCAGTATTAAGTTTAGTTCCGCTGCAAAATATGTATTGATTCTGTATTAGTTAAGAGGTACTCTGATGTAAGATGTTAAAGGTTGTAATACTTAGAAATGTAAAGGTAATATTGTAACTCTATTGTAAGGTATTATAGTTGTACAATATTCAGGCTTGTAACACTTTGTGTATTGAATAAAAAGTTTTAAATTCTCCTGTTTTTTCTGTGTATTGTGACTATTTGAAGCAAAGATCTTGGCTTGTGTCTCGGTTTTCCAGTATCGGAAATCGGGGCGCTACATCGCCCAACTCCGAGTTACTAAGTTGGGACTCGCTGAATCTCGGGAGAGACTCTCAAACACGGAGTTGGAGCTCTGCCAATTAAGATTGGCCTTGGCTTGCCGAGATATCGAGATGAGACGTCCTTAGGAGACTCTCCGAGAAGTACCCCCGTGGGAAGAGAGGTCGGCCCCTTCGATGGCTGTCGGCAAAGCTTCAAGGCAAAAGTTCCTCCGACACTCTTTGTTCGTGGTGACGACCGAGAGGGAAGAGCTGAAGAACACTTTGTTCGAGATGACGTTGGAAAGGGATGGGATGAAGAACGTTGTGCTTGAGAAGAGTATAGAGGCGACTTATGTGCGGAGGACCATCTCGGAGTTCTCATGAAGGGGAGCACGAGTGGGGTACCACGTTTGAAGCTCAGAGTGACAGACGACTCCCTCAAAGAGAGGCTCGTCGAATTGGAGGTGGAGAATCTTCGCTTAAAGCAACTCTCCAAAGCAAGCAACGTCAGGACCATCCCTTGCCCGCATAAGGAGTATGCCCAGGGGAGATCGTTCCATGAGTTGGCTCTACGCATGCCAAATGCTCTGCAGAACCCTGGGGATGCTCAAAGCGGAGTGGCCAGCTCATCGAACAGAACATATGTTGGGGCAACAACTGGGTCTATGGGTCCCTATGGTACGACTCGGCTTGAGGGCCTAGAGATTTCTTATGAAGCAACGAGGGAGTGGCAAAGCACTCATCGTGCTCGTGTATCTCTTAATAGGAGTGTCCCACTTCCAAGGAGGAGTTAGGGTGACACTTCATAGTTTTGTAGTTTTGTTGCAGTCTTTAGTCCTGAAGAGGACTTGTATCCCCATCTTTAGCGGAATAAAATATTTGTAGTATGGTCTTTGAATAAGACTTGTGTCCCAACTTTTAATGGAATAAGATATTTGTAGTATTCGAGCAATGTTCTTGTTGATTGCATTTTTGATCTTGTAACATGCCTCTTTCACCTAATAACACTTGTAATTATTCCTTTCTTGTGGAACATGGCTATTTTTTGGCTTAAGAGTTTGTTGTATCTCTTAGCGTTTGCTAACACTTGTGTTCAAGAGAGTTTTCAATAGTTGTGGGAGCAATTTCGAATGGTGAGCTACTTTGCACTTGCTTGTTGATAAGCAACTAAAGTGGCATCGAACCAGGTGTTGGAATTCGAACTTGTCGTAAGTGAGTTTCAATAGTTGTGGAGCAATTTCGAATGGTGAGCTACCTTGCACTTGCTTGTTCGCAAGCAGCTAAAGTGACATCGAACCAAATGTTGGACTCCCAACTTTTTGTTTAAGAGAGTTTCAACTGTTGTGGGAGCAATTTCTAATGGTGAGCTACTTTGCACTTGCTTATTCGTAAGCATCAAAAGTGGCATTGAACCAAGTGTTGGACTCCGAATTTGTCATTTTAAGAGAGTTTTCATACTTTAGAGTGTTCGCTTTTGGGGTAAGCTGACCAGAATATTTAGACAATAGGTTTTCTGAGAAAAATATTGCTTTTATTAAAGAGAACTAAGTGGCTGCTTCTAAGTTGCAAGCCTTTATTACATTTGGGAAAATCAACTAAGTATTAAGAAGAAAAACAAACTTAGAAATGCTCTAGGGGTAGAAGTTGCTGGGAGCAGTGTTTAAACACCCTTTTGGTACTTCAACAATTGTTCCGCATTCCATGTTCTTGGTACTCTCTTCACCCCCGGGTCTTGATGTTGATAAGTGCCAGGGCGAAAAACTTTGGAGATCCTGTATGGCCCTTCCCAATTAAGAGATAGTTTCCCTTTCTTACTCGGAAAAAAAATTGATAGTTTTCTCAGAACCATATCTCTTTCTTTGAGATTTGTGGGGCGAACTCGCTTGTTGTAGGACTGCTCGATCCTACGCCGATAGATCTCTTGATGGATGGAGGATCTTTCTCGAATCTCATCGATGAGGTCCAAGTTGCCCTGAAGTTGGTTCGAATTTTGCTCTTCATTGAAGACAATCAAGCGGGGAGAAGGTAGGCCAACTTCCATTGGGATGACGGCTTCGGAGCCGTAAGTAAGGTTGAAGGGAGATTCTCCTATTGGGGTCCTCTTAGTAGTGTGGTAGCTCCAGTGCCCATTGGGGAGTTGCTCGACCCATAATCCCTTAGATGACTTGTCCAGTCTCTTCTTTTAGGCCAGAGAGAATTTGCTAATTGGCGTTCTCTGCTTGACCATTGGATTGTGGGTGGGATATTGAGGAGAATTGTAGCTAGAAAATGAGGTCTGTACAGAAATTGCGGAAGGCTGCCCCCATAAATTGGGTCCTACTGTCCGTTACTAAGATTTGAGGTACACCAAATCTGTAGACGATGTTCTTCCAAAAGAACTGTTGGACTCTGTTCTCAGTGATCGTTGCTAAATGCTCGGCTTCAATCCAAGTAGTCGATTGCAATGACAAGGAACTTCAGCTGGCCAGGCACTGGAGGGAATGGCCCGAGCAAGTCCATCCCTCATTTTGAAAAAGGGGTCGGACTGGATAAAGAGGATAGCTGGTTTTGTGGTAAGTGCTGAATTGTTGAGAACTTTTGGCAGGGGCGCATTAGCGAACGTGCTGTTCGGCATCGCTAAGGAGTGTGGGACAGAAATAACCATAATTTAGGATTTTGCAGGCAAGGGACCTTGCTCCCAATTGAGCACCAAACATCCCTTCATGGACCTTCTTTGGAGCGTACTGGACCTCCTCGGGGGAGAGGCATCTTAAGTAGGGTCTGCCGTCAAATTGAGTGTAAGAGCGCTTGTACATGACCCTTCGATGAGCGTGTATCGCTCGGCTCTAGTTCTGACTTTTCTAGCCTCTTTATGGTCTGGAGGGAGGATCCCATCTTTGAGAAACTCAAAAAGGGACATAATCCAATCCTCCCCAAGTGGATGGGGTAGTATCTCCATTAGTTCGGGGCCTTCTTCCTCGATGCTGGGTCTCAAAAAGACTTCTATCAAAACGGTACGTTCAAGCCCCTGGAGGGAAGAGGAAGCCAACTTTGAGAGGGCATCTGCCTGCCCATTCTCCTCTTGGGGATTCGTTGGAGTTCTGCTTCTTTGAAAGTACCTAGCAGCTCTTTGACCTTGGCCAAATATTTGACCATGCGATCATCTCTTGCCTCATACTCTCCCGATACCTGGTTCACCCCCAGATGTGAGTCATTGAATACTTTGACGCGCTGGGCACCGGCCTTACACGCCAAGCATAGACCGGCTATGAGAGCCTCATATTCCGCCTCGTTGTTTGATGCTCGAAAATTAATGCAGAGTGAATACTAAAGAACGAAGTCATCGGGGCCAGTCAGGATGACTCCTGCTCCGCTCCCGTCAGCGCATGAGGACCCATCAACATATAGGATCAAGAATGGGGGTTCCTCTCTTGCCTTGCTGGGATCAGAGATAATGCTCTCTACAATAAATTCTGTTATGGCTTGTGCCTTGATAGTGGTTCTGGGTTGATAGTTGATATCATGTTGGCTCAGCTTTATAGACCACTTCATAAGGCACCTCGAAGTTTCGAGCTTGTGTAGCACTTGCTTGAGGGGCTGGTCGGTAAGAACGACCACTGAATGGGATTGAAAGTAAGGGCGGAGCTTTCGAGATGCCATGACTAATGCATAGGCCATCTTTTCTATCTGTGGGTAATGGAGTTCGGCATCTCTAAGAACCTTACTCATATAGTAGATTAGCCTCTGTGTTTTGTCTTCTTCTGTCACGTCTCGCTTCCCAAAAAGAATACGGAACACGGATACGCGACTCAACCCAGCGAATGATTTGCATCATCCTTAAGCTGCTCAGAATCTTACAACAAATTTCAGAATAATAAGAGTCGGAAGCCAAAAGAATCATCCTCACACAGACATAAATATCTCAAAACAAAATAAAGTGCCAACAGAAATTAATAGAAAACCAATAATATAATAGTCTCAAATAAACAGATCCGAACAAGTTAATATCCTGGGTCACATCGCCCAAAAACAAATAAAATCCATATACTCAAATACATTGTCCAAAAGCAACAGCTAATAATAATAGCAAAAGAAGTCCAGCACTAACATTTAATTTCTCCAATACCATCGGGCAGATGACCATCCTGATCTGCAATCAATAAATTGTAGGAGAAGGAAAAAGAAAACAAGTACCTGTCAATGCAAGTTACGGGCCGCTTGTAATGCAGGATACAAGTACATGGAAAACTAACAAATCTAAATAATAGCAGAATAGATATAGCATGGTATAGCAGAATCAACTAGCATGATATACTAACATGTGTCAAGTGTCAAAGTCAACTAGCATGCAGACAGATATATAGATAGTGTCAAATAATGATGTCTAGTGATAGTATCAGCCATATAACAGATAATCAGATAACCAGATAGCCAGATAGCAGATACAGATAACAGATTTAGATTCAGATTCAGATTCAGATACAGATATAGATACAGATTCTTATAAGTCTTGTATTAATTACTAACTAGGTAGCACTTCATGTGCCATCCTTTTATCACATGGTTTCTACATTCAAAACAGTTACGTTTATAGATTTCGTAGGGGATCATATAGGGTCTTGTGCTCAGGGTTCAGACAGATATCAGATAACAGATGCAGAATCCAGACAGATAGATAGAACCTAGTGGTTCTCTTCTTCCCTACACCTTCCTATAGGAAGTAGTGTAGATAGGGTACAGAATAACAGATAAAAGATAACAGATAATCATATGGAAAATACGGGCCCCCTTCTAAGTACACATTTCTTTGCTTTCACACTACTAGATATTTCTCATGAACCCCGGCTTGATCATTTTATAATTATTATCAGACAAATCTGTATGTGTAGGAAACAGAGTAAATCTAGCATGATATAATGACCCACAAGTTCATATAGTGTTTTAGAAAAACATAACTCAAAACTGATTTGAAACCAGAGAATACGTTCAGCAAGAAATCTGTAAATCGAATTCAAAGTCAGGAAAATAGCATCAAAACACCTCAAATAAATCCAGGAAAAGTCTGGGGTATTCCCCTATGTGTCTAGTACAGAATATAAAGTTTCATAATTTTCTAGTAAGATTAGCTTAGCCAACAAAAATCAGGAAACATCAAGAAACGATAGTTTGGCAAATCTAGAATTCCCAACACTGTTGTACAAAAATTGTGATATCTCGCAAACCGTGAAACGAAATCCAAATCCGCTAAAGGCAGATGAAAATAGACAAAATAAGCTAACTTTAATATTTCATAAATATTTTTCATACAAGAAAAGAAATTAGGGTGAAAAGATAAATCTTTTCAGAACAGTGAGCAAAATCCAGCAAGTATAGTTTTTATAAACAAGCATGAAACGCATATAAAACTCATCAATAAAATCCACCAAAATTCTGGGTAATCCCTAAACAGATATAGAAATACTTTCCAAAATTTAAAATCAAAATAGTTTAGTCATTGAAATCATCAAGAAACGAAATCTGAAAATAAAATACACCACTGTAGTAAAACAATCATATCTCACACATACGAAAATGAAATCGATCAAGGTCAAAGAGTTTGGAAAGAAGACGGATTTCTTTTAAAACAATGTTTAATACTGAAGTTAAGATACTGACCTTAATATGGTCTAAAATAGCAATCAAATCTGATTACTGTCAAAATACAGATTTTCCTTTAACAAAAAAATCAACATAGAACATACAAAACTCATTCCAAACACAACCAAACATGGTATAGAGTCTACTAAGTGTCCAGGCATCATGAAATAGGGTATATAGCATGTCCACAACAAGTATATCATATGGATCCAAACAAATACACAAATTGTCATAATTATCTCACAAATATAATCACATCAAGAACGGTCAAACCTAAGTTGTTTCATGTCAAATTTGTGTCGTGAGACAACTATAGTAAATAGCATTATAAAGACAATACTTATCAAGATACATTACACACGAGTTGTCTCTAGAACCGAACTACACTATAAGCGGAATTTATGATTTGTATCATACAAAGGAATTGAGTACAAGTTACTTGCCTTAACCGAAGACGAAACGAATACCAAGAATAACGAAAACGGATCCCAGCAATGAACTAAACCCACGAACGAAGATCACGAACCAAGCAATCAAACGTGCAACTCTGTGTACGAGCGATCCAAGAACCAAAGAGAAAGTAAGACCGGGAGGCTAGCGGCGGTACTGGCTTCGGTTGGCACTGCTGCTACTGTTGATGTCGACCCCAGCGGACGGGGAGAGTAGGAGAGAGACGAACGGGATGGAGATGAGGTGATGGAGATGGAGATGGTGGTGCTCTCGGTGATGTGTTCAAGGGGATCGGGAGTGGAGTGCAGCCGGGATGGGGGTCAGCTTGGGGCAGTCGGAGAGGGGTGCAGGTCGGGTGTCGCGGCTGACGGCGCAAGAGAGGGGATTGGGGGCTAGGGTTAGGGTTTCGGTAGGAGAGATGGAGAGGGGGTTATATTGGGTTTAGTTATTGGGTTGTGGATATTTGGGTTAATGGGTGTATTTGGGTATAATAGGAGTAAGAATAGAAGATGTTTTTAATAGGATTTGCAATAGGGTTTATAAGCCATTATGATTTGGTGGTTGGTTAGGGATCAGTAGGCAATAGGGTTATCAATAGGATTGGGCAAAACAAAGAACCACGAGCACCCACCACACGAGCAAAATGAACAAAGTAAGAATCCAATAAAAAGAAAATCACAATTGATGAAGAACGACGCAAAAAGACAAACAATCAAACACAAAGAGCTCAAAGTGAAATAAAATGAATATATATATTGAAAACAACTTTAATATACGGTCCAAAATACAAAGGGAGTACAAATACTCCAGAAAGAGGAAAAATACACTAAGAATACGAAAAACGAAAAACAGGAGTTACAATCCTACCCACCTAACAAAAAGAATTTCCTCCTCGAAATTCAAAAAAAAAGATACATAGGGTAACCTCGAGAGAAAAAGAAAAGAAAGAAAACAAAGCAAAGAAAAACAAAACAGCTACTACCCAAACAAATTAGGAAACTTCTACTGAATATCCTTCCAAGATCCACCGAACTGCAACATACAGGACCACAACATGTCCTCAGGGATCTGAATAGTCTGCTCTGACTGTCCATCAGTCTGGGGATGAAAAGATATACTGTACAACTTACTCCCCAAACTAGCCTGAAGACACTCCCAGAACTGAGTTCTGAATCTCGTATTCCTGTCGGATACAATACTGACTGGAACCCTATGAAGCCTGACAATCTCTTGCATGTACCACTCAGCAAGGTTCTCAGTAGACTGACTGACACGAAAGGGAATGAAGTGAGCACTCTTCGTAAAACAGTCGGCAATCACCCAAACAACATTGTGACCCTTAGGACTCCTCTGCAAAGCAGTCACAAAATCCATGGTGATATGTTCCCACTTCCCATTGGGAATAGGAAGAGGTTGAAGAAGTCTAGCAGTTCTCTGATGCTCTGCCTTAACCTGCTGAAAGATCAAACACTGAGCAAAAAACCAAGCTACAACCCTTTTCATACCATGCCACCAGAAATGAAGCTTCAGATCTCGATACATCTTAGTACCTCCAGGATGGATAGAATACGAAGAATGATGAGCTTCCTCAAATAACCTCTGACGAACTTCACCCTTAGGGACACACAACCGGGAACCAAAACGAAGCAAACCATCGGCATGAATAACCATGTCCGTTCTGGATCCAGACTCAACCTCAGCTCAAAAACCTTGCAAATGCGCATCACTAACCTGAGCCTCTTTGATCTGATCAACAAGAGAAGGCTGAAGCTGAAGCGCAAGACAACACTGACCAGAACTTGGTAACAAAACCTCCAAATCCAACCTCCGCATCTGCTCAATGAGATCACTCTGCTGAGTAAGAAACATAACTGCCGGTCTCCTGCTCAAAGCATCTAGCACCAAGTTTACTTTACCAGGATGGTATTGCAAACTGATGTCATAATCGGCCATAAGCTTCAACCATTGCCTTTGCCTCATGTTTAATTCCTTCTGGGTGAAAACATACTTGAGACTTTGTGGTATGTAAAGATCTCCACTCATCTCCAAGTAAATAATGTCCCCACAGCTTCAAAGCATAGATCACTGCTGTTAACTCCAAGTCATGAGTAGGATAATTCTTTTTATGCGGCCTCAACTGCCTCCATGCATACGCAACGACACGGCCCTTCTGCATAAGAACTGCCCCAAGACCATTACCCGAAGCATCACAATGAATTACAAATCTGCCTGAACCATCTGGAATAGTCAACACAGATGCTGACGTCAATCTATTCTTCAACTCAACAAAAGCCTCATTGCACTCATCAGACCAACCAAACTTCTGATTCTTTTCTGTCAGTTTAGTTAACGGCCCAGCAATCATCGAAAAATCTTGGATAAATTTTTGATAATAGCCAGCGAGACCAAGAAAACTCTGCACTTCTGAAACCGACTTAGGAATAGGCAAATCCTTCACATCAACAATCTTAGAAGGATCTACAGGAACACCATCACCAGAAATGATGTGCCCCAAGAAAGAAATCTTGTCGAGCCAAAACTCGCACTTGCTGAGTTTCCCACAGAGCTGATTCTCTCTCGAAGTCAACAGAACCACCCTAAGATGCTCAGCATGATCTTCACAAAATTACGCGAATACACCAAAATATCATCAATGAAGACCACCACAAATCTATCTAAAAGCTGAGAGAAAATCTGGTTCATAAGACTCATGAATACAACTGGCACATTAGTGACCCCGAATGGCATTACAAAATACTCATTGTGCCCGTATCTAGTCCTGAATGCAGTCTTCTGTATATCCGCAGCCTTCACCTTGACTTGGTGATATCCTGAACGAAAATCGTACTTCGAGAAAATAGCAGCCCCACACAACTGGTCAAACAAATCATCGATCCTGGGCAAAGGATACCGAAACTTCATAGTAACACTGTTCAGTTCTCGATAATCAATGCACAGACAACCACTACCATCCTTCTTGTTGACAAAAAGAACCGAAGCACCCCAAGGCGAAACACTTGGTCTGATGAAATCCGAATCAAGCAACTCCTGAATCTGCACCTTAAGCTCTGCTAGCTCAACCGGTGCCATCCTGTAGGGACTCTTCGATATCGGCATAGTACCAGGCTGAACATCAATACTGAACTTCACATCTCTATCAGGGAGTAAGCCAGGCAACTTATCTAGAAAAATATCCAAGAAATCCCTACCTGAGTGATATTACATTGTACCACTACTAGAGGCGCAGCCTCACAGCCTGAGTGAAATTCCATTGTACAATCCACCTGTACCACTGCAGTCTTTGCTCAGCCAATGGAAGACTCCCTTGCATGGAACTCAAATTCTTCTCAACCTGAATTCTGAAAACAACCTTCTTGGCACGACAATCAATGATGGCATGGGCTTCACCCAACCAATCCATACACAGAATGATGTCAAATCAGGAATTCCCAATTATAATCAAGTTGGCTTTGAAATCTGTGTCCCCAATAACAACGGGACATTGCCTACACCCACAAGAACAAATGATAACACCACCACCTGTCAAAATATTCCAAGCCTCAGACATGTTGCTGCAATCCAACTGATGGCGACCCACAAATCGAGAGGAGACAAAAGAATGGATTGCTTCAGAATAAAAAAGAACATGGGTCGGAAAAGATCAAACAAGGACAACACCTAAGGAAACAAAGTCAAGAGGAAAAGAAAAAGCAGACAATCAAGGGTGAGGGAAAACAACAATGCAGACGATAACATAAAGAAATAAAGCAAGACCAAAAGAAAATAAAGAAAGGAACAAAAAGGGAATGCAACAAAACAACAAAAGCAAAATATACCTGCCATAACTTCATCAGCTGTCTCAGCACCCACAGTAGTCATCTTGAAAGCCTGACCTCTCCTCAGAAAAATGGCCCTCTGACTGTTAATCTGTCGTTGAGGAGGAAGCGGTGGCCTAACTGGACCACGAGCTAGAGCTGCTTGCTGGACAGGACCCCTGGTTGGAAGAGCCACAAGCTGCTGTGGGAAATCCCGCACAGAATGATCAGTAGCACCACAGCTAAAGCATCGGCGAGAGGCACGAAAACATTTCTTATGCTCATGCCCAAAGATCTGGCAAAAGTCACAAAAACCACCCCTCGAAAAACCAGCACAAGGATACAGAGCTGCCCTGACTGGATGGGCAAGCATAGGCCTCCGAACAAGACCAACAGAAGGCCTAGCGGCATTAGCGAGAACCGTCTGCTGAGAAGAAGTCGAACCACCATAAGCCTGCTCCTGAGCTCGAGCAGCCTCAAGAGCTTCAGCATAAGTATGCAAACGGAGAGAGACAAGATGACTCTTCATATCCTGCTCAAGCCCATTCGAGAATCTACGAGCCCTATCCTCTTTGGTGGCCACAAAAATGGCAGCGAAGCGGCTAAGTCTAGTAAACTCAGTGGCATACTCATCTACAGACCTGGAACCCTGTTGCAAGAAGTCTTATGTTACAACATTGTTTGAACAATTATGTAACAATTTCCAAAATAGAATAAGGACTTGACCTGTTTAAGGGCCAGGAACTGTTGCTCCATCTCAACTCGAGTACTACTAGGGAAGAATTTCTCCAAGAATCCCCGAGTGAAGGTAGCCCAAGAAATAGGCCTCTAAAGTTGCTCAGGCTCGGCCATCCACCATATTTGAGTCAGATCCATCAACTGGTTGGAAACCACATCCACCCTATCAGCCTCGGCAACACGAGTCGCTGACAGCAAGTGCTCAGTCCGGATCAACCACTGTTCAGCCTCCAAAGGCATCTCAGTGCCGGAAAAATGATCGGGATGCAGCCTCATGAAATCCGTAACTGTACCTGGACGAGGCGAAAGAGCAGCCTGCACAGGCACAGCGGGAATCTGACCCCAAGAAGCTTCCAGAGCAGCCATCACTAGATCACTGTGATTCTGCTACTGATTAATCAGCCACTCAGTACAGTAGTGACAGCCTCAAACAGATCAGGCTGAGACTGAGAAGAACCCCTACGAGCCATAGTCTGCAAAAAAATCAATACAGTAAGCATTCGGATCTGAGTTGGTAAAAATTTCATTTTGCATATATATATTTGTGTGTGGTTGATGAAATGTCGTGCAGATCCCAGTACGAGCAAAGCTTGTCTAATATATTAGGTTACTAATACATTAGCCAAACCTGAGCTCTGATACCACTAAAAGACTTGTCATGCCCCGCTTTCCAAAAAGAATATGGAATACAGATACGCGACTCAACCCAGCGAATGATTTGCATCATCCTTAAGTTGTTTAGAATCTTACAACAAATCTCAGAATAATCAGCGTCGGAAGCCAAAAAAATCATCCTCACACAGACATATATATCTCAAAACAAAACAAAGTGCCAACATAAATTAACTGAAAACCAATAATATAATAGTCTCAAATAAATAGATCCGAACAAGTTAATATCCTGGGTTACATCGCCCAAAAACAAATAAAATCCATATACTCAAATACATTGTTCAAAAGCAACAGATAATAATAATAGCAAAAGAAGTCCATCACTAATATTTAATTTCTTCAATACTATCGGGCAAACGACCACCCTGATCTACAATCAATAAATTACAGGAGATGGAAAAAGAAAATAAGTACTCATCAATACAGGTTACGAGCCACTTGTAATGCAAGATACAAGTGCATGGAAAACAAACAAATCTAAATAATAGCAGAATAGATATAGCATGGTATAGCAGAATCAACTAGAATGGTATACTAACATGTGTCAAGTGTCAAAGTCAAATAGCATGCAGACAGATATACAATAGTGTCAAATAATGATGTCAAGTGATATTATCAGACAGATAACAGATAATCAAATAACCAGATAGCCAGATAGCAGATACAGATAACAGATTCAGATTCAGATTCAAATACAGATATAGATACAGATTCTTATAAGTCTTGTATTAATTACTAAATAGGTAGGATTTCATGTGCCATCCTTTTATCACATGGTTGCTACATTCAAAACAGATACATTTGTAGATTTCGTAGGGGGTCATATAGGACCGTGTACTGAGGGTCCAGACAGATATCAGATAACAGATGCAGAATCCAGACAGTCAGATACTTATAATTATCTCGCAGATATAATTATGAAATAGAGTATATAGCATGTCCACAACAAGTATATCACATGGATCCAAAAAAACACACAAATTCTCATAATTATCTCGCAAATATAATCACTGTAGTACCCGTATTTTTAAATATTATTTTTAAAAGATTTATAAATGAATTAAAATATTTTTTTTGGGGATTTAGTAAATATTTTCTGAAAATTTATATTTACACGTGCAAAACACGTGCAAATATTTTCTTGGGAAGTTCAAAAGGCAAAATTATTTTGTGGAAAATTATTATTTATTATTTGAGATTATTTATAATTTTTCTAGAATTTTCTGATATTTATTCAACCTATTTGCAAATATTACGAACATAATGATCTTTTTGCAAAATTGTCATTTTTGAAGGATGAAAGTGCAAAACAATTTTCTGGACATTCCAAACAGTGCCGGCTAGAAATAAAGTACTTATTTTGCTTTTAAATATCAATTTAATTGGTTTTATCAAATTTCCAAGTATAGAGATCTATTTATGTAAAGTTATACTTTAAAAGGGTTATTTTGCAAATGTGTTTAAAACCCTAATTCTCCTATTCCGACCTATATATATATATATATATATATATAAGAGTGGAGTGCAGCCGTCTTTCGCTGTACAACACAAAGGTTTTATTATTTATTGAAGATTTAAGGAGGGGATCTTGGATTTCGCAAAAGAAAGGCTTTTCTTGTTAGATTTCGTCATTTGAGGTGAGTGACTTATTTGTTTTATTTTATTTTGTGTATGTTTTATGTAGTATTTCATCTCTAGAAAGCATGTAAGGATTTGAGTATGAATATGCACATGATGGATTGAATGGATGGATGAATTGAAAATTGATCTTTTATGAACCCTAATTATCTTTGGAAAGATTTGCACGTGGATGATGTAAGTTTTTATTATCGTTGAGTTTGGATCTGAATATGAAACTATTTCAATGATCAATAACTTTTTTAGAAACTCTATTTTTGACTATATACACAATCTATGTTTTAATCGAAGGAAATCAACAAATCACTACTTTTATGAATTCAAGTATCTTTGAATTAGTTTGGTGGGTTATTATAAACCCTACAGGTTGTAAATTGATCATATAAGAAATATACTTTTGTAGAAATCATTTTCATAAAGTAAAACTACGTATCGGTTGAAATGTACACAACCAAAAGTCTGCAGTCTGTAGGTCCACAGTTGACCGGTGTGACTTCCCAGTCGACCGTCGCTGCCTGGCTGCTGTGTTCTCTAGTTTTTCTTAAAATTTCATTCTGGACAGTCGAATGATGATTTTTACAGTCGACTGGCACCACTTAGAATTATTTTTTAAAGATTATTGGATTTTTCACTCTGGACAGTCGACCTATGACTTTGTACAGTCGACTACTATAGTTAGAATTATTTTCTTAAGAATATTGGATTTTCTTTCTGGATAGTCGACCTATGAACTTTTCCAGTTATACTTAGAATTATTTTCTGAAGAATATTGGATTTTCTTTCTGGACAGTCGACCAATGACCTTTTACAGTCGACTTATAATACTTAGAATTGTTTTCTTAAAGTTATTGGATTTTTCTCTCTGGACAGTCGACCTATGCTTGTCCATAGTTGACTGATACTGATGTATTTTTATATCTTTGAATGTTCTTTTAAATAATTTATTCTCTAAATATTCTTAATCTATAACTTACTACCTATACTTTATCTTCTTACTAAACATATGTTTTCTAGTGGTTTAACTGAGCAATGTATATTGGAAGTTTGATTTGGATATTGGGTGTGAGTCTCTAGAGGGTGTGTATGATCCTAGTATACCGACAGTCAAGATATTTATGTTTGGGCCTGTTAAGGCATTTTAGTAGATCAGTTGTTGAGTTAAGTCCGGTAGGATACACCAGCTCTAGGATATTCATAAAGTAATTAAATAACCTAAAATGATCAGGACATGCACTAGTGGTGATATGATGAACGAGAACATGGGTTATGGACCTCAGTATGGTTTGCGATGTGAGATAATCTCCGGAATTATCCAGGTCTGAGTGAAATAGTCTCCTGAATTACCTGTGGTGTGGGATTGATCTCCGAAATTATCGGGATCGAGGCGACGCACATGTGGTATTCGTGTGATGTGGTGCCATCGCTTGCGGTGTGGAGTATTCTCGAAGATTCCCAGGTGTGAGTAAAATAGTCTCTGGAATTATCTGTGTATAGAGATTGACCTCTGGAATTATTGGGGCATGGGCTAATACTCACAGTTTATCTTTATCTCGTAGTAGTCATCGTGTTAGAATTAGTTGCATAACGGAGGATTAAACCTTATAATGTGGAGACGTTAAGGGCTTGCACCGGACCTAAGTAGAGTGGGATGCATAGACTCCGACAAGTACGCATTAGAGAGTCAGCATATAGAATTATGTTTTCTTGACTTGGTTTCATGCATGTGGTTTCCTGTTTTCTACACTTAACACTTAGTCTAGCTACGCTTGATGTTTTCATGTTTCCTTGTTATTTCGTATTTCTTTTGTTTTGGTCTCTAGTACGTGTTATTTATGATTTCAGGTTTGATGTTTATTTATGTTGCTTGTTCTTGTTTTATGTCACTCACACCTTTATGGCTAAGCCCTTTTGTTCTGGGGGTTAGGGTTATCTCTAGCCTCATATTTTACAGGTGGTTACTTGTAGCTCGGGATTTGGATGCTTGAGTTAAAGTGATGTAATGATTTATGTAATATGTAAAAGAAAGTGTTGTAAGAAAGAAATTCGTAATTTAAGGTGTATTGTATTCCGCTGTGCTATGTAAAGATTAATGTAATGAAAGTTGAAAATTTTATTGGTGTTGGCTGTGTTTAATATTACATTTGAAGTTGATGTTGGGAATTGTGCGACATATTTCTAAAATATCATATTAGGAATTCGGGGCGCTACAAAGATTGGTATGAGAGCATGCTTCAATAGTAATAATAAACATGGTATAAAAATAACCTAGGTGTGGACACTAGAGCATGGGTACCTAGGTGTGGACGTTAGAGTGTGAGTATCACATAGAACTGAAACATGATGTTTTTAGTTTTGGGGTATTGTTGCGGTTTTGCCAAGGGGTATTGATGTGAATATGAATTGTGTTGTGGTGCTCTAACTCTTCCCTTATTTTGTAGTATTCAGAATGGTTGGACCGAGATCCAGGGTTGGTAACAATGGTGATGGAGCTGGAAGTTCCCAAGGAACTGGAGTTGATCTCGAGGCCAAATTTGCCAGGGTGTATCAGACTTCGAATGCACTAATGGCAACTAATTTGGTGCAGAATCAGAACCAACATCAGAATCACGGGACTGGACCAGGATTGGTTAACACTGATCCTATCAAGCAGATTGAGTCCTTCAAAAGGATGAGGCCGCCAGTGTTTGAGGGGCAGTCTGATCCAGATGAGGTTGATGATTGGATTAGACGGATGGAGACAATCTTCGAGATCTCGGAAACTCCTGTAGCCAGCAAGGTGAAGTTGGCCACTATGCAGTTGGAAAAGGATGCTGGTGTTTGGTGGCAAACGGTGAAGAGAACTTTGGGGAACCAGCAATTGACTTGGGAGGCTTTTCTGGAAGAATTCATGGATCGTTTCTTTCCCCTGATATTCAGGAGAAGAAGGCGACAGAGTTCTTGAATCTATAGCAGGGCAGCATGATCGTGCGAGAATATGAGACTAAGTTTGCTCAGCTGTCGAGGTATGCACCGGAGCTGATAGTTGATGATGCGAAAAAGGCCAAGAAGTTTGAGCAGGGCTTGAGGCCCAACTTGAGGTCAAGAATGATTCCATTGGGCATAAGGAGGTTCGACAAGCTGGTCAGGAGAGCAGCTATGACAGAGGAAGATATGGACCAGTTCTAGAAGAAGCAAGAGACCTGGAATAGGAACAAGAGGCCAGCATCAGGTCAGAGTGGGAAGGGATTCCTAGTGAAGCAGGTCAGGTTCAGTGGTTCAGTGCAGAAGGCACCTGCAACTCAGGAAGTGACTTGTTACTACTGCAAGGAGGCAGGTCATTACAGGTTAGCATGTCCTAAGTTGGCGAAGTAGACTTGTTTCTAGTGTGGGCAGGCGGGATATTCTAAACCTCATTGTCCACAGTTGAGGAAGGATGGTCCAGGTGGAAGTAAATTCCAGAGGCAAGGGCGAGTGTTCGCATTAACTGAGGAGGATGCGGGTAACTCGGAAGATGTGATCCAAGGTATGCAAGAGTTTTGATTTTATTTTTAATCAATGTAATAAGTAAAACTTTTATTTGAGAATAATTGGAGTTTGAGTATCATTCTTCATGTAACAGGGATTGTTTTGGTTAATGGAATTAAGGCAAAAAATTTATTTGATACTGGTTCTTTGCATACCTTTGTGTTGCCCAACTTTGCAAAGGTCTTAGGTGTGGAGCCAAAGTTGTTTCCAGGTAAGGTTTTGTCGGTGGCAACGCCATCAGGTGAAGAATTGATCACTGAACGATATTACGAGGGCTGTGATATCGAAATTGGCGGGAGATTATTCAGCATTGATCTGATTGAGCTACAAGTCTTAGGAGTGGATGTGATCGTAGGTATTGATTGGATGACAATATATGATGCCACAGTTGAATGCAAGCAAAAAGAGGTGTTGGTGAATGCACCAGGTGGTCCCGCAGTGACTTTCCAAGAGAAGAAGAAGGTTCCGAAGGTGGCTGCAATGGTATCCAAGATGGCGATTCCAGATGAAGTCAAAGGCATTCCAGTTGCCAGAAATTTTCCTAAGGTGTTCTTGGAAGATTTGCCGGGATTACCGCCGCAGAGAGATGTGGCATTTTGCATTAATGTTCAGCCGGGGAGTGTTCCGATTTCTAAGGCTCCGTACAGGATGGCACCTGTAGAGCAAGACGAAGTGAAGAAGAAGATTGAGGAGTTGTTGGGCAAGGAACTTGTTAGGCCAAGTTCCTCATCGTGGGGTGCGCTAGTTTTGTTAGTCAAGAAGAAAGATGGGTCAATGAGGATGTGCATTGACTACCTGGAGTTGAATAGGGTGACTATTCAGAACAAGTATCCACTTCCGCGAATTGATGATTTGTTCGACAGGCTTCAGGGAGCAGCAGTGTTTTCGAAGATTGATTTGAGATCAGGGTATCATCAGGTTTGAGTCAAGGAGGAAGATGTGAGTAAGACAGCTTTCAGGACTCTTCATGGGCTCTATGAGTTTTTGGTGATGCCATTCGGGTTGACGAATGCACCGGCCATATTCATGGATATGATGAACCGGATTTTGAGGCCATTTAATGACTCCTTCGTAATGGTTTTTATCGGCGATATTTTGGTGTATTCGAAGTCGTAGGAGGAGCATTCTATGCACTTGACAACGGTATTACAGAAATTGTAGGAGCATAGCTTGTATGCCAAGTTGTCGAAATGTGAGTTTTGGAAGTTTGAGGTAGCTTTCCTTGGTCATATCCTTTCTAAGGAGGGAGTGGCCACTGATCTTCAGAAGGTTGAGGTAGTAAAGGATTGGCCCAGGCCAACGTCTGTAAAGGAAGTCAGGAGTTCCTTGGGTTTGGCTAGTTACTACAGGAGATTCATCCAGGGTTATTCTCAGATTGCAGTTCCTTTGACAGGTTTGACCCGAAAGAATATGGTATTTTCATGGACTGATAAGTGTGAGGCGAGTTTTCTTGAGTTAAAGGAGAGGTTGACTACTGCACCTATCTTAGCTTTGCCTCAAGTTGGGAAGGATTTTGATATCTTTAGTGATGCGTCTCTCAGAGGTTTGGGTTGTGTTTTAATGCAAGAAGGCAAGGTTATTGTTTATGGTTCGAGGCAATTGCGTCCGCATGAGAAGAATTACACGACGCATGATTTGGAGCTAGCAGCTATTATCTTTGCCTAGAACCAGTGGGGGCATTATGTTTATGGTGAGAAGGTCAACATGTACACTGACCACAAGAGCCTAAAGTACATTTATCAACAGAAGGATCTAAATCTTTGGCAGAGAAGGTGGTTGGAAGTATTGGAAGACATTCGTCCTGAGATCAAGTATCATCCGGGTAAGCTGAATGTGGTAGCTGATGGACTTAGCAGGAAGAGTAGTTTATCAAGTTTGATCACTACTCAAAGCGAGTTGGCAGCAGAGATTGATCGGGCAGGTATCGAAGTAGTGTTGCAGGGTTTGGGAGCGTCTTTGGCTTAGTTGAGACTGCAGCCTTCCTTGAGAGAGAGGATTGTGGAAGGTCAGAAATCTGATTTGGAGATTCAGAAGATGTTGCAACGGGTTTCAGAAGGCAGGCTATCAGAGTTTCGTGTCCAAGATGGAGTTTCATGGATGGGTGAGAGGTTGTGTTCTGGATAATGCAGATTTGAGAGAGAGTATCTTGCAGGAAGTACACAGTGCCTTGTTGTCACTACATCCTGGAGGCACCAAGATGTATAAGGACATCAAACAGCACTTTTGGTGGTCTGGTATGAAGAGGGATGTGGCAGATTTCGTGGCAAGGTGTCTGACTTGTCAGCAGATCAAAACAGAAAATTAGAGACCTGGAGATTTGTTGCGGCCGTTGACCATTCCGGGGTGAAAATGGGAGAATATTAGTATAGATTTCATCCCGGTTTGTCGAGGAGTTTGAAGGGCAATGACTCGATTTGGGTTATTGTGGACCGTTTGACTAAGTCGGCTCACTTTCTGGCCATGAAGATTACTTGGTCGTTGGAGAAATATGCTTTGTTGTACATTGGTGAGATTGTGAGACTTCATGAAGTTCCTGTGTCGATTGTTTCCGACAGGGATGCAAGGTTCACTTCAAGGTTTGGGAAGAGCCTACAAGCAGCTTTGGGCACCAGAAGGGAATTCAGTACCGCTTTTCATCCACAGACCAATGGTCAGACAGAGGGTGAATCGAGTGATGGAAGATATGCTGAGGGCTTGTGTTATGGATTTCGAGAGAGATACCTGGCATTGGTTGAGTTTGCTTATAATGAGGCTTTGTACGGGTGGAGGTGCAAGACACCTGTTTGTTGGTACGAGATTGGTGAGAGGCAGATGTTTGGTCCTGAGATCGTGCAGCAGACGTCAGAGCAGATTGAGCTGATTCGCAAGAGGTTGGTTGAAGCTCAGAGTCGGCAGAAGTGTTACACTGATACTCGACGAAGGGACTTGGAGTTTGAGGTTGGGGATGCAGTTTTCCTCAAGGTGTCTCCAACCAAAGGTGTAATTAGGTTTGCTAAGGGAGGCAAGTTGACGCCAAGGTATATTGGGCCATACAGGATTGTGGAGCAGATTGGCAAGACAACATTTAGGTTGGAGCTTCCAGAGGAGTTGGCACAGGTGCATGATGTGTTCCATGTGTCATTGTTGAGGAAGTATGTGCCGAATCAGAGTCATCAATTGGTAGAGGTTCCTGAAGGTCTACAGCTGAACTTGAGTTACAAGGAACAGCCTGTGGAGATCGTTGACCATAGGAAAAAAGTTCTTATGAGTAAAGTGATACCTATGGTCAAGGTGCTGTAGAGGAATCAGCAGTTCGAGGAGGCTACTTGGGAGCCAGAGGATCGCATGCAGAATGATTTTCCTGAGCTTTTTATATGATTGTACTTTTTTTTTGTGATGGTATTTCTTTGGATGATTGCACTATTGGATTGAGATATATTTATTTTATTTGATTAAGTCCTATGTGAATGTTTTGAATTATGGTTCATTTATGAAATTTCAAATTTCTTGTTTATTCTTATTTTAGACCTCATTAGCAGTAGTTCTAAGGACAGAACTCTTCTAAGGACGGAGTGATGTAGTACCCCGTATTTTTAAATATTATTTTTAAAAGATGTATAAATGAATTAAAATAATTTTTTGAGGATTTAGTAAATATTTTCTGAAAATTTATATTTACACGTGCAAAACACATGCAAATATTTTATTGGGAAGTTCAAAAGGCAAAATTATTTTGGGGAAAATCATTATTTATTATTTGAGATTATTTATAATTTTTCTAGATTTTTCTGATATTTATTAAACCTATTTGCAAATATTACGAAAAGAATGATCTTTTTGCAATATTATCATTTTTGAAGGATGAAAGTGCAAAACTATTTTCTGGACTTTCCAAACAGTGCCGGCTGGAAATAAACTGCTTATTTTTCTTTTAAATATCAATTTAATTGGTTTTATCAAATTTCCAAGTATAGAGATCTATTTATGTAAAGTTATACTTTAAAAGGGTTATTTTGCAAATGTGTTTAAAACCCTAATTCTCCTATTCCGGCCTATATATATATATATATATATATATATATATATATATAAGATATATATATATATATATATATATATATATAAGAGTGGAGTGCAGCCGTCTTTCGCTGCACAACACAAAGGTTTTATTATTTCTTGAAGATTTAAGGAGCGGATCTTGGATTTCGCAAAAGAAAGGCTTTTCTCGTTAGATTTCGTCATTTCAGGTGAGTGACTTGTTTGTTTTATTTTATTTTGTGTATGTTGTATGTAGTATTTCATCTACTAAAAAGCATGTTAGGGTTTGAGTATGAATATGCACATGATGGATTGAATGGATGGATGAATTGAAAATTGATCTTTTATGAACCCTAACTATCTTTGGATAGATTTGCATGTGGATGATGTGAGTTTTTATTATCGTTGAGTTTGGATCTGAATATGAAACTATTTCAATGATCAATAACTTTTTTAGAAACTCTATTTTTGACTATATGCATAATCTATGTTTTAATCGAAAGAAATCAACAAATCACTACTTTTATGAATTCAAGTAACTTTGAATTAGTTTGGTGAGTTATTATAAACCCTACAGGTTGTAATTGATCATATAAGAAATATACTTTTGTAGAAATCATTTTTATAAAGTAAAACTACTTATCGGTTGAAATGTGCACTACCAAAAGTCTGCAATCTGTAGGTCCACAGTCGACCGGTGTGACTTCCCAGTCGACCGTCGCTGCCTGGCGGCTGTGTTCTCTAGTTTTTCTTGAAATTTCGTTTTAGACAGTCGACTTGCACCACTTCGAAATATTTCTTAAAGATTATTGGATTTTTCGCTCCGGACAGTCGACCTATGACTTTTTACAGTCGACTACTATACTTAGAATTATTTTCTTAAGAATATTGGATTTTCATTCTGGATAGTCGACCTATGACCTTTTCCAGTCGACTACAATACTTAGAATTATTTTCTTAAGAATATTGGATTTTATTTCTGGACAGTTGACCTATGACCTTTTACAGTCGACTTATAATACTTAGAATTATTTTCTTAAAGTTATTGGATTTTTCTCTCTGGACAGTCGACCTATGCTTGTCCATAGTCGACTGATACTGATGTATCTTTATATCTTCAAATGTTCCTAATCTATAACTTAGTACCTATACTTTATCTTCTACTGAACATGTGTTTTCAAGTGGTTTAACTGAGCAATGTATGTTGGAAGTTTGGTTTGGATATTGGGTGTGAGTCTCTAGAGGGTATGTGTGACCCTAGTATACCGGCAGTCAAGATATTTATGTTCGGGCCTATTGAGGCATTTTAGTTGATAGGTTGTTGAGTTAAGTTCGGTAGGGTACACCAACTATAGGAGATTCTTAAAGTAATGAAATAACCTAAAATGATAAGGACAGGCACTACTGGTGATATGATGAACGAGAACATGGGTTATGGACCTCAGTATGGCTTGCGGTGTGAGATAATCCACGGAATTATCCATGTGAGTGAAATAGTCTCCTGAATTATCTGTGGTGTGGGATTGATCTCCAGAATTATCAGGGTCGAGGCGAAGCACATGTGGTATTCGTGTGATGAGGTGCCACCGCTTGCGGTGTGGGGTATTCTCGAAGATTCCCAGGTATAAGTGAAATAGTCTCCGGAATTATCTGTGGATAGAGATTGACCTCCGGAATTATCGGGGCATGGGCTAATACTCACAGTTTATCTTTATCTCGTCGTAGTCATCGTGTTAGAATTAGTTGCTTAACGAGGGATTAAACCCTATAATGTGGAGACGTTAAGGGCTTGCACCGGACCTAAGTATAGTGGGATGCATAGACTCTGACAAGTACGCATTAGAGAGTCAGCATATAGAATTGTGTTTTCTTGATTTGGTTTCATGCATGTAGTTTCCTGATTTCTACACTTGACATTTAGTCTAGCTACACTTGATGTTTTCATGTTTACTAGTTATTTCGTATTTCTTTTGTTCCGGTCTCCAATACGTGTTGTTTATGATTCCAGGTTTCATGTTTATTTATGTTGCTTGTTCTTGTTTTATGTCACTCACACCTTTATGGCTGACCCCTTTACTTTTGGGGGTTAGGGTTATCTCTAGCCTCATATTTTACGGGTGGTTACTTGTAGGTCGGGATTTGGATGCTTGAGTTAAAGTGATGTAATGATTTATGTAATATGTAAAAGAAAGTTTTGTAAGAAAGAAATTCGTAATTTAAGGTGTATTGTATTCCACTGTGCTATGTAAAGATTAATGTAATGAAAGTTGAAAATTTTATTGGTATTGGCTGTGTTTAATATTACATTTGATGTTGATGCTGGGGAATTGTGCGACGTATTTCTAAGATATCATATTAGGAATTCTGGGCGCTACAATCACATCAAGAACGATCAAACCTAAGTTGTTTCATGTCAAATTTGTGTCGCGAGGCAACTATGGTCAATAGCACTATAGAGACAATACTGATCAAGATACATCACACACGAGTTCTCTCTAGAACCTAACTGCACTACAAGCGGAATTTATGACTTGTACCATACAAAGGAATTGAGTACAAATTACTTGCCTTAATCAAAGACGAAATGAACATCAAGAATTACGGAAACGGATCCCGGCAACGAACAAAACCCACGAACGAAGCTCACGAACCAAGCAATCACATGTGCAACTCCGTGCACGAGCAATCCAAGAACCAATGAGAAAGAGAGACCGGGAGGCTAGAGGCGGTGCTAGCTTCGGTTGGCGCTACAGCTCCTGTTGCTGTCGACGTCGGCAGACGGGGAGAGCGGGAGAGGGACGGACGGGATGGAGATGAGGTGATGGAGATGGAGATGGTGGTGCTCTCTGTGATGGGTTCAAGGGGATTGGTAGTGGAGTGCAGCCGGGATGGGGGTCGGCTAGGGGCAGTCGGAGAGGGGTGCAGGTTGGGTGTGGTGGTTGACGGCGCAAGAAAGGGGATCGGGGGCTAGGGTTGCACAGGGTTAGGGTTAGGGTTTCGGTAGGAGAGAGGGAGAGGGGGTTATATAAGGTTTAGTTATTGGGTTGTGGATATTTGGGTTTGTGTATTTGGGTATAATTGGAGTATGAATAGGAGATTGTTTTAATAGGATTTGCAATAGGGTTTATAAGCCATTATGATTTGGTGGTTGTTTGGGATCAATAGGCAATAGGGTTATCAATAGGATTGGGCAAAACAAAGAACCACGAGCACCCACCACACGAGCAAAATGAACAAAGCAAGAATCTAATAAAAAGAAAATCACAATTGATGAAGAACGAAGCAAAAAGACAAACAATCAAACACAAAAAGCTCAATGTGAATTAAAATGAATATATATATTGAAAACAACTCCAATATACGGTCCAAAATACAAAGGGAGTACAAATACTCCAGAAAGAGGAAAAATACACCAATAATATAAAAAATGAAAAATAGGGGTTACTCTTCTCTTACCAGGATGGCGCTGAGGGTCTTTTCTGAGGTGGCAAGGTATATGTAGAGGATTTCCCCATGCTTTAGCTTGCTTAAGAGTGGGGGTTGACCAGATAGGCTTTCAGTTGGTCGAAGGACTCCTGCTGCTGTTGCCCCCACTCGAAGCCTTTTGTTAATCTAAGGGCCTTGAAGAACGGGAGACACTTTCTCCTGACTTGGAGAGAAAGCGCCCTATGACCGTGAGGTGTCCTGAGAGTCTTTGAACGTCTTTGACACTGGAAACAGGAGCCATGTTCAGTATGGCCTAAATCTTCTCCGGGTTGGCTTCTATGCCCCTTTGGCTAACCATGAACCCTAGGAATTTGCTGGATGAGACACCGAAGGCACATTTAGTCGGGTTAAGTCTCATGTTGTGACTCCGCAACACATCGAAGGCTTCCTGAAGGTCATTCACATGGTTCAATTTGCTTATGCTTTTTACCAACTGGTCATCCACATAGAACTCCATGTTCCGCCCGATCTGTTATATAAAGACCTTGTTGATAAGGTGCTGATAAGTTGGAACGACATTCTTTAGCCCGAAGGGCATGACCCGGTAGCAGTATAGGCCTTGGTCTGTTATGAACGAAGTCTTTGGAAAATCAGGGGGGGACATCCTAATCTGGTTATTCCAGGAGAAGCCATCCATGAAACTCAAGAGTTCGTGGCCAGAGGTTGCATCAATCAGAGCAACAATGCTAGGGAGCAGAAACGGGTCTTTTGAACAAGCTTTGTTCAGATCAATGAAATCAATACAAATTCTCCAGTTCCTGCTGGTCTTTTTGACCATCACAACATTCGACAACCACTCGGGGTAGTTAACCTCCTGTATGAACCAAGCATTCAAAAGTTTCTCTACTTCCTCTTTGATCGCCTGCTGGCATTCTGGTGCAAACTTGCGACGTTTTCGCTGAACAGGTTTAGCTTCGGGAGCAACACTGTGGTGATGCATGAGAAGTTCTTCTGAGATTCCAGGCATGTCTGTCGCGGTCCAAGTGAATAGGTCACAATTTCCCCTTATACTTCGGATAATGTCGGCTTTAACAGGAGGGCAAAGGACCTTACTAATTTGGAATGTCTTGGTTGGGTATTCTTTTCAGAAGACTATTTCTTCCAACTCATCGATTGACTCTGAAATAACTTGGCTACTCCCTTGTGGGATCTCGAGGGCTTCAAGAGAGAGGAATGACCCTCCTACCGAAGTCATGTAACATTTGTGGGCTGTCTCCTGGCTCCCTCTGACCTCTCCCACCCAAGCTGTGGTGGGGAATTTCATCTTCATATGGTAGGTTGAGGGTACGGCATTAAGAGCGGCTAGGTCAGGTCGGCCAAGGATGACATTGTAAGCAGCCTTTACGTCTACCACCATGAAGTCCATCGGTTCAGTTTGAGTGATCGGGGTTTTGCCTACGGTTGCGTCGAGAGTTATAACTCCCTCGATCGTCATTGGCTCCCCGGAGAATCTGTGGAGGGTGTAGCCGGCAGGCTTGAGGCGGTCCCTAGACAACTTGAGGCCATGGAAGGCTTCTAGGAAAAGCGTAACCCCTATTTTCCATTTTCTGTATTTTTGGATTTTTTTTCATTTTGAGTATTTATTCCTATTGTATTTGTTCGTCTCTCTTTGAACCGTGTATTCGATCTTCATTATCTATATATTCATCCTTTGATTTTTCGTCTTTTTATTTGATCTTCTCGATTCAATTGTCAGTCTATTGTTTCGTCTCTGATTAATCGAGCTATTATTTTTTATCCTCCCTATAATTAATTCATGTCCTATTTTTCCTATTTATTTTGTTTGTTCCTGTTATTCCAATACCCAATTAAACCCTACCCAATTCTATTCAGATCCATTAACCCTATAAACTCATTACCCACAAATCTCCAACCCGTTACCCGATAATGCCCACCAGCCGTTTTACACCTAAACCCTAATACCCATCTCATATAAATGTATATCCTACTGTGTATATATTTTCGCAAACTCTAGCCGCTACCCGATCATCCCCTACTTCCCAAACTCCTGACCTCTAAAAACCCCTACCCCGGTTCTTCATCCCCTACCTTTCGCTGTCACCTTCACCTACTTCGAGCCACCCTCCTATGTCGCGCCACCCACAGCAGCGACCCCCGTCCCCCTACAGCGCCTCGATGACCTTGCTGTGCCACCCTCCTCCCGAGCATCGCACGACAGCAGTGACGACAGCCTCCCCAGTCGCGCATCCCTTCTCCTCTTCCGAAGCCAGATGCCACTTTCCCCCCTCACGCTGTTAACCCTAACGCCAGGCAACAGCACCCGCAGTGTGCTTCCCGCATAATGTTCCTCCTACCGACGACTGAACGGCAGCAACAACGGCATCGTCAGCCATCATCGCCATGCCATTGCCCTCCTTTCTCTCTTTTGTTGCACATGTGTGGGATTTGCACGTGTCGTTATGTTCGCTGCCGGGGAAACCGCTCCCTTTATTCTCGTTCTTGCTTCGTTTTCATCGTCAATAATAAGCCAAATAACTTGTATACTTTTATGTTGCATAAACAAGTACTAAATACCGCCTGTAGTGTAGTTGCTTCAAGATCTATTCTCATGAAAACCATTTCTATATCTTGTCTTTATGTGTTGATCCATCCGTAGTAGTCACATTACACACACGACATGAAATAACTTAGATCTAATAAACTCTTGATGCATACATGCATGTGTTCATGATCTATGAAGTGTCGTATGGCCTTGTATGCTTGATGTGTTTGTAGTAGTATAACTTGCTGTAGACTTGTCAAATATCCCATACCATGTTGCTTGGATATCTAGTATACCATATTTCACTTTTTTGTTGTGATTTGGAAGTGTTGTATATGAACTAGTTGATTTTATGCACAAAGAACATCTCTGTATTTGCTGTTATCCCATTTTTGTTCAGTATTTTAGACTCTATTAAGGTCAGCATATGAAAATTATTTGTGAATATGAATTATATAAAATTCTGTCTACTTTCCAGAATTTCTGACAGAGCTAATTTTCGATTTGTGAGTTGCAAGTTATTGCTATTTTACTACAGAGGTGTAGAAAATTACAGATTTGGTTTTATGTGAATTCTGGAGTGTAATTTATTTTTATACTGATGTTAAAGGTAATATTTTGACCCAACATTTTGCTGAGTACAACTGGACTTAACTGGGATTAAACCCTAATTATTGTGGATTTAATTAATGACTTTTATAAACTATTTTATGCTTGTGAACAACTACTACACTTGCAGAATTTTCATATCGTTCAGTAAAGAACCTTAATTTCAACCTGATTCTACTTGCTATTTATACAATCTTTGTGAATATGAAATGTAGCCTTTTGTATCTATTTTATCAACCTTTTGACGGATCTGGATTTCGATTTATATTTTGTAATCAATTGCTGTTTTAGTACTATTGTGTTTATGATTTCAGATTTACAAACTTGCTGTATCTTGTTGTTTTTTTATTTTATTTGACTATGCTATCTATGTTGAAAAATTATGAAACTTTATTTCTGATAATAAACATACTAGGGAATACCCCAGATTTATTTTGGATTTAATCAGTAAGTTTTTATGTTGTTTTTCTGTTTATGAATACAAACTTCTGATTTCTGGCTGAACATGTTTTCTGGATACAATTCTGTTTTGAGTCCTATTTTTGTGAAATACCATATAACTTATATGTATTTGCTGGATTCGGCCGAGAGTCTATTTTCCAGATTTGATGACGGATCTAGGTTTGCATATTTGTGGCAACAGGAATCCCAGATGTGGTGCAGTACTGTCTTGCTGTCCTGAACTAGAATTTTCGTTGTCGTACCCTTTTATGTGTTGTCTATCACCTGTACATGTTTATCTTCCGGCCTAAACCTGTTACTTGTTTATACAATGTTATTATTGCCCTGTTTTATGCACGTATATGCCTGTTTAATAATAATAACAAGAAATCAAGTTGGGATTAAGGGAAGGACATTAGTAGTGGACAATATAGGTATGTGTACACAGAAGGGGGCCAATGTTTCCCTTTTTTTTAATATTTGATTCATGTTGATACATGAACCTGTTGCACTTTATGTTTGATTCAAGAATCTGTGTATTCGTGAACCTGTTGTACTTTATACTTTGATGCATGAACCTATTGGTTTGTGTACCAGTTTACTATTTGATTCATGAACCTGTTCCTGTTACCTGTTACATGACGCCTGAGTACACGGCCACCACTAGATATAAACGTAACTTGTTTGAATGTAGCAACCATGTGGTAAAAATCTAGGACGCATGAAGTGCTACGTAGTTAGAAATAAATACAAGACTTGAAATAACATGATCACCTGAAAATTCCTGTTACCTGTACATGCTACCTGACACCTTTTACATGTTTACTTTCTTGCATGATACCTGTGACCTGTCACATATTATATACACCTGTTATCTTACCACATTACTTGATTCTGTTAATGATTCATGCTAGTTGTTCTATTTTGTTGTCATGTCTATTCTATGCTATGTTTGCTTTTGCTGTTACTCTATGTTGTTTATTATTTTCCTGTACTTGTGCCAGCACTACAAGCAGCTCGTAACTTGCATTGACGAGTGTTTTGTTTCTCTTTCCTTTTCCTGCAATTTGTTAAATTGCAGATCATGGTGATCAGCTGCCGAATGGAGTAGGTGATCTAAGATTCTAGTTGCTAGAGTTCTTGCTATAATTTACTTTCCTACTATTCTTTAATAAATGTAATTGCTACATGAATTTTGAGTTGTGCAGTTTGACCCAGAATTTATGACTTGTTCCATATATGGTTTATTTGTGATTATTAAACATTGTTTCAAGTAAATTCTTGTTGGTATATTGATTTATTCATGCATGCGTGGTTGATTTCTCCTAGTTTACTTCTTGTTATTTCTGTGAAATGCTGTAAAGATCCTGACAGATTATGGATGATGAAAATCATTCGCTGGAGATAGTCACGTATCTGTATTTCGTATTCTATTTTTGGGAAGCGGGACATGACAAAAAGGATATTGACCGAACTGCCGTTGTCGACCAGGACTCGGTGCACTTCGAAGTTAGCCATATGGAGGTTTATCACAAGAGCATCACAATGAGGCATTCGGAAGCCTTTCAAATCCTTGTCTAAAAAGGTGACAGGAACTCCAAGGCCCTTGGGGGGAGGATGATTCTGCACTGGGTTCACCTCTCGGACGAAGGCATTTCGGGAAGAGTTCGAATCTCCCCCATTGGGCCTCCTTGAATGAGGTGTAAGACAGCTTCAACTTCAGAGTCTAGGGTCTCAACAGGTCTCTTAGTTTGCTTATTAGCCCCTTAGGAAGGCAGAGGATCTGCTCATTCATTCCTTACAAACCTGGCGAGTAGCCCCCTCTGAATGAGGGCCTTGATTTCATCTCTGAGGGCCCGACAGTCAGTATCGTGGCAATGGTCCCTATAAAAGCAGCACCATTTGTCCGTGTTTCCTTTTCTTACCTGGTGTATTCATCTTTGGAGGTGGTTGGAGCAGCTCTTCTTTCCCGACCTCCATTAGGCTGGTAGAGACACTGGCATTAAGCGGGGTAAACTTCTCAAAACAGGGAGGAGGGCGGCGCTGGCCACCATTATCCTTCTGAAGCTTCTTAGCTCCTTCTTTGTCTACACGCTTTCATTTGTTCCTGGACAGGGCTCTTTCTGATCAAGTTGGAGGAGGGCCTCCTCCGCCCTAATATATTTCTCGCTCCTCAACAGGAATTTCATGAAGTCCCGGGGTAGCTTTTTAGCGAGAGATGCCTTCAAGTCAGCGTGGTTAATGTTGTGTTGGAACGCAGCATAGGCCACTGACTGATCAAGGGAGGCGATAGACCGAGCCTCGATGGTAAAGGGCTTGACATAGTCCCTTAACCGCTCACCCTTCCTTTGACTGAGTGCCAACAAAGATGTGCTTGTCTTCTCGGCCCAGTGGCTACTCACAAAATGGGTAAGGAAGAGCTTCTCGAACTAATCCAAGGAGAGGATGGAGGCAGGGTTGAGTGGGGAGTACCATTCTCACATGGGCACCTTCAACGTGGCTGGGAAGGTTTTGCAAAGGAGCGCATCTGAAGCCTGGTGAATCATCATGAGAGTTTTGAAACACTTTATGTGGTCAGCAGGGTCTGACTTCCCATTGTAAGACTCAAAGTGAGGGGGTTTGAAGTTTTCTAGGACCGGGGCTTCCATGATGGTTCTGGAGAATGGAGGCCTACTCGGGCGGAAATTCCTCGTCCGTTGCTCTTCTTCTTTGTCCAGTCTGCAAAGACACCTCTCCATCTCGTGGAGACAGCGATGGACCAAGTCTTCCTCCCAGTGGGATCTGGCCGACCCTCGGAATTCTCCATCATAAGGAGCGACGCGACGAGGGCTAGGTGTGTGTTGGTGATGACTTGGAACATGGCGAGGGCTAGGTGAGCAGCGGTCACGACTAGTGGTGATATTGAGGGCCCATAGAATGTCCTCTTTGAAATTCTGAAGCTCTGCCGAGTGACGGGTGCCGCTTCATCTCGGTGGTCCCTCGATGCTGGCTGACATGTCGGGGTACGACTCCTTCGGTGACGGTGGGGAGGGGACTCTTTGCCGTCACCAAAGAAGTGCGATCTTCTAGGCCCTGGCCTGTGGGGGGACTGTCCTCTAGAAGACCGTTGGTGCTCAGGGTGAGGGATTTCCTCGGCGGCTCATCTCTCATTCAAGCAAGTTCGGAGATCTATCCCCTGCTGACAGTCAACGAAGACCTGATGAAGATCTCGCGGCCCTGGGGGACTGTTGGAGGCCATGGAGTCTGAGGAAGCATTATGAACCGAGACATGGTTATGATGAGGGTGTTGCTTGGGACGACTTCGACGAGAGCCGCCCAAGGCAGCCCCCCGAGACCAAGGAGGGGCCTGCTAAGGAGAAAGCTATTGGGAAAGAGGTTGTTCAAGCTGCGGTGTAACCCCTGTTCCCATTAATATGTATTTTTTTCAAGTATTTCTCCGTATTTTAAATTCCTAGTTCTTTTAACTATTTTCTTAATTGATTATTTTATACAACTATTTTATAAAACCCAATTATCCTTATAAGCCCAACTTCTCATTTTATTTTATTAATTATTAATCTGAGCCCAAATTTTATTATAAGCCCAATAATTTAATTATTCACTGTTTTAATATTTAAATGATTTGAAGCCCAAGCCAATTGTTTAATTTAAGCCCAATATTCTAAATTATTTTGTATGAGCCTAATTCTAAAATAATTAAATTGTTTTGAACCTGATTCAAATCCTATTGGATCTTGACTCACTAGCCCAAACCCAAACTCTCTTTGTTGACCAGATCAACAAATCCCCAAAATCTCTCTTAATCACTCACCACATCCTGTAATCCCCAAATTAAATCCCTATCAACTAGCCTTAAAATCCCTCCTCTTTTATATGACTGTTATAACAAATTTTGTTGCCTTTTTTATCTCCTCCACACAAAATCAGCCCTTGATTTTTGTAACCCCCTCCTCCCTATAATCTCTCTACTCTTTATTATTATATTATTTTTTTCTACAGTTATTATATTATAATACCTCTCTCTCACTTTCCCGTGCTCTTACTCTGATTCCCAACCAAATTCACAGAACCCCATTTCCTTCATCATCTTCTCCATTTCCCCTTCCTTCAATCTCCCGCTCACACTCCTTCTCTCCGTTTCGTCTTCAACCAAAACCGAACCAAACCCAACTTCCCTATCTCTCCTTCTCCTCCCGTTACTCTCCATGTTTTGAAACCCAACAGCAAACACCCCGACCTCTGACCTCAAAGCCTCCTCCTCCTCGTCTTCAACCACCACGACTGCTTCACAATCACCGACGACTACGACCCCGCTCGAACGCCGGCAACCACCATAGTCGAACCCTCCACCATTGTTGCCCCCAAACTCCTCGTCTCCCTCCTTTGAGCGCTTCCCGCTCGAACTCTGCCATTGCCAGTGTCTTCATCTTCTCCCCTCTCTTCGCCGCTCGAGCCTCCATTGCCATCGCCTTTGAGTTTGACCCCGTCTGCAACCTCCCTGCAACCCCCGAAGATCCATCGCCCCTCGTCGCCACCGTCGAAGACCCCAAAGCTCCGCCTCCTCTATTTCGGAAGCGAAATAGAGCTCTCAGTCGAAGCCGCCACTGTCATCGCTGCCGTCGCTTTTCGACCGTAGCGCTGACGTCGCGAGCCCCCGTCGCAGTGCCGCCATCATCGCCGGAGCCTCCTGCGCCATTCTCTCTCTCTCTCTCCGATCGAGGTTGAAAATGCTCAGCCTTTGGACGAAAATGTTGTGCGGTGTTCTGGCCACTTGGATCCGGAATCGCCGTTGCGTGTTTGGGCTTGGATCCGGTGTGTGGGAGAGGTCTTATTGGTGGGATCTGGTGTTTCGTGCTCCGCCGCATCAGATCTGGTTTGGTGTTCACTGTTCTGGCCCTCGATCCGGTGTGGGAGCTGCTAAGTTGCTGTTTCTTTTGCTTGCTAGTTGTTTCTTTGCCGCTCTTTGCACGTAGTTCGCACGTGATTTTTGGAGGTTGCCGGTTATTCACTTTTTGAATCGTAAAAAACCAAGTATCTCTTGTACAAATTCGTTGTTCTAGTACAAGCTTCTTTGCATAAATACCGCAAGTATATTCCTTGATTCTAATTCGCATTTATAAGTCGAATTCAATCTGTTGCTATACAAAATCTGTCAATCCTGTATTCACATGTGATTGTGAATACTTTGTTGCCATATGCATGACATGAACACAAATTAATACACACATATGTACTTTTAGGGTTATACATGATAATGTGAATGACTATTTTACCCATGATAATAATTTCAATGTTGTTATAATATCTTTTAATTCTTGATTAAGTTTTATACATGTCATCAATCACTTTGTAGTTGCATTATTGTTTTATATAACCCGAGAGTGCTATTGACCCAGACTGGTAATAAAAGTTTAACCCAAGTATGACATTTTAAACTGCATGTTTTTTGCGCCTCATGACTTAGAACATATTTCATGCAAATTTCTTGATGTTCCCCATCCATATCTTGACATTGTTCTCATTGCATTATGATCATGTTAAATTAAAATAAAAGTAACAAGCCGGGGTATTAAGGGAAAGATTTAAGTAATGGTCAATATAGAAGAGCGTACTCGGACGGGGGCTCGTGGTTTTCCGATGCAAGTTGCAAGTTTGCAAACTATATGTTTATATGTTTCACGCTACATGTTTACACTATGTTTGACTCGATATGTTTCACGTTAGATTTTTGCACGTTTCTCGATACAAGATACAATTGATATGTTTTTCCCGAGTACGTGACCTATAAAATCTACCACTAAGTCTAAATGCAACTGATTGTAAGTAGCAACCATGTAACAAAAAGATGGATGCATGAAGTACTACCTAGATAGAATCAAACATTAGACATAAGATTAACACGTGCACTTGCATGATCAAATTATATGTTACATGTTCATGTTGACTTGATATTTGTTTACTTGATTACTTGTTTACATGCCATTGTTCTATAATGCCTTGTTCATAATCATGTTTACATATTGCATTTCCCCTCTTTCATGACTCGATTCCTTGCTCTTTTCCTGTTTTTGTTTTGTTTTGTTTTGTATCTGTTCCCCTAGCTTGTACCACTTGCGGCCCGTGACTTGTATTAACAGGCATCTCCTTGTTTTCTTTTCCTCTTCTTTTTGCAATAATGTACTTGCAGGCCCGAATAGAGAGTTACCAGAAGGTGTCACCAATCAAGTGTTTTAGCCTTATTGTCTATCATGTTATCTTTAGTTTATGTTTTATTTCATGCAACTCTTTATTGTAATCCGAGCTTGTTTGACCCGTAACTATTTGTATTTCCCAGTTGTTGGTTATGTTATGGACTATGTCATGAACTTTCATTATTATATTGAGATTTTATATGCCTGCGTGGTTTATTTTGTTATCTTGTTGTTGAGTTGCCTGCACAGCTTATGAATGGTGTATTCGCACCATTCGCTAGGCCTCAGTCATGTCCCCGTATTTCCGTATTTTGGGAAGTGGGGCGCGACCTGCGGCTGCTGAACTTGCTGGTCGAGTTGAAGAGGTTCATCATCGAGTGGAGGAGGAGGAGGAAGAGGAGTGGCTCTGCGGCTGGATGTAGCGCCCCGATTTCCAATACTGGGAAAACCGAGAAACGAGCCAAGACCTTTTCTTCAATTAGTCACAATACACAGAAATACAGGAGAATTTAAAACTTTTTATTCAACACCCAATGTATTACAAATCTGAATATTATACAACCATAATACTTTACAATAGAGTTACAATATTACCTTCACATTCCCGAGTATTACAACCTTCAACATCTTACATCAGAGTACAAGGAATGAAGAACAACACTTGGTAACTCTCACTTGAGTACTACTCAACTAATAGATAATCAACACACATATTACAGCGGAACTAAATATGACATTGACTCCTTGCCTTCCTTGCCTTGAGTCCTCCTGAATCTCGCTCTTGTACTTCGGCGATCCAGTACCTATGGAAGTGGGGACGTCAGTATTCACTGACGATTAAAGGATGATAACAAAGCAGCGAATCTCCCAAACAACATACAAAACATGGCAATGGTGTTGGTATAGTTTAAGTGTTCGTGAGTGCTATGACTAGACTCTAATGCGATATTTAACTAGAACTAGGATGCTCCTATTCTAATGTCAGCAAGTCTCCGAAGCAACATGCAGCACATACTACATGCGACCCTTCTCAAGCCGTCTCTCCATATATAGGGATTTGAACCCTGCGTTATGAATTCTAATTGTACACAACCTGTTCCTGACAGATACAACGTGACTGATGAGGTTGCAGACGTAGTCAAGTCCCACTAATGCAGTCCACCAGTGGTGTCCATGTTTGCCACTGCTACCCGGCTAACCGGACCTCACTCAAAACTAGACGAACCCAATGTATCGGGCGTCATTCCAAAATCCAAAATCCTAGGGTCTCGCAAGCGCAGGGTAGCGCGAAGCCTACCCTGTGGCACCCCTGGGGTCTCGCAAGCGCAGGACTGCCCAATGCATCCTGTGGCACCTCAAGCCACGGTACTTCAGGAATTAACAGCGCGAGATACGCAACCCGTGCTCCTAACTTGTGAGACGGCACCGTACGTATCCCTTTGACAGGAAGGTGCAACCCAATAGCACCACCTATGATCTGCCTCAAGGGACGAGTTAGTCGTAAGGTGCCCCCTACAACCGACTCCTCTCTCCCGGCAAAGGGTTTAAGCAATGATCTTTATAAGTCACTACCCTAATAATGTCCCTAACCCTGAACACTCCTAGGGAGGGCAATATTATAACCACAACATGTTAGGCCTTAATTTAGACTTCGCAAGACAACTCTACTAGGCTGCTCAACCTAGACTTACCAGAACCCTTCAGGATCCGGTTCGTGGCTTATCGATCCAAGACCTCGGCAATGCGAATATATATGCATGCCACTACCCTGAACTTTGATTCCGTCTATACTCCGGTTCTCGATCAACCTACACAGGTTAAGATCAAATGGTACCCGAGGTGTGACTTCTCCACAGTTCCTTAAGGTAAGAAAACACATGTCCTGATGGTCGATAGCCCTAGGGTAGTAATATTACCCTAGATGAGCACAACAACTGTGTACTAGCTAATAAGCTACACACGGTAACTAACCACATACGAGCCAATACCCTACGTATGATGACAACGTATATACCAGCCAAATAAGCCGCGTATGAGACCAACAGCTACGCACGGGCCGGTCGAGCCGCGTACAAGACAACAACCTACATACGAGCTAAATAACTTCGTATGAGACCCACAGCTACATACGGGCCAGTCGAGCTACATATGAGCACAACCATATGTAACGCCCCGAATCCCAAAACACTGAATTCGAGATGTTCTACAGGATCTTTTCGCTTTCTTTGAGTACAATTTTACAAAGAAATTCAAACTTTTCTTTTACATCTGAGTTTACATCATTCATTACATTTACTTTTGCACAGCGGAAGTAAAAATATACAACATTTACATAAAGGTACAACAACATGATAACATCTTTATGCATCCATTCCTCTTTACATGTAATTCATCCTGCATACAAAACTGTGGGTACGTCAGTTTATTCAACCGACGATAATTATACATGGCCATCCTCTCTATGCCAGAAAGAGTATAACGAATCTCATTTCGTAACAAATCACAAACTTGTTCATAATAAGAATATAAATCAAAAGGGAACTCTTAATGATGTCGTGTCGTGATTGTGCACTTAATTCTTAATGCAATTATTTAATTTACATGACACTAATGCGCACTTGTTCGAATTCTATGCATCCCATACTACATAGGTCCGAGGGCAAGCCTCTTAGTCGTTCTTCATTTTTTTAGGGTTCAATCCCTCGCCATGATTTACTCTACTTCTGTAATTACGGTGAGTATCCTAAATGGTCTATGAGAACAAGCTCGTGCACTGGACCCTGGAGGGGAACCCCACGCCATGTCTTGACTCATCAAGCATGCATTCTGTGGTAATTCAAGCCTCCTCCCTGAACACGATCCTCTTGCAGTCACCGAACATCCCACAAGCGTGACTAGAGTCCGATCATTCTGAGTTGCGCCCGCGCCATGTCTTGACTCATCAAGCATGCATTCTGCGGCTCACACACCCGCACCGTAAACTCTAGTTCTCATACTTATGTTTTTCTCTCACTTTCATCACCTCCTCACTATGAACTAAAATCATTAGAATCATGAATAAAAATCAAAGCTCCAGAGTTAGCCTCTCCACCAATCCGGACTTATCATTTCATTTATACATGACCAACCTTGGTCTTCTTTTCAATATCATTTCATTTCACTGCCGGGGGAGACTTAGCTACTCTTTTGTTCAATTTCCAATTCACAATTTCCAATTGAGCACTCTCAGCTCATAATTCATTTTAGAGTCTCACAAACTTTCTTATCATGATCTTAACCTTTCATGTTCATTTAATTCTCAATTCCCATCAATGATTCATTTCATATAAATCCATACAGTCATAAAAAGAGTTCATAGACTTCAATCATAAAGTTCACAACTTCCAACAGCAATAAATAAAATGAAATCTCATACATATCAAAGTCCACTCTGTACAGTCGACTTGGAAGGACACCAGTCGACTCATACAGTCAATACAAGTTCATCATAATTACTCAGGAGAGTCGACTGCTGCACACGACCAGTGTAATACCCCTGTTTGGAGCGAACAGTCGACTGGTTGGTATAGCAGTCGACTGGTCGGCTCGAAATTTGAGATTGAGATTGAGATTTGAGAAATTTAGTCCCACATGGGAGGTTTGATGTGATAATTTGAGTATAAATACTATTAGCCAATGATCAAGAGTCACCAATCCGGTTAACCACCTTTTGAGAGGCAGCCTGTGGTGGGCAGTTGTACTACATAGTATTTATAATTTGTCTGAGTTTTGGGGCGGGGCATTACAAATGGTATCAGAGCCGACTTTCGACCCCGGGTGTAGGAGAGGCCTACGATCTGCGGTGCTGAGAGTCATTGATCTCCGGGATCGGTGTTGAGTGTGTTATCCGATCTGCGGTGTTGAGAGTGACTGATCTTCGGGATAAGGGACTATACTACATCGGCTGAAAAGGGCGGTCCTACACTTGATGTGTGCCCTGTACTCAGTGAGGACGCTGATCCCTAAGGGGGGGTGTATGTAATACCCCTGTTTGGAGCGAACAGTCGACTAGTTGGTATAGCAGTCGACTGGTCGGCTCGAAATTTGAGATTGAGATTGAGATTTGAGAAATTAAGTCCCACATGGGAGGTTTGATGTGATAATTTGAGTATAAATACTATTAGCCAATTGATGTGTCGAATTTATATGCAAATATTTGTACTCATTTACCTATTAAAATGACTTGTTTTCGCTGATATTGTCTATAATTCATCTTATTTCTATATGATTTCATTTAATTAATTATTTTTGAAGAAATAATATTTTTGATGCAAAAAGTAAAGAATTGTGAAAAAAATCAACAAACAAAGTAAAATAATTGATTTATCATCTTTTTATTGTTTTGTTGACTTAAAAGTGTGACAAATAAATTGTAAAAGGATTTTTATACGCTAATATGATTTATAGTTAGTTTAATTAATTTTAAACTAATTTAATTTATTTTATTTAAAAATCCTAATTTCAGGTATTATTTTATGTATGCAACAGCACGTGGTTGGCAGAAAAGAAAAGAAATAAAGTTCAGATGAAATAAAGAAAAAGAGTGGGGTTTTCTGCAAAAAGTACAAACCCTAACTCCTTCCCGTTCTCTATAAATACAAAGAAAAGAAGAGAGAAGAAGGTAAGAGGTGACGGCTACAACTACAAAAATATATTAAATAAAGAAAAGTCAGAGAGAGAGAGAGAGACACGGAGCACTGTGCGGGCAGTAGGATTGCTTCTTCTCCAGTTGCGGTTTTCGAAGTGCACCCGACAGCTGCGACTTGGACCCTGGCGCGTGAGACGTGACTGGCATCTTTTTCTTCTTCTCTCTCTTGCTGTGGTCTCAGAACAAAAGAAGCCGAAGGCTTGTGCAGTGGCGACGTCATCAACGAAGCAGCAGGGTGTGCTGCGTAGTGGACGCTGACGTGGCGACTGCGTGGGACCCAGACGCGACGTGACAGCGCTGACGGGTTGACACGCTGACGTGGCAGGCGCTCTGACTTCGACGCTGTCATCAAAGCTTCTTGGGTTCGGAAGTTTTGAAACTGGGTTTGGATTATTATTTTTTTTTATATTATTATTTTGTGTATCTCATGTTCTTCTCCAGATATTTTTAGATGCAATCCTAAACGAACATGAACTGAATTTATTATTGTTCTAGAGGCTAAGATGTAGCCGAGTTTTGAACACAGATTTTTATTCCTTGTTATTACTCTATTTTTCCTGATTGTGTGTTAATTTTTATTATTTATGCGTACAACATGGTGGATAGACATTTGTATGATTTTTCAAATCACAAAGAGACCGAACAGGTTATTTGTGGTTAATAAAAATTAAGACCGTATATTGGAGGACGTGACCGTTAAGAAATCCAATTTCTCAATTAATAATTTGGTGGATAGACGAATGATTAATTGAGAATAATTTTTAGACTACGTTGATAGAGTGGTTAATATCTTTAGGATTTTGGTCGACAATTGGGAAAGATAATATTTTTATTTATAAGGAATAATAATTTGTGTGTGTGTGATAAACGAGGTGAACCAAGAGCCCTAGAACTAATTTTACCATTAAACAAAGTACAAGGGCTTCATAGTTTCACAGCCCTCTCCCTCTTCACCAATTTAGTTAGATTTAGTTAGATTAATTTAATTTAGTTATTTTATCCATATAAAATTCGACCTTCCAAATAGTGATTCATCTAGCGATATCGGTACTCAGTAAAATATCTAGTCCCTGTGGGTTCGACACTCTACTCATCTATCGATATTACTTGTGCGATTTTGTACACTTGCAAATATCAACATCAAGTTTTTGGCGCCGTTGCCGGGGACTAGTTATTCTTTTATTGATATTGAAAATTGCTAGATTATTGCTAATTTGGATCTTTTGTAATTATTTTTATATTATTATCACTTTACATCTTTATTTTCTTTTGACTAACTCTAACTTTTTTTTATATTTTTATTATTTTAGTTTTTTTAGTTTTTCTATTTTTTTTTTTTTCTTTTGATACTTATATTTCAGGACATACACGTACATTATCATGGCGAACGATGAGAACAGGCCTTTGAGAGACTATGCTATGCCCTCAATTTATGAGTCAAGCATAAAGAAGCCGATTATTGAAGCTAACAATTTTGAAATTAAACCGGCGATGATTCTAATGATTCAACAGACTATTCAATTTTGGGGACTACCACACGAGGATCCTTACGCTCACATTGCAGATTTTCTAGAAATTTGTGACACTTTCAAGTACAATGGAGTATCAGATGATGCCATTAGACTGAGACTCTTTTCTTTTTCCCTACGAGATAAGGCAAAGGCTTGGCTACATTACCTACCACCCGGTAGTATTACTACTTGGGAGGGACTTGCACAAAAGTTTCTAGCCAAGTATTTTCCACCAGCAAAGACCGCAAGGCTAAGAAACGATATTTGCACATTTACTCAATTAGAGACCGAGTCTTTGTATGATGCATGGGAAAGGTTTAAAGAGTTATTGAGAAAGTGTCCTCATCATGAACTACCAAAATGGCTGCAAATGCAAACATTCTATAATGGTTTGGGAGTTACACATAGATCTATGGTTGACGCAGCAGCAGGTGGTGCACTGATGAGCAAAACTTACCAAGCAGCCTATGATCTTTTAGAGGAAATGGCATCAAATCATTACCAGTGGTCTTCAGAGAGAGCAATGCCAAGAAAAGTGGCTGGAATTTTTGAACTTGATCCTTTTTCTACTTTAAATGCAAAAAATGATATTTTATATGAACAAGTAGAAAATATGAATTTTAATGTTTTTCAATCTAATATGATTTGTGATCTTTGTGCAGGAAATCATGCAAGTTCAGATTGTCAAGTGGGGAACTCTTTTGCTCCATCAAATGCAGAACATGAAAATTTTGTGTCAAACTTTCAAATGCAAAACAATCATTATGCAAACACATACAATTCAGAATGGAGAAACACCCCCAATTATCCATGGAACTACAATCAAGGAGCAGTTTTACCACCTCAAATTTTTTCACAGGAAGAAAAGAAGCCGACACTTGAAGACATGTTTATGCACTACATGCAAAAGACAGATTTGGCACTCCAAGATATTACAAATTCAACTTCGGCTTCCATTCACAATCTTGAGGTACAAATTAGTCAATTTTTAAATATTATTAATGATAAAACTGCAGGAACATTGCAAAGCAACACAGTTGTCAATCCCAATGAGCATGTCGAGGCTATAACATTAGGAAGCGGGAGGACAATTGAACAACCACAAGAAAAAAATGGCGAACAGAATGTGGTTGAAAGGCAAAGTGAGATTGAACAAAGTGTGGAGGAACAAATTCAGCATGAGCAAGTAATGTATGATATTTTTAATTCTACAAATATTCCTCCTGAAGAACAGTCATCTATTCAAGTAAGTGAAACTCATTTAATTGTGGGCGAGAAACATAAGGCTAAATTTGAAAAATTACTTATAGAAGTATGTCCAACAAATTCAACAAATTTTGAACCCGTCAAAGAAAATATTTTTGAACATGTTATGTATTTGGATACTGAACCTTCTATTTATTCATTTTTGCAGCATAAATTCAATGAGGTGGGGGAATCAAAGACATCATCATCTAAAAGGAAACGCCTCAAATTGGAACTTGAACCTGATCCACATCAGAAAAGAAAAATTAGAAAAGATGTGTTAATGTTGTTGGATCTTGGCGTGACTTAACCATCTCACCCCCATGTCTGGCTGAAGACTTAAAACTTAGCGCTTCTTGGGAGGCAACCCATGTTTTCTTTTATTGCATTTAGTTTTGATTTACCTTTTATTTTATTTTATTTTGATTTTTAATTTTATCTTGTAGGATTGCACAAATTTTGAAAGTCGCCGAGCGGAGCTGTTTTGAACACCTTCATTGATGGCTGTTTTTGAGCAGTATGAAGTCAGAATCTGGAAAACTGATTCAAAGAGAAGTTGTAGACAATTGTCTTAGCTCTCCAGCAAAAAAAAATTTCAGCCCATTTCGACATCTACAGCTCCAGATATCGCCAAAATACTGAACGTCGCGCGTGCAGAAATTTAAAGACGAATCAGGGGAGATATTCTAAACTTTTTGCATTCTTTTTGTTTTTCTTTTTCTTTCCCATTGAGGACAATGTGATATTTAAGTTTGGGGGGAAGGTTTACAAATTTATTTTTATTTTTATTATTTTTGAAAAAGAAAAACAAAACAAAAGGATTATAATTGGGCTCACCATTACACTTTTGAGTTCTTTATGGTGATAAGCATAAAAGACAATTTTTTTTGGTATAAACAATTTTTTTTATAAAGCAATATTAAGCATACTTATTTACTTTAGGATTATTGAGTTTCAAAATTCCTTACAAAATTGTGTGGGTCATGCTATTATACATAAAAGACAAATGTGATGCTTTTTCTTGTGATTATCCCCTTTAATCTAGTCCTAAACAGAGTTTAAGTAAATAGAGTAATAATGAAAGAAAAAAAAAAATTTATCAATAAAGTCAATCTACTCCAATGTTTTGAGTTGCTTAGTAACTAGGGGTATTCATCACAAATGTCTACACTTACGCAGAACAGCAACTTGAAATATGAGTATGCAAAGCACTTTAAGCTTGTGACTTGTTGAGTAACCGGGTGAATTCATCACAAATGATTTGCATTCGCGTAAAAAGGCAAGTGACGACTTAAAGAAGAGATAAAAAAATAAAAATAAAAAAAAAACTCTAGTTTACTACTCGGTGTGTAGTAGAGAGAATGGATAATCACAGATTGAGTTGTTGCATAATATAATTACATTAATTGCATGACAAATGCGATTGGGTTGGGAATTATGAATAAATAATTGCACTGGAGAAAGTGGGTATGCTTAGGTTGACTTTATTTGCAATTGTTTATATTTTTAATTGAAATTTTGATGCTTACATGATAAGATCTCTTGGTATGATGGGTTGAGTTTATTATTATTATTCCCTTGTTTATTATTCTATTTTTTGCTCGAGGACAAGCAAAATCTTAAGTTTGGGGGTATTTGATGTGTCGAATTTATATGCAAATATTTGTACTCATTTACCTATTAAAATGACTTGTTTTCGCTGATATTGTCTATAATTCATCTTATTTCTATATGATTTCATTTAATTAATTATTTTTGAAGAAATAATATTTTTGATGCAAAAAGTAAAGAATTGTGGAAAAAATCAACAAACAAAGTAAAATAATTGATTTATCATCTTTTTATTGTTTTGTTGACTTAAAAGTGTGACAAATAAATTGTAAAAGGATTTTTATACGCTAATATGATTTATAGTTAGTTTAATTAATTTTAAACTAATTTAATTTATTTTATTTAAAAATCCTAATTTCAGGTATTATTTTATGTATGCAGCAGCACGTGGTTGGCAGAAAAGAAAAGAAATAAAGTTCAGATGAAATAAAGAAAAAGAGTGGGGTTTTCTGCAAAAAGTACAAACCCTAACTCCTTCCCGTTCTCTATAAATACAAAGAAAAGAAGAGAGAAGAAGGTAAGAGGTGACGGCTACAACTACAAAAATATATTAAATAAAGAAAAGTCAGAGAGAGAGAGAGAGACACGGAGCACTGTGCGGGCAGTAGGATTGCTTCTTCTCCAGTTGCAGTTTTCGAAGTGCACCCGACAGCTGCGACTTGGACCCTGGCGCGTGAGACGTGACTGGCATCTTTTTCTTCTTCTCTCTCTTGCTGTGGTCTCAGAACAAAAGAAGCCGAAGGCTTGTGCAGTGGCGACGTCATCAACGAAGCAGCAGGGTGTGCTGCGTAGTGGACGCTGACGTGGCGACTGCGTGGGACCCAGACGCGACGTGACAGCGCTGACGGGTTGACACGCTGACGTGGCAGGCGCTCTGACTTCGACGCTGTCATCAAAGCTTCTTGGGTTCAGAAGTTTTGAAACTGGGTTTGGATTGTTATTTTTTTTTATATTATTATTTTGTGTATCTCATGTTCTTCTCCAGATATTTTTAGATGCAATCCTAAACGAACATGAACTGAATTTATTATTGTTCTAGAGGCTAAGATGTAGCCGAGTTTTGAACACAGATTTTTATTCCTTGTTATTACTCTATTTTTCCTGATTGTGTGTTAATTTTTATTATTTATGCGTACAACATGGTGGATAGACATTTGTATGATTTTTCAAATCACAAAGAGACCGAACAGGTTATTTGTGGTTAATAAAAATTAAGACCGTATATTGGAGGACGTGACCGTTAAGAAATCCAATTTCTCAATTAATAATTTGGTGGATAGACGAATGATTAATTGAGAATAATTTTTAGACTACGTTGATAGAGTGGTTAATATCTTTAGGATTTTGGTCGACAATTGGGAAAGATAATATTTTTATTTATAAGGAATAATAATTTGTGTGTGTGTGATAAACGAGGTGAACCAAGAGCCCTAGAACTAATTTTACCATTAAACAAAGTACAAGGGCTTCATAGTTTCACAGCCCTCTCCCTCTTCACCAATTTAGTTAGATTTAGTTAGATTAATTTAATTTAGTTATTTTATCCATATAAAATTCGACCTTCCAAATAGTGATTCATCTAGCGATATCGGTACTCAGTAAAATATCTAGTCCCTGTGGGTTCGACACTCTACTCATCTATCTATATTACTTGTGCGATTTTGTACACTTGCAAATATCAACATCACCAATGATCAAGAGTCACCAATCCGGTTAAGCACCTTTTGAGAGGCAGCCTGTGGTGGGCAGTTGTACTACATAGTATTTATAATTTGTCTGAGTTTTGGGGCGGGGCGTTACAACCAGTCAGCTGTCCCGCTACTTTTCATGTTCACAGAGTCATCCAAGTGACAGTCGACTATTCATCCACCAGTCATCTGTCCTGGGATTTTTAATAGCACATTTCTAAGTTCAGCTCAGTCGACTAGCCACACGCACTAAGTCGACTTGACAGTTTCATAATTCAAAAACAGGAATTATCTTTTCCACCGTTCTCACATGCACTTTCATCACAGCATACATACATTCATATTTTATAAACACCACACCTCTTACTTGTTCAGTAACATCGTAGCATGGAATTTCAAGTTACTAATATGTTCTTTTCTTTAAGAAAAATACTTTAAACATGCATTCACATTATTCATAACTTTCTTACAAAGATGAAGATATAAATCTCAAGTCATTATCCTAGGTCAACATAATGGAACATCTCATTTCATGGAATTGCCGAATAATCATACTTAAATCGATGCACCGGTCGGCTGAACACATTGTCAGTCGACTGCACCGACAATTCTTAGTTTCGTTAATCATTGCTAGTTCTTTTCATCCATTCACCTTCCCTCCATCATATGTGTCATAGGGAAAATGTAAACTTAGTAATCACACTATTACGTCTATTTGCACACATGTTTATTACCACATCATGAAAATAATTGTCTCGTACCAGTCGACTGGTTCATGCGACAGTCGACTGGACCGACTCTTTTGTTCTTATTATCAACAGCATGCTCAGGCAATTTCTAATACATTGAATTTACTTTTCATAACATGGTAGCAATTATATTAATCATGGTATAACTCCTACATTAAAATTCCTGAGAAACACCCACCTTATTTGACGAAGTAATCGAATCCAGCAAAGTTCCTCAATGCAGTGCAGCACTCCTTGCTCCTTGCTCCTTGTTCCACATCGAAGCCTTCAGAATGCTACTCGGTCCCCCACAGAACAACACACACATACACAACTTCCAAAAATACTTCTCTTGAAATAATAATCTAGTGTAAGAGAAATAGATAATGAGAGGGGTATTTATACATAAATTAGAGTGAGATGGAGGGTTAGGATGCACTAGGGAGTTGGAAGATCAAGGGCTAGGATGGACTAGGAAGTTGTGAAAACTACCCACACCTCATATTAACCGCCCATGATCTCACACCCACTCACCACAATCCGGCCAAAAGGTGTGCTCAATGCACGTGTACGTAGAGTGCACGTGCACACACAAACCACCCTACAAAATTTGTACATCAAAATACCCGATAAATAAAAAGAAAAGATGCTACACATACAAGTTGTAGAAAATAATAAAAGGGTTTAAATTCATGGGCTAAAATTAATTGGGCCAAAATAATTATTTTGTAGAAGAGATAAATAAATTAACACTTGGGCTTTAGGGAAAATCCTTTATAAAAACAATGCTTTTACTCATCATGTTGAAAATAATAGCCAACATATTACACGTGCATACCACGTGCAACAAAATAAATAATCTTCATATATTAGGAAAAATCGGGGTATTACATCACTCCCTCCTTAGAATAGTTCCGTCTCCGGAACTACAGCCAAGAGCGAGAAAACCGAAAATACAACACAACAATAAAAAGATACAAAGATACAAAGATACAATCAAGCAAAAAGCTCAGGATAGTCCTTCAACATCCTTTCCTCAGATTGCCAAGTAGCCTCTTCAACCAAGTGGTTTCTCCAGACTACTTTGACCATCGGTATCGTCTTATTCCTCAAGACTTTCTCTCGACGATCAACAATCTCGACAGGAGACTCGATGTAATTCAGGTCTAACTGCAAACCTTCCGGCACTTCAGGCAAATGATGACTCGGATCTGGAATATAACCTCTCAGCATAGACACATGGAAGACATTGTGCACCTGAGACAACTCTTTCGGTAATTCAAGCCGGTAAGCAGTTTTCCCGATCCTTTTCAATATCTTATATGGGCCTATAAACCTCGGGGCTAACTTCCCGCCTTTGCCAAAACGAACCACACCTTTGCTGGGCAATACCTTCAAAAAGACGAAGTGACCAACCTCAAACTCAAGGTCCCTTCTCCGGTTGTCTGCATAGCTTTTCTGCCTGCTATGAGCTTCCACCAACCTTTTCCTGATCAGATCAATCTTCTCAAAAGTTTGCTGTACAAGCTCAGGACCAAACAACTGACGCTCCCCAACTTCAAACCAACAAACAGGTGTTCTGCACTTCCTGCCATACAAAGCTTCGTACGGCGCCATCCCGATGCTAGCCTGAAAACTGTTGTTGTAGGCAAACTCTACCAAAGGTAAATGCCTTTCCTAACTGCCTCCGAAGTCTAGTATACAACACTGAAGCATATCCTCAAGAATACGGTTGACTCTCTCGGTCTGCCCATCGGTTTGTGGATGAAAAGCAGTGCTGAAATTTGTCTTGGTACCCAAAGCTGCCTGAAGACTCCTCCAGAAATGCGAAGTAAACCGCGCATCTCGATCAGACACAATAGTTGAGGGAACACCATGAAGTCTGACAATATCACCAACATACATCTCAGCCAACTTGTCCATCGAAGCAGTGAGTTTCATCGCCAAAAAGTGAGCAGACTTGGTCAGTCGATCGACTATAACCCAAATCGCATCATTGCCTTTAGGACTCTTAGGCAATCCCGTAATGAAATCCATACTGATGTTATCCCACTTCCATTCCGGAATAGGTAACGACTGTAATAGACCTCCGGGTCTCTGATTTTCGGCTTTGACTTGCTGACAAACCTCACACTTCGCGATAAAATCAGCCACATCCCGCTTCAAACCTGACCACCAGAAATGCTGTTTGATGTCTTTTTACATCTTAGTACTCCCAGGATGTACCGACAAAAGAGTAGCATGCGCCTCCTGAAGAATACTCTCTTTCAGGTCCGCTTGATTTGGAACGCACAGCCTATCTCCGAACCACAGCACTCCATCCCTGATTTGAAATCCGGGCAACTTGCCAGCACTAACCTGCTCCTTCATCTCCAAAACATCAGCATCAACCTCCTGACTTGCAATGATCTTTGTATTCAAAGTAGGCTGAAGCCTCAACTGAGCCAAAGATGCTCCCAATCCTTGCAAGACAACTTCAATACCTGCTCGGTCCAACTTGTTGTGCAAATCTAGATACCTAAATATATAGATAAACTAGACACAAATAAAAAACCTCGCAAGTGTACGAATCGTTTGAAGAAGCGTAGCGGCAAGCAAGGGTCGATCCCACAGAGATTGTAGACTTTAACTTACTAATCAATAAAAAGAATAAAAATCATAAAGAGTTGTTTTTGAAAGTCTAAAAGAAATAAAAAGATTAAACTAAAGTAAGAAGTGTTGAATCACAAATATCTCTTGAATAGTTGGGCTGTTGATCTCCACCAATAGTCAGTAATGCTCAGTTACCTTCTAAACTCACTTCTAATTACTCATGTTTGTTCTCTTTAAGGGCATGGTATCTACTCCTTAAAGTAATGTTTCCCTAAGCTAAGAATTAGGCATGGTATCTACTCTAATTCGTTTCTTTCCTTAAGTGTTTAGCATGGTATCTACTAAGTTGCACTTAAAGAAAACATAAGAACAGTGGAAACGAACAAACACTCAAAGTTCTAGAAATTGGTATCAGATCTAGATCCCTTAAGTTGATTGAACCAAGAACCCCTAAAGATTCCCTTGTTACAAGTTATGGGCACGAGATACGGGTCGTCTCAATATGCTCATATAACAGATTCAGATTTCTAACTCACAAACTTGATAATATCAGATTTTGTATGGCAGTCGACTGGCTGTCACCTTCAGTCGACTGCTCTTATAACTTCTGAACAAGTTTGACTGTTATAAATCTATATCAATTCAATTAGATTCAATCAATAAGTAAAATAGAAGGTTTTAGAAGAACATAGCATTACATAACTACGGTTTCAATCTACCCAACTATGAAATTAGTTCCACATAATAATACTTTTATTTCTTAACAAGTTCAAATACATGATCAACATAAAAGAATAGAGATGGAGAAAATAAACTAATGAAGTCCGGCAATAAGGTCGACTGGCTGTCACCCAGTCGACTGCCTTCGAATACTGGATCTCCTATCTCCTTCCTTGATGCCAATAGAATGATGCTCTGGTTTGAAGTCTTGATGTGGTTGTTGGTGGTGATGGATCAAGAGATGATGAATAATGCTTCTTTTCTCATATTTATAGAACACGGCTGTGAATTAGGGTTTTGCACTTTTTCAGGAAAGTCCTTCTTTGTTTGATTTGATGATTTATTTATTTCTCTTTTCTTCTTTCCTTCCTTATCTGTTCACCACGTGCTCTTGGAAATCCCCAGTCTCTAGATTTGATTTGTTATTCGCATAAAATCTGGATTCCAATAGATTTGAAATTAGATTTGGATGAATCTTCGAATATCTTATCTTTTGACTCTGCCGTTGATCAGTCGACTGGCTTTGAATATAAGTCGACTGTGTCGAGACTTCAGTAGTTTCATGACTCATCAGCCCAGTAGACTGTTGTGTAAACTTGATTCCCTCTGTCCAGTCGCCTGTAGGCATGATCAGTCGACTGATCTCTTCAGTTTCCTGTGTTTCATCCTTACAATCCTGGATTTGCTTTGTTTTGCTGTTATAGACTGTTTCCTATGGAAAAGAGAAAATAAGAGTTAAACACCACATATAGAGCTTTTAAATGTACATTTACATTAAGATTATTGCTTCTAAATGTGAATAATAATGTGTTCATCACAACTCCTCAATCAAATGCTTCTGAGTTGTAATCAAACTGGCCAAACTGCTCTTGCGACTAAGTGCATCAGCAACAACATTAGCTTTTCCAGGATGATACTTGATCTCAGGTCGCATATCCTCGAGCACTTCCAACCACCTCCGCTGCCTCAGATTGAGATCTCTCTGCTGATATATATACTTCAAGCTCTTGTGATCTGTGTACATATTCAACTTCTCACCGTACACATAGTGCCTCCATTGCTTCAAAGCAAAGATAATCGCAGCCAACTCCAGATCATGAGTCGAGTAATTCTTCTCATGCGGTCGTAGTTGCCTAGACCCATAAGCGATTACTCTACCTTCTTGCATTAAGACACAACCAAGCCCACGATGTGAAGCATCACTATAAACATCATACTCAATACCTGCTCTAGGCAAAGCCAAAATAGGTGCAGTAGTCAGCTTCTCTTTCAACTCCTGAAAGCTTGTCTCACATTGCTCAGTCCACTTGAAGTTCACATTCTTCTTGGTCAGTCCAGTAAGCGGTACAGCTATCTGAGCATAACCTTGAATGAATCTCCTGTAGTATCCAGTCATTCCAAGAAAGCTTCTGACTTCCTTCACTGTAGTAGGCCTAGCCCAATCTCTCACTGCCTCTATCTTCTGAGGGTCAGTTGTCACTCCCTCCTTAGAAAGGATGTGACCTAGGAATGCCACTTCAGATTTCCAGAAATCACACTTGGATAACTTGGCATACAACCCCTACTCTTCCAGCTTCTGCAAAACTGCTGCCAAATGCTCGGTGTGCTCCTCCTCTGACTTTAAGTACATGAGAATATCGTCGATAAACACCACGACGAAAGAATCAATAAACGGCCTCAGAACTCTGTTCATCAAGTCCATGAAGATGGCGGGTGCATTCGTCACTCCGAATGGCATAACTAAGAATTCGTAATGCCCATGCCGAGTTCTAAATGCAGTTTTGTGCACATCTTCAGCTTCCACTCGCACTTGGTGGTAACCTGATCGAAGATCTATTTTGGAGAATACAACTGCTCCTTGTAGACGATCGAACAAGTCATCAATTCGAGGAATAGGATACTTATTCTGAACAGTGACCTTATTCAGCTCCCGGTAATCGATACACATTCTCATCGATCCATCCTTCTTCTTTACCAAAAGCACTGGTGCTCCCCAAGGTGACGCACTAGGTTGAATAAAGCCTTTCTCCAACAGTTCCTCAATCTGCCGTTTCACCTCATCCTGTTCCACTGGAGCCATCCTATACGGTGCCTTAGAAATGGGTGCACTTCCCGGTTGAACAGTGATGCTGAACTCTACATCACGATGCGGGGGTAACCCAGGAAAATCTTCCAAGAACACAGTCGGATAGTCCTGAACCACAGGAATCCCTTGCACTTCCACAGGAGTCTCTTCCTTGCGGATAGTTGCCACCAGCTTAGAACACTTCTTCTTCCCTTGGAAATTGACTTCAGGTCCACCTGGAGCCTTCACTGTTACGGTCTTGGTCTTGCACTCGATGCTTGCACTGTACACCGACATCCAATCAATGCCAATGATAACATCGACTCCCAAGATAGTCAGCTCGATCAGATCAATGCCAAAGATTCGATCTCCAATCACTATCTCGCAATCAGCATAATACCGATCAGTGGTCAAAGTTTCCCCTGATGGAGTAGCTACTGCTAAGATCTTGCCTGGAAAAATCTTCAGTTCAACTCCCAACACTTTAGCAAATCTAGGACACACAAAAGTATGAGAGGATCCAGTATCGAACAATACAACAGCTTTCTTTCCATTAAGATAGAGTTCGCCTGTTACATAATACACACCATTACATAACAGTTTCACAATATAATCGGGAAGAAGAAATGACAAAACCACTAAACACCAGCCCTCGTACCAGAGATGACCTGATCTGCCTCATTAGCATCAGCTTCCGTCAAGGCAAACACTCGCCCTGATTGGTACGGCCTCTTCCCAGTCTACTGTATTGGCACATTGTGATTGCCAGCCCGTGGTTTGAGACATTGAGATTGGTAATGTCCCACTTCCCCACAGTTGTAACAGGTGACTGCAGAAGGTCTCCCCACATTGTTTCCAGGTCCTCCAGCTACACTGATAGCGTTCGCCCCTGTCGGTTTGAACCTCTGTGCAGATGGTTGCCCCTTGAAACTCCCCGATTGTGCAGGCCTCTTCCCGGACTGCCAGTTGTTCCTCCGGTTCTGAACAACATGGAACTGCTCCATATCCGCCTCCGTTGCTGCCGCCCTCTTCATCATCTTATCAAATTGCCTGATACCAAGGGGTATCATCCGGGATCTCAAGCTTGGCCTCAACCCATGCTCGAACTTGCGAGCCTTCTTCGCCTCATCTATCACCAGTTCTGGAGCATACCTGGAGAGCTGAGTAAACTTAGTCTCACACTCCCTCACTGACATGCTGCCTTGCTGAAGTGACAGAAATTCCATTGCCTTCTTCTCCTGGACGTCGGAGGGGAAATAGTGACTGCGGAATTCTTCCAGAAATTCCTCCCAGCCGAGCAACATGCCTCCCATGGTCCTCTTCATCGACTGCCACCAAATAGCCGCATCCTTTTCCAACTGCAAAGTCGCCAACTTGACCTTGCTGCCTTCCGGTGTCTCCAACACCTCGAAGATCGTCTCCACTTGCCGAATCCAGTTGTCAGCCGCATCTGGGTCGGACTTTCCCTCAAACACTGGTGGTTTCATTCTCTTGAACGATTCCACTAGCTTAATCGCCTCGGGTACTGGATTCACCGGCCCCCTTCCTTGGTTCACAGCCACTGCATTCAGCGTCTGGTAAACCCTTGCAAGTTCGGTCTCCAGATCCAAACCTTCCCCATTCCTAGCTCCTCTTCTAGACATATTCTGATGCAAAAAATCTATTAAATTCGAAGTATATGACAAGAATTTAAACCAACTTGCATTTCATTGAATTCCAAAGTTTATGCATTCAAATTAAAAACATTTTTGACATCAGAAATGAAGAAAATAGAAGCTACAACAATCTAACTCCTACGGGTCCTCTTCGCTGCTCGAAGTTCTTCCCGTAGTTCATCCACTTCATCTTTCAGCACATCAGTCAGGTTCTTCCTCTTCTCGAGCTCCCAAACCCGATGACTGAGAACAGAAAAGTCGTCCTTCTGCTTCGCCAGCTGAGCCTCCAACAATCCGACTCTCTCTCGCAGTGTCTCTACCTGCCTCTGAAGAGAAGTCACAAGACCACTTTGAACTGGTTCTTCGTCTTCGTCAGAAGAAGAGTCATCAGATGAATCCGGAGGTGGGGTGATCTCTCGAGATTCAGGCCATTCTTCACCGTCAGAATCTGCTTGCCCAGGATAGTACTCGTCCTCGGAATCTGCCTGTCCAGGATGGTACTCTTCCTCAATAATATGCCAGTCGTCTCCTCCAGCAAGGTCGAAGTGATCAGCCATCTTAGGAATAGAGAGGAAGAAGCATAAATCTTAGAGCAACACAAATGTAAGTCACTTACATTTAAATCTCTAGACTCAAACACACACTCTAATGTCCACATCTAGGGTGTCGTTCCCTATAAATTTGTACAAGTGTGGAAAGCGTAGAAAGCGTGGCTCTGATACCACTCTGTAACGCCCCGAATCCCAAAACACTGAATTCGAGATGTTCTACAGGATCTTTTCGCTTTCTTTGAGTACAATTTTACAAGGAAATTCAAACTTTTCTCTTACATCAGAGTTTACATCATTCATTACATTTACTTTTGCACAGCAGAAGTAAAAATATACAACATTTACATAAAGGTACAACTACATGATAACATCTTTATACATCCATTCCTCTTTACATGTAATTCATCCTGCATACAAAATTGTGGGTACGTCAGTTTATTCAACCGACGATAATTATACATGGCCATCCTCTCTATGCCAGAAACAGTATAACGAATCTCATTTCTTAACAAATCACAAACTTGTTCATAATAAGAATATAAATCAAAAGGGAACTCTTAATGATGTCGTGTCGTGATTGTGTACTTAATTCTTAATGCAATTATTTAATTTACATGACACTAATGCGCACTTGTTCGAATTCTATGCATCCCATACTACATAGGTCCGAGGGCAAGCCTCTTAGTCGTTCTTCATTTTTGTAGGGTTCAATCCCTCGCCATGATTTACTCTACTTCTGTAATTACGGTGAGTATCCTAAATGGTCTATGAGTACAAGCTCGTGCACTGGACCCTGGAGGGGAACCCCACGCCATGTCTTGACTCATCAAGCATGCATTCTGTGGCAATTCAAACCTCCTCCCTGAACACGATCCTCTTGCAGTCACCAAACATCCCACAAGCATGGCTAGAGTCCGATCATTCTGAGTTGCGCCCACGCCATGTCTTGACTCATCAAGCATGCATTCTGCGGCTCACACACCCGCACCGTAAACTCTAGTTCTCATACTTATGTTTTTCTCTCACTTTCATCACCTCCTCACTATGAACTAAAATCATTAGAATCATGAATAAAAATCAAAGCTCTAGAGTTAGCCTCTCCACCAAACCGGACTTATCATTTCATTTATACATGACCAACCTTGGTCTTCTTTTCAATATCATTTCATTTCACTGCCGGGGGAGACTTAGCTACTCTTTTGTTTAATTTCCAATTCACAATTTCCAATTGAGCACTCTCAGCTCATAATTCATTTTAGAGTCTCACAGACTTTCTTATCATGATCTTAACCTTTCATGTTCATTTATTTCTCAATTCCCATCTATGATTCATTTCATATAAATCCATACAGTCATAAAAAGAGTTCATAGACTTCAATCATAAAGTTCACAACTTCCAACAGCAATAAATAAAATGAAATCTCATACATATCAAAGTCCACTCTGTACAGTCGACTTGGAAGGACATCAGTCGACTCATACAGTCAATACAAGTTCATCATAATTACTCGGGAGAGTCGACTGCTGTACACGACCAGTCGGTTGTCCCGCAACTTTTCATGTTCACAGAGTCATCTAAGTGACAGTCGACTATTCATCCACCAGTCGTCTGTCCTGGGATTTTTAATAGCACATTTCTAAGTTCAGCTCAGTCGACTAGCCACACGCACTAAGTCGACTGGACAGTTTCATAATTCAAAACAGGAATTATCTTTTCCACCGTTCTCACATGCACTTTCATCACAGCATACATACATTCATATTTTATAAACACCACACCTCTTACTTGTTCAGTAACATCGTAGCATGGAATTTCAAGTTACTAATATGTTCTTTTCTTTAAGAAAAATACTTTAAACATGCATTCACACTATTCATAACTTTCTTACGAAGATGAAGATATAAATCTCAAGTCATTATCCTAGGTCAACATAATGGAACATCTCATTTCATGGAATTGCCGAATAATCATACTTAAATCGATGCACCAGTCGGCTGAACACATTGTCAGTCGACTGCACCGACAATTCTTAGTTTTGTTAATCATTGCTAGTTCTTTTCATCCATTCACCTTCCCTCCATCATATGTGTCATAGGGAAAATATAAACTTAGTAATCACACTATTATGTCTATTTGCACACATGTTTATTACCACATCATGAAAATAATTGTCTCGTACCAGTCGACTGGTTCATGCGACAGTCGACTGTACCGACTCTTTTGTTCTTATTATCAACAGCATGCTCGGGCAATTTCTAATACATTGAATTTACTTTTCCTAACATGGTAGCAATTATATTAATCATGGTATAACTCCTACATTAGAAGTCCTGAGAAACACCCACCTTATTTGACGAAGTAATCGAATCCAGCAAAGTTCCTCAATGCAGTGCAGCACTCCTTGCTCCTTGCTCCTTGTTCCACATCGAAGCCTTCAGAATGCTACTCGGTCCCCCACAGAACAACACACACATACACAACTTCCAAAAATACTTCTCTTGAAATAATAATCTAGTGTAAGAGAAATAGATAATGAGAGGGGTATTTATACATAAATTAGAGTGAGATGGAGGGTTAGGATGCACTAGGGAGTTGGAAGATCAAGGGCTAGGATGGACTAGGAAGTTGTGAAAACTACCCACACCTCATATTAACCGCCCATGATCTCACACCCACTCACCACAATCCGGCCAAAAGGTGTGCTCAATGCACGTGTACGTAGAGTGCACGTGCACACACAAACCACCCTACAAAATTTGTACATCAAAATACCCGATAAATAAAAAGAAAAGATGCTACACGTACAAGTTGTAGAAAATAATAAAAGAGTTTAAATTCATGGGCTAAAATTAATTGGGCCAAAATAATTATTTTGTAGAAGAGATAAATAAATTAACACTTGGGCTTTAGGGAAAATCCTTTATAAAAACAATGCTCTTACTCATCATGTTGAAAATAATAGCCAACATATTACACGTGCATACCACGTGCAACAAAATAAATAATCTTCATATATTAGGAAAAATCGGGGTATTACACCATATGCAAACAACCATACAGGTAATCAACCTAGAAGCAACCAAACGTGCTTACTAGCAAACTTGATCTTCTATTATTAGAAGCAACAGAAGAATCTACTAATAGTCTATGATCGGTATTCTACCAATGAAAAACCGAAGGCGACTTAACAACCTTTATCAAACTAACTAACACGAGTGATCTTCCCGATCCTTATTACCCCTACGGATGAGGAATGTCCCCATGATAGGGTCTAATTCTAATTTGAACCTCACGCACTAGAACTCACGGTTTCCTTTCAAACGAACTAGAACAACATAGAACCTACGTTCGTTCAATATTCCACTAGGATGCTACACTATACTCTTCAGGCATGTGTGGGCTCCCTACTAATATTAACTACAACAAGGTAGTCGTCATTACAATTTCAACATGATTCTTTCCCTATTACTTCAACCTATAGCACTTTAAGCATGGCATACAATTGCAAGCATCTACCTACGACAATCTAATTATGGCACATAACATAACCACCCACCACAATAATCCTAAGTACGAGTATGATTTAAGCATGTGCTTATGTCAAGCTTAAGCATGAAAATCACTATGATCTAAATATGAAGTCTACTATAGTCAGCATAAGTTACAACTTGAGCATGAATACTTACTACTTAGAGTATGTATCTCTACTACCACCTTAAGCATGGATCGTCCTTACTTAACATGATTAATCATCACAACCCAAACATGGATATTAACCTACAATATTCCTAAGCATGAATTATAACTCCTACAATATTCTAAGCATGAATTATAACTCCTACAATACTCTAAGCATGAATTATAACTCCTACTCATTCTAAGCATGGTAGATTAATTCCTACCTTAATCTAAACATGGCAATTGTTAAACATGAGTATCTTCTAGCTCGATCTTGAACAATATTTAGGCATGAACATACACCATTTAAGCATGGATATCATCTATGCATGATCATCTACTAACCTGGCATGAACAATGATAAAGCATGTCGTCTACTAACTTAGCATGAACAATCATTAGCATGGTCATCTACTAACTTAACATAAACAATCATTAGGATGGTCATCTACTAACTTAACATAAACATTAATTAGCATGACATCTACTATCTTAGCATGAATAATGATTAAGCATGATGATCTACTAGCTTAGCATGAACATATACTTATCTAAGCATGGATATTATCTAAGCATGAATGTCTACTAACTAAGCATGAATATTTAGCATGAATGTCTACTATGAATGACATTTAGTATGAACATATACTTATCTAAGCGTGGATGTCATCTAAGCATGAATATTTATTTAATCTAGCATAGTATACAACTTCCCTACAATCATCTAAGTGTAGATAAATTAATCTAGCATGGTATACTACTTTCCTACAATCATCTAAGCATACATAAATTAATCTAGCATAGTATACACTTTCCTACAATCATCTAAGCTTAGATAAATTGATCTAGCATGGTATACAAATTTCCTACAACCATCTACGTATAGATAAATTAATCTAGCATGGTATACAACTTTCCTACACCCATCTAAGTGTAGATAAATTAATCTAGCATGGTATACTACTTTCCTACAATCATCTAAGCATAGATAAATTAATCTAGCATGGTATACACTTTCCTACAATCATCTAAGCATAGATAAATTAATCTAGTATGGTATACAACTTTCCTACAACCATCTAAGTATAGATAAATTAATCTAGCATGGTATACAACTTTCTTACACCCATCTAAGTATAGATAAATTAATCTAGCATGGTATACTACTTTCCTACAATCATCTAAGTATAGATAAATTAATCTAGCATGGTATACACTTTCCTACAATCATCTAAGCATAGATAAATTAATCTAGCATGGTATACAACTTTCCTACAACCATCTAAGTATAGATAAATTAACCTAGCATGGTATACAACTTTCCTATACCCATCTAAGTGTAGATAAAATAATCTAGCATGGTATACACTTTCCTACACCCATCTAAGTGTAGATAAATTAATCTAGCATGGTATACAACTTTCCTACACCCATCTAACTGTAGATAAATTAATTTAATATGGTATACACCTTCCTACAATCATCTAAGTATCAATAAATTACATCGATATAAGCATAAACATCCATTTAACATTCATATGCATCTACAACAATTTAATTAAACACAACATCTACTACAACATAACATCTACAACTAAAACTTATACTAAAATGTTTATCTAAACGTAAACATCTACTACTAAAACTTCTACTAAAATCTTTATCTAAACATAAACATCTACTACTAATACTTCTACTAAAATCTTTATCTAAACATAAACATCTACTACTAAACACATAAACATCTACTATAACTTTTATAGAAACATAAACATTTCTACAATTTTGTGTAGACATCTACTATAACTAATTTATTTGAAACATACACATCTACTACTACTTTATTTAAACATAAAACATCTACTACTTAAATATCTACTAACTCTTTATTAGCATCTATTTTCTCATTATTACTAGTGATCATAAAAAGAGATCTTTTTAATCATTCTACAATTAGTGATTTAGATTAGTTTCTTTTTTATAATTAGAATTAACTTCTACAATGGGTTCTTTCCTACTTAAGATTATAAAGGAGAATAAACAATGATAAAATAAAGTAAGAACCCTCCATTTTGGTTCAACCAACCATATGCATTCTTTCTAGTCCAAGTTCAAGTTTATGTTCTACAACCAAAAAATGGTTGTATACAAGGTCCATATGTTTTTATGTATGAGTTCATATTCAAGTCCTACAACCCCAATGGTTGTATGTACAAGTCCATATGCATATGTCATTTTAGTCCACAAAACAACTACTACTACTACAAAGATTCAATCTTTATGTCTATTTAGCACTACCATTTGTTTCCATTTCATTTTATGTGATTATTACCTTTAACATTCACAAACATACAAAATAGGAACCACATACAACAATACTATCACATCAAACCACTCCAAAAAGAACCAAAGAAAACAAAACAAGAAAGGTAAGGAGAAGAAGAAACATCAAACAACAATTCAAACAGACTAACTAACGAAAGAGAAACCCCCACCTAATTTTTCTTTGTTGGAAGGACTTGCTTGCTTATACTTCTCCTTCCCCTAAGCTCTTAAACTTCTATGGAACCTACAAGAGAAAAACTCTCAAGTTAGAAAGGGTTCTCTCTTTCTTTTCCTTTCCTTTCTTTTGTCTTTGTTTTTGTAAAAGTGAGACAAGTGGAGAAGGTGGGGGTATTTATAGGAGGAGGGAAGGGTGGAGAGTGCAAAATTGCACTCAACAATATGCACAAAACCCCCTAGCTGTGAAGGCCGACCATGCTTGTAGGAGGGGTAGAGGTGAGGTGGAGGTATGGGCTAGGTGTGAGTTGGAAGCATGGTGAAAAGATAAGGTTTCTAGAAGGGGTTTTTACTTAATCTTCTCATGCATACAAAAATCCTAGTTTAGCCACTAATTAAAACCCTAATCATCTAATTTTGTCATGACAAGATTTGTGCCTTGTCCAAGAGTACATACTACACATTTTGTACTAATTTGGTACAATACAATGTGTGTATAAGTGTATGTATGTGTATACCAAAAATCCTTATATAATCCTCATAAAATAGATTAATTTGAAAATAATAATAAGATAAGTTTTATTATCGATTCGGAGGATCGCGCTACCAATTCGATGTACTACGGATGTACATCGACCGATATATGCGCGCAGACAATGTTTGTGGACTAACCGGGCGAAAATCACCAAATAATTTGATTTTGGAATTAAAACAAAATAATAATAAAATAATAAAATAATAGTAATTTATACAAGGTAATATCCATCCGGGATATTACAATACTCCCTCCTTGGAATAGTTCTGTCCTCAGAACTACGTTAAGTTAGGAAAATGAAGCGATAAATACGAAATAGCATAGTCATAGAGCAAGAGATGAACAGAATTTTTCTTTTTGAACAACCATTTCATGGGGTACACATATACATACATAAACCCACTTGGTTACAAAAGTGTCACATCCTTCCTAAGAGACATCATTCCTACCTATATATCACAGACATAGTAGTCAAAATCACAAAATAACAAAACAGTTTCCGAGTACCCGACCGCCTAGTCGGTACTGCTAGAGCCCTCTGGCGGGTCCTGTCTAGTCAGCAGCGCTAGCAACTGTGCGACCTGCACCTGGAGTTCTGCTCATCGGCGCTCCATGCGCTCGAATTGTGGCCTGTAGCTACAGTTCTGGATCACCATCCTACGCTGGGCCCTTGCATTGTCGCTCCTCAACCTCTCTACTTCCTTCCCATGGTGGAAGTTCACGAACTCGCACGAGTCCATCCTGCTCTCAAGACAGACGTGGGACCAGGTCAGAGTCGATATGTCCTGAAAGACCTGCTGGAAGGCCTCCTCCACGGGGGTAAACTGGGGAGGTGGCGGTACTGGAACCTGACCCCCAAAAGGAAACGCCCCTGCTACGGCAGCTGTGGGGGCCCCGTCGGCCAACCCGGCCCCAACTGGTGGCTCGACCTCCTCTAAGATAGGCTCTGAGTCTGAGTCTATCTCGATCACGTCCCCGTGACCCCACCCATTCCCCGTGGGAAACGCTCCGTCCGTCATCCTGCAAGGAGTGGATACAGAAATTAGCATCGATATAGAAATATTATAAAACATAAGTTGAAAGGAACAACAATATGAATTATAATTGTCTACAACTAGCTAAAACCCAATCTCCTAAATGGAATCCAAGTTTAATTTTCCTACTGTGTTGGACTGTAAATTGAAGTTAGCTCTGATACCACTCTGTAGCGCCCCGATTTCCAATACTGGGAAAACCGAGACATGAGCCAAGACCTTTTCTTCAATTAGTCACAATACACAGAAATACAGGAGAATTTAAAACTTTTTATTCAACACCCAATGTATTACAAGTCTGAATATTATACCACTGTAATATCTTACAATAGAGTTACAATATTACCTCCACATTCCCGAGTATTACAACCTTCAACATCTTACATCAGAGTACAAGGAATGAAGAACAACACTTGGTAACTCTCACTTGAGTACTACTCAACTAATAGATAATCAACACACATATTACAGCGGAACTAAATATGACATGGACTCCTTACCTTCCTTGCCTTGAGTCCTCCTGAATCTCGCCCTTGTACTTCGGCAATCCAGTACCTATGGAAGTGGGGACGTCAGTATTCACTGACGATTAAAGGCTGATAACAAAGCAGCAAATCTCCCAAACAACATACAAAACATGGCAATGGTGTTGGTGTAGTTTAAATGTTCGTGAGTGCTATGACTAGACTCTAATGCGATATTTAACTAGAACTAGGATGCTCCTATTCTAATGTCAGCAAGTCTCCGAAGCAACATGCAGCCCATACTACATGCGACCCTTCTCAAGCCGTCTCTCCATATATAGGAATTTGAACCCGCGTTATGAATTCTAATTGTACACAACCTGTTCCTGACAGATACAACGTGACTGATGAGGTTGCAGACGTGGTCAAGTCCCACTAATGCAGTCCGCCAGTGGTGTCCATGTTCGCCACTGCTACCCGGCTAACCGGACCCCACTCAAAACTAGACGAACCCAATGTATCGGGCGTCATTCCAAAATCCAAAATCATAGGGTCTCGCAAGCGCAGGGTAGCGCGAACCCTATCCTGTGGCACCCCTGGGGTCTCGCAAGCGCAGGACTGCCCAATGCATCCTGTGGCACCCCAAGCCACGGTACTTCAGGAATTAACAGCGCGAGATACGCAACCCGTGCTCCCAACTTGTGAGACGGCACCGTACGTATCCCTTTGACAGGAAGGTGCAACCCAATAGCACCACCTATGATCTGCCTCAAGGGACGAGTTAGTCGTAAGGTGCCCCCTACAACCGACTCCTCTCTCCCGGCAAAGGGTTTAAGCAATGATCTTTATAAGTCACTACCCTAATAATGTCCCTAACCCTGAACACTCCTAGGGAGGGCAATATTATAACCACAACATGCTAGGCCTTAATTTAGACTTCGCAAGACAACTCTACTAGGCTGCTCAACCTAGACTTACCAGAACCCTTCAGGATCCGGTTCGTGGCTTATCGATCCAAGACCTCGGCAATGCGAATATATATGCAAGCCACTACTCTGAACTTGGATTCCGTCTATACTCCGGTTCTCGATCAACCTACACAGGTTAAGATCCGATGGTACCCGAGGTGTGACTTCTCCACAGTTCCTTAGGGTAAGAAAACACATGTCCTGATGGTCGATAGCCCTAGGGTAGTAATATTACCCTAGATGAGCACAACAACTGTGTACTAGCTAATAAGCTACACACGGTAACTAAACACATACGAGCCAATACCCTACGTATGATGACAACGTATATACTAGCTAAATAAGCCGCGTATGAGACCAACAGCTACGCACGGGCCGGTCGAGCCGGGTACGAGACAACAACCTACATACGAGCTAAATAACTTCGTATGAGACTCACAGCTACATACGGGCCAGTCGAGCCACTAATGAGCACAATCATATGCAAACAACCATACAGGTAATCAACCTAGAAGCAACCAAACGTGCTTACTAGCAAACTTGATCTTCTATTATTAGAAGCAACAGAAGAATCTACTAATAGTCTATGATCGGTATTCTACCAATGAAAAACCGAAGGCGACATAACAACCTTTATCAAACTAACTATTACTAGTGATCTTCCCGATCCTCATTACCCCTACGGATGAGGAATGTCCCCATGATAGGGTCTAATTCTAATTGGAACCTCACGCACTAGAACTCACGGTTTCCTTTCAAACGAACTAGAACCACATAGAACCTACGTTCGTTCAATATTCCACTAGGATGCTACACTATACTCTTCAGGCATGTGTGGGCTCCTTACTAATATTAACTACAATAAGGTAGTCGTCATTACAATTTCAACATGATTCTTTCCCTATTACTTCAACCTATAGCACTTTGAGCATGGCATACAATTGCAAGCATCTACCTACGACAATCTAATTATGGCACATAACATAACCACCCACCACAATACTCTTATGTACGAGTATGATTTAAGCTTGTGCTTATGTCAAGCTTAAGCATGAAAATCACTATGATCTAAACATGAAGTCTACTATAGTCAAGCATAAGTTACAACTTGAGCATGAATACTTACTATTTAGAGTATATATCTCTACTACCACCTTAAGCATGGATCTTCCTTACTTAACATGATTAATCATCACAACCCAAGCATGGATATTAACCTACAATATTCCTAAGCATGAATTATAACTCCTACAATATTCTAAGCATGAATTATAACTCCTACAATACTCTAAGCATGAATTATAACTTCTACTCATTCTAAGCATGGTAGATTAATTCCTACCTTAATCTAAACATGGCATTTGTTAAACATGAGTATCTTCTAGCTCGATCTTGAACAATATTTAGGCATGAACATACACCATTTAAGCATGGATATCATCTAAGCATGATCATCTACTAACCTGGCATGAACAATGATTAAGCATGTCGTCTACTAACTTAGCATGAACAATCATTAGCATGGTCATCTACTAACTTAACACAAACAATAATTAGCATGGCATCTACTATCTTAGCATGAATAATGATTAAGCATGATCATCTACTAGCTTAGCATGAATATATACTTATCTAAGCATGGATATTATCTAAGCATGAATGTCTACTAACTAAGCATGAATATTTAGCATGAACGTCTACTATGAATGACATTTAGTATGAACATATACTTATCTAAGCATGGATGTCATCTAAGCATGAATATTTATTTAATCTAGCATAGTATACAACTTCCCTACAATCATCTAAGTGTAGATAAATTAATCTAACATGGTATACTACTTTCCTACAATCATCTAAGCATAGATAAATTAATCTAGCATAGTATACACTTTCCTACAATCATCTAAGCATAGATAAATTGATCTAGCATGGTATACAACTTTTCTACAACCATCTAAGTATAGATAAATTAATCTAGCATGGTATACAACTTTCCTACACCCATCTAAGTGTAGATAAATTAATCTAGCATGGTATACTACTTTTCTACAATCATCTAAGCATAGATAAATTAATCTAGCATGGTATACACTTTCCTACAATCATCTAAGCATAGATAAATTAATCTAGCATGGTATACAAATTTCCTACAACCATCTAAGCATAGATAAATTAATCTAGCATGGTATACAACTTTCCTACACCCATCTAAGCATAGATAAATTAATCTAGCATGGTATACACTTTCCTACAATCATCTAAGCATAGATAAATTAATCTAGCATGGTATACAACTTTCCTACAACCATCTAAGTATAGATAAATTAATCTAGCATGGTATACAACTTTCCTATGCCCATCTAAGTGTAGATAAATTAATCTAGCATGGTATACACTTTCCTACACCCATCTAAGTGTAGATAAATTAATCTAGCATGGTATACACCTTCCTACAATCATCTAAGTATAGATAAATTACTTCGATATAAGCATAAACATCCATTTAGTATTCATATGCATCTACAACAATTTAATTAAACACAACATCTACTACAACATAACATCTACTACAAAAACTTCTACTAAATTCTTTATCTAAACATAAACATCTACTACTAAAACTTCTACTAAAATCTTTATCTAAACATAAACATCGACTACTAATACTTCTACTAAAATCTTTATCTAAACATAAACATCTACTACTAAACACATAAACATCTACTATAACTTTTATAGAAACATAAACATTTCTACAATTTTGTGTAGACATCTACTATAACTATTTTATTTGAAACATACACATCTACTACTACTACTTTATTTAAACATAAAACATCTACTAACTCTTTATTAGCATCTATTTTCTCATTATTACTAGTGATCATAAAAAGAGATCTTTTTAATCATTCTACAATTAGTGATTTAGATTAGTTTCTTTTTCATAATTAGAATTAACATCTACAATGGGTTCTTTCTTACTTAAGATTATAAAGGAGAATAAACAATGATAAAATAAAGTAAGAACCCTCCATTTTGGTTCAACCAACCATATGCATTCTTTCTAGTCCAAGTTCAAGTTTATGTTCTACAACCCAAAAATGGCTGTATACAAGGTCCATATGTTTTTATGTATGACTTCATATTCAAGTCCTACAACCCCAATGGTTGTATGTACAAGTCCATATGCATATGTCATTTTAGTCCACAAAACAACTACTACTACTACAAAGATTCAATCTTTATGTCTATTTAGCACTACCATTTGTTTCCATTTCATTTTATGTGATTATTACCTTTAACATTCACAAACATACAAAATAGGAACCACATACAACAATACTATCACATCAAACCACTCCAAAAAGAACAAAAGAAAACAAAACTAGAAAGGTAAGGAGAAGAAGAATCATCAAACAACAATTCAAACAAACTAACTAACAAAAGAGAAACCCCCACCTAATTTTTCTTTGTTGGAAGGACTTGCTTGCTTATACTTCTCCTTCCCCTAAGCTCTTAAACTTCTATGGAACCTACAAGAGAAAAACTCTCAAGTTAGAAAGGGTTCTCTCTTTCTTTTCCTTTCCTTTCTTTTGTCTTTGTTTTTGTAAAAGTGAGACAAGTGGAGAAGGAAGGGGTATTTATAGGAGGAGGGAAGGGTGGAGAGTGCAAAATTGCACTCAACAATATGCACAAAATCCCCTAGCCATGAAGGCCGGCCATGCTTGTAGGAGGGGTAGAGGTGAGGTGGAGGTATGGGCTAGGTGTGAGTTGGAAGCATGGTGAAAAGATAAGGTTTCTAGAAGGGGTTTTTACTTAATCTTTTCATGCATACAAAAATCTTAGTTTAGCCACTAATTAAAACCCTAATCATCTAATTTTTTTATGACAAGATTTGTGCCTTGTCCAAGAGTACATACTACACATTTTGTACTAATTTGGTACAATACAATGTGTGTATAAGTGTATGTATGTGTATACCAAAAATCCTTATATAATCCTTATAAAATAGTTCAATTTGAAAATAATAATAAGATAAGTTTTATTATCGATTCGGAGGATCGCGCTACCAATTCGATGTACTACGGATGTACATCGACCGATATATGCGCGCAGACAATGTTTGTGGACTAACCGGGCGAAAATCACCAAATAATTTGATTTTGGAATTAAAACAAAATAATAATAAAATAATAATAAAATAGTAATTTATACAAGGTAATATCCGTCCGGGATATTACAATACTCCCTCCTTAGAATAGTTCTGTCCTCAGATCTACGTTAAGTTAGGAAAATGAAGCGATAAATACGAAATAGCATAGTCAGAGAGCAAGAGATGAACAGAATTTTTCTTTTTGAACAACCATTTCATGGGGTACACATATACATACATAAACCCACTTGGTTACAAAAGTGTCACATCCTTCCTAAGCGACATCATTCCTACCTATATATCACAGACATAGGAGTCAAAATTAGAAAATAAAAAAACAATTTCCGAGTACCCGACCGCCTAGTCGGTACTGCTAGAGCCCTCTGGCGGGTCCTGTCCAGTCAGTAGCGCTAGCAACTGTGCGACCTGCACCTGGAGTGTAGCGCCCCGAATTTCTAGATGAATAGCATAGAAAATACGTGGCACATTCCCAGTGATCCACTTCAATATAACAATAAATACAACCCAACACCACTAAGTTTTTCATCATTTATTACAACCAAGCTTTTACATATCACAGCGGAAGACTAAACAACTCAAAAATTAACAAGTCTTTACAACTCAACACTGAACACTTAATAATCCATTTATCCAAAAAGGCTAACTCAAGCATCCATTCCCCAACTCTAAGCAATAACCTGCAACAAGTGAGGCTAGAGTTGAACCCTAACCCCCAAACTAAAAGGGTCAGCCATAAATGGTGTGAGTGGCATAAAAGTCAAACAACAATATAAATGAGCTTAAAACATAGTATCCAACCAATAGTAACCAAAGATGTAAAGTGTGAAATAGCAAGAAATGTAAACAACGAGTGATATCCAAAACCAAAAGTCAAGTGTGAAAAAGCAGGAAATCCAAATGCAGAAAAGTGAGTCAAGAAAATATGATGACTAAATGCTGACAACGATGACTACTAAGAGATGAAGATAAACTATGATAATTTGCCCATGATTGATCATTCAGGAGATAGATCCCACATCTCAGGTATTTCCCTGGATAATTCAGGAGATCTTCCCACATCTAAACACAGTCTCATCATCACAAGAATACCACAAAAGTATCGCCTCGACCTTGATAATTCAGGAGTTCAATCCCACATCTCAAGATAATTACTTGGATAATTCAGGAGATATACCTCACATCTCAGGTTAACTACCTGGATAATTCAGGAGATAAATCCCACATCTCAAGTTAACTACTTGGATAATTCAGGAGATTAAGTCTCACATCTAAAGCCTTACTGAGGTGCATAACTCATGTTCCCATTCGTCATGACTTTACTAATGCCTGTCCTTATTAATTTGGGTTACTGAACAAAATCTCCTAGAGTAGTGTACCCTACCGGACTAAAAATATGATTAACTGAAAATTCGCCTCAATGGGCCTCAACAAATAACTCAACAAATATCTCAACACCGGTATACTAGGGTCACGTACCTCTAGAGACTCAAAACAAATATCTAAACAAATTTCCACTAAACAAGTGGCTCAACTGAATATCTCAAAATCAAATACTGAACAAATATCTCAAATCAAATACTAAACAAATAACAAAAACTGAACAAAGATCTCAAAATCAATTACTGAACAAAATGTCTCAAATCAAACACACAGATCCCTCAGTGCCAGTCGACTCATGCTGAGATAAGTCGACTGTCCAGAGGACAATTCTTCGAAATTCCACAAAGTAATCTAAGGCAATATCAGTCGACTAGAGAAAGTCATCAGTCGACTGCCCCGAGACAAATCACAATAATTCTCAAAAATATAGTCTAAGTATTTAAGTCGACTGAAAGGTTCATAGGTCGACTGCCCAGAAAGGACTAAACAAATATACAATCAGCAGACCAGTCGACTGACACAGTCTAAGTCGACTGTCCCGAACAATTCTCAAGAGACTGAAAATGATCAGTAGCGTCGTACCGGTCGACTGTACGGTAGGCCAGTCGACTGTCGGCCTACAGTTTTCAAAAATAAGTCTGGATACAAAATCGATCTGAAGATTTCTAAAGAATCATGGTTCATTATTTATCAAACAATAGTTCATACACAAGCCAAAGATGACTCTCACCAATACAAATACATTACTCATCAATCAATTCCTCAAATCTCAACTTCTCAAGATCTAAACCACAAATCTTCCATTAGGGTTTCACAACAAACTTCTTCCTCAACTCTTAATCAAATCTGATCTAAAATTCATAGGATCTAGATGTTTATCATTCGATCACAATATAATCAATTCTTAATCATGCCTTCCAATATTACGATTCCATAGATCAATATTTCCTCAACAAATTTGATAGTTTCTCATACATGGTCCAAATATCAACAAGTATGCTCATCATCCATATCCAATTAAAAGATCCATAACATACATACAATGAGACAAACAAATAGTATCATACCGATGCCCAAACAAAGTGTAACAAAGATCTTAAGTCATTCATCAATCAAACAACAAAACAAACCAGCAAAACAAAAACAAACCACTCACCTTGTTTTGAAGAGATATCCACAAAAATGCTCTCCTTCTTGCTAGATCCAAAATCCTCTTCTTGCTCTTCAAAACAATTCTCAAAAAATCTGAATATTCTATCAATGACGGCTGGGAATAAAATCCCTTATATATGCCGAATAAAATATTAGGGTTTTACTCACACTTTGCAAAACAATCCTTCTCAAAATACAACTTGCATATATATACATTAGTCTTGTAAATTCTATAAAACTCCTTTAAATTAGGATCTAATAGAAAATATACTTTTAAAACCTCAGTCAATACTGCTCAAAACGTTCAGAATGCCCATTTTGCATTTCAACCCTTGAAAATGTCAATTTTGCAAATAAGTCCTTCTTTTCTCAAAAATTGCAAATAGTACTAATTAATTTCAGAAAAATCTGGAAAAATACTACATAAATCTTAAATAATAAATAATGATTTTTCATAAAGAAATCTTAATTTTTCAAACTTCTAAAAAGTCATTTGCACGTGTTTTGCACGTGTACAAAAGATAAATTTCTTAGAAAATATTAATTAAATCTCCAAAAATCATTTAAATTCATTTTCAAATAATTAAAATGTTATTTGAAAATGTGGGGTTCTACATCACTCCCTCCTTAGAAGAGTTCTGTCCTCAGAACTACGACTAATGAGTTCAAAACACATACCAAACAAAGGAAAATAGTGTTTCACATATATATAGAACATAATCCAAACAATTTCCTATAACATCACAATCAAAACAGAGGAATACATCATATACCAGTCAATAGTACAATCATCCAAAGAATTCCAATCACATACAAGAAATACACTCATACAAACAATTCAGGAAATTCCTTCAGCATGCGATCCTCGGGCTCCCAAGTAGCCTCCTCGAACTGTTGATTCCTCCACAATACCTTGACCATAGGTATTACCTTGCTCCTAAGAACTTTCTCCCTACGATCAACGATCTCAACAGGCCGTTCTTTGTAGCTCAAGTTCACCTGTAGATCTTCAGGAACTTCTACCAACTGATGATTCTGATCGGCCACATACTTCCTTAATAGCGACACATGAAACACATCATGTACTTGCGCTAACTCCTCAGGAAGTTTCAATCTGTATGTTGTCTTGCCAATCCTCTCCACGATCCTGTACGGTCCAATATACCTCGGCGCCAACTTGCCTCTCTTACCGAATCTGATCACTCCTTTGGTCGGAGAAACCTTGAGGAAAACTGCATCCCCAACTTCAAATTCCAAATCTCTTCGTCGAGTATCAACATAACTCTTCTGCCGACTCTGAGCTTCAACTAACCTTTGGCGAATCAGCTCAATTTGCTCTGACGTCTGCTGCACGATCTCAGGACCATACATCTGCCTTTCGCCAATCTCATACCAACAAACAGGTGTCCTGCACCTCCGCCCGTACAAAGCCTCATACGGTGCCATCCCAGTACTTGCATGGTAACTGTTGTTATAAGCAAACTCAACCAATGCCAAGTATCTCTCCCAACTACCACCGAAGTCCATAACACAAGCTCTCAACATATCTTCCAGCACTCGATTCACCATCTCCGTCTGACCATCTGTCTGCGGATGAAATGCTGTACTGAAATCAGTTCTGGTGCCTAAAGCTGCTTGTAGGCTCTTCCAGAACCTCGAAGTAAACCTTGCATCTCTGTCAGACACAATCGAAACTGGAACTCCATGAAGTCTCACAATCTCTCCAATGTACAACTCAGCCAATTTCTCCATTGACCAAGTAATCTTCATGGCTAGAAAATGTGCCGACTTAGTCAATCGGTCCACAACGACCCAAATCGAGTCATTGCCCTTTGAACTCCTCGGCAAACCTGTGATAAAGTCCATGCTGACATTTTCCCACTTCCACTCCGGAATGGGTAATGGCTGTAACAAACCTCCAGGTCTCTGATTCTCTGCCTTGATTTGCTGACAAGTCAGACACCTTGCCACAAAATCTGCTACATCCCGCTTCATACCTGACCACCAAAAATGTGATTTGATGTCCCTGTACATCTTCGTGCCTCCTGGATGAACTGATAACAATGTACTGTGTGCCTCCTGCAAGATACTCTCTCTCAATTCTGCATTATCTGGAACACACAACCTCTCACCCATCCAAAGAACTCCATCTTGGACACGAAATTCTGATAACTTGCCTTCTGAAACCTGCTGCATCATCTTCTGGATCTCTGAATCCGATTTCTGACCTTCCACAATCCTCTCTCTCAAAGACGGCTGCAGCCTCAACTGAGCTAAAGATGCCCCTAAACCTCGCAGTACCACCTCGATACCTGCCTGATCGATCTTTGCTGCCAATTCTCTTCGAGTAGTGATCAACCTTGACAAACTACTCTTCCTGCTAAGTCCATCAGCCACCACATTCGCCTTGCCCGGATGATACTTGATCTCAGGACGAATGTCTTCCAAAACTTCCAACCACCTTCTCTGCCGAAGATTCAAATCCCTCTGCTGATAAATATACTTCAGGCTCTTGTGGTCAGTGTACATATTGACCTTCTCACCATAAACATAATGCCTCCATAGCTTCAAGGCATAAATGATAGCTGCTAGCTCCAAATCATGCGTCGGATAATTCTTCTCATGCGGACGCAACTGCCTCGAACCATAAGCAATGACCTTGCCTTCTTGCATCAAGACACAACCCAAACCTCTGAGAGATGCATCACTGTAGATATCATAATCCTTCCCTGCTTGCGGCAATGCTAATATAGGTGCAGTAGTCAACCTTTCCTTTAACTCAAGGAAACTCTCCTCGCACTTATCTGTCCACACAAATGCCACACTCTTCCGGGTCAAACCTGTCAATGGAACTGCAATCTGAGAATACCCCTGAATAAACCTCCTGTAGTAACCAGCTAATCCCAAGAAGCTTCTCACTTCCTTCACTAACGTCGGCCTGGGCCAATCCTTCACTGCTTCCACTTTCTGAGGATCAGTAGCTACTCCCTCCTTAGAAAGAATATGACCAAGGAAAGCTACCTCAGACTTCCAAAATTCACACTTCGACAATTTGGCATACAAGCTGTGCTCCTGCAATGTCTGTAATACCGCTGTCAAGTGCTTAGAATGATCCTCCTCCGACTTCGAATACACCAAGATATCATCGATGAAGACCACCACGAAGGAATCAATGAACGACCTCAACACCCGATTCATCATATCCATGAACACTGCTGGCGCATTCGTCAACCCGAATGGCATCACCAAAAATTCATACAACCCATGACGAGTCCTGAACGCTGTCTTACTCACATCTTCCTCCTTGACTCGCACCTGATGATACCCTGACCTCAGATCAATCTTTGAAAATACCGCTGCTCCTCGAAGCCTGTCGAACAAATCATCAATCCGCGGCAACGGATACTTGTTCTGAATAGTCACCCTATTCAACTCCCGATAGTCAATGCACATCCTCATCGACCCATTCTTTTCTTGACCAACAACACTGGCGCTCCCCACGGAGAAGAACTCGGTCTGATAAGCCTTTTGCTCAAAAGCTCCTCAATCTGCTTCTTCACTTCATCTTGCTCTACAGGTGCCATCCTGTATGGAGCCTTGGAAATCGGCGCACTTCCCGGCTGAACATTGATGCAAAAATCTACATCTCTCTGCGGCGGTAATCCTGGAAAATCATCCAAGAACACCTGAGGAAAATTTCGAACAACCGGAATGCCCTTGACTTCATCCGAGATTGCCATCTTAGATACCATTGCAGCCACCTTCGGAATCTTCTTCTTCCCTTGAAAAGTTACTGCAGGTCCACCTGGTGCTTTCACCAACACCTCCTTCTGCTTGCAATCAATTGTGGCATCATATATAGCCATCCAATCGATGCCTACGATGACATCCACTCCCAACACTTGTAGTTCGATCAAGTCGATGCCGAACATCCTTCCACCAACCTCGATATCACAGCCCTCGTAATATCGATCCGCTACTAGCTCTTCACCTGACGGCGTTGCCACCAACAAAACCTTGCCTGGAAATAACTTAGGTTCCAAACCTAAGATCTTTGCAAAACTTGGCGATACAAATGTATGCGATGAACCAGTGTCAAACAAAACCTTTGCTTTTATTCCATTTATTAAAACAACTCCTGTTACAATAAGAATGATACTCAATCTTAAATTGTTCTGAAATAAAAGCTTTATTCATTACACTGATTCAAAAATGAAAGAAATCAAAATTCCTGCATACCCTGTATCACATCTTCCGAGTTTCTCGCATCCTCCTCGGTCAATGCAAATACTTGCCCTTGCCTCTTCGGGACTTTGCTTCCACCCGAACCATCTTCCTTCAATTTTGGACAACGGAGCTTGGAATGTCCAGTCTGCCCACACTAAGAACAGATATGCTCTGCCAACTTCGGACACGATGACCTGTAATGTCCTACCTCCTTGCAGTAGTAACAGGTCACCCCCTGAGCTGCAGGCACCTTCTGCACCGATCCACTAAACTTTGCCTGCTTCGCGGGGAATCCCTTCCCACTCTGGCCTGATGCTGGCCTCTTGTTCCGGTTCCAAGAATCCTGCTTCTTCTGAAACAAGTCCATATCCTCTTCAGTCATCGCGGCCCTCCTGACCAGCTTGTCAAATCTTCTAATGCCCAATGGAACCATCCTTGACCTCAAGTTTGGCCTCAAGCCCTGCTCAAACTTTTTGGCCTTCTTTGCTTCGTCCATGACCAACTCTGGTGCATACCTCGAAAGTTGAGCGAATTTCGTCGCATACTCCCGAACAGTCATGCTGCCCTGCTGAAGGTTCATGAACTCGGTCGCCTTCTTCTCTTGAACATCCAAAGGAAAGAAGCGATCTCTGAACTCGTCCAGAAAAGCTTCCCATGTCAGCTGCTGATCTCCCAAATTCCTCTTCAGTGATTCCCACCAAACACCAGCATCTTTCTCGAGCTGCATCGAAGCTAACTTCACCTTGCTAGCTGCCGGAGTCTCTGACACCTCGAAGATCGTCTCCATCTTCCTAATCCAATCATCTGCTGCTATTGGATCAGCTTGCCCCTCAAAGACTAGCGGCCTCATCCTCTTAAAGGATTCGATCTGCTTGATGGGGTCGGCATTCAGCAATCCATGTCCAGCTCCATGATTAGGCAGCGGATTCTGCTGCTGCTGAGCTTGCTGCTGTTGCGCCACATTGAATGCCATCAACGTATTCAGTGTTTGATACACCTTGGCGAATTCAGCCTCTAGGTCAATCCTCGTTCCTCGAGAACTACCTGATCCATCCTCATTGTTGCCACCATTTCTACCTCTGGGTGCAACCATTTTGATTACTGCAAAACGAGGGTAAAGTTAGAGTAACACACACAATTCAAACTCAAATCAATACCCTATGGCAAAGCCATAACCATACCCCAAACCAAAATTTCAAACCAAACATCATATTTTAACTCTATGTGATACTCACACTCTGATGTCCACACGTAGGTACTCACTCTCTAGTGTCCACACCTAGGTTGGTTTTCTAACTATGTCTATTATTACCATTGAAGCAGAGCTCTGATACCAATCTCTGTAGCGCCCCGAATTTCTAGATGAATAGCATAGAAAATACGTGGCACATTCCCAGTGATCTACTTCAATATAACAATAAACACAACCAAACACCACTAAGTTTTTCATCATTTATTACAACCAAGCTTTTACATATCACAGCGGAAGACTAAACAACTCAAAAATTAACAAGTCTTTACAACTCAACACTGAACACTTAATAATCTATTTATCCAAAAAGGCTAACTCAAGCATCCATTCCCCAACTCTAAGCAATAACCTGCAACAAGTGAGGCTAGAGTTGAACCCTAACCCCCAAACTAAAGGGGTCAGCCATAAATGGTGTGAGTGGCATAAAAATCAAACAACAATATAAATGAACTTAAAACATAGTATCCAACCAATAGTAACCAAAGATGTAAAGTGTGAAATAGCAAGAAATGTAAACAACGAGTGATATCCAAAACCAAAAGTCAAGTGTGAAAAAGAAGGAAATCCAAATGCAGAAAAGTGAGTCAAGAAAACATGATGACTAAATGCTGACAACGATGACTACTAAGAGATGAAGATAAACTATGATAATTTGCCCATGCTTGATCATTCAGGAGATAGATCCCACATCTCAGGTATTTCCCTGGATAATTCAGGAGATCTTCCCACATCTAAACACAGTCTCATCATCACAAGAATACCACAAAAGTGTCGCCTCGACCTTGATAATTCAGGAGTTCAATCCCACATCTCAAGATAATTACTTGGATAATTCAGGAGATATACCTCACATCTCAGGTTAACTACCTGGATAATTCAGGAGATAAATCCCACATCTCAAGTTAACTACTTGGATTATTCAGGAGATTAAGTCTCACATCTAAAGCCTTACTGAGGTGCATAACTCATGTTCCCATTCGTCATGACTTTACTAATGCCTGTCCTTATTAATTTGGGTTACTGAACAAAATCTCCTAGAGTAGTGTACCCTACCGGACTAAAAATATGATTAACTGAAAATTCGCCTCAATGGGCCTCAACAAATAACTCAACAAATATCTCAACACCGGTATACTAGGGTCACGTACCTCTAGAGACTCAAAACAAATATCTAAACAAATTCCCACTAAACAAGTGGCTCAACTGAATATCTCAAAATCAAATACTGAACAAATATCTCAAATCAAATACTGAACAAATAACAAAAACTGAACAAAGATCTCAAAATCAATTACTGAACAAAATGTCTCAAATCAAACACACAGATCCCTCAGTGCCAGTCGACTCATGCTGAGATAAGTCGACTGTCCAGAGGACAATTCTTCAGAATTCCACAAAGTAATCTAAGGCAATATCAGTCGACTAGAGAAAGTCATCAGTCGACTGCCCCGAGACAAATCACAATAATTCTCAAAAATATAGTCTAAGTATTTAAGTCGACTGAAAGGTTCATAGGTCGACTGCCCAGAAAGGACTAAACAAATATACAATCAGCAGACCAGTCGACTGACACAGTCTAAGTCGACTGTCCCAAACAATTCTCAAGAGACTGAAAATGATCAGTAGCGTCGTACCGGTCGACTGTACGGTAGGCCAGTCGACTGTCGGCCTACAGTTTTCAAAAATAAGTCTGGATACAAAATCGATCTGAAGATTTCTAAAGAATCATGGTGCATTATTTATCAAACAATAGTTCATACACAAGCCAAAGATGACTCTCACCAATACAAATACATTACTCATCAATCAATTCCTCAAATCTCAACTTCTCAAGATCTAAACCACAAATCTTCCATTAGGGTTTCACAACAAACTTCTTCCTCAACTCTTAATCAAATCTGATCTAAAATTCATAGGATCTAGATGTTTATCATTCGATCACAATATAATCAATTCTTAATCATGCCTTCCAATATTACGATTCCATAGATCAATATTTCCTCAACAAATTTGATAGTTTCTCATACATGGTCCAAATATCAACAAGTATGCTCATCATCCATATCCAATTAAAAGATCCATAACATACATACAATGAGACAAACAAATAGTATCATACCGATGCCCAAACAAAGTGAACAAAGATCTTAAGTCATTCATCAATCAAACAACAAAACAAACCAGCAAAACAAAAACAAACCACTCACCTTGTTTTGAAGAGATATCCACAAAAATGCTCTCCTTCTTGCTAGATCCAAAATCCTCTTCTTGCTCCTCAAAACAATTCTCAAAAAATCTGAATATTCTATCAATGACGGCTGGGAATAAAATCCCTTATATATGCCGGATAAAATATTAGGGTTTTACTCACACTTTGCAAAACAATCCTTCTCAAAATACAACTTGCATATATATACATTAGTCTTGTAAATTCTATAAAACTCCTTTAAATTAGGATCTAATAGAAAATATACTTTCAAAACCTCAGTCAATACTGCTTAAAACGTTCAGAATGCCCATTTTGCATTTCAACCCTTGAAAATGTCAATTTTGCAAATAAGTCCTTCTTTTCTCAAAAATTGCAAATAGTACTAATTAATTTCAGAAAAATCTGGAAAAATACTGCATAAATCCTAAATAATAAATAATGATTTTTCATAAAGAAATCTTAATTTTTCAAACTTCTAAAAAGTCATTTGCATGTGTTTTGCACGTGTACAAAAGATAAATTTCTTAGAAAATATTAATTAAATCTCCAAAAATTATTTAAATTCATTTTCAAATAATTAAAATAATATTTGAAAATGTGGGGTTCTACATGGAGTTCTGCGCATCGGCGCTCCATGCGCTCGAACTGTGGCCTGTAGCTACGGTTCAGGATCACCATCCTACGCTGGGCCCTTGCATTGGCGCTCCTCAACCTCTCTACTTCCTTCCCATGGTGGAAGTTCACGAACTCGCACGAGTCCATCTTGCTTTCAAGACAGACGTGGGACCAGGTCAGAGTCGATATGTACTGGAAGACCAGACTGGTAATAAAAATTTAACCCAAGTATGACATTTTAAACTGCATGTTTTTTGCGCCTCATGACTTAGAACATATTTCATGCAAATTTCTTGATGTTCCCCATCCATATCTTGACATTGTTCTCATTGCATTATGATCATGTTAAATTAAAATAAAAGTAACAAGCCGGGGTATTAAGGGAAAGATTTAAGTAATGGACAATATAGAAGAGCGTACTCGGACGGGGGCTCGTGGTTTTCCGATGCAAGTTGCAAGTTTGCAAACTATATGTTTATATGTTTCACGCTACATGTTTACACTATGTTTGACTCGATATGTTTCACGTTATATGTTTGCACGTTTCTCGATACAAGATACAATTGATATGTTTTTTCGAGTACGTGACCTATAAAATCTACCACTAAGTCTAAATGCAACTGATTGTAAGTAGCAACTATGTAACAAAAAGATGGATGCATGAAGTGCTACCTAGATAGAATCAAACATTAGACATAAGATTAACACGTGCACTTGCATGATCAAATTATATGTTACATGTTCATGTTGACTTGATATTTGTTTACTTGATTACTTGTTTACATGCCATTTGTTCTATAATGCCTTGTTCATAATCATGTTTACATATTGCATTTCCCCTCTTTCATGACTCGATTCCTTGCTCTTTTCCTGTTTTTGTTTTGTTTTGTTTTGTATCTGTTCCCCTAGCTTGTACCACTTGCGGCCCGTAACTTGTATTAACAGGCATCTCCTTGTTTTCTTTTCCTCTTCTTTTTGCAATAATGTACTTGCAGGCCCGAATGAAGAGTTACCAGAAGGTGTCACTAATCAAGTGTTTTAGCCTTATTGTCTATCATGTTATCTTTAGTTTATGTTTTATTTCATGCAACTCTTTATTGTAATCCGAGCTTGTTTGACCAGTAACTATTTGTATTTCCCAGTTGTTGGTTATGTTATGGACTATGTCATGAACTTTCATTATTATATTGTGATTTTATATGCCTGCGTGGTTTATTTTGTTATCTTGTTGTTGAGTTGCCTGCACAGCTTATGAATGGTGTATTCGCACCATTCGCTAGGCCTCAGTCATGTCCCCGTATTTCCGTATTTTGGGAAGTGGGGCGCGACATGCGGCTGCTGAACTTGCTGGTCGAGTTGAAGAGGTTCATCATCGAGTGGAGGAGGAGGAGGAAGAGGAGTGGCTTTGCGGCTGGATGTAGCGCCCCGATTTCCAATACTAGGAAAACTGAGAAACGAGCCAAGACGTTTTCTTCAATTAGTCACAATACACAGAAATACAGGAGAATTTAAAACTTTTTATTCAACACCTAATATATTACAAGTCTGAATATTATACAACCGTAATACTTTACAATAGAGTTACAATATTACCTTCACATTCCCGAGTATTACAACCTTCAACATCTTACATCAGAGTACAAGGAATGAAGAACAACACTTGGTAACTCTCACTTGAGTACTACTCAACTAATAGATAATCAACACACATATTACAGCGGAACTAAATATGATATTGACTCCTTGCCTTCCTTGCCTTGAGTCCTCCTGAATCTCGCCCTTGTACTTCGGCGATCCAGTACCTATGGAAGTGGGGACGTCAGTATTCACTGACGATTAAAGGCTGATAACAAAGCAGCGAATCTCCCAAACAACATACAAAACATGGCAATGGTGTTGGTATAGTTTAAGTGTTCGTGAGTGCTATGACTAGACTCTAATGCGATATTTAACTAGAACTAGGATGCTCCTATTCTAATGTCAGCAAGTCTCCGAAGCAACATGCAGCCCATTCCACATGCGACCCTTCTCAAGCCGTCTCTCCATATATAGGGATTTGAACCCGCGTTATGAATTCTAATTGTACACAACCTGTTCCTGACAGATACAACGTGACTGATGAGGTTGCAGACGTAGTCAAGTCCCACTAATGCAGTCTGCCAGTGGTGTCCATGTTCGCCACTGCTACCCGGCTAACCGGACCTCACTCAAAACTAGACGAACCCAATGTATCGGGCGTCATTCCAAAATCCAAAATCATAGGGTCTCGCAAGCGCAGGGTAGCGCGAACCCTACCCTGTGGCACCCCTGGGGTCTCGCAAGCGCAGGACTGCCCAATGCATCCTATGGCACCTCAAGCCACGGTACTTCAGGAATTAACAGCGCGATATACGCAACCCGTGCTCCCAACTTGTGAGACGGCACCGTACGTATCCCTTTGACAGGAAGGTGCAACCCAATAGCACCACCTATGATCTGCCTCAAGGGACGAGTTAGTCGTAAGGTGCCCCCTACAACCGACTCCTCTCTCCCGGCAAAGGGTTTAAGCAATGATCTTTATAAGTCACTACCCTAATAATGTCCCTAACCCTGAACACTCCTAGGGAGGGCAATATTATAACCACAACATGCTAGGCCTTAATTTAGACTTCGCAAGACAACTTTACTAGGCTGCTCAACCTAGACTTACCAGAACCCTTCAGGATCCGGTTCGTGGCTTATCGATCCAAGACCTCGGCAATGAGAATATATATGCATGCCACTACCCTGAACTTGGATTCCATCTATACTCCGATTCTCGATCAACCTACACAGGTTAAGATCCGATGGTACCCGAGGTGTGACTCCTCCACAGTTCCTTAGGGTAAGAAAACACATGTCCTGATGGTCGATAGCCCTAGGGTAGTAATATTACCCTAGATGAGCACAACAACTGTGTACTAGCTAATAAGCTACACACGGTAACTAACCACATACGAGCCAATAAGCTACGTATGATGACAACGTACATACCAGCCAAATAAGCCGCGTATGAGACCAACAGCTACGCACGGGCCGGTCGAGCCGCGTACGAGACAACAACCTACATACGAGCTAAATAACTTCGTATGAGACCCACAGCTACATACGGGCCAGTCGAGCCACGTATGAGCACAACCATATGCAAACAACCATACAGGTAATCAACCTAGAAGCAACCAAACGTGCTTACTAGCAAACTTGATCTTCTATTATTAGAAGCAACAGAAGAATCTACTAATAGTCTATGATCGGTTTTCTACCAATGAAAAACCGAAGGCGACATAACAACCTTTATCAAACTAACTATTACTAGTGATCTTCCCGATCCTTATTACCCCTACGGATGAGGAATGTCCCCATGATAGGGTCTAATTCTAATTTGAACCTCACGCACTAGAACTCACGGTTTCCTTTTAAACGAACTAGAACAACATAGAACCTACGTTCATTCAATATTCCACTAGGATGCTACTTTAGTGCCCCGATTTCCATATACTGGGAAAACCGAGACACGAGCCAAGACCTTTTCTTCAATTAGTCACAATACATAGAAAAACAGGAGAATTTAAAACTTTTTATTCGACACCAATGTATTACAAGTCTGAATATTATACAATTGCAATACATTACAAGAAAGTTACAATATTACCTTTACATTTCCAAGTATTACAACCTTCAACATCTTACATCAGAGTACAAGGAATAAAGAACAACACTTGGTAACTCTCACTTGAGTACTTCTCAACTAATAAATAATCAATACATATACTGCAGCGGAACTAAACATAACACTGACTCCTTGCTTTCCTCGCCTTGAGCCCTCCTGAATCTCGCCCTTGTACTTTGGCGATCCAGTACCTATGAAAGTGGGGACGTCAGTATTCACTGACGCTTAAAAGCTGATATCAAAGCAGCGAATCTCCCAAACAACATACAAAACATGGCAATGGTGTTGGTGTAGTTTAAGTGTTCGTGAGTGCTATGACTAGACTCTAATGCGATATTTAAATAGAACTAGGATGCTTCCTATTCTAATATCAGCAAGTCTCCGAAGCAACATGCAGCCCATACTACATGCGACCCCATCTCAAGCCGTTTCTCCATGATAGGGATTGAACCCGCGTTATGAATTTCTAATTGTACACAACCTGTTCCTGAACCTACACGTGACAGATGAGGTTGCAGACGTGGTCATGTCCCACCGATGCAGTACGCCTGTGGTGTCTATGTTCACCACTACTACCCGGCTCACCGGACCTCACACAACAAACAGACGATCGTCATTCCAAAATCCAAATCATAGGGTTTCGCCAACGCAGGGTAGCGCAAAGCCTACCCTGTGGCACCCTCTGGGGTCTCGCAAGCGCAGGGCAGCACGAAGCCTACCCTGTGGCACCCTCAGCCACGGTACTCCAAGAATTAACAGCGCGAGATACGCAACCCGTGTCCTCAACTTGTGAGACGGCACCGTACGTATCCCTTTGACGGGAAGGTACAACCCATTATCACCACCTAAGGCCTGCCTCAAGGGACAAGTTGGTCGTAAGGCGCCCCCTACAACCAACTCCTCTCTTCGGCTAGGGTCTGAGCAAAATGACCCTTTTTAAGTCACTACCTTAATGATGTCCCTGACTCGACAATCCTAGGGACGATAATATTATAAACATAACATGCTAGGCCTTAAATTAGGCTTCGCAAGACAACTCTACTAGGCTGCTCAACCTAGACTCACCAGAATCCCTCGGTATCCGGTTCCTGGCCAATCGATCCAAGACCTCGGCCATGCGAATATACATGCATGCCGCTATCCTAAACTCGGATTCCGTCTATACTCCGGTCCTCGATCAACCTACCCTGGTTATGATCCAACGGTACACAAGGAGTGACTCCTCCACAGTTCCTTAGGGTAAGAAAATATATGTCTTGATGGTCGATAGCCCTTAGGATGGTAATATCACCCAAGACGAGCACAACGCTCAGTGTACTAGCTAACAAGCTATACACGAGTAATAACCATATACGAGCTAATAAGCTGCGTATGAAACAATAATTACCTACGAGCCAGGCGTGCCTCGTAGGAGATAACCACGTACATACCAGCCAAATAAGCCGCGTATGAGACCAACAGCTACGCACGGGCCGGTCGAGCCGCGTGCGAGACAACAACCTACATACGAGCCAAATAAGCTACGTATGAGACCCACAGCTACGTACGGGCCAGTCGAGCTACGTACGAGCACAACCATATGCAAACAACCATACAGGTAATCAATCTTAAAAGCAATCAAACGTGCTTACTAGTAAACTTGATCTTCTATTATTAGAAGCAACAGAAGAATCTACTAATAGTCTATGATCGGTATTCTACTAAAGAAGAACCGAAGGCGACATAACCACCATTATCAACTAACCATTACTAGTGGCCTCCCAAATCCTTATTACTTCAACCTATAGCACTTTAAGCATGGCATACAATTGCAAGAATCTATCCACGACAATCTAATTATGGTACATAACATACCTACTCGCCACAATACTCCTAAGTACGAATATGATTAAGCATGTGCTTATATCAATCTTAGCATGAAAATCACTATGATCTATACATGAAGTCCACTACGGTCAAGCATAGGTTATAACTTGAGCGTGAATGCTTACTACTTATCATGACTAATCACCACAATCCAAGCATGGATATATAAATAGTATGAACATGCAACATTCCAAGGCATGGTAGGTATTCTAACATTAATCCTACAACATTCTACGCATATATTTAAACTTTAGCATGGTATACCTCATTCCTAGACATGGTATGGCACTTCAACATTAACATATGGCATGGTATACATTTTAGTAACATTCTAGTCATGTATACTAGTTAAGTATCAACCTACAACGTAGCATGAGTTTCTACAAGCATGGGTAGGACATAACATAAAAATCACTACAACTAACCATGGATATACAACATAGCATGAGTATTAACCTACAACAATTCTAGCATGGGTAGGACATAACATAAAAATCACCACAACTAACCATTGATGGTTACTTTAATCTAAGCATGAATATCATTAGTATGGATACCATTAACTTAACATAAATCATCATTAGCATGGTCATCTACTAACTTAACATAACAACCATTAGCATGACATCTCCTAACTTAGTATGAATAATGATTAAGCATGATCACTTACTAACATAACATGAACATATACTTATCTAAGCATAGATATCATGTAAGCATGAATATTTATTTAATCTAGCATGGTATACAACTTTCCTATCATTAATCTAGCATGGTATACAACTTACCTATAAGCATGTGAGTATGGATAATTTAATCTAGCATGATATACCACTTTCCTACAACTATCTAGGCATAGATAAATGAAACTAGCATGGTATACTACTTCCTTATAATCATCCAAGCATGAATCTTTATTAAGCATGAATAACTACTAAGCATGAATGTCTTACTAAGCATGGGTAACTACTAGTATGAACATACAACATTCCTAAGTATATATATATATATATATATATACTTCTAAACATGGTAGATTAATTAGCATCAATCCTACAACAATATGAGCATGGTATTTATTTAGTGATTAACCTACAACATTCTAAGCATGTAGAAAGACTTAGCATGGTACATATCATCCCTAAACATGGTAAGTAATTTTATCATGGATCCTACAACATGTATATCATTCCTACACATGGTAGGCAATTTTAGAATTAATCCTACAATATTCCAAGCATAAATAACCTTCCCAAACATGATAGGAAATTTTAGAATGAATCCTACAACATTCTAAGCATCATTAAATATGCTAGGTATTTTTAGAATAAATCCTACAACATGTATATCATTTCTACATATGATAGATAATTTTAGAATGAATCCTACAACATTCTAAGCATAAATAAATTAATCTAACATGATAGGAAATTTTAGAATGAATCCTACAACATTCTAAGCATGAATGTCATTCCTAAACATGATAAGGATTTTTAATATAAATCCTACAACATCCTAAGCATAAATATCCTTCCTAAACATGATAAGTATTTTTAGAATTAATCCTACAACATGTATATCATTCCTACATATGATAGATAATTTTAGAATGAATCCTACAACATTCTAAGCATAAATAAATTAATCTAGTCCAATCTTAGCATGGTATTTACTTTATGAACATAAAATAAACATCTACAACTATCTACTACCACTACTACTCCGTTTTAACCAAGAACATAACATACAACTATCTACTACTACTACTACTTCATTTTAATCAAGAACATAACACACAACTATTTACTACTACTACTTCTTCATTTTAATCAAGAACATAACACACAACTATCTACTACTACTACTACTACTTCATTTTAACCAAGAACACAACTATCTACTACTACTACTACTTCATTTTAACCAAGAACACAACATACAACTATCTACTACTACTACTACTTTATGGACATAAAACATCTACAACTACTTCTTTTAACACTTACTACTACCTCTTTATTTTAACAACATACCACTACTATTTTATTTTAACAACATGCTACTACTACTTTATTTTAACAACATACTACTACTATTTTATTTGTCTACTATTCTTTATTAGCATTTATTTATTACCACTAGTGATTATAAAAAGAGATCTTTTTATTCATTCTACAACTAGTGATTTAAATTAATTTCTTTTTCATAATCAAAACTAACATCTAATGTATGTTCTTTTTACTTAAGATTATAAAAGAAAACTACAATAATAAAATAAGGTAAGAACCTTCATTTGGTTCATCCAACATATGCTTATTATTTATTTGTCCAAGTTCAATACAAGTCCTACAACCAAAATGGTTGTATAAAAATGTTCATATGCTTTGTCCATGAATTCATATCAAGTCCTACAACTCCCAATCGGTTGTATGTGCAGGTTCATATGCCTTATGTCATTTTAGTCCAATAACAAACACAAACAACAACTACAACTATAAAGATTTAATCTTTATGTGTATTTAACACTACCATTTGTTTCTTTTCTTTTTATGTGGTTATTATTATCATTTACAAACATACATACAACAATCCCATTTCAACAAACCATTTCCAAAAGAACCGAAGAAAACAAAACAAGGAGGGTAAGAAGAAGAAGAAGTCAAAACAACCATTTAAAGAAACAAACAAACAAACAAACAAACAACCAAACAAACAAAGGAGAACCCCCACCTTAGTCTCTTTTTTTTTTGGAAGGACTTGCTAGCTTAACCTTCTCCTTCCCCTAGCTCTTAGAACGCCTAGGAAAAACCTACAAGGAAAACTCTCTTGTTAGTCTCCTATCTTTCTTTTCCTTTCCTTTCTTTCTTTGTGTTTTCTAAAATGAGACAAGGTGGAGAAGGAGGGGGTATTTATAGGAGGGGATAGGAGGGGGAGAGTGTAAATGTGCAATCACATTTTGCACAAAAACCCCCAAAAGAAGCCAACCGACCATGCCCTAGGTGGAGGAGGGGTGAGGTGTAGGGTATGGTGCTAGGTATGAGTTGGAAGCATGGTAGAAAGTGATAAGGTTTCTAGAAGGGGTTTAATCTTCTCATGCATACAAACCCTACTTTAAGCCTCCTAATCAAACCCTAACTATCTTATTAAGTTGTCATGACAAGGATGAGTACATTGTCCAAAAGTACATACTACATACTTTGTATAATGTACTAAGTATCATACAATTGTATGTATATGTATATGTATGTGTATACCAAAAATTCCTTATATAATCCTCATAAATAGTTTAATTTGAAAATAATAATAAAATAAGTTTTTATTATTAATTCGGAGGATCACGCTATCAATTTGATGCACTTCGGATGTACACCGACCGATATATGCGCGTAGACACTGTTTGTGGGCAAACCGGCGAAAAATCACCAAAATAATTTGATTTTAGAATTAAAATGAAATAATATTAAAATAATAATAAAATAGTAATTCATACGAGGTAATATCCGTCCGGGATATTACAGCTACACTATACTCTTCAGGCATGTGTGGGCTCCTTACTAATATTAACTACAATAAGGTAGTCGTCATTACAATTTCAACATGATTCTTTTCCTATTACTTCAACCTATAGCACTTTAAGCATGGCATACAATTGCAAGCATCTACCTACGACAATCTAATTATGGCACATAACATAACCACCTACCACAATACTCCTAAGTACGAGTATGATTTAAGCATGTGCTTATGTCAAGCTTAAGCATGAAAATCACTATGATCTAAACATGAAGTCTACTATAGTCAAGCATAAGTTACAACTTGAGCAAGAATACTTACTACTTAGAGTATATATCTCTACTACCACCTTAAGCATGGATCTTCCTTACTTAACATGATTAATCATCACAACCCAAGCATGGATATTAACCTACAATATTCCTAAGTATGAATTATAACTCCTACAATATTCTAAGCATGAATTATAACTCCTACAATATCCTAAGCATGAATTATAACTCCTAATCATTCTAAGCATGGTAGATTAATTCCTACCTTAATCTAAACATGGCATTTGTTAAACATGAGTATCTTCTAGCTCGATCTTGAACAATATTCAGGCATGAACATACACCATTTAAGCATGGATATCATCTAAGCATGGTCATCTACTAACCTGGCATGAACAATGATTAAGCATGTCGTCTACTAACTTAGCATGAACAATCATTAGCATGGTCATCTACTAACTTAACATAAACAATCATTAGCATGGTCATCTACTAACTTAACATAAACAATAATTAGCATGACATCTACTACCTTAGCATGAACAATGATTAAGCATGATCATCTACTAGCTTAGCATGAACATATACTTATCTAAGCATGGATATTATCTAAGCATGAATGTCTACTAACTAAGCATGAATATTTAGCATGAACGTCTACTATGAATGACATTTAGTATGAACATATACTTATCTAAGTATGGATGTCATCTAAGCATGAATATTTATTTAATCTAGCATAGTATACAACTTCCCTACAATCATCTAAGTGTAGATAAATTAATCTAACATGGTATACTACTTTCCTACAATCATCTAAGCATAGATAAATTAATCTAGCATAGTATACACTTTCCTACAATCATCTAAGCATAGATAAATTGATCTAGCATGGTATACAACTTTTCTACAACCATCTAAGTATAGATAAATTAATCTAGCATGGTATACAACTTTCCTACACCCATCTAAGTGTAGATAAATTAATGTAGCATGGTATACTACTTTCCTACAATCATCGAACCATAGATAAATTAATCTAGCATGGTATACACTTTCCTACAATCATCTAAGCATAGATAAATTAATCTAGCATGGTATACAACTTTCCTACAACCATCTAAGTATAGATAAATTAATCTAGCATGGTATACAACTTTCCTATACCCATCTAAGTGTAGATAAATTAATCTAGCATGGTATACACTTTTCTACACCCATCTAAGTGTAGATAAATTAATCTAGCATGGTATACAACTTTCCTACACCCATCTAAGTGTAGATAAATTAATCTAGCATGGTATACACCTTCCTACAATCATCTAAGTATAGATAAATTACTTCGATATAAGCATAAACATCCATTTAACATTCATATGCATCTACAACAATTTAATTAAACACAACATCTACTACAACATAACATCTACTACTAAAACTTCTACTAAAATCTTTATCTAAACATAAACATCTACTACTAAAACTTCTACTAAAATCTTTATCTAAACATAAACATCTACTACTAATACTTCTACTAAAATCTATGTCTAAACATAAACATCTACTACTAAACACATAAACATCTACAATAACTTTTATAGAAACATAAACATTTCTACAATTTTGTGTAGACATCTATTATAACTATTTTATTTGAAACATACACATCTACTACTACTACTTTATTTAAACATAAAACATCTACTACTTAAATATCTACTAACTCTTTATTAGCATCTATTTTCTCATTATTACTAGTGATCATAAAAAGAGATCTTTTTAATCATTCTACAATTAGTGATTTAGATTAGTTTCTTTTTCATAATTAGAATTAACATCTACAATGGGTTCTTTCTTACTTAAGATTATAAAGGAAAATAAACAATGATAAAATAAAGTAAGAACCCTCCATTTTGGTTCAACCAACCATATACATTCTTTCTAGTCCAAGTTCAAGTTTATGTTCTACAACCCAAAAATGGTTGTATACAAGGTCCATATGTTTTTATGTATGAGTTCATATTCAAGTCCTACAACCCCAATGGTTGTATGTACAAGTCCATATGCATATGTCATTTTAGTCCACAAAACAACTACTACTATTACAAAGATTCAATCTGTAATATCCCGGACGGATATTACCGTATATAAATTGATATTTTATTATTATTTTATTATTATTTTGTTTTAATTCCAAAATTAAATTATTTTGGTGATTTTCATCCGGTTTGTTCATAGACAATATCTATATCAAGATATCGGTCAGTATATATCCGTATTGTATCAAATTGATACCGTGATCTTCCGAACTAATAATAAAATTTATTTTATTATTATTTCCAAGATTTAATTATTTTTATACGGATTATGCAAAGATTTTCCGGTATACGGACATATATGCGCCCGTACGAGTAGTATGTCGATTAGTGCATTATACGAATTGTGTGTTGTGTATCTTTGGACTAGGTATTTATCTTGTTATAACAACCTAATTAGAGGGTTAGGGTTTGATTAGGAGGCTTAACCTAGGGTTTTTGTATGCATAAGAAGACTAAGTAAAAACCCTTACTAGAAAACATCTCTCCCACATCACACCTCCACCACATAACACCTCCCTCCACCTCACCCTATTTTTCCTAGGAGTATGGCCGGCCCCATTTTTATGGGAGGGCTTTTGTGCATTTTTGGTGTGCACATTTGCACTTTCCCCCATTCTCTCCACCTATAAATAACCCTTCATTCTCCTCCTTCTCTCATTTTAGAAAACAAAAGAAAGAAAGAAAGAAAGAAAGAAAGAAAGGAAAAAAAAGAGAGAAAGTCTCATACTAATTTGAGAGTTCTCTTGTAGGTTTAGTAGAAGATTTCTAAAGCTAGGAGAAGGAGAAGTTTAGCTAGCAAGTTCTTCCACCAAAGTTAGATAAGGTGGGGGTTTCTTCACTTTGATTCTTTGTTTGTTTGTTTGTTTGTTGTTTGTTGTTTGACTTCTTCTTCTACCTTCTTGTTTTGTTTTATTTTTTGGGGTTGTTCTTGTGGATAAGGGTGTGTATGTTGTAATAAATCAAAGTAGTAGTAGTAACTACTAAACTTATAAAGATCATAGCTTTATTATTGTAGTTGTTGTTGTATGTTATTGGACTAAAGAAACTTACATATTGCATAATGTTGGACATACAACCATGGTTGGTTGTAGGACTTGATTCACAAAAGCATATGAGCATTCATTTTACAAGCATTGTGGGTTGTAGGACTCTTTATGAAACTTGGACTAATAAGAACATAAGTTCTAATAAAAAGATATTTCCTTGTAAACACTAGTTGTAGAATTAACTAAAAAGATCTTTCTTTTATTTTAATCACTAGTTGTAATTAATTAAAAAGATCTTTCTTTTATTTTTAATCACTAGTTGTAATTAATTAAAAAAGATCTTTCTTTCATTTTTAATCACTAGTTGTAGTTAATTAAAAAGACCTTTCTTTTTAAGCACTAGTTGTAGCTAATTAAAAAGATCTTTTCTTTTATTCTAATCACTAGTTGTAGTTAATTAAAAAGATCTTCTCTTTTTATTTTGATCACTAGTTGTAGAAATGATAAAAAGATCTCTCTTTTCTTTTAATCACTAGTTGTAGTTAATTAAAGAGATCTTTCTTTTGTAAAGTAAAGTAAAATAAAATAAAAATGATCTTTTCTTTATCACTAATAATAACAAAGATTAGTAAGCAACTATGTAGTAGTAAGCTAAAATAATAAGTAGTAGTAGGTAATAAATGAAGTAGTAGTAGCATGTATGTAATTAATAAGGTAGTAGTATGTTTATGTTCATAAAGTAGTCGTAGTAATAGATAGTTGTGTGTGGTGATTTTGTTGTGAATGAAGAAGTAGTAGTAGTAGATAATGGTGTGTTATGTTTTGATTAAAGTAGGAGTAGTAGTAGTAGTAAAATGTTGTAGGATTGCTTCTAAAAATATTTAGAAGCCATTCTCATACTACTAATATTGTACGATCATTTCTAAAAATATTTAGAAGCCATAATCCATGCTTAGTTAGTTGTAGGATTGCTTTAAAAATATCCTACCATGTTTACCATGCTTAGTTAGTGGTAGCTTTGCTTCTAAAAATAATTAGAAGTCATATCCATGCTTAGTTAGTTGTAGGATTGCTTTAAAAATACCCTACCATGTTTACCATGCTTAGTTAGTTGTAGCTTTGCTTCTAAAAATAATTAGAAGCCATATCCATGCTTAGTTAGTTGTAGGATTGCTTTTAAAAATATCCTACCATGTTTACCATGCTTAGTTAGTTGTAGCTTTGCTTCTAAAAATAATTAGAAGCCATGTTCATGCTTAGTTAGTTGTAGGACTTTTGCTAAAAGTATCCTACCATGATTCTATGCTTAATTAGTTGTAGGATGTTTTATAAAATTATCCCATCATGCTTTATCTTTAGGATGTTGTAGGACTTTTTCTAAAAATATCCTACCATGCTTAACGTTTAGAATGTTGTAGGATTCTTTTCCTATCATGCTTGGTAATGTTGTAGGATTCTTTTCCTATCATGTTTAGTAACTCACTTATGCTAGAATTTTGTAGGATTCATTCCTAAAGTTTCCTATTATGTTTAGTGACTTAGTTATGCTAGAATGTGTAGGATTCAATCCAAGAGTTTCCTACCATGTTTGGATAAATTTTATTGTGCATAGAGTGTTGTAGGATCCATGATAAAATCATATACCATGCTAGTTTAATTGTTGGAAAGCGATATATCATGCTAGCTTAATTGTAAGTATTTTGCATATCATGCTAGTTTAAATTGTATGCAAATTGTATACCATGCTAGATAAATGGTAGAGAAGTGTATACTATGTTAGTGAATGACCATGATTCATGCTAAGTAAGTAGGGATCATGCAAATTATTGATCATATTAAGTTAAGGATACCCATACTAGGATGTTCATGCTTAGGGTAAAGAAACTACCCATGGCTAGTTGTAGTGATTTATGTCGGATTCTATGCCATGCTAGAGTAATACATGATTAGAACATTGTAGGAGTAATGTTAGAATATCTACTATACCTTGGAATGATTGTATGTTATATTAGTTATCTATCCATGCTTGTGTTATGGTGATTAGTCAAGATAAGTAGTAAGCTTTCATGCTCGCTTGACTATAGTAGACTCTATGTCTAGGTCGTAGTGATTTTTATGCTTAACCTCGATGAAAACACAAGCATTAATCATATTCATACTTAGGAGTGTGATGGTGAGTAGTTCTATTTTGTAATTGGATTACTTTAGGAAGATGCCTACGAGTGTATGTCATGCCTAAGACATTATAGGTCGAAGTAGTAAGATCGGGAAGACCACTAGCGATAGTTAATTCGATAAAGGCGGTTATGTCGCCTTCGGATTCTTCCTTAGTAGAATACCGATCTTAGACTACTAGTAGATCCCTTTGTTGCTTCTAATAGTAGAAGATTAAGTTTGTTAGTAAGCACGTATGGTTGCTTCTAGGATTGATTACCTGTATGGTTGTTTGCACACGGTCGTGCTCGTACGTGGCTCGACTGGCCCGTATGTAGCTGTGGGTCTCATACGTAGCTTAGTCGGCTCGTATGTAGGTTATTGTCTCGTACGCGGCCCGACCGGCCCGTGCGTAGCTGTTGGTCTCATACGCAGCTTATTTGGCTGGTATGTACGTGGTTATCTCCTACGAGGCCCGCCTGGCTCGTAGGTAGTTATTGTTTCATACGTAGCTTAGTTGGCTCATATGTGGTTATTACTCGTGTATAGCTTGTTAGCTAGTACACAGTTAGTTGTGCTATCTAGGGTGATGTTACCACCCTAAGGGCTATCGACCATCAAGACATATGTTTCTACCCTAAGGAACTGTGGAGGAGTCGCTCCTTGTGTGCCGTCGAATCTTAACCAGGGTAGGTTGATCGAGGACCGGAGTATAGACAGAATCCAAGTCTAGGGTAGCGGCGTGCGTGTATATTCGCAACGGCCAAAGTCTTGGATCGATGAGCCACGAACTGGGTCCTGAAGGATTCTGGTAAATCTAGGTTGAGCGGCCTAGTAGAGTTGTCTTGCAAAGCCTAATTTAAGGCCTAGCATGTTGTGTTATAATATCGTCATCCTTAGGATTGTTCGAGTCAGGGACATCACTAGGATAGTGACTTATAAGGATCAGTTTACTTAAACCCTTTTGCCGGGAGAGAAGGGTCAGTTGTAGGGGGCCCCTTACACTAACTCGTCCCTTGAGGCAGATCATAGGTGGTGTACCGGGTTGTACCTTCCCGTCAAAGGGATACGTACGGTGCCGTCTCACAAGTTGAGGACACGGGTTGCGTATCTCGTGCTGTTAATTCCTGGAGTACCGTGGCTAGGGGTGCCACAGGATGCATTGTGCAGTCCTGCGCTTGCGATACCCTAGAGGGTGCCACAGGGTAGGCTTTGCGCTACCCTGCGCTTGCGAAACCCTATAGTATGATTTTTGGAATGACGCCCGATACATTGGGTTCGTCTAATTTGAGTGAGGTCCGGTTAGCCAGGTCGCGGTGGCGAACATAGACACCACGGGCGAAATGCAACAGTGGCACATGACCACATCTGCAGCCTTGCGAGTCACGTGTAGTTGTCAGGAACAGGTTGTGTGCAATTAGAATTCATAACGCGGGTTCAATCCCTATATATGGAGAAACGGCTTGAGATGGAGCCGCATGTAGTATGGGCTGCATGTTGCTTTCGGAGACTTGCTGATATTAGAATAGGAGCATCCTAGTTCTATGTAAACATCGCATTAGAGTCTAGTCATAGCACTCACGTACACTTAAACTACACCATTGCTATATTTTGTATATTGTTTGCAAGATTCGCTGCTATATGATCAGCCTTTAAGCGTCAGTGAATACTGACGTCCCCACTTCCATAGGTACTGGATCGCCGAAGTACAAAGGCGATATTCAGGAGGACTCAAGGCGAGGAAAGCAAGGAGTCAGTATTAAGTTTAGTTCCGCTGCAAAATATGTATTGATTCTGTATTAGTTAAGAAGTACTCTGATGTAAGATGTGAAGGTTGTAATACTTAGAAATGTAAAGGCAATATTGTAACTCAATTGTAAAGTATTACAGTTGTACAGTATTCAGACTTGTAACACATTGTGTATTGAATAAAAAGTTTTAAATTCTCTTGTTTTTCTGTGTATTGTGACTAATTGAAGAAAAGGTCTTGACTCGTGTCACGGTTTCCCAGTGTCGGAAATCGGGGCGCTACACAATCTTTATGTCTATTTAGCACTACCATTTGTTTCCATTTCATTTTATGTGATTATTACCTTTAACATTCACAAACAAACAAAATAGGAACCACATACAACAATACTATCACATCAAACCACTCCAAAAAGAACCGAAGAAAACAAAACAAGGAAGGTAAGGAGAAGAAGAAACATCAAACAACAATTCAAACAAACTAACTAACAAAAGAGAAACCCCACCTAATTTTTCTTTGTTGGAAGGACTTGCTTGCTTATACTTCTCCTTCCCCTAAGCTCTTAAACTTCTATGGAACCTACAAGAGAAAAGCTCTCAAGTTAGAAAGGGTTCTCTCTTTCTTTTTCTTTCCTTTCTTTTGTCTTTGTTTTTGTAAAAGTGAGACAAGTGGAGAAGGAGAGGGTATTTATATGAGGAGGGAAGGGTGGAGAGTGCAAAATTGCACTCAACAATATGCACAAAACCCCCTAGCCATGAAGGCCGGCCATGCTTGTAGGAGGGGTAGAGGTGAGGTGGAGGTATGGGCTAGGTGTGAGTTGGAAGCATGGTGAAAAGATAAGGTTTCTAGAAGGGGTTTTTACTTAATCTTCTCATGCATACAAAAATTCTAGTTTAGCCACTAATTAAAACCCTAATCATCTAATTTTGTCGTGACAAGATTTGTGCCTTGTCCAAGAGTGCATACTACACATTTTGTACTAATTTGGTACAATACAATGTGGGTATAAGTGTATGTATGTGTATACCAAAAATTCTTATATAATCCTCATAAAATAGTTTAATTTGAAAATAATAATAAGATAAGTTTTATTATCGATTCGGAGGATCGCGCTACCAATTCGATGTACTACGGATGTACATCGACCGATATATGCGCGCAGACAATGTTTGTGGACAAACCGGGCGAAAATCACCAAATAATTTGATTTTTGAATTAAAACAGAATAATAATAAAATAATAATAAAATAGTAATTTATACAAGGTAATATCTGTCCGGGATATTACACTGGAGGCCGCTGCTTTTCCTTTCCCCTTCGGAGGCATGGCTTGGAAACTAACTTCACCGGTGAAGTAAAGTTGGATTGCTTTTTCTGTTTCCCACAGACGGTGCCAATCTGTTGCTGCTAATTTCGGTGTGGGAGCAAACAGATATATTTGTGAATTCTTTTGGAAACAAATCAGGCAAACCTATTGACTTTTGAATGGTGTTTGACTGTTTCTCGCTACTACCGTTAACCTGCAAAAAGTTTGATACACTGCCGGTATCCTGCAAAAAGTTCGATACACCGGGATGGATCCCGGCGACGAACACTCCAACGCTCAGGCCAGTAATCAGGAAGATTATGAAAGAGAGCTTTTGTGGAAAAATATTGATTACCTTGTTATAGTGGGAGAGAGGGGTATTTATAGTCGCTTTTAGAGACAGTTTAGAGATAATCATTTATCCTTATGTCCCGGTGTTTTTGGATAAGATGTAGAGTTTAAACTTGTTTCATGATAAGAGAGGCGGTTTAAATCGCCTCTTAGAGATAATCACAATTTTGAATTACTCTTTAAATATCTGGGCTAGTTTGAAACAGGTTGCCACATATATCCAATAAGACAGATCCATTTTTGGGTTATTGGGGTTTGTAGAAAGACCCAATTCGCATTTCGGACCCGTTTGTAGGTGAAATTACAGTTTTACCCCTGAAAGCTTTCAGATTCGTGCCTGATTTGAACGGTCCCGATTTAATCCCATTTTTAGCCATATCATCTTCTTACGCCTTAACTGTTCGTTCTTATGCTTGAACTAGTGGTTTACTCCCTATAAAGACCGAAACTTCACTTCAGTAATGGGTAACGAATGAATCCTTCTTTTTTCTAATTCTCATATTCTCTTACTGACTTGTGCGTCGGAGGGTCAAACGTTGGAGTCTATTCCGGTGTTTTGACTTTTTACAGGTATTTGAATGAGGCAATGGTCAAATCGAGATCCAAATACATAGATTATAGTCTTCCCATCTTCTTCAAGTTTGAACTCACATCTGTTATGTTAACATGGAATAACTCACATCTTCTTCAAACCTGCACTGATTTTTGTGTTAACATGGAATAAATTGCACATGTTAAATTTCAAAAAAGCAAAATATGATTAGGTTTTAACTATTATGTAACTAATTGATATAACTGTAACGCCCCGAATACCAAACACGGATAATTCGTTTCATAAATAAGATCTTTTACTTCAACCTCGTACAAAAATACAAGGAATTTAAAACTTTTCATTTACAATATCGTTCTTTACAATAGCACAACGGAAATAAATAAATACAATGCTGCATATGATAATGTAAGCTCTTCAATCTTGTGACAACCCATCACAGCGACTTCAAGTCCATGCCAAGTCCATTCCTGCAACTAGGAAACTGTGGGCACGTCAGTTGCATTTAACTGACGCAATGCAATTGTAACACCCCGAATTCCATTTATATGTCAGTCGTAGCAACAAGATCTTTTACTTCATTTCGTAGAATTTTACAAGGAAATTAAAACTGTTCTTTTATTACACAACAATGTTTATTACAGAGTTACACAGCGGAATAAAATACAACAAAAATTACAACTCTAATATCAGCATCTTAAATATGATCTTTATCATCTACCGTCTTTAAGTCCTTGCAAATCCAATCAAGCTCTGCACTGAAAATCTATGGGCACATCAGTTGCCTACAACCGCTGCAATGTTATAAACATCGATCCTCTCTACATTGTATTATAACGAAATATTTACTTTAACAAACACAAACTTGAATGCATATAAAAGTGAACATGTCAGTGTATGATATGACTTAATGCCTAATGCAGATGTTATAGTACAATGACACTAATAGATACTTGTTCGGATTCTATGCATACCATACTACATATGTCTGACGGCAAGTGTAGAACCCCGTATTTTCAAATATTATTCCAATTATTTGAAAAATGAATTTAAATGATTTTGAGAATTTAATAATTTTTTTCTAAGAAATTTATCTTTTGTACACGTGCAAAACACGTGCAAATGACTTTTGAGAAGTTTGAAAAATTAAGTTTTCTTTATGAAAAATCATTATTTATTATTTGAGAATTATTTAGTATTTTTCCAAATTTTTCTGAAATTAATTAGTACTATTTGCAATTTTTGAGAAAAGAAGGACTTATTTGCAAAATTTACAATTTTGAGGGTTGAAGTGCAAAATGTATTTGCTGGACTTTCCGATCAGTATTTGTTGAGGTTTGGAAATATATTTTTCTATTAGATCCTAATTTAAACGATATTTGATTGAGTCTTCAAGACTAAACCTAGGGATATAAAGTTGTATTCTTAAAAGGATTATTTTGCAAAGAGTGAATAAAACCCTAATATACAATCCGGCATATTTAAGGGAAATTCTTCTCCCAGCCGTCATTGAGTATATTCAGATTATTGGGATTTCTTTGAGGAGCAAAAAAAAAAAAGGAGGATTCTTGGATCTAGCAAGGAGAAAGCTTTTGTGGATCTTTTCTTCAAATCAAAGATGAGTGGTTTGTTTTGTTTGTTGCTTTGTTTGCTTTGGTTGATGAATGACGTAAGATCTCTTGTTACGCTTGTTTGTGATCGTTATGCTATTGTTTTGTTAGTCTCATTGTATGTATGATATGGATCTTCTATTTTGATATGGATGATGAGAACTCTTGTTGATATTTGGATCATGTATGAGAAATATTAAGATTTGTTGAGGAAATATTGATTTTTATGAGATCATATGGTTGGAAGCATATTAAGATTTGATTATGTTTGTGATCGGATGTTAAAATATCTGGATCTATGGTTATAAACCAGATTTTTGATTATGAGTTGAGGAAGAAGTTTAGTTGAGAAACCCTAATGAAAAGATTAGAAGTTTAGATCTTGAGAATTTGAGATTTGAGGAATTGATTGATGAATATCGTATCCGTAATGGAGACTATTTAGATTGGTTATTTTGCATGTGTACGAACTATTGTTTGATAAACAATGGATCGTTAGAAACCTTTAGTTTGATTTGTTTTCAGACCTGATTTTTAAAAACTATAGGCCGACAGTCGACTGGCCTACGGAGCAGTCGACTGATACGAGCCCACTGCTGTACTTTCAGTCTTGAGAATTGTTCGGGACAGTCGACTTAGACTACTGTCAGTCGACTGGTCCGCTGTTTGTGAATTTGTTCAGTCCTTTCGGGACAGTCGACCTATGAACCTTTCAGTCGACTTAAATACTTAGAATATTTTGATGAGAAATTATTTGTATTTGTCTTGGGGCAGTCGACTGATGACTTTCTCAAGTCGACTGATCATGCCTTAGATTATTTTGTAAAGTTCTGTAGAATTGTCCTCTGGACAGTCGACTTACCTCAGCATAAGTCGACTGGTACTGAGGGATCTGTGTATTTGATTTTGAGACATTTGTTCAGTATTTGATTTTGAGACATTTGTTCAGTACTTGATTCTGAGATATTTGTTCAGTATTTGATGTTGAGATATTTGTTCAGTATTTGATTTTGAGATGTTCAGTTAAGAACATGATTTTGAGATATTTTGTTGAGCCACTTGTTTAGTGGAAATTTGTTCAGTTATTTGTTTTTGAGTCTCTAGAGGTATGTGACCCTAGTATACCGGTGTTGAGATATTTGTTCAGTTATTTGTTGAGGCCCATTGAGGCACATTTTCAGTATTCATATTTTTAGTCCGGTAGGGTACACTACTCTAGGAGATTTTGTTCAGCAACCCAAATTAATAAGGACAGACATTAGTAGTGTCATGACGAATGGGAACTTGAGTTATGCACCTCAGTATGGCTTTTGATGTAGGATTTAATCGCCTGAATTATCCAAGTAGTTAACTTGTGATGTGTGATTTATCTCCGGAATTATCCAGGCAGTTAACCTGTGATGCGAGATATTTCTCCTGAATTATCCAAGTAAATTATCTTGAGATGTGGGATTGAACTACGGAATGATCGGAGTCGAGGCGACGCTTTTGGGGTATTATTGTGATAAGGAATCTATGTTTAGATGTGGGATGATCTCCTGAATTATCCAGGGAAAATACCTGTGATGTGGGATCAATCTCCGGAATGATCAAGCATGGGCAAATTATCATAGTTTATCTTCATCTCTTAGTAATCATCGTTGTCTGCATGTAGTCATGATGTTTTCTTGAATCACTTTTATGCATTTGGATTTCCGGTTTTTACACACTTGGCTTTGGATTTGATATCACCCTTTATTCTTTTGGTTGTTACTTCATACTTTAGTGTTTGATTTTTATTTGTTGGATATTATGTTTGAAGCTCATTTATGTTATTTGTTTGATTTGTTACCACTCACACCATTTATGGCTGACCCCGTAGTTTGGGGGTTAGGGTTCAACTCTAGCCTCACTTGTTGCAGGTCATTGCTTAGTTGGAGGTTCAATGCTTGAGTGGGCAATTTGAGATTATTGGATTATTTAGTGTTGGTGTAAAATTGTTAAGATATTTTTGAATCATTATTGAGTTGTAAATAAAAGATCAATTTGTGTTGAGATGTTTAGACTTCCGCTGTAATTGTAAAATTTGTTGTAATAAGAGAAAGAAAAATTTTAGTGGTGTTGTTGGTGTTTATTGTTGTATTGAAGTGGATTGCTGAGATTTCGCCACTTATTTTCTAAGCTCTCATATTAAAAATTCGGGGACTACAGAGATTGGTATCAGAGCTCCGCTTCAATGGTAATAATAGACATAGTAAGAAAACCAACCTAGGTGTGGACACTCGAGAGTGAGTACCTAGGTGTGGACATCAGAGTGTGAGTATCACATGGAATTAAATTATGATGTTTGGTTTGAAATTATGGATTGGGGTATGGTTATGGCTTTGCCATAGGGTAATGATTTGAGTTTGAATTGTAAGTGTGCTCTAACTTTACCCTCGTTTTGCAGTAATCACGATGGTTGCACCCAGAGGTAGAAATGGTGGCAACAATGAGGATGGATCAGGTAGTTCTCGAGGAACGGGAATTGACCTAGAAGCTGAGTTTGCCAAAGTATATCAGACGTTGAATACGCTGATGGCACTCAATATGGCGCAGCAGCAAGCGCAGCAGCAGAACCCGCCGCCAAATCATGGAGCTGGTCATGGATTGGTGAATGCCGACCCCATCAAGCAGATTGAATCCTTTAAGAGGATGAGGCCGCCAGTCTTTGAGGGGCAAGCTGATCCAACAGCAGCAGATGATTGGATTCGGAAGATGGAGACGATCTTCGAAGTATCGGAGACTCCAGCAGCCAGTAAGGTGAAGTTAGCTTCGATGCAGCTAGAGAAAGACGCAGGTGTCTGGTGGGAGTCACTGAAGAGGACTCTGGGAGATCAGCCTTTGACATGGGACGCTTTTCTGGAGAAGTTCAGAGATCGTTTCTTTCCTCTTGATGTTCAGGAGAAGAAGGCGACTGAGTTCATGAACCTTCAGTAAGGGAGCATGACTGTTCGGGAGTATGAGACGAAATTCGCTCAACTTTCGAGGTATGCACCAGAATTGGTCATGGATGAAGCAAAGAAGGCCAAAAAGTTTGAGCTAGGTTTGAGGCCAAACTTGAGGTCAAGGATGGTTCCATTGGGTATTAGAAGATTCGACAAGCTGGTCAGGAGGGCCTCTATGACTAAAGAGGATATGGACTTGTTTCAGAAGAAGCAGGTTTCTTGGAACCGAAACAAGAGGCCAGCATCATGCCAGAGTGGGAAGGGATTCCCCGCGAAGCAGGCGAAGATCAGTGGACCGGTGCAGAAGGCGCCTGGAGCTCAGGGAGTGATCTGCTACTACTGCAAGGAAGTAGGGCATTACAGGTCAGCATGTCCGAAGTTGGCAGAGCATGTTTGTTCTCAGTGTGGGCAGACTGGACACTCAAAGCCCCATTGTCCACAAATGAAGAAAGATGGTTCGGGTGGGAGCAAGTTCTCGAAGAGGCAAGGGCGAGTATTTGCATTGACCGAGGAAGATGCAGGAAACTCGGAAGATGTAATACAGGGTATGCAGGAATTTTGAATTCTTTTATTTTGAACCAATGTAATGAATAAAACTTTTACTTTGAGAACAATTTAAGATTGAGCATCATTCTTATTGTAACAGGAATTGTTTTAATAAATGGAATAAAAGCAAAGGTTTTGTTTGACACGGGTTCATCGCATACATTTGTATCGCCAAGTTTTGCAAAGATCTTAGGTTTGGAACCTAAGTTATTTCCAGGCAGAGTTTTTTCGGTGGCAATGCCGTCAGGTGAGGAGCTGATAGCGGATCGATATTACGAGGGCTGTGATATCGAGATTGGTGGAAGGATGTTCGGCATCGACTTGATCGAGCTACAAGTGTTGGGAGTGGATGTCATCGTAGGCATCGAATGGATGGCTATTTATGATGCCACGATTGATTGCAAGCAGAAGGAGGTGTTGGTGAAAGCACCAGGTGGACCTGCAGTAACTTTCCAAGGGAAGAAGAAGATTCCGCAGGTGGCTGCAATGGTATCTAAGAAGTCTATTGCAGATGAAGTCAAGGGCATTCCGGTGGTTCGAAGTTTTCCTCAGGTGTTCTTGGATGACTTTCCAGGGTTACCGCCGCAGAGAGATGTAGAGTTTTGTATCAACGTTCAGCCGGGGAGTGCGCCGATTTCCAAGGCCCCGTACAGGATGGCACCTGTGGAGCAAGATGAGGTGAAGAAGCAGATTGAAGAGCTTCTGAGCAAAGGGCTTATCAGACCGAGTTCTTCTCCGTGGGGAGCACCAGTGTTGTTGGTCAAGAAGAAGGATGGGTCGATGAGGATGTGCATTGACTATCGAGAGTTGAATAGGGTGACTATTCAGAACAAGTACCCATTGCCGCGGATTGATGATTTGTTCGATAGGCTTCGAGGAGCAGCGGTATTTTCAAAGATTGACTTGAGGTCAGGATATCATCAGGTTCGAGTCAAGGAGGAAGATGTGAGTAAGACAGCTTTCAGGACTCGTCATGGGTTGTATGAATTTTTGGTGATGCCATTCGGGTTGACGAATGCGCCAGCAGTTTTCATGGACATGATGAATCGGGTGTTGAGACCGTTCATTGATTCCTTCGTAGTGGTCTTCATTGATGATATCTTGGTGTATTCGAAGTCGGAGGAGGATCATTCTAAGCACTTGACAGCGGTATTACAGACATTGCAGGAGCACAGCTTGTATGCCAAATTGTCGAAGTGTGAATTTTGGAAGTCTGAGGTAGCTTTCCTTGGTCATATTCTTTCTAAGGAGGGAGTGGCTACTGATCCTCAGAAAGTGGAAGCAGTGAAGGATTGGCCCAGGCCGACGTCAGTGAAGGAAGTGAGAAGCTTCTTGGGATTAGCTGGTTACTACATGAGGTTTATTTAGGGGTATTCTCAGATTGCAGTTCCAATGACAGGTTTGACCCGGAAGAATGTGGCATTTGTGTGGACAAATAAGTGCGAGGAGAGTTTCCTTGAGTTAAAGGAAAGGTTGACTACTGCACCCATACTAGCATTGCCGCAAGCAGGGAAGGATTATGACATCTACAGCGATGCATCTCTCAGAGGTTTGGGTTGTGTCTTGATGCAGGAAGGCAAGGTCATTGCTTATGGTTCGAGGCAGTTGCGTCCGCATGAGAAGAATTATCCGACGCATGACTTGGAGTTAGCAGCTATTATATATGCCTTGAAGTTATGGAGGCATTATGTCTATGGTGAGAAGGTTAGCATGTACACTGACCACAAGAGCCTGAAGTATATCTATCAGCAGAGGGATTTGAATCTTCGTCAGAGAAGATGGTTGGAAGTTTTGGAAGACATTCGTCCTGAGATCAAGTATCATCCGGGCAAGGCGAATGTAGTGGCTGATGGACTTAGCAGGAAGAGTAGTTTGTCAAGGTTGATCACTACTCGAAGAGAGTTGGCAGCAGAGATCGATCAGGCAGGTATCAAGGTGGTACTGCGAGGTTTAGGGGCATCTTTGGCTCAGTTAAGGCTGCAGCCGTCTTTGAGAGAGAAGATTGTGGAAGGTCGGAGATCAGATTCAGAAATCCAGAAGATGTTGCAGCAAGTTGCAGAGGGCAAGTTATCAGAATTTCGTGTCCAAGATGGAGTTCTTTGGCTGGGTGAGAGGCTGTGTGTTCCAGATGATGCAGAGTTGAGAGAGAGTATCTTGCAGGAAGCACACAGTACCTTATTGTCAGTTCATCCAGGAGGTACGAAGATGTACAGGGATATCAAACCGCATTTTTGGTGGTCTGGTATGAAGCGGGATGTAGCAGATTTTGTGGCAAGGTGTCTGACTTGTCAGCAGATCAAGGCAGAAAATCAGAGACCTGGAGGTTTGTTACAGCCATTACCCATTCCGGAGTGGATGTGGGAGAATATCAGTATGGACTTTATCACGGGTTTGCCGAGGAGTTCGAAGGGCAATGACTCGATTTGGGTTGTGGTAGACCGTTTGACTAAGTCGGCACATTTTCTAGCCATGAAGATTACTTGGTCGATGGGGAAGTTGGCTGAGTTGTACATTGGGGAGATTGTGAGACTTCATGGAGTTCCTGTGTCGATTGTTTCTGACAGAGACCCAAGGTTTACTTCAAGATTTTGGAGGAGCCTACAAGCAGCTTTGGGCACCAGAACTGATTTCAGTACAGCATTTCATCCGCAGACAGATGGTCAGACGGAGAGGGTGAACCGAGTGCTGGAAGATATGTTGAGAGCTTGTGTTATGGACTTCGGTGGTAGTTGGGAGAGATACTTGGCATTGGTTGAGTTTGCTTATAATAACAGTTACCATGCAAGTATTGGGATGGCACCGTATGAGGCTTTGTACGGGCGGAGGTGCAGGACACCTGTATGTTGGTATGAGGTTGGCGAGAGGCAGATGTATGGTCCTGAGATTGTGCAGCAGACGTCAGAGCAGATTGAGCTGATTCGCAAGAGGTTAGTTGAAGCTCATAGTCGGCAAAAGAGCTATGCTGACACTCGACGAAGAGATTTGGAATTTGAAGTTGGGGATGCAGTTTTCCTCAAGGTTTCTCCGACCAAAGGAGTGATCAGATTTGGTAAGGGAGGCAAGTTGGCGCCGAGGTATATTGGACCGTATAGGATCGTGGAGAGTATTGGCAAGACAGCATACAGATTAAAACTTCCTGAGGAGTTAGCGCAAGTACATGATGTGTTTCATGTGTCGCTATTAAGGAAGTATGTGGCCGATCAGAATCATCAGTTGGTAGAAGTTCCCGAAGATCTACAGGTGAACTTAAGCTACAAAGAACAGCCTGTTGAGATCGTTGATCGTAGGGAGAAAGTCCTTAGAAGCAAGGTAATACCTATGGTCAAGGTGTTGTGGAGGAACCAGCAGTTCGAGGAGGCTACATGGGAGCCAGAGGATCGCATGCTGAAGGATTTTCCTGAATTGTTTGTATAAGTGTATTCCTTTTGTATGATTGTAATTCTTTGAATGATTGTACTATTGATTGACATGTGATGTATTCCTTTATTTTGATTGTGATGTTATATGAAACTGTTTGGATTATGTTCTATATGAAATATTGTTTCCTCTTGATAATATGTGTTTGAGCTCATTAGTAGTAGTTCTGAGGACAGAACTCTTCTAAGGAGGGAGTGATGTAGAACCCCGTATTTTCAAATATTATTCTAATTATTTGAAAAACGAATTTAAATGATTTTGAGAATTTAATAAATATTTTCTAAGAAATTTATCTTTTGTACACGTGCAAAACACGTGCAAATGACTTTTGAGAAGTTTGAAAAATTAAGTTTTCTTTATGAAAAATCATTATTTATTATTTGAGAATTATTTAGTATTTTTCCAGATTTTTCTGAAATTAATTAGTACTATTTGCAATTTTTGAGAAAAGAAGGACTTATTTGCAAAATTTACAATTTTGAGGGTTGAAGTGCAAAATGTATTTGCTGGACTTTCCGATCAGTATTTGTTGAGGTTTGGAAATATATTTTTCTATTAGATCCTAATTTAAACGATATTTGATTGAGTCTTCAAGACTAAACCTAGGGATATAAAGTTGTATTCTTAAAAGGATTATTTTGCAAAGAGGGAATAAAACCCTAATTTACAATCCGGCATATTTAAGGGAAATTCTTCTCCCAGCCGTCATTGAGTATATTCAGATTATTGGGATTTCTTTGAGGAGCAAAAAAAAAAAAATGGAGGATTCTTAGATCTAGCAAGGAGAAAGCTTTTGTGGATCTTTTCTTCAAATCAAAGGTGAGTGGTTTGTTTTGTTTGTTGCTTTGTTTGCTTTGGTTGATGAATGACGTAAGATCTCTTGTTACGCTTGTTTGTGATCGTTATGCTATTGTTTTGTTAGTCTCATTGTATGTATGATATGGATCTTCTATTTTGATATGGATGATGAGAACTCTTGTTGATATTTGGATCATGTATGAGAAATATTAAGATTTGTTGAGGAAATATTGATTTTTATGAGATCATATGGTTGGAAGCATATTAAGATTTGATTATGTTTGTGATCGGATGTTAAAATATCTGGATCTATGGTTATAAACCAGATTTTTGATTATGAGTTGAGGAAGAAGTTTAGTTGAGAAACCCTAATGAAAAGATTAGAAGTTTAGATCTTGAGAATTTGAGATTTGAGGAATTGATTGATGAATATCGTATCCGTAATGGAGACTATTTAGATTGGTTATTTTGCATGTGTACGAACTATTGTTTGATAAACAATGGATCGTTAGAAACCTTTAGTTTGATTTGTTTTCAGACCTGATTTTTAAAAACTATAGGCCGACAGTCGACTGGCCTACGGAGCAGTCGACTGATACGAGCCCACTGCTGTACTTTCAGTCTTGAGAATTGTTCGGGACAGTCGACTTAGACTACTGTCAGTCGACTGGTCCGCTGTTTGTGAATTTGTTCAGTCCTTTCGGGACAGTCGACCTATGAACCTTTCAGTCGACTTAAATACTTAGAATATTTTGATGAGAAATTATTTGTATTTGTCTTGGGGCAGTCGACTGATGACTTTCTCAAGTCGACTGATCATGCCTTAGATTATTTTGTAAAGTTCTGTAGAATTGTCCTCTTGACAGTCGACTTACCTCAGCATAAGTCGACTGGTACTGAGGGATCTGTGTATTTGATTTTGAGACATTTGTTCAGTATTTGATTTTGAGACATTTGTTCAGTACTTGATTCTGAGATATTTGTTCAGTATTTGATGTTGAGATATTTGTTCAGTATTTGATTTTGAGATGTTCAGTTAAGAACATGATTTTGAGATATTTTGTTGAGCCAGTTGTTTAGTGGAAATTTGTTCAGTTATTTGTTTTTGAGTCTCTAGAGGTATGTGACCCTAGTATACCAGTGTTGAGATATTTGTTCAGTTATTTGTTGAGGCCCATTGAGGCACATTTTCAGTATTCATATTTTTAGTCCGGTAGGGTACACTACTCTAGGAGATTTTGTTCAGCAACCCAAATTAATAAGGACAGACATTAGTAGTGTCATGACGAATGGGAACTTGAGTTATGCACCTCAGTATGGCTTTTGATGTAGGATTTAATCGCCTGAATTATCCAAGTAGTTAACTTGTGATGTGTGATTTATCTCCGGAATTATCCAGGCAGTTAACCTGTGATGCGAGATATTTCTCCTGAATTATCCAAGTAAATTATCTTGAGATGTGGGATTGAACTACGGAATGATCGGAGTCGAGGCGACGCTTTTGGGGTATTATTGTGATAAGGAATCTATGTTTAGATGTGGGATGATCTCCTGAATTATCCAGGGAAAATACCTGTGATGTGGGATCAATCTCCGGAATGATCAAGCATGGGCAAATTATCATAGTTTATCTTCATCTCTTAGTAATCATCGTTGTCAGCATGTAGTCATGATGTTTTCTTGAATCACTTTTATGCATTTGGATTTCCGGTTTTACACACTTGGCTCTGGATTTGATATCACCCTTTATTCTTTTGGTTGTTACTTCATACTTTAGTGTTTGATTTTTATTTGTTGGATATTATGTTTGAAGCTCATTTATGTTATTTGTTTGATTTGTTACCACTCACACCATTTATGGCTGACCCCGTAGTTTGGGGGTTAGGGTTCAACTCTAGCCTCACTTGTTGCAGGTCATTGCTTAGTTGGAGGTTCAATGCTTGAGTGGGCAATTTGAGATTATTGGATTATTTAGTGTTGGTGTAAAATTGTTAAGATATATTTGAATCATTATTGAGTTGTAAATAAAAGATCAATTTGTGTTGAGATGTTTAGACTTCCGCTGTAATTGTAAAATTTGTTGTAATAAGAGAAAGAAAAATTTTAGTGGTGTTGTTGGTGTTTATTGTTGTATTGAAGTGGATTGCTGGGATTTCGCCACTTATTTTCTAAGCTCTCATATTAGAAATTCGGTGCGCTATAGCAAGCACCTACGTACTCCACATTAAAGTGTTTTATCCCTCACCATGATAACTACCCAGTAATAAAACAAAGTTTAGACATTCCACGAGTACGGATTCCAGTCTTGGAGATCCACCGCCCGATTATACAAAATCCTCGCCGTGTGAACATCCCGCAAGTGTCCCTCTAACCCCGGTATACGCATATACATTGCAGTACGGCTTACTATCTGCCCGACTAATCATGATTCCGGAATCCACCACCCGATCAATAATAATCCCGAATTTAATTAAGGCTCACCTCCTTCGCAAGCAACTACAGCCCCGGAATCCACCGCTCGACTGGGTCTATAGTTCCGGAATCCACCGCCCGACTATATAGAAGCCCTCCACTGACGTTTGCCCAAGTATACTACATCTTCACTTAGTGCCCAATTCTTAAGTTCGAACACGAATAAATTATACTACTTAGAGCTACTTTACCCTCCTACCGGTCTTACATAAAAATACCGAGATCGACAGCCCATATTGGCCACTTCTCAAAAATAAATTATTCATTTCTATTATTTTTACCGGTACCTGGGTATCACTAAGTCTCTTGAATCAACATCTTTTTATGTTCAACAACTTGGGGTACTCATACCCTTATAATTCATGTTCATGTATTCATAATTCCTTCAAATTCTTTCATTCATTCTTATTTATTCATCAATAAGTACAATCTCAACCTATTCATTTTCACAATACACTTTTCATATTCATCAAAACCTTCTCAATACAAGTTAATTAAGATTAAAACATAATCTCTTAAAATTCATCATTGAAAACTCAATTCATCATTTTCCTTTGATTTATTTTAAACCAATTCCTAAGATCATTAACCATATATATATATATTTTTCTTGAGTTCACATCTCATCTAAGCATGAATATGATCATTATTTTCCCAAAATATAACTCAAAACAAGAAGAATATATTTTCAATCACCTCATTTAAGTATCATTTGCAAAACATTAAAAAAAATATATATTTTTTTTACGGGGAAAAGGTAGAGTAAGTCCCTACCTCACAAAAACTATATTAAAGAAAAGTAAATACAGAGTCATAATACAAAAAGTGATCAAGCTAGTTTAGTGTACATAATCTGAACCCTTGATCATGATGCAAAGTCTCCAAAAAATATAAGTTTAAGAAGTTACCGGGCTCTTGTTAATGCCCCAAAAAGGAGAGCATACAAAATGCAGATGATCATACTAGAAAGAACCCATCATCGAAGAAAAGCTAGCCTGAGCAGCTTCCTTCCTCACTCTCTGCCTTGCCAATATGTATCAGAGCCTGCTTGAGGAGGATGTCTTGCACATTTGCCTCCTCCATTTTCCTTTCCAGAGCTTGCTTCTTCCTCCCGCTGTTAATCCCATCTAGCCACGATCGAAACCAGAACATACCATTAGAAATGATCCATTGCGGAGTGGATGATTTAGCAAAAAAAAACACAATCATTTCTAGCTAGCCATATGCTCCAGCAAATTCCAATAGTGAGTAGGTGCCAAGTGTGTCTGTGTGCCCGTGTGCCAAAATACCATGAACAAAAGCATTCGTGGAAGTTGGTGGGCAGAGAGTGTATGTTGAAGAGGGTAGTGAAGAAATTCCAAGTGGTAGTGGCTATGTGGCATGCGAAGAAGATATGATAGGCTGTTTCAATAGGGCATGCACAAGCTGTGCATGTCGTGTCTCCTGGCCAACCCTTTCGATTGAAGAAAATCCTTCGAATTGAGTCGTCCCCAACTCAATTGCCAAATAAAAAGCTTGTATTTTAGGGGTGCGTGTGAAGACCACATTGCCATGTAGTAGGGAGAACGCAGCAGAGATGATGAAGAAGTTATAGGCAAATTTGACAGTGAAGATCCCCGTTGCAGTTAGTCTCCATGAAGGGTTGTCGTCAGATCAGGAGGGCTGTTGATCAGTTAAGAATTCAAGGAGATTTTGCTTCTCTTCTCGGATGTGCGGTATATCAATGCAATTAAGTCTTGGGTGCCAACGCCAAACACCGTTGATCCAAGACCCTTAAGAGAGGACCTCCGCCTGGAGGTTCCATGCAGCAGCAGCAAGGGAGGGAAAGATAGTGGCAATGTTGTGGCCGTTGAGCCATCGTGATTCCCAGAACTTAATATGGTTGCCATTTCCAAGTTGCTAGTGAACATTTATCAGGAATTGCTCTTTGAGACTGAAGATCCCTTTCCAAAACTATGAGGCCAGTGGCGGGCAAGTAAAGCTTCTTGAAGTTCTTCTGTAGTAAAAGCTGTGAAGTGTTTGGCTCACTAGAGAGTCTGAGGAGACCAGTTTCCACCACCACTTCAATAGAAGTGCTTCATTAAAGACTTTTAAATCTAGGACACCCAAACCTCCTTGCTCCTTAGGTTGACAGATTGCCCTCCAATTCATGCAAGCTACACCCCATGCATCAGTGTCAACACCACACCAAAAGAATCTGCTATGGATTTGGTCAATGCGTTTGATCACCCAGAGGGGCAGTCTGAAGAAGGAGGCAATGTAAATGGGGAGGGCACTTAAAACAGCATTGATGAGGATCAACCTACCTCCTCTAGAAAACATTTTGCCCTTCCACACCGAAAGTCTCCTCTCAATCTTAAGAATAAGGGGTTACCAGTATCTTTTGCCCAGTTTGCCCTTGGAGAGAGGCATTCCTAGGTAGCTTAATGGTAGGCAGTCCTCTTTGCATTCAAGGATAGTGGAGAAGGCATGCAGCTTGGCTTTCGACTTACCAAAGTAAACAATTGAAGACTTCTTGAAGTTTATAGCTTGTCCTGAGACATTTGCAAAGAGCTGCAGTGTTACCTTAAGATTCAGACTCTCTTGCTCATTGCCTCTACAGAAGATCAGGGTACCATCTGCGAACTGAAGAACAGAGAGGTTTGATAAGTAGCCTCCGATAGGTAGCTGCGAGAATGCACCATTTCTTCGACAACAAAAGAGCATTTGAGCTAGCACATCCACCACCAAGATGAAGAGCATCGGTGAAAGAGGATCTCCTTGCTTGAGACCACGCTTGGAGTTGATCTGCTTGACACTCTCTCCGTTGATGATAACAGAAGACTTCGCCGTGCGAAGGATCATATCAATCCACCTACACCAAGATGGCCCAAATTCTCTGGTCATAAGAAGTTGTACAAGAAAATCCCAACTCATAGTATCAAAGGCTTTGGTAAAGTCAATCTTAAAAAGGAGCGTATCGGAACTCCTTCTATTGGAGAGATTGATAGTTTCATGGGCAACCAGGAAGCAATCAACTGTTGATTTGCCTTTGAGGAATGCGCTTTGAGATGACAATACAAGTGAATGCAAAATTGGACTGAGTCTGTAGGCAAGAATTTTGGTGAAGATCTTGAATGAGCAATTTAGCAAGCTAATAGGTCGGAAGTCTGTAACCGAGCAAGCTCCCTCACATTTGGGTATGAGAATGATGTTTGAGTAGTTCATTCTCCTAAGGTCAGCATCCCCCTTTTGCACTGATTGCATCATTTCAAGCAAGTCATCCTTAATGATGTCCCAGAAGGTGTGATAGAAGCTCATAGAGAAATCATCAGGGCTAGGGGCTTTGTCACTGCTCATATCAAACACTGCCTTTCGAAGATCTTCTAAAGTGATGGGGTTGTCAAGGTGATTCAAGCAGACATTGTTCGAGGGATATAGGGATTGCCAGTCAATTCGAAAATCTGAAGTAGGAGCAGTGCCACAGATTTCTTGGAAGTGATTCTCAAAAGCGGTTCTGATAATGGAGGGGGAGGTTGTGATGGTGTTCTCAATAGTAAGGCTGTGGATGAAGTTCCTCCGTCTCTTCCATTTGCAATTGAGTGAAAGAATTTGGAGTTTGTGTCTCCTTCTTTGATCCACTGCACTCTAGATCACTATCTCCAGTACACGGCCTCTGTTCTGATAAGATTCTGAAGCTCCAGTTGAGTGGTTCTTAGGGAGTCAGAGGGAGTAGGAAGTTGTTCTGCATCAATCTCTAACTGTAGAAGTTGGTCATGGAGCTGCTTCTTACGGGTAGGGATGTGGCCAAATGTATCAGTCTTCCATTTGCAGATATGCCTTCTGAGTAGGCGCAGTTTGCATGCGAAGATGTCAACAGGGTTGCCCTTACAGAAGATTTGTTGCCACCATCCACTAACTTCAGGGATAAAGGAGGGGTGTGTAAGCCAGGCTTTCTCAACTTTGAAGTAGTGAACCTGACGCTCAATGACCTGAGTGTCAAGAACTATTGGGCAGTGATCCGATGAATATCTTGGCAGAGAAAACTGAATTCAGGATAGGAAGCAAAGGTCCCATGCTAAGGAGATTAGAAACCTGTCAAGTCTGGCCATCGAGGGGGATACTCGGAGATTTGACCAGGTGAATTTCCTTCCTGAGAGCTGAAGGTCAATAAGGGCAAGGTCATGAATGAATTCACGAAAGCATCTCATGTCTCTAGAGGACCCCCTACCACTTGACCTCTCCGCGTTTGAGATAGTGGCACTGAAGTCTCCATAGAGAACCCAAGCATCTTTAAGAAGGCTATGACGGTGTTTGATTTCATAGAAACATAGTTCTCTATCTTCAAGATCGAAGGGGGCATACACCGTTGTAATCGACCATGAAACATCTAAACAACGGCTCTTGAAGGATGCAGAAATAGAAGAAATACCACAGGCAGAGTATGTGCATTCCAAAACATTATCATTCCACCTGAGAAGTATGCCACCACAGCTATGAAGGGAATCTAACTGAATCCAATTTGTGATGATACTGCTGCCAATAGAAGAGAGTTTGCGAGGACCCGAGTTGCTCAATTTGGTCTCCTGCAGGCAGACGACTGTAGGGGAGCAACTCTGGATGCCTTCCTTTATGAGTGAGCATTTATCAGGGTTGCCCAACCCTCTCACATTCCAACTGGAAATCTTCATGCGAAAATATTGCATAAAAATGCACTAAAACACAAAAAAAAATCAGAAACGATCCTCAAGATCCAAGAGCCAATGCAGTTGGACAGAGTGTCCTAGTTGATCATTTTGATCAACCAAGAACTTCTGTTGGTTCTTGAGGATGTTCACCGAGTGTGGCCCCTTGGCCTCCACTCCAATTGATTCAGCTACTTCTAAAATGTTTGCATTTGAGAGAAGATCAAACGGGTTAAGATGTGCATTTGTGGCTGAAGTAGCTGAAGAAGAGATATCTGGGGTCTTCTTGTTAATTGTAGTGGAGAGATGCTTCATGAACGGACTCGTACTCTTGAGCTTGAAAGCTGACCTTGAGCGCTACTTCTTCTTGGATGGGCCTTCAGAGAAACCATGCGGGAGGCACAGAGGAACATGCAGCTTTCCTCACTGGCCTTCGAGTGAGGGAGTGAGTGCGGAAGCTCTCCACTCCAACATTGCTAGTACCTGCATTAAAAATCCCCTGCTCAGCTGCATTGAGTTTGCTCAGCTCCTCATGTACAGACTCTCTAAGTGCGCTTTCGACTGTGGGTTTGATCTTGGTGAACAACGACAACGGCAAGGTGACAAGCCTACCCTTCCAGAATATTTCCCGTACTTCTTCGTTGGAACCTTCTTAAGTTGAGACAGCCTAATTTTCAGGAGATTTGGTGGGGCAGTGTGGGGTTGCTTTATTGTTGCTCTCCGAAGATTCTGTAATTTGAACAATCTGTGGTGCCACCTTGGTAGGATGCGAAATCATAGGGGGGTCCTCCTTGGATTGTGGGGCAGGATTTTGTGGGATCTGTGCATGTATGCTGGAATCGCCATATGTGGAATATTTGGAAACAATTCAAATTTTCCGTCACCTTGCGCAGAATCCGTGGCCATTGGAAAATTTCCCCTCGAATCAAGGGGATTTTACGCAACTGCCATCGGGATTTCCGCTTTGCCAGAGGGACCACCTGCTCCAGCAGTAATGGGGCTTTCCGGCGCCTTTGGGCGCCAGAAACTCGCATTTCCGGTGTCCTCAGATGATCGAACCGTGGTAAAAAGCTGCACCTTACCGGATTGGACATCTTCGACAGTAATTGGATCACCAAGCAGCAGCACAGGGACTTCACGAATATGCCTCTCCAGACTCCACGGCGCAGTGTAGCGAATAGTTAGGGCTTTGGGGATCTGCATGAGGTCTTCTACTTCAATGAGGACCAAGGCCTGGTCCCTAGCCTTCACATCCAGCATCTCTCGACTAAGGGTAATCAGCTTGCCAAAAGGGGAGATGAGCTTTTCAAGTGACTCTTTGTTCCAGTAATGGAAGGGGAGTAGTAGAAGGTTGATCTAGATTAAGGAGGGTTTTTGTCGGAGTTTGCCCCCATAGTCCATAGACCACAGGGAGAAAGTTGCAGTGAAACCCGAGAACTTGAAAACACCCTTCGCGATGGCAATTTCCGCTTCGGTTGCCGTGGGGAACTGGACTTGGTAACTCATCACAGACTCTCTGAAGGGTCCACCAGAATCCATTCCTACCCCAAGCGAAGTTGAATGCACTTTCTAGATGCTTGGTCAAGGGGATACGCCTGGGTTGATGAGGTGGAGGAATGCGCTCGCATGCAGTACCGGAAGGGCCTGCGTGATGGCTTTTTTGTGAGGTAGATCAACCTCCAAATTTGCGACTCTGTTGTGAATAGGTCAGTCACGCACCCTGTGACCAAACTTTTTGCAGTTGAAGCAATGGAAGCCAAGTCTGCAGCACTCCGACGTGGTATGGTCACTGCCTCCACACTTGTAACAGCACCTCTCCATCTTCTTGTTACGGCGATTTCTCAGTGGTGGGTTTTTTTGGAAGTGGATTAGGGGTTTGGGTTTGGGTTTGTATGAAGGTCTAGGGTTAATGGTTGGAGGTTGAATGAGTGGGGGGTTGATGTGATGGAGTGGGGTTTTCGAGGAAAGAGTCGGCAGGCACGGGTTACGAAGAGGCATTTGGAGGTTTTCATGATGACGTGATGGTGGGGGAAGACGAAGAACCTGAGCATATGATTTGCTCAGTTCCCGAGGGAAGAAGGCAGTCTCTCTCCTCACCCCTCTCTCCATTAGCAGGTTAACTTTTATAATATCCAAAACAGTAAATTCAAAGTCAGAAACTGCATTTCATGTTTTTTGTAAAAATCATAGAAAATCATATACTTCACGAAACTTTGCATTATTTATATCAAAATAAAGGTGTATAAGTCTACTAAAATTTCTTTGTTATAAGTTTTCACAAAATATTGTATCTATAACCCTGGATTCTTCGATATATACAGTACGGTCGAAATACTGAAATACTGCCACTGTACAGTCTTGTAAAATTCATATAAAATACAATTCTTTGTGAAATTTTGATTTCTTAGACTTTTCAGAAAGGTTAACGAGTATACTATAACTTTTTAGTTCTGACTTTTCTTAAATTATTTTATTTACAATACTGAATTGATCAAAAAACCGAACTGTGTACAAATTTCCAGCAACCAGTCAACTACTAACCAGTTCTGAGTTTAGATTTTATTAAATTAGTAAATGACCTCCAAATCTTATGAAATTTTAAAGGGATGTTCCTGACATATAAAGCATGCTCTAAAAAAAGTTTTTGCTCTAGATTCTAATTATTTTATTAAATACAAATTTCTGATGTGCAAACAACATTCAAAACAGTAACTTTTCTTTGCATGAATTAGCAACTTCGTGTACAAATTTATGTCCAATTCATTTAATCTAATCATGATGTACTACCATGAAATCAAACAATATCATTTTAACTTATTTACATGACAATATTAGCATGCATTGTCATTCTAAATATCAACATTACAATTTAACCACTACTCATATGTATAAACAATTTTAAATATCAATTTCACTATACATGCAATCTATTTTACTTTAGAAAGTAAGAAAGAACACCCACCTTAGTTAAAGAAAAAAAAATGGAAGAAGACTCCTTGGATATTGCTCCTGGCTCCAACAAGATGCTAGCCTTCTTCTCATAGCAAAGCCAAACCTCCCTCCTCTTTGCCAAAGACCAAAAATGCTCTAAATCTCTATCTTCTCTTTCTTTCTTTCTTTTCTTTTCTTCTCTTTCCAAAATATAAAGTTTCATAATATTCCAATAAAATTAGTTCAGTCATCAAAAATAAGAAAACATCCAGAAACGGTAGTTTGACAAATCTGGAATTCCCAACACTGCTGTACGAAAACTGAAATATCTCGCAACCAGTGAAACGTAATTCCAAATCCGCCAAAGGGATATGAAAATAGATAAAATATTTTCATATTTCACAAGATTTTTTCATACAGTAGAAGGAAATAGGGTAAAAATACAATTCATTACAGAACAACGAGCAAAATACAGCAAGTACAGTATTCATAAACGAGCATGAAACGACACATAAACTCATCAATAAAATCTACCAAAATTCTGGGTAATCCCTAAGTAGATATAGAAAAACTGACCAAAGTTTCAGATCAAAATAACATGTTTAGAACTAGTATCAAAATAATTTAATCATCAAAATTACCAAGAAACGAAATCTGGAAATGATCTACACCTCTGTAGTAAAACAGTCATAAGTCACTCATACAAAAACGAAATCAATCAAGGCCAGAGGGGTTTGAAAATAGACAAAATTCTCTAAAACTCATATTTTATACCGAGATTAAGTTACTGACATCAAGACAGTCCAAAACAACAAACAAAATAGATCAGCGACAAAATACAGATTTTTCCCTTTAACAACAACTCAACATATATCATACAAAACTTGTTCAAAGCACAACCAAACTTGAAACCGAGTCTACCAAGTGTCCAAACATAATGAATTGGGGTTATTAACATATCTATATCAAGCCTATCACATGGTTCTCCACAAATATCCAAATTCTCACGAGAAGTCTCACATACATGATCAAATCAAGAACGGGTAAAACCTAAGTTAATTCATGTCAATATTGTGTCGTGAAGCAACTATGGTCAATTTTTTACAATAAAGACAAAACCCATCAAAGATAACACACACGAGTTGTCTCTAGACCCAACTACACTATAGGTGGTATTTTTGACTTGTATCAAACAAATAAATTGGAGTACAAGTTACTTGCCTTAATCGGAGATGAAGAATGATGAAAATCAAAAATAACAGGACAGATCCGCGGGAAACGAATGAAAATCCATGAACAAGAGATCCACAATCAAGAGCAACGAACCCACGAACAAATGCACGAACACATGGCACGCTTCTCAAAACAAGAGAAGAGAGAGACCACAAGAGAGAGATAGATGAATGGCGGCGCTTGAGGCTTGGAGGGTTGGTCGGCTAAGGGGATGAAATGATCGGAGAGGGGGGTAGTAGGGTAGTGGTGGTCGGATGGAGTAGGAGACCGGGTATGGGGGTGCTCGGCCAAGATGCAGGCCGAGAGGAGGGTGTGCAGGTAGGAGTGTAGGCCGGGGAGAGGCTCGGGTTGGGGGATGAGCGTCGGGTGTGAGCACGGCGCAGCCAAGGAGGGGAGGCCGGGAGGTAGGTTTAGGTGATTAGGGTTAGGGTTTTAGTAGGAGATGAGGGTTTATATATATAGTGGAGTTTAGTGTTGATGTAGGATTGGCTTGTGGGTAGTTTAGGAGTAGTAATAGTATTAATCCAATAAGACAAATGGGGATCAAATTGAATAGGATTCAAACTAGGATTGGGTAATTTGGCTTTGGTAATCAATTATGGATCAAAATAATAGGATTAGGAATGGGGTAGACCACCAAATCACCAAGAGCACGCAAAAAGTACAAATAAAGAGAATGAGACAACAATAAAGAGCGAAAACAACAACCATGAACAAGAACAACCAAGAAATCGGAAATAACTCACAAAAATTAAGAATGAGAAAAGAAAATGAAAATATATTGAAACAACTCAATATACGGTCCAAGGAAAGAAAAATAAACAAGAGGGTACAAATACACAAGAAAAGAAAAATATACCAAAAATACAAAAAATGAAAAACAGGGGTTACAATATCAGTGTATAGAGCAATACAAATGTAAATCATCTTACATTTAAATCTCTATAAACTGGACTCACACTTCTAATGTCCACCCTAATGTGCCGTCCTTGTAATTTTGTTCTACTTATTGAAGTCAGCTCTGATACCACTTGTAACACCCCGAATTTTATTTACATGTAATTTGTAGTACAACAGGATCGTTTACTTCATTTCGAACAATTTTACAAGGAAATTAAAACTTTTCTTTTATTACACAAAAATATTTATTGCAAAGTTACACAGCGAAATAAAATACAAGTATTACAACTCTAATATCAGCAGCTTAAATATAATCTTTATCATCAACCGTCTTTATGTCATTGCCAATCCAATCAAGCTCTACACTAAAAATTTGTGGGCACGTTAGTTTCTTACAACATACGCAATGTTATAAATAGTGATCATCTCTGTGCTGTATTATAACGAAATCTCTTACTTTAAGAAACACAAACTTGAATGCATATAAACGTGTAAAGAGTGACTATCCTAAACATGTCAGTGTATGATATGACTTAATGCCTAATGCAGATGTTATACTACAATGACACAAATAGATACTTGTTCAGATTCTATGCATCCCATACTACATAGGTCCGAGGGCAAGCACCTATGTACTCCACATTAAAGGGTTATATCCTTCGCCATGATAACTACCCAATAATAAAACAAAGTTTAGACATTCCACGAGTACAGATCCCAGTCCCGGAGATCCACCGCCCGACTATACAGAATCCTCATCGTGCGAACATCCAGCAAGTGTCCCTCTAGCCCCGGTATACGCATATACACTGGAGTACGACCTACTATCCGTCCGACTAATCATAATACCGGAATCCACCGCCCGATCAATCATAATCCCGAATTTAATTATGGATCGCCCCCATTGCAAGTATCCGCAGCTGCGGAATCCACCGCCCAACTGGGTCTATAGTCCCAAAATCCACCGTCCGACTATATAGAGGCCCTCCACTCATGTTTACCCAAGTTTACTATATCTTCACTTAGTGCCTAATTCTTCAGATTTTACATGAATAAATTATACAACCTAGAGCTAGTTTACCATCCTACCGGTCTTACACAAAAATACCGAGAACAACGGCCCATATTGGTCACTTCTCAAAAATCAGTTATTTATTTCCACTACTTTTATCGGTACCTGGATATCACTAAGCCTCTAGAATCAACATCTTTCCATATTCAAAAACTTTGGGTAGTCATACCCTTATAACTCATATTCATGTATTCATAATTCATTCAAATTCTTTCATTCATTCTTATTTATTCATCAATAAGTACAATCTCAACCTATTCATTTTCACAATACACTTTTCATATTCATCAAAACATTCTCAATACAAGTTAATTAAGATTAAAACATAATCTCATAAAATTCATCATTGAAAACTCAACTCATTATTTTTCTTTAATTTATTTTAAACCAATTCCTAACATCATTAACCATATTTATATATTTTTCATGAGTTCACATCTCATCTAAGCATGAATATGATCTTTATTTTTCCAAAATAAAACATAAAACAGCAAGAATATATTTACAATTACCTCATTTAAGTATCTTGCAAAACAGTAAATTCAAAGTCATAAACTGCCTTTCATGTTTTTTGTAAAAATCATAGATAATCATATACTTCGCGAAACTTTGCGTTATTTATACCAAAATAAAGGTGTAAAAGTCTACTAAAATTTCTTAGTTATATGTTTCCTTAAAATATTTTATCTATAACCCTGCATTCTTCGAAATATACAGTAGGGTCGAAATACTGAAATACTGCCACTGTACAGTTTTGTAAAATTCTTTTAAAATTCAATTTTTTGTCAAAATTTGATTTGTTAGACTTTTCAGAAAGTTGAACGAGTCTACTAAAACATCTTAATTCTGACTTTTCGTAAATTGTTTCGTTTACAATGCTGAATTGATCAAAAACCGAAATATACAGATTTCCAAAAACCAGTCAACTACTAACCAATTCTGAGTTTAGATTTTATTAAACGTTAACGACCTCAAAATCTGATGAAATTTTAAAGGGATGTTCCTGACATATACAAGATGCTCTAAAAAAAGTTTTAGCTCTAAATTCTAACTATTTTATTAAATACAATTTTCTGATGTGCAACAATATTCAAAATAGTAACTTTTCCTTGCATGAATTAGCAAGTTCGTGTACAAATTTATATCCAATTCATTTATTGTAATCATGATGTACTACCATGCAATCCAACAACATCATTTCAACTTATTTACATGACAATATTAGCATGCATTGTCATTCTAAATATCAACATTATAATTTAACCACTACTCATATGTATAAACAATTTTAAATATCAATTTCCCTACGCATGCAATCTATTTTACTTTAGAAAGCAAGAAAGAACACCCACCGTGTTTGAAGAAAGAAAAATATAAGAAGACTCATTGGATATTGCTCCTAGCTCCAACAAGATGCTAGCATTCTTCTCCTAGCTAAGCCAAACCTCCCTCCTCTTTGCCAAAGACAAAAAATGCTTTAACTCTCTTTCTTCTTTTTCTTTCTTTTCTTTTCTTTTCTTTGCTTTTCTTTTGATTCTAGTGTGCATTGTTTTTGAAATAGGAGGGGCTATTTATAGGGCTAAATGGGTGAATGAAGAGACACCCATTACCCAAAAATAAATATACATTAACAAAATTAATCTCCCACTCATCATTACTACACAAACCCCCATCGCTTCTCATTCCTTCATGAATTGGCCAATCCTTGGATTTTCCACATGTGCATACTCTTTCATTCATTTGTTTATAGCCTAAATGTATATATTTGTTACATGACAAATGTATATATTTAAAAAGTATACTTTTAAAATGTAGAATAAAATTATGGACTTTTTCTTTTAAATAAATTTTCTAATGAACTTTAAGATAGACTTTAGGCCCATGGGTTTTTAATTAGAAAATAAATAATAAATTTGTGACAAATAAAATGAGAATAAAAATGTGCTAATCATGTTAGAAAATTTTATAAGGAAAAATGCACATAAAAATTTACGTGCGATGCACGTGCTAAATATTACAAATTAATTTGAGAGAACGAAAAGCAGTCAAAATACAAAAGACGTTATGGATATTTCACGTAACAGAAAATATACGTAATCGACACGTGTATTGAAAACACGTGCAATGTACGTAAAAACACAAAGATTAAAAATAAATGTTTGAGTTGGTTAAAAATAGGATTGAAATGAGTTTTGAGAAAACAGAAAACATATAAATAATCAGAATATAAGATACATATGATAGTTATATAAAAATACGTTACGAATATTACTCGTAACGGTACAAAATACACATATGTAATACACGAGGACAAAATTATCATTACTCAATTTTGCGGTTACAGTAATAATACCGTGATTTCACCATCTTACAATCACTAACTTGAATTCATAAAAATTGAAAAGTGATTATCCTAATTATGTCGGTGTATGATATGAACTTAATGCCTAATGCAATTATTTATACTTACGATGACACTAATGCACACTTGTTTGAATTCTATGCATCTCATACTACATAGAACAGAGGGCAAGCCCTTAACGTACTCCTCATTATAGGGTTCAATCTCATGCTATGAAATCCTAAATCGATGACTGTACTCCAATGTGTAATCATGTGCAAATAGCACCCATAGGACCATGAACTTTACCGACCTACCCTTAGACCACACATGTAGATTTACCGAGCGTATCCTTAGTCGTAAACATTCTAGAAGCCGCAGCTCTTTACCGGCCATTTCATCGACCGCACCGGCCTACCGATATCCCACAGATGTAGATTTACCAGGTGTATCCTAGGTCCCAAGCACAGCGAGTCGATCACCCGCAATTACGAACCAGGCCTATCCCTAGCCAACCATCCGTGGATTTACCAGGTGTATCCTATCCATACCGAATATTCCTATGAACCACAAGTTCTCTACTGGCATTTTCATGATAGACAGATATACCCCTAACCCACATACCGTGGATTTACCGTGCGTATTCCTCAATCCCGAACCCCTAGGAACTACAAGTTCTTTACCGGACATGTTCATCATTGTTTTCAGTCATAACTCCACCTAGTGCCTATTCTTAAGTGCAAACATAAATAGTAATAACACCTAGAGGTAGCTTACCCCCCTACCGGACTTAAAACAATATACCGAGAACGATAGCCCATACTGGCCACTTCCCAAAATTTCAATTATCACTTTGCCGGTACTCCTCAGCCTCTAGAATCTACACATTTTATGTTCACAACTTTTTGGGTTATCCATAACCTCTTTATTAATCATTTAAATTTACATTCATACATATACCCAATTCGTCCCTTGTTCACAAAAACCATCATTTGTATAACTCGTTTCATGATCTTATTCATCCTTTCAAATTTAACATTCTCAACGTAATTAGATAGTCTCTTCACTCCTTATAATAGGATTTCGATGAGATTATAACTTAACAAAAACTTTGCCAATTACACTTAATAAACTCTTTTCCAAAACCGTATGATATTTGAATTTCAACTTATTCTCCAAACTAATTTTAATTGATGCTAAATCGAGTTCATTTTAATGATATAACTTTAGAATAAATCTAGGTCGAAATAATTGAATTTTTCATATAAATCATTTTTCATAAGTTCTAGGATGAAATTCCTTTTCTTATATATGATATACAACTCTAGGATAAATTATCATGATTCAATCTCTCTTCACAAAATAAAACATTAAATAAAAAAAATCATTTCTTAGAGTAGATATGTACAATATAATTTTTCCATCTAAGTGAATTTCCCTAAAGTTAGCTCATTTTAACAAGAAAATATTTATTCTTAAACGACCCAACACAATCACCTAGACATACTATTCAATTTGAAGAATGAGATATTGTACTCAATTTGAATTCCAGCCTTGCACATAAACTTCTCAAATATTCCACTAATATTCTAATATAGTTTAAAATTTTATCTTCAATTAAATTCTATTCAAAATATAGCTATCGGATAAAAGGAGGAGTTTTAAAAAAAAGTTTCCTCTGTCCAAGCTCGAACCCAGCGCCAACAGCAAACCAACTGCAACCCACAACCAAGGAGCCAACTCACGTTGGTGAGTCAAAGGGTCGCTTCAACCTTTATGAACCTGATCTATAGTATGTATATTAACTCGAAAATTTCGATAACTTGATTGCTACGTATTTCTTTACAAATTTCAGAAATATATTTTTCTAAAACTTATTGTATCTGTACAAAATAATTTATATGTCAATTTTATCTTGAAGAACATAGCAACTTTCATTAAATATGTGTGAATTGCTCATAGAAATAAAGCTTGAATTAGACGAATAATTGTTCCCCACACAACTAAAGTTTGAGGAGTATTTGTATAACCTAAATGCGTACAAGAATTTAACTTCATGAGTTTATTGTGTGAAAATCTCATTAAATAACAATTTCTATAGAACTCGTACACTTACACACATTAATTTCACTATCTACCACACAATCATATGTAGTCATGCACAAAATAAAAGTTATAGAGCAACTATTTCACATGCACAAATCAATTCATCATTATCTATGCATTTCTAGTTTAAACAACACAATTTCTACATACTAGAAGATTATGAAAAACACCCACCTCCAAAGAGACCTCCTAGTAGTAGAAACGCTTAACAAAAAGCTCCAAAAAATCCACCACAAGAACCCGCAAGCTCCTTCATAGAAATCCCCGAAAGCAAATAGCACCCAAGCACCTCTTGATTCTCTCTTTCTTTGTTTTGTTTTGTGTTCTTATATGGCTGAAGTGACGGGGTATTCATATGAAAAATTAGGGAGTAGTTTTAGCAACTAACCATCCACTAACCCACTCACACACCCACACACCCACTCACTCACACCATTCACAAACCCACTCACTCCCACTCAAGAATACCAGGTCAACAAGGGTAGGTTTGTGTGCATTGCACATGTGCACGTGTTTTTTATATTTTCTCATTTTATTTTCACTTTTATTATTTGATTATATTTTAAATTCTTATTTTTAATAAATACTCATATTAAATTTAGTATAATTAGCCTAGTAAAATTTTTAGTGCACAACTTTGTAATAAAATAGCACAATTTGCACGTGCATAAAAAGAAACACGTGTAAAGTACATGCTAATAAATATCTATATAATAAATTACGAAGAAAGCTATCAAGTAGCTATCCTTTAATCTCCCCAAATATCAATGGCCCAGATTGATTCTCACAAAACATATTTTCCCGCTCAAAATTTCAAACCCCAAAACACAATTTCAAATCCCCCCCCTCTCTCTCCCGAAAATTCCTCCCTCTCTCTCTCTCTCCCCCCCGAAACTTCCCCCCCCCTTGATCTCTCTCTCTCTTGGAGGTTAGGATCGGGGGATTGGAGGAGCGAGACGAAGGGCTTGACGGCGCCGAAGTCGTCGATCTTGAGATGGTTGGAGTGGCTGTGCTTCGCGCGAAGGCGAAGCTCCATGCGGACCTATGCTGCACCTCCCTTCCTCTGTAGCCGCACTGCCCCTGTCGCCGCACCACCCCTAATGCTGCGCCGCACCGCCCGTCCTCCGTAGCTGCACTGCCCCTGTCGCCGCGCCACCCCCAACACTATGCCGCCCATCAGGACAACGTTTATCTGAAGATCAGTATATAATAAAGGCTGAGTCTTATGAAGAAAACAAATCAGTCGTTCAGGTGATGAATTGCGAAGTCCCAAGACAAATTGGGTTTCATCTGAAGGTCACAAGCTGCACGTACAGAAGGTGGCACTGATTATGGGAAGATGAGCAAGACAGGTGATTCTGCTAGACCTGAATATCAGAATACATACAGTAAAGAGCTTAATGAAAATGCTTCCTTGAGCCATAGTCCGATTTCTGAGCTTTCAGGTGTGGCTCAGTCTGAAGCATCTGAAGAGGTATCAATTGGACATTGTCATTATTTTACGATTGAAACTCATAATCTATTAAATTATGGTGATAGATTTTGCAGGATAAAAGAACACCTAATTTTGTTGAGAAGAAATTTGCAGTATGCATTGAAAGAATAACTATAAAGTTTGTAGTACTTTAGTACTTCAGACTATAAAGGTTGGTGATCCGGTATGCATTTCAATTTAGAAAGTATATTTCAATTTATAAAGGTTGAAATAAGTTGTAACTATTCTACTTTACTTTATCGACTTGTGAAAACACTGCTCTGTGGTTTTAGTATATCGTTTATCTATAATCATGAGAATGGTGCTAAACAAAAGAAGAAAAGAAACGTTAGCATATAACATTTCTTCAATCTTCCTAGATGTTTTTTATCTGTCACGATGGTTACTGATGCTGCTTATTTTTGGGAGGAGTGTGGGTGCACTAGGTGTGAGTTCGGACTCAATTTGTAATGGTGGAAGGATGCGGTAACGGACGGTGAGCGGTAGGCTCACCTCGGCACTGGAGGATCGGCTCGGATTGCCTCGCCTCGTGTACTTGCAGACGGTTTAGGAACACCGGGGTTTATCCCGGTGGCAGACCCTCCGACGGTCTAGTTAGTCTCTCAGAGAGAGTAGCAATAACTAGGGTTTTTAAGTGGTCAAAGATTGATTACCTCAAAAGGTGGGTTTTTAAGTAGCAATAACTAGGGTATTTATAGATAGTCCCAGTCGGGTTTGGATCTGCTTGGGGGCCGGGTCTGGACTCGAAAGCCCATGGGCCTGACGTGGCAGGAGGCCCAGGGGGTTTAGGGCAGACGTGGCAGCCTCATGAGTGGTTTAGGGCTGACGTGGCCAAGCCCTAGGTGGTTTCGGAGCTGACATGGCTGATCGTGGGGCCCCTGTGCCTCTAAGAGAATTGGATGGCCTGGGTTGTGCCAGGTCATCCTCGTCCCTTACCAGGCTGAGTGGAAGGCCCGTGGGACCGCCGAGGATCGGAGACCAAAGGCCGTGGCGGGTCGTCGAAACGAGGATGCGGGTTTTGTGTTGGTGACTTAACGGCTCGGCACCGACCCTGTGATGGTCCGGGGCCGAGCTGGCCTGCCCTTGAGTGAGAGCCATCCTGGGCCCATGCTGGGTCCCAGGTCATTTTTACCCTACCTCATAAGCCCCCTAATCCTGCGGGGATGCGAGAGTTAGCCATGGAGGAGTGTCTTTCGGAGGTCGTTGTGTCTTTGTGAGAAGGCTGCCCTGGCACTGGACCTCACCTCGATCTGACGAGGGTTTATAGGTCGGCAAGGACGTTGGCGAACCGTTGTGCCTTTGTAAGAAGGCTGCCCTGGTGTTGGACCTCACCTCGGTCGGACGAGGGTTTACGGGTCGGCAAGGGCAATGGCGAACCGTTGTGCCTTTGTAAGAAGGTTGTCCTGGTGCTGGACCTCACCTCGGTCAGACGAGGGTTTGCGGGTCGGCAAGGACGTTGGCGAACCATTGTGCCTTTGTAAGAAGGCTGCCCTGGTGTTGAACCTTACCTCGGTCGGACGAGGGTTTACAGGTCAGCAAGGGCGATGGCGAACCATTGTGCCTTTGTGAGAAGGCTGTCCTGGTGCTGGACCTCACCTCGGTCTGACGAGGGTTTGCAGGTCGGCAAGGACATTGGCAAACCGTTATGCCTTTGTAAGAAGGCTGTTCTGGTGCTGGGCCTCACCTCGGTCTGACGAGGGTTTACGGGTCGGTAAGGACGTTGGTGAACCGTTGTGCCTTTGTAAGAAGGCTCTCCTGGTACTGGACCTCACCTCGGTCTGACGAGGGTTTTCGGATCGGTAAGGACGTTGGCGAACCGTTGGGCCTTTGTAAGAAGGCTGTCCTGGTGCTGGGCCTCACCTCGGTCTGACGAGGGTTTACGGGTCGGCAAGGACGTTGGCAAACCGTTGTGCCTTCGTAAGAAGGCTGTCCTGGTGCTGGACCTCACCTCGGTCAGACGAGGGTTTACGGGTCGGCAAGGGCGATGGCGAACCGTTGTGCCTTTGTAAGAAGGCTGTCCTGGTGCTGGACCTCACCTCGGTCTGACGAGGGTTTGCGGGTCGGCAAGGATGTTGGCGAACCATTGTGCCTTTGTAAGAAGGCTGTCCTGGTGCGGGGCCTCACCTCGGTCTGACGAGGGTTTACGGGTCGGCAAGGACGTTGGCGAACCGTTGTGCCATTGTAAGAAGGATGTCCTGGTGCTGGACGTCATGTAGAACCCCGTATTTTTATAATATTATTTTTAAAGGTTTATAAATGACTAAAATGATTTTTGGAGAATTTATGAATATTTTCAGAAAAATATATCTTTTTACACGTGCAAAACACGTGCAAATACTTTCTTGAGAAGTTTGAAAGTTAAGTTTTCTTCATGAAAAATAATTATTTAATATTTGGGATTTATTTAGTATTTTTCCAGATTTTTCTGAAATTAATTGGAACTATTTGCAAATTTTGAGAAAAGAAGGACCTTTTTGCAAATTTTTTATTTTTAGGGGTTAAAATGTAAAATATAATTTCTGGACGTTTTGAACAGTACCGGTTGAGATTTAGGATTATATTTTACTTTTAAATCCTAATTTAAATGAATTTTATCGAATTTCCAAGAATAGAGCTATATATATAAAGTTGTATTTTGAAGGGATTATTTTGCAAAGTGGGTAAAACCCTAAAACTTCATCCTGGATATTTAAGAGAATTTGTAGCCGTCATTAACTGCACAATAAAGAATTTTGTGATTTTTCTTGGGAGGATCAAGAGGAAGTTTTGGATCTCGCAAAGGAGAGACTTGTTTGTTGGATCTCGTCGTTTCCAAGGTGAGTGACATTGTTTTGCTTTATTTTGTTTTGTTGTTTTGATTTCGGTGAGTGATTGTTTTATTTCATTTTGTTTTGTGAGTAATACGAAATTTGTTTTGTGGTTTGATTTATGTGAACGATTGTTGTGTTGTTTATTTGGCATGTATGTTATTTAGTATTTTGCATGAGAACGATGCAAAGGTTGTTGTTTGTACCATGTATGTGAAATCTAAGAATGTTGAGTAGATCTTGGTTCATAAAATTGTATTGCTAGAAAGCATGTTTAAGATTTGAGTATGGTTATGATCGGATGGGTGAGCATCTGGATCTTGTGTTTACAAATTAGATCTTGGTTATGAGTTGTGAAAGAAATTCAGTATTGAGAAATCCTAATGGAAGAACTAGGAATTTAGAACATGAGAACTTGAGTTTTGAGATATTGGATGTTTTGAGTAATGTATCCGATCTGAGAATACTTTGAGACGGTTGTTTTTATTGAAATACAAATTATTTTAGTAAACAATGATTTCTTTTGGTAAACTTTAATTTTGATTATCATGAACAACCAAAACTATGCAGACTGTAGGCCGACCGTCGACTGGCAGACCTTTCAGTCGACTGGCACAACCCAGCAGCTGTATCTTTAGTTTTCTTGAAAATCCGTTCTGGACAGTCGACTTAGACCCTTTTCTGTCGACTGGTACACTTAGGATTTATTTTCCAAAGTTATCGTAGATTTTTCTCTGATAAGTCGACTTATGACCTTTTAAGTCGACTTATATTCTCTTTTAAGTCGACTTATGACTTTGTAAGTCGACTTATAACACTTAGAATATTTTCTTAAAGATTTCTGAAATTTCTCTCTGGTAAGTCGACTTATATTTTTATAAGTCAACTTATGATCTGGTAAGTCGACATATGTTTTTTATAAGTCAACTTATGATCTGGTAAGTCGACTTATGTTTTTATAAGTCAACTTATGATCTGGTAAGTCAACTTATAACTTTTATAAGTCAACTTATATTACTTAACTTATTTTCTTAAAATCATGGATATTTTCTCTCTGGACAGTCGACTTACTACAGTAATAAGTCGACTAGTATTGATGAGTTTTCATAAACTTGAATATTCTTCCGAATGATTAGTCTTCAAATTTTTTATTCTATACTTTGTCTTCTGTTAAGCATATGAGTTTAAGATATTCAGTTGAGCTATTTAGGGTGGAAAGTTGGTTTAGACATTTGAGTTTGAGTCTCTAGAGGATGTGTGTGACCCTAGGATATCGGCGTTGAGTTATTTTGTTGAGGCATGTCGAGGCATTTTAGTTGTTCAGTTTTGAGTTAAGTCCGGTAGGATACACCAACTCTAGGAGACTCGTTGAGTAATTAAGTGACCCAAAATAATAAGGACAGGCACTAGTGGTGATATGATGAACGAGAACATGGGTCAAATACCTCAGTATGGCTTTCGGTGTGGGATTTAATCTCCAGAATTATCACAGTAGATTACTTGTGGTGTGGGATATATCTCCGGAATTATCACGGTAGATTACTTGTGGTGTGGGATTTATCTCCGGAATTATCACGGTAATTACTTGTGGTGTGGGATTGATCTTCGGAATTATCGGAGTCGAGGCGATGCACATGTGATATTCGTGTGATGAGGCCATTGCTTTCAGTGTGGATGATCTCTGGAATTATTCAGGTAAAATACCTGAGGTGTGGGATCTATCTTCGGAATTATCGGGGCATGGACTAATACTCACAGTTTATCTTTATCTCGTAGTAGTCATCGTGATAAGGTTAGTTGCATAGCGGGGGATTGAACCCTATGATGTGAAGACGTTAAGGGCTAGCACCGAACCTATATAGAGTGGGATGCATAGACTTCGACAAGTACGCATTAGAGAGTCCACATATAGAATTTGGGATTCTTGACTCGGTTTTATGCATGTGGTTTCCTATTTTCTACACTTGACACTTGGTTTAGTATCACTTGTTGTTTACATTTCTTGCTACCTCAAATTTTATGTATTTTGGTTTATTACATGTTTTTTAAGAATCCTTGCTTAATGTTTATTTATGTTGTTTGTTTGCTTTTACGTCACTCACACCTTTTATGGCTGACCCCTTTAGTTTTGGGGGTTAGGGATCATCTCTAGCCTCATGTGTTGTAGGTTTTTGCTTAGAGATTGGTGGTTTGGATGCTTGAGATAGTTTTGAGATAAATTGATTTATTAGAGTTTTGTGTAAATTTGTAAAGCAGTGTTGTAAAAAGACTGTGTTGTGAATAAAAGAAAATATTGATTTGAGATGTTTTTAAATTTCGCTGTGCTATGTAAAAGTTTGTTGTAATAAAAGTTGAAAATTTTAGTGGAGCTGGTTGTGTTTAATGTTACATTGAAGTGGATGCTGGGATTGTGCCATGTATTTTCTAAGATATTATATTAGAAATTCGGGGCGCTACAGAGGTTGGTATCAGAGCATGTTTCAATAGTAATAATAGACATAGCATAAAAATAACCTAGGTGTGGACACTAGAGTGTGAGTACCTAGGTGTGGACATTAAAGAGTGAGTATCACATAGAACTGAAACGTGATGTTTTACCTTTGGGATACAATTGAGGTTTTGCCAAAGGATATTGATGTGAGTTTGAATTGTGTGTGGTGCTCTAACTTTTCCCTCGTTTTGCAGTATTCAGTATGGTTGCACCCAGGCCCAGGAATGGTGGTAATAATGAGGATGGATCTGGTAGTTCTCGAGGAACTCGAATTGATCTTGAGGCTAAATTTGCCAAGGTGTATCAGACTCTGAATGCGCTAATGGCATTTAATTTGGCGCAAAGTCAGAATCAATAGCATAATCAGCAGCAAAATTATGGAGCTGGACAGGGATTGGTTAACGCTGATCCTATCAAGCAGATCGAGTCCTTTAAGAGGATGAGGCCGCCAGTTTTTGAGGGGCAATCTGATCCAACCGCAGCTGATGATTGGATTAGGAGGATGGACACAATCTTCGAGGTATCGAAGACTCCGGTAGCCAATAAGGTGAAGTTGGCTACTATGCAACTGGAAAAGGACACTGGTGTCTGGTGGGAATCGCTGAAGAGGACTTTGGGAGACCAGCCGATGATTTGGGAAGCTTTTCTGGAGGAGTTCAGGGATCGCTTCTTTCCCCTAGATGTTCAGGAGAAGAAGGCGACTGAGTTCCTGAACCTTCAGTAGGGCAGCATGACCGTGCGGGAGTATGAGACCAAGTTTGCTCAGCTTTCAAGGTATGCACCAGAGTTGATCGTTGACGAGGCGAAGAAGGCCAAGAAGTTTGAGTAGGACTTGAGGCCAAACTTGAGGTCGAGGATGATCCCGTCGGGTAACAGAAGGTTCGACAAGCTGGTCAGGAGAGCAGCTATGATTGAGGTGGACATGGACCCGTTCCAGAAGAGGCAAGATACATGGAATCGGAACAAGAGGCCAGCATCAGGTCAGATGGGAAGGGATTCCTCGCGAAGCAGATCAAGTTCAGTGATCCTGTGCAGAAGGCACCTGCAGCTCAGGGAGTGACTTGTTATTACTGTAAGGAGGCAGGACATTACAGGTCAGCGTGTCCAAAGTTGGTGAAACAGATTTGTTCCCAGTGTGGGCAGGCAGGACATTCTAAGCCCCATTGTCCACAATTGAGGAAGGATGGTTCAGGTGGAAGCAAATTCCAGAGGTAAGGGCGAGTATTTGCATTAACCGAGGAGGACGCGGGTAACTCGGACGATGTAATACAGGGTATGTAAGAATTTTGATTTTTATTTTAAATCAATGTAATAAGTAAAACCTTTATTTGAGAACAATTGGAGATTGAGTATCACTCTTCTTGTAACAGGAATTGTTTTAATTAATGGAATAAAGGCAAGGGTTTTATTTGATACTGGTTCATCGCATACTTTTGTATCGCCAAATTTTGCAAGGATCTTAGGTGTGGAACCTAAGTTGTTTCCAGGCAGGGTTTTGTCGGTGGCAATGCCGTCAGGTGAAGAGTTGATTGCGGATCGATATTACGAGGGCTATGATATCAAGATTGGTGGGAGGTTGTTCGGCATTGATTTGATCGAGCTGCAAGTCTTAGGAGTGGATGTCATCGTGGGCATTGATTGGATGGCAATATATGATGCCACAATTGAATGCAAGCAGAAGGAGGTGTTGGTTAAAGCACCAGGTGGACCCGCAGTGACTTTCCAAGGAAAGAAGATTCCGAAGGTGGCTGCAATGGTATCCAAGATGGTTATTTTAGATGAAGTCAAGGGCATTCCGGTTGTCCGAGATTTTTCTAAGGTGTTCTTGGATGATTTTCCAGGATTACCCCCGCAGAGAGATGTGGAGTTTTGCATCAATGTTCAGTCGGGGAGTGCGCCGATTTCCAAGGCTACGTACAGGATGGCACCTGTAGAGCAAGATGAAGTGAAGAAGCAGATTGAGGAGCTATTGAGCAAAGGGCTTATTAGGCCAAGTTCTTCTCCGTGGGGAGCACCAGTGTTGTTAGTCAAGAAGAGGGATGGGTCAATGAGGATGTGCATTGACTATCGGGAGTTGAATAGGGTGACTATTCAGAACAAGTATTCACTGCCGCGGATTGATGATTTGTTCGACAGGCTTCGAGGAGCAGCTGTGTTTTCGAAGATTGATTTGAGATCAGGGTATCATCAGGTTCGAGTCAAGGAGAAAGATGTGAGTAAGACAGCTTTCAGGACTCGTCATGGACTCTATGAGTTTTTGGTAATGCCATTCGGGCTGACGAATGCGCCAGCAGTTTTCATGGATATGATGAATCGGGTTTTAAGGCCATTTATTGACTCCTTCGTAGTGGTTTTCATCGACGATATCTTGGTGTATTCGAAGTCAGAGGAGGATCATTCTACGCACTTGACAGCGGTATTACAGAAATTGCAGGAGCATAGCTTGTATGCCAAGTTGTCGAAGTGTGAGTTTTGGAAGTCTGAGGTAGCTTTCCTTGGTCATATTCTTTCTAAGGAGGGAGTAGCCACTGATCCTCGGAAAGTTGAAGCAGTGAAGGATTGGCCCAGGCCAACGTCTGTGAAGGAAGTCAGAAGTTTCTTGGGTTTAGCTGGTTACTACAGGAGATTCATCCAGGGTTATTCTCAGATTGCAGTTCCTTTGATAGGTTTGACCCGGAAGAATGTGGCATTTCTATGGACTGATAAGTGTGAGGAGAGTTTCCTTGAGTTAAAGGAAATGTTGACTACTGCACCTATCTTAGCTTTGCCACAAGCTGGGAAGGATTGTGATATCTTCAGTGATGCGTCTCTCAGAGGTTTGGGTTGTGTCTTGATGCAAGAAGGCTAGGTTATTGCTTATGCTTCGAGGCAATTGCGTCCACATGAGAATAATTACCCGATGCATGATTTGAAACTAGCAGCTATCATTTATGCCTTGAAGCAGTGGAGGCATTATGTTTATGGTGAGAAGGTTAACATGTACACTGACCACAAGAGCCTGAAGTACATTTATCAACAGAAGGATCTAAATCTTCGGCAGAGAAGGTGGTTGGAAGTTTTGGAAGACATTCGTCCTGAGATCTAGTATCATCCGGGCAAGGCGAATGTGGTGGCTGATGGACTTAGCAGGAAGAGTAGTTTATCAAGTTTGATCACTACTCGAAGTGAGTTGGCAGCAGAGATCGATCAGACAGGTGTCAAGGTGGTGCTGCAAGGTTTAGGGGCATCTTTGGCTCAGTTGAGGCTGTAGCCGTCCTTGAGAGAGAGGATTGTGGAAGGTCAGAGATCAGACTCAGAGATTCAGAAGATGTTGCAATAGGTTTCAGAGGGCAGACTATCAGAGTTTCGTGTCCAAGATGGAATTCTTTGGTTGGGTGAGAGGTTGTGTGTTCCAGATAATGCAAATTTGAGAGATAGTATCTTGCAGGAAGCACACAGTACATTATTGTCAGTACATCCAGGAGGCACGAAGATGTACAGGGACATCAAACAGCATTTTTGGTGGTCTGGTATGAAGTGGGATGTGGCAGATTTCGTGGCAAGGTGTCTGACTTGTAAGCAGATCAAAGCATGGCTTTCGGTGGGCCAAGTACCTCAGTATGGCTTTCGGTGTGGGATTTAATCTCCGAAATTATCACAGTAGATTACTTGTGGTGTGGGATATATCTCCAGAATTATCACGGTAGATTACTTGTGGTGTGAGATTTATCTCTGGAATTATCACGGTAATTACTTGTGGTGTGGGATTGATCTCCGGAATTATCGGAGTCGAGGCGACGCACATGTGATATTCGTGTGATGAGGCCATTGCTTTCGGTGTGGGATGATCTCCGGAATTATCCAGGTAAAATACTTGAGGTGTGGGATCTATCTCCGGAATTATCGGGGCATGGGCTAATACTCACAGTTTATCTTTATCTCGTAGTAGTCATCGTGATAAGGTTAGTTGCATAGCGGGAGATTGAACCCTATGAAGTGAAGACGTTAAGGGCTTGCACCGAACCTATGTAGAGTGGGATGCATAGACTTCGACAAGTACGCATTAGAGAGTCCACATATAGAATTTGTGTTTCCTGACTCGGTTTTATGCATGTGGTTTCCTAATTTCTACACTTGACACTTGGTTTAATATCACTTGTTGTTTACATTTCTTGCTACCTCATATTTTATGTATTTTGGTTTATTACATGTTGTTTAAGAATCCTTGCTTAATGTTTATTTATGTTGTTTGTTTGCTTTTACGTCACTCACACCTTTTATGGCTGACCCCTTTAGTTTTGGGGGTTAGGGATCATTTCTAGCCTCATGTGTTGTAGGTTTTTGCTTAGAGATTGGTGGTTTGGATGCTTGAGATAGTTTTGAGATAAATTGATTTATTAGAGTTTTGTGTAAATTTGTAAAGCAGTGTTGTAAAAAGACTGTGTTGTGAATAAAAGAAAATTTTGATTTGAGATGTTTTTAAATTCCGCTGTGCTATGTAAAAGTTTGTTGTAATAAAAGTTGAAAATTTTAGTGGAGCTGGTTGTGTTTAATGTTACATTGAAGTGGATGCTGGGATTGTGCCACGTATTTTCTAAGATATTATATTAGAAATTCGGAGCGCTACACCTCACCTCGGTCTGACGAGGGTTTACGGGTCGGCAAGGACGTTGGCGAACCGTTGGGCCTTTGTAAGAAGGCTGCGCTGAGTTGATTACTGTCTTCATGGGGCATTAATTGCGCTCCGGGGCTTGTGCGATGTTCCAATTTCCCGGGGGCATTAATGATGTCCCCTAATAAATGTAGGGCGCTTCAATTCCCTAGGTGTGACGGTTGGGCTTCCGTTGCTTGGCCTTCCAAGGGCCATGATGGCAGTTTGCTTGGGGGAGGCTATAAATACCCCACTCCCCCACTGCTGTTTCGATCACATCGAGGGTGGTCCACCGACCATCTGAGGTGTCTGCCTTAGGCGGACGTCTGATACTTGAAAAATTCCAACCCTGGGAGCCTCGGATTGGTTGTTATTCTGCCGTCCGGGTCTTCTCTTGGGTCTGACGGCCCTGATGATTTCGTTTGCCCAAGAGAGATTGGGACGGGAGGGATACCGACCGAAGTCCGGGCCCGGGGGATAGGGAGCTTCGGGTGGATGGCCCTTCCGTCATCACTGTCTTCCTTCCGGGCCGGCGGTTTTTGAGGGCTGTCTGCCCGGAGGAGACAGTGATGGGAAGCGGGCCGATCCGTTTTCCGATAGGGTCCCAGGCAATGGTGGTTTTTCTCCCTCCCGGGAACAATTTGGGGTTTCGGTTTCCGAGGCTGTAAGCCCCGAGTTGTTCGCGGGTGAGAGGGGAGCCGACCGAGTCCTGGGGCTCGGGGCGCTCGCCGAGGACGGGTGCCTTAAAACTTTTAAACAAAACTTTCTCTGCTGACAGTTGTGGGGGTGTCCGATTTCCAAAGTCCTCCTTCCGGACCAACCCTTGTGCCTGGTAGCGGTTGAGCGCGAACCGAGGGTTGCCAACCGCACAATTAGGTGACGTCACTGGCGCGTGTTTCTAGGAGCAGTTTCACGCAAATCGAGGAATAGTAATCACGAAAATTGAAGAGTCAACTCTTCCTCTATAAATACCCCCCACTCTTCTCCTATTCCGCCTGTCTCTCTCTTGCTGCTTTCTTTCTTCAAGAACACAAACACTTCGACGCTCGCACTCTGTCTTTGCAGCTCCGGCTCGTCTTTCCGAGGCACCACAGGTTAGTTTTAGCTTTACTTCGTTGTCATGTCTAGGGCTCAGTCTGGCTCATCTGCTTCGACCTCGAATGGGGGAGAAAACCCTGGAGCAGGGTATCAGACTCGACGTCGTGGGAAGAAGACACCCAGGTGTATGATGTGAAGCCCCTACGTGTCCCGAGGCCATTCGTGGTCCAGAGTAGCGGCTCTGAGGAGGAGGGGAGTGATAGCTCAGACTCGGTGCGGATATTAGATCCGGATTCGGAGGAGGGTAGTAGAGACAGTGAGGGAGAAGGAGAGGCCGAAGCGGCTGAGGCTCGGCGGAAGGGTACGGGGAGAAAATTCTCAGCTCGGGGGCGGAGTCGGGGCATAGGTTCCTCTTCTACAGCGACCGGTCTCGAGCGCCTAGCCACCCCCTCGCCGGAGAGGGCCAAGAAGAAGAGGGTGCCGAGGAAGAGGGGAGCAAAGGCTGGCGGTCTGAGCGAGGTGTCCCCCGTTCGAAACATTGTGACGGGTTCACCGGTGCAGCCGAAGAGGATTAGGCAGTACCCTGACGACCTCTCCGACAAGGTGTTGTATGGGGTGTAGGCTTCTTCGCCGAGTCGGAAGAGGATAAAGATGGATACACTGCCGACGATCCTGGGGGCAGTCGATTTAGAGGTGGCTCGGTCGGCCTTCCACATTGGGTCTGGTTACGAAGTGATGGTGCCGAGCCCAAGCCTCCGTCCTACCGACCTGTTACCAGAGTGGTACTGCGTCTTCCCCCTAAACTCCGGACTGAGGCTTCCGATTCACCCATTTATTCGGGATGTGCTTAATTGGGCATCCCTGGCCCCGATGCAGTACGGGCCGAATTCATGGAAGCAGATAGTATGCTTTGTGCTGCTCTGCGAGGAGAGGAAGGTGCCGCTCTGGTTGGGTGTGTTCCGGGCGATGCTGGGGATCAGCTCGTCAGGGGAGTCGGAGGGGATCTATTACATATCGCCTCGGAGTCGGGGGAAGGTGGTCCACGGCCACCCGGACTCAATTAAGGAGTGGAAACGAAAGTACCTCGTGATCCGAAGCGCGGAGCCTTGGGACATTCCCACACGTTGGAACTATTACAGGCCGAACTTCAAAGCGATGAAATCAGGTCATCTCCGAGGCACTGGGTGAGCCGAGGGGTAAGCGGACCCGCTCGGAGACGGGCAAGGAGGTGGTCGCCCAGATGAGCCCGGGCCAGGCAAAGGTGGCCGATGGCGGTAAAGGGAAGGCCCCTCTGGTCGGACCCGAGGGAGGAGATGAGTTGCAGCGGCCGTGGGTGCCGGCCTGGTCGATACGGGAGGGGGACTGCCTAACCCGTGGGCCCAACGCCATCGAGGTGTTGGAGAAGCCCACAGCCCTTTGGGGGAACTGTCGAGGAGCTTCTTGAGGCCATCGAGGATTTGCCTGTTTGCGTTCTCCGCTTCGGCCATTGGACTGAGGGTGGCATACAGCGGAGAAGCGTTGCTGGACACCGATGTCCTCGCAGAACTTTCGGAAGTTTCGACCTGGGGTATTCTGAACCGACAAATGATGTTCTTCCAGAAGAATCGCTGGGTTTGGCGCTCGGTAATGCTGGACAGTGGTTCGGCCTCGAGCCACTTTGTGAAATAGTCGATGGAGACTATCAAGAATTTCCTTTGCCCTGTTGCTACGGGGAAGGGACCCACCAGGTCCATGCCCCACATGGCGAATGGCGTAGGACTAGCCAAGGATCGGAGGTTCGCTTGAGAGAGCCTCTTGATGGGGGAAAATCTCTGGCACGGGCCGCACCTCTTGACTAATTCGTGAGAGTCTTGCAGCATGGTTGGCCAATAGTACCCTTGATTCAGGGCTTTACGAGCGAGTGATCTGCTCCCCATGTGGCATCCGCCGATCCCCTCATGAAGCTCTTTCAGCGCGTAGCTAGCTTCGTCGTTGGCAAGACAGCGGAGGTACGGTTTTCCGTCGGCTTGTATCTACGAGCGTTTGAAGAGGATGTCGCCAATCATGACGAACCTTTCAGCCCGGATCCTGACCCACCTCGCCTCGGCTCGGTCTTCGGGAAGCTCGGTACTGACTAGGAATTTTCTAATGGGGGCGGTCCAGTCGTCAGGACTGACACCGCTTTGCACACACATTGCCTCCTGGCCTTGGTCCTCGATGCTTGGTTTTAAAAGGACTTCGATGAGTACCGTTTGGTCGAGACCCTCGAAGGAGGAAGAGGCAATTTTTGACAAAGCGTCTGCTTGGGCGTTCTGCTCTCTGGGGACCCTAACAACTGTGGAGCAGCAGAAGGATGCTAGGAGTCGTCGGACCACGACCAAGTATCTTATCATCCGGTCGTCGCGAGCCTCGTATTCTCTGGTGATCTGATTGACCACGAGCTGAGAATCGCTGAAAGCACAGATCTGCTTGGCTCCGGCTCGGTGTGCCAGGGTCAGTCCGGCAATCATGGCCTCGTATTCCGCCTCGTTGTTAGAGGCCGTGAAGTTGAGGCGGAGGGAGTATTGAAGGAGGAATTGGTCAGGACCCCGGAGGATGATTCCGGCACCACTCCCAGTTTCACAGGAGGATCCGTCGACATAGACTTCCCAGATCGGATCCAAACCTTTGACACTCGGCTGCTCGGAAGCGGTGCACTCAGTGATGAACTCGGCGAGGGCCTGACCTTTGATCGCCGTCCTCGACTGATAGCCGATGTCGTATTGGCTCAGCTCAATTGACCACTTGACCAAGCGACCAGAGTTTTCTGGCTTGTAGAGGACGGTTTTCAAGGGCTGGTCAGTTAGAACTTGGATGGAGTGAGCTTGGAAGTAAGAGCGGAGCTTCCGGGCCGCCATGACCAGAGCATAGGCCACCTTTTCGATCTTCGCGTACCTCGTCTCGGCGGGGAGTAGGACCTTGCTTACATAATACAACGGCCTCTGAACCCCGTCCTCTTCTCGGACGAGGACGGCGCTGAGGGCGCTATCCGTGGCGGAGAGGTAGAGCCACAGGGGTTCACCCGGCTCGGGTTTGCTGAGGAGATGAGGGTTGGCGAGGTACTACTTCAGCTGCTCGAAGGCTTCTTGTTGAGGGGCACCCCACTCGAGCCCCCTTTTCCGCACAGAGCTTTGAAGAAGGGGAGATATTTCTCCTCGGATTTGGAGAGGAAGCGACCGATGGCCGCCAACCTGCTCGTGAGTCTCTGAACCTCCTTGACATTCCGGGGCGGGGCCATGTCTATTATTGCCTGAATCTTCTCTGGGTTCGCCTCGATGCCACGCTGGCTGACGACGAACCCCAGAAACATTCCCGAGGAGACCCCGAATGCACACTTGGCCGGGTTGAGCCTCATGTTATGATGTCGGAGGATCCCGAAGGCTTCCTCGAGGTCGGCGACGTGGTCTGGCCCGGCCCGGCTTTTGACGAGCATGTCATCGACATCGACCTCCATGTTGCGGCCGATTAGGTCTTTGAAGATCCGGTTCACGAGCCGTTGATAAGTGGCTCCGGCGTTTTTCAGCCCGAAGGGCATAACGCGATAACAAAAAAGACCCTGGTTGGTGACGAACGAGGTCTTCGCAATGTCAGGCGGGAACATCCGGATTTGGTTATACCCTGCGAAGGCATCCATGAAGGACAGCAGCTCATGTCCCGAGGTCGCGTCGATCAAAGCGTCGATGCTGAGGAGGGGGAATGGATCTTTAGGGCATGCTTTGTTTAGATCCGTGAAGTCTATACAGATCCGCCATCCCCCGGTCGCCTTTTTAACCATGACGACGTTGGCCAACCACTCAGGGTAGCTGACCTCCTGAATGAACCGAGCGGACAAGAGTTTGTCCACCTCTGCTTTCACAGCTTGCTGCCTCTCCGGGGCAAATTTGAGCCTCTTCTGAGCAACCGGCTTGGATCCCGGGATGACGCTCAGCCTGTGCATGATCAGGTCCTCAGATATCCCGGGCATGTCGGAGGGCTTCCAGGCGAAGAGATCGACGTTGCGGCGGAGGCAGTGAATTATGCCTGCCTTCAAACCTTCGGAGAGCGAGCGGCTCACTGGAAACCATTTTGACTCGTCTGCGGCCCCGAACGGGACCACCTCCAACTCGTCGGCTGGCTCAGGGGCGTAACCGTCGCTCTCGGGCCCGAGCTCGACGGCGTCGAGGGGGAAGACAACCCCTCCGACGGTGGTCATGTAACAGGAACGCGCCGCCTCTTGGTTGCCTCGGACGACACTGACCCCTTGCTAGGGTGGGGAATTTTAGCTTCAAGTGATAGGCCGATGGTACCGCCTGAAGGGAGCACAACCCCGGTCGGCCAAGTATGGCATTGTATGTTGCCTTGACGTTTACCACCATGAAGTCCATAGACTCGGTCCGCTGAGTAGGAACCGAAACCGCGGTGACGTCGAGAGTCACAATCCCTTCTATCACGACAGGGACGCCGGAGAACCCGTGCAAAGTGTATCCGACCGGCTTCAGCTTGCCCCTGGGCAGTTTGAGATTCTCGAAGGCTTCGAGAAAGAGGATGCTTACCGAACTGCCGTTGTCGATGAGGATCCGCCGGAGTTCACAATTAGCCGTGTGGAGGCTAATGACGAGGGCGTCGCAGTGTGGGAGGCGGACGCCTTCAAGGTCTCGGAGAAGGAGACAGGTACCATTTGTAATCGGGGTGAGGGGAGATTTTGGACAGCGTTCACCTCTCAGATGAAGGTTTTTCGAGAAGCATTTGACTCTCCCCCCATCGGTCCTCCATGGACACAATGCAGAATTACCGGGGTTTCGGCTCCCTCGGGCTCGGGGTCCCGATCCTGGATGCGGTTCGGAGTAGGTTCGGAGGCGAAGGCCTCCGGTTCCTGGTATCTCGCCGATCCCATTAATTTTCTCTTGTGAACTCCCAGAGGTACCATGGTGATATGAGGGCCTCGATTTCATCTTTTAGGGCCCGACATTGGTCGGTTTCATGCCCATGATCCCTGTGGAAATGGCAGTAGAAGCGTTGGTCTCGCTTCTTGTTGTTGCTTGGTCAGGGAGGGAGTCGGACGAGGCCCTTGTCTTCGATTTCTAAGAGGATGACGGACACGTTCTGTGTCAGCGGAGTGTACCTTTCGAAGCGAGGGACCGAGGTGCCCTCCTCGCGCCCACTCCTTCCTTTGCCGCTTTCCGGGCAGGTTCGATCTCATCCGCCCTGCGCTTGCCCTTGCCTACGACTTCTTTGCTGCCCTCTGGGTTTAGAGCTTCTTCTGCTCATATGTACTTCTTGACTCGATTGAGAAGGTCGGGGAAGTCCAGAGGTGGCTTCTTCGCCAAGGAGACCTTCAGCTGGTTGTGCCGGACATTATGTCGGAAGGCTGCCGAGGCGACCTCGGCGTCGAGGGCAGAGACGGATCTTGCCTCGGTTTTAAACATTTTGACGAAGTCGCGGAGTGACTCCCCCTCCCTCTGGTGGAGGTCGAGCAGGGATGCGCTCGTCTTCTCGGCTTTCCTGCTGGTGACGAAGTGGCCCAAGAAGTTAGCTTCCAGCTGATCGAATGAGAAGATTGAGCCGGGGGAGAGTTTGGAGAACCACTCCCTGGCCAGGCCCCAGAGTGTGGCCGGGCCCCGGAGTGTGGCCGGGAAGGCTCGGCACAGCAGGGGATCCGAGGCGCTGTGAATCATCATGAGGGTCTTGAAGCCCTCCATGTGATCAGCTGGATCACCCTCGCCGTTGTAAGTCTGGAATTGCGGAGGCCGGAAGGTCCGGGGGATCTCTGCTTCTAAGATGTTACGGAGAATGGCGGCCGGGAAGGCGCTCGGCCTAGGACGGGGTTCGGATTCCCGTCGCCGATGCGTTCGAGGCGATTCTCCATCTCTATGAGGCGACGGAGTACCTGGTCTGTGCGCTCCGGTGGAGGAGGTGGCGCACGAGTGTAGCTCCTTCCTTCGCTCATTTGACGAGGTCGGTCGAGCGTCGCGGACCTTGGCGCTCCGTAAAGAGCCTCCATGATCTCATCCCCGAAGCTCCGGAACTCGGCCCTGGTGACCGCGCCATGGTCAAAAGGGTCAGGTCGGGGTGTAGGAAATCGGCCAATGCGGCTGAGTACCGACAGGCCTCCCTTCGGGCGCAGGCCCGAAACGGTTCGGGGCCGAGTTGGAAGCGGTCCCTCCCCTGGCCTGGCTAGCCCTTCGGTTAACAATGACCCGACGAAGGTCGGGTTGCTCGACGTGTGGTTTGCCTTGTTGGGGTCCGGGGTTCGCCCCCGGATTATTTGATCCTTGCCTTCCGTCGAGGGCATCCTGAAGAGGAGGCCCGTTCCGGCGGGCGGAAGAAGTCAGTCTCCGGGCCCTGGGAGGCATGGGAGAATGGATCGAAGGGTGAGCGTCGGTGCCAAGGCTCAGACTGTCGTCCTTACCGAATAAATAGTGTTCCCACAGATGGCGCCAACCTGATGCTGCTTGTTTTTAGGAGGAGTGTGGGTGCACCAGGTGTGAGTTCGGACTCAATTTGTAATGATGGAAGGATGCGGTAACAGACGGTGAGCGGTAGGCTCGCCTCGGCACTGGAGGATCGGCTCGGATTGCCTCGCCTCGTGTACCTGCAGACGGTCTAGGAACACCGGGGTTTATTTCGGTAGCAGACCCTCCGACGGTCTAGTTAGTCTCTGAGAGAGAGTAGCAATAACTAGGGTTTTTAAGTGGTCAAAGATTGATTACCTCAAAAGGTGGGAGAGGACCTGGTATTTATAGATAGTCCCAGTCGGGTTTGGATCTGCTTGGGGGCCGGGTCTGGACCCGAAAGCCCATGGCCTGACGTGGCAGGAGGCCCAGGGGGTTTAGGGCAGACGTGGCAGCCTCATGAGCAGTTTAGGGCTGACGTGGCCAAGCCCTAGGTAGTTTCGGAGCTGACATGGCTGATCGTGGGGTCCCTGTGCCTCTAAGAGAATTGGATGTCCTGGGTTGTGCCAGGTCATCCTCGTCCCATACCAGGCTGAGTGGAAGGCCCGTGGGACCGCCGAGGATCGGAGACCGAAGGCCATGGCGGGTCGTCCAAACGAGGATGCGGGTTTCGTGGTGGTGGCTTAATGGCTCGGCACCGACCCTGTGATGGTCCGGGGCCGAGCTGGCCTGCCCTTGAGTGAGAGCCATCCTGGGCCCAAGCTAGGTCCCAGGTCATTTTTACCCTACCTCAGTTACTTTAATGGTGTTCTTGCTGAGGATTATCTTTTAATGTGTCAGCAGGCTGATACTTCGCAGTTGTCATCTCATTACAACCCACCTAATTTGATCTGCGCCGCCCATCAAAGCTCATTATCTCGATAGTAAGGGTGTAGTAGTTGGAGTCACTTATAGCTGTTGGTATTTTTGAATCACTTAATAGTAATTATGTCTTCAACATCTAATTAATTGTTGCATTCCATCTAGAGTGATAAACTTCGGTGTCAGCCTTTGAATTTAATATTTATATTTCTTATAATGTTTCGTCGGAATTTGGTTTTTCATGTAGTTAACCATGTATGATTTTAAAAGAGGTTAAGAGATAGATAGATAGAGAGAGAGAGAGAGAGAGAGAGAGAGAGATATGTATGTTTGTTTGCATGTCTGGTTGCTTTTGAATCTCTTCGATCTAATTGGTATTCTAAAATGTGATGCAGCTCAAAATTTTTGGATTCTGAATTGGGAAACTTGAGAATAAACTATAGGCTAGAAAGGATCTGAACAAATTACAGCAACCAGACACTTCGTTTGTTCTTTTTTGTCAGGTAATTTATCATTTTGATCTCTGCATGTTATTTATTACTTTTTGGTTAATAATAGTTTAATTTGTCAAGTTTGTTGGTTAGGTTAGTATTTCCTATTGTGCTTCGTCTTCTTTCACTTTTTTTTTAATCTACTTATGTTGTGTGATAAGTAAACATTACAGAGTTAACTTGGCAGAGATTTGAAGTCATTATCAAAGGGAGGGTTTTGTACAATGTGCTTGGTGATTGTGTTTAATTGATAGATTTTAGGAGGGTATGGATTTCGAAGACAATATTGTATTTATGTTTTTGAAGAGGGTAGGGATGAATTCATTCTATAGCTTATAAGATGTACTTTTCTTTCCCTAAATCATAATTATTAATGGAGAAGTACAAAAACACTGTTCATCGTGGGCTCCTACGAGAGTTTTTGGATTTGAATTTATTGAACTCTCATGGGATTGTCAAATTCTCTACCCATGGAACTGTATATATGTTGATAATATACATTAATATCAGTTACCAACTTTAGAATTTCAAGCATTGTTTAAACATTGAATCTGATAATGATTTCGAATCATCAAGTTAATAAATCTATTGAATCATGTGTCTCTGTTCCGTTAGCAAAAAAGTTAAAAATTTGGAATATATATAAGCTTATTGACATATTTATTCAGAACCTTTGGTTTTAATGTTTCATGAACATGCATCCTGTGTTTTAATTCCTTTATTTTTAAATTAAAATGCCCTAATTCTTTGTAATTATGTTGTTCCTATCAATTTTTTAGGGGGTAAAGTATGACACTGAATAGAATTTGGGATAATTTGCAGGAGGCTTCAAACAGTGAATGAATGTTTCCTTCTTATGATGACCACTATGCAGGTAACCACTTCCATCTTATCCCTGCTTTACTTTCTTTTTTCTACTTTAATGTAAACAAAAGAAAATTTGGTTTTTCTTTTTCAACTAATTGGTATGGGTTTTTGACAAGATCTTTTACTCTCACATTTTATTTTTATCTGGCTTGAATTCTTGGTGACCCTTAATTAGAAATAGATGTTGAAGTCCCAGTAGATTAATGATCTGTAGTAACTTATTTCTTTTATCAACCAAGTTTATTATTTGAATATAATATGGACCTACTGAAAAACATCGCTTAAGCCTCAGTTGTATGATGTTTTATGTTCGAACTGAGTAGCATTTAACTGAAATTTCTAATTCAATCTATGTCTATTATCTTTCTAAAGTGACAATTATCTTTCCTGTAGAGTTTCTCCATGTTTCGGCATGTTCAGCATGTCGTTTTCTTTGCTTGCAGTTAGTTGTTTGGATTTCCACTGCTTGCAATTTCCCGAAACATTTTGAAGGATCAAAAAAGGATAAATATGCGTATATATGGGTGTTCTCGCTGATTTAGTATGTAGGCATTCATTTATATCAATTTTCTTCCCATGCATACTGAAAAATCTATAATAGGACTACTAAAATGTATGGCCACATATGAGTTCCGTGATATAACTACATGTGATTATACAACAACAACAACAATTACATATCTTTATATGGATTTATGGTTACATGTGTTTGTGGTGACTTGTATTTTATGTTCTCTTCTTAGAAAATTGTCAACCATTTATTGCTATTTTATATCTCTTACCTTTCAGGAAATCTTTGAGAGGAGCATGACTGAAACCATATCCTTGCTAGTGATGCATTTATAACGAAGACAACTCAATGATTAATATAAGCTTTTCACCAAATAGCAATCAAATAGGGTATACATCTTATCTAAATCTTATTAAGTAACTATTGTAGCCTATTAAATTGTGATTTCTTTTGTTGTTGAGTTTGGTTGTAGTTTATAAAAATCGATCTGCATTACCTATACTCTTGGAAGCCAAACAATAGTGTATTAACTATACTCTTGGAAGCTGTTAACTTGAGATTGCTTTCTTAACTATTTTCTCTTTGCATCGTAATTAGAAAATCAAAGTCAAGACATTGTGTATGTGAGTTTTGAATTAAAAGATTTGCGAGTTGAGTTCTTATTAGAATCTCATTTGCGAGTTGAGTTCTTATTAAAATCTCATGTACTTGCTTTCTTTCCACGTAATGAGAAATAAGCTTAATATTTTTAAAATGAAACACTTTGATGTAGTAACATTTGACACAAGAATGCAATAGGGTACTTGATACTTTATGATAGTTTTTCAAAATCTTTTGTGTATCGATAATTCATGTTGTCATGTTACATTATGTCTATGTCTGTACCTGTCTGAAAAAATTTGAATTCATGAACAAAATACCTCTTATGATGTACATCAAGTAGAAAATTAAGTCACTTCTTTAATTTTCTAATTGAAGAGAACATGTTTAACAGTAAAAAATTGAATGTATCCATTTCTGTTTAACATGCTTAATTTTGCGATTATGAATATATATCCATCTAATGTATCCATTTTGGGATTATGAATATATCCATTTCTGTTGTGAAGAAATAAATGTATCTCTAATGAAATATTTATTTAGTACTCCTATTAAATCTACCAACTTAAAAGACTATCAGAGCAATAGGATGATCAAATCAAATTTTAGAATTGCTTATTGATCTTGAGAATAGGAATGTTTGTTACAAATAGTATCAAACTATCAGAGCAATAGAAATTTTCGAATTGCTTATTGATCTGGAGATCAACTATATACAACCAAATATATTTGTTTTGCAGTTCTAAAAAGATTATGTGGTTGTATAGAGGTTCAATTTTCAAGGACAAGCTTAGCACAAGTATGTTTAGGTTGTATGGAGAGAATTTATCTTTTTGTGTATATATGATTGTGTCAACAGTTCATATCCAACAAGTTAATATAGGCTTGGGGACTTGCAATTTCTACTCAGTTGTGTCAAGAGTACATAATTGTAAATGTTTCTCAGCATTGATGTTAATTTGCTATGTTGCATATAGTTGGAGTTTGTTAACTGTAAAAAAATTGCATGCTTGCATAGAACTGTTAGCAAGTCCTCAATCAACTGTCATTATGAAATACCTATGATCTGCATTGTGTGCAAGTCAAACAATAGTGTATTAACTATAACTCTTGGAAGCTGTTAACCTAAGATTGATTTATATTAATTGTTTCCTCTTTGCATTGTAATTAGAAAATCAAGGTCAGGACACTGTGTATGTGTGATTTTAATTAAAGGATTTGCGAGTTGAGTTCTTATTAGAATCTCATGTAGTTGCTTTCTTTCCAGGTAATGAGAAATAAGCATAAATCTATATACGCTTACTATTTGTTTCTTTAATTATCATTGGTTTTGATTGATTCTTGAGAAACTCTTACTGTTTGTGTAGGTTCACTATTTCGTCCATTGAAGACTCAAAGCTTTGTGTTTGATCCCTATTGTAACAACCCTGCAATCTTTTTTTTGTAGTAGGGTTGGTGGATGATGTATTAGTTGTATATTTTGTTCTCCTAAGTTATGTAGAATAAAGGATTATGTAAATCTGTATAATATTTAAGATTTTGGGAGATGATGTAAGTATCTGTAAAGGATGATGATATAATATTGTGATTTAAAACCCGTACCCGCAAAGTTGTGGCGTATTGGGTTCTGTGTGTTGTTTTTTATAGGTTTTTCAAAGGTTTTTTCTAAAAATTCATTACGTTTTCAAACAAATTCATGGTTTTTATTTTGTATCTTGCATCATATGAAGATTTTTGCCCCCAGAGCCTTACATATATGATGCCTATGTGATGTTGCTTGAATTAGCATGGGGAGGATTGATATTAACTGCCTGTGATGTTATATTTTTAATTGTTTGTAAAATTCCGTAAGGAATTGCTGTAAAAGGTCTAACATTTTAGGGGAGATTTTGTCGAAATATTTACTAAAATTCCTACAAATCCATTACGTTTTCAAACGAAATCTTGGTTTTATTTTGTATCTTGCATTATATCAAGAGTTTTTCCCCCAAAGCCTTATATATATGATGCCTGTGTGATGTTGCTTGAATTGGCCTGGGGAGGATTGATATTAACTATCTGTGATGTTATATTTTTAATTGTTAGCAGAATTCCGTAAGGAATTGCTGTAAAAGGGCTAATATTTTAAGGGAGACTTTCTAAATTTTTACTAAAATTTCTATTAATATTCTACAATAGAAATGACCACTGGTTTTGACATGATTGATTCCTTTTTAATTTTAATGATTTTTCATCCTTGATCGTGATTTTTGGCGGGTTGAGTCATCAATCCATCTGCAATCTTCATGTTCTTTTAATGTTTGAAATGCATGATAGTTGGGCTTATGTGTTTTGATGTAAGTTATAGATTTTTTTTTTTTTTAAAGTAAAATACCTCATACACTGAAATATATCAAAAATTGGGGCTAACAAGGCTGTTTCAGATCAAATTTGCAGTAGGATTTCCAGTATCTGGATACTAAATATATTAATATGGAGATGTAATTGTACTTGATCACATTTAACACAAGGTCTTCACAAGAACATCAGAACAAGATTTTTCTCTATCTCTCTATCTCATTTATAACCTCTTTTAAAATCATATATGGTTAACTACATGAAAATATGACAATGAGAAATTAACTCATGCAGTTTGAGGCGATAACTGCATTATCAACTGAATTTCTACTCATGCAGTTTGAAATCTCCTTTGTTTAAGTCACACATAGCAACTGATTCTGATCCACTATTGTTGTAGATTCACAGTACTCTTTTTCAATCACGAGATTCCTGACAAATGACCTGCAAGATATAAACCAATAAACAACTTAATTCAGAATACATCAATGTCTTAGCCAAATAAACATCTATATAAATTATTCTTCATGAAGACGTGTATATATTTAACTTTTTACATGCCTTTTTATATGCTGCATCGTTCACGGAAACATGTCGTAGGCACGTGTCCACGGGCAAACTTAGTTCTTATACAAAACAAATTCGAGAAAACGAAAAATGTCTATAAAAATTGAAATATAAAATGTGTAAAATATGTTTCATTAATTCTATATATGTACTAGCTTTGCCCGTTGACACGTGCCTACGGCACGTCTTCGAAACGGTCCACTTTGTTTGATCATATAAAATAGTTTTGGAGGTCCAGCAAATTAATTGAAGTAGCAAACATATTATATGAGAAACTTTTGGGGGTCTAGCAAAAAACATATTATATGATTTTTTTGATTTTTTGATTTTTTATGAATTATTTTTAAAGTTTTTAAATTTTTATTTTTTTTAGTTTTTTAATTTTATTTTTTTAAAAAATTTTAAAATTTTTATTTTCTTAACTTTTTGAATAGAAGAGGGAAGGCGATAGAGAGAGAGAGAATTAAATAAATATAGGAGTTGTTTTGGGTGGGGGATTTGAATTTGAGTTTTGGGAGGAAACTTTTGGGGAGAAAACTTTTGGGGGGAAAAATATGTTTTGTGAGGTTAAATCCGATCCTTTGATTTTTGGGGGATTGAAGGAGAGCCACTTGATAGCTTTCTTTGTGTTTTATTATATAGATACAAAAATATAATCAATGCGTGTATAGAAAATATGTGCACCGTACGTGTAAAAATATATTTGAGTCAAAATAAGAGAAAAATAAATTTAAACTTTTGAAACGAATTCGAACAAGTTATAAAATAAATAATTGAACACGTAGAAAATTTTATAATATTACACGTAACGGTAAAATATACGTAATCGACACGTATAGAAAGCACGTGCAATTCACGTAAAAACACAAAGATTAAAATAAATGTTTAAGTTGGCTCAGAATATGATAAAAAATAAATTTTGAGAAGACGTATAAATAATTGAAATGCAGAAATATGTATGACATTTATATTAAAATACGTTATGGATATTACTCGTAACAGTACGAAATACATGTGCTTAACACCCGTGTTCAAAATTTTCATAATTCAATTTGCGGGGTGTTACAGTCTCCCCCTTAAACAATTCTGTCCTCAGAACTTACTATGGTAAAAGTTGTATCGTGTACACAACAAAGAAAAAAATCATTATTGTATATAGAAAAGCTGTCAATACAAAGAAAGGAAATATTGTGTGTAATGTGGAAAATTAAGTAAACTTATATAAGAAAACTATGAGTATCAAAGTTAATAAGAATGAAACAAGAAAAACTAGAAAAATAGTAGAAAAGAAATGTGACCACGAAAGGTAATATAGTTGAAAGAAATTTTCTTACAAAATAACATTAGATGAAACATCTATATAACAAAACACAAGGCAAAGCTATCAAGTGGCTTTCCTTTAATTGAAAGGAAATCAACGGTCAAGATTTATGCTCACAAAAGACATTTTTTCGCCCGCTACAGTATCGGGTACTGTAGTTACAGTCCCTGTTACTGTGGCTACAGTAACCTCATTCATTTTTTTAATTTTTTTTTTTTATGTTTTTAATAAAGGATAATGATCAACATTTGAGTGAGACTACTATAGACTCATACGTAGTAAAAAGGTCGTTAGGGTTGAAAATTTAACTTTAAAATTGTTTGGATGCATTTAAGGCCGGTTGTTCAGCAGAAGGCTCTAAGAAATTAGATTATTTCCATATTTTGTTGTTTTTTATTGATTCAATTGAATAAATATGTAATTACGCAATTTTGAAATTGTTGGGGACTTTATTTCAAATATTTCTTTCTGTTCAGTAAAAATCAGAAAATCTATTTGGGAAATCTAACTTTTATTAGTAAATATTATTTATAAATTTTCTAGATTTTTTCAAATAATTTATGACATATTTTGCAAACACTCAAAAATTGAAGGACTTTTGTGTAAATTGCCACTTGAAGTAAAAAACTCCAGAATTTTCTTGAATTTCGGGCTGCATGTGGGCTGGTCAGATCTGGGTGTGAAAGGATTAAATATTCTTATTTTAAATTAATTTGAATAACTAATAATTGGAAGGGACCCATACATGTAAATAAATAATCTTTTTGGGGAGTAGATTAGTAAACTTTTGTGAAACCCCAAGGCCAATCCCGGCCTATAATTAGGTCAGCAACCGGCCACCCTCCTTGTGCACTCAAAACATCTCTCTTTCATTAATTTCTTGGAGTTTAAAGCTTGGATCTTGGACTTTTATAAGGAGAAGGCTTTTCTTTATTTCTATTATTATTCTTTAAGTTGATCTTCTTTGAGGTGAGTGATACTTCTAGTTTTTTTTATGTGTTTTACTCATATTTTTTTTATGTGATACTTCTAGTTTTTTGAGGTGAGTGATGAATGAACTTATGGATGCTTACATGAACTAAAGATGCAATCTTTATGAGAGATAATCATGTTTTATAAATTTTGAATGTTAAATATTGATTATGAATGAAAAATCTAACTTGGGATCTATGAATTTGACTGTAATTAATACAAATATGTAGAAACAATTGGAACTTGCTCCATGCTTTTGAATTCATGCTTGATTGATTATAAAGTTGAGATATTTTTATGTTATTGATTGCTAATCATCATCAAAATTTAAATTAAACAATAGGGTTTGAATAATTGTTGAATGGATCAAAAGTAATTTATTTTGATGTAGTTTTTGCATAAAAGATTAATTTTTTGCTTAAAATAAATCTAATGAGAGTATATATGATTGTAGATGTTAGATCATGGTGTATAATTCAAGAAACATGTTTTGGATGATTAAAAGATGAGATTTTGTAGACATTGTATGGTCTAGACTGTCATCTGTTTCAGTTTGGAATTAGATTTTGACCTAGTTGCTGATAGAATTATCAAAAACTTATAAAATAGAAATTGTAGCTTGTGTCCAGTTTCCAGAACATCTGAAGGATCTTCAATCCGATTTATGGATTGCAAGATATGCAATTTATACCACTGTACTTCCGTAGTTTCAGATTTTTAAAATAACGGTAAGTTTTCATAATTTATTTAATATGAACCCTTTAAACTAATTTATTTGATTCCAGATTTTTATGGTGGATTTCTTGATATGTGCTGAACTTAGTTTGATTTTTTCCAGAATTTAATATTGGTTTTAGAATGTACTATTTTGAGGAACGAAGTCATATAACTTTCAGATTTTTGGATGAAAGATGGTTTTTAGAATTTATTGAATATCAACCCCTTAAATTAATTTATTTGAGTCCAGATTTTTATAGTGAGTTCCTTGATATGTGATGGATTTAATTCAATTTTTACAGAATTTAATATTAATTTTAGAGTGTACTGTTTTGAATGACAAAATCGTATAATTTTCAGATTTTGTAAAAAGTCTATTTTCATGGATGAAATGTGCTTCCATGCATAAAAACGAGTTCTCATGGTATTGTTAGTTGATTAAAAGGAATGTGATTAATGAAGAGTAATTTGTATAATTTAAACCAAGTTGGGTTTTGATTTGAGGCTTAGGGTTATGATGTGGACCCTAGAAAGATTATTAATAATATTTTGAGTTATGAGACTCTAGAGGTTGAGTGGGACCCCAGTATGCCGGCAGATGAGATTCTGTGGTTTATGGCCAGTTGGGGCCTTGCTGTTGATTAGTTGAGTTAAGCTCGGTAGCGTACACCAACTCTAAGGGAACTGTGGTTAATTAAATGAACTTAATAAACAATAAGGACATGCACTAGGTGGAGATGTGATGAAATAAGAGGAAACATGGGTAGGGGGGCCTCATATGATCTACGGTGAGAGAAGGTTTCACTGATTATCGGGGTGTAAGGAAAATATCCTGTCACTTGTAATGTAGCTAGTGTTCCTGATTATCGGGATAGAGGCGAAGTCGATGGGATATCTGCTTGATGAGGTACCATGCGCTTTTGTGGTGTGAGTTTCATTACCTGACCTTCGGGGTCAGAACACTTGCGTTGGAGGATTAATTCCACTGATTATTGGGTCATGGACTAGATACTCACGGGATATCTAAATCTTAAAGTAATCATGGTAGTAGGTTAGTTGCATGGAGATGGATTAAACACTATAAAGTGGAGAACGATACGGGCTTGCACTGGACCTATGTAGAGTGTGATGCATAGAATCCGACAAGTATGCATTAGTAATCATCATGTGCATTTGTGTTTTCTTGACTTGTATTATGCATGCTTGTTTTATGTTTTCTTACACTTGACACTTAGCCTAGTTTCGTTTGATGATTTATGTTTCATTTATTGATATTTCATGTTTCATCTGTTATTACTGTGTTGATATGTTTTACTTGTTGACTTATGATTTTATTCCTTATGTTTCATTTAAGTTGTAGTTCTTTTGAATATCACTCACACTGTTATGGTTGACCCCTGTAGTTTTGGGGGTTAGGATTATCTCTAGCCTCATGTTTTACAGGTAGGTACCATTAGCTTGGAGTTGGGGGCATGTGGTAGATTAGTAAATATTTATGCATATCTTGTAAAAGGATTGATTATAAAGAGAAAATTGTATTTATGGTGTTGTGTTGTAAAAAAAATTGTAATTCAAATTGTTTAATTTCCGCTATGCTTTATAAAGGAGTTGATGTAATAAAAAGTTTTAAATTTCCCTATATTTGGTTTATGATTATAATTGAAGTTGATTCTGGAAATTGTGCCACGTATTTCTAATTTTATTTATTGAAAATTCGGGGCGCTACATCAAGTCCATGCCAAGTCATATCCTGCAACTAGGAAACCGTTGGCTCGTCAGTTGCATTCAACTGACGCAATACTATAATACAGCGATTTCAGCATCTTACAATCATAAACTTGAATGCATCAAAATGGAAAAGTGATTATCCTAATTATGTCAGGGTATGATATGAACTTAATGTCTAATGTAGTCATTTATACATACGATGACACTAATGCACACTTGTTCGGATTCTATGCATCCCATACTATATAGGTCCGAAGGCAAACCCTTAACGTACAGCTCGTTATAGGGTTCAATCACACGCTATGAAATCCTAACTCGTTGTCACGCCCCGCTTCCCAAAAATACGAAATACGAGCACATTACATTGGCCCAGCAAATGACTAATATCACCCATCAGCTGTTTATCCGATCAACTCAACAATATAATCAATACAGAACAATTGCACAGGAAATAATAATGATCTCATGAACAATAATACTTGGAATGAAATAATATGAAATATCCAAATACAATAAACCAATGTCTAGAAACAATAATAAAATCCGGGTCATAAGCCCGATGCAATTATTATCCAATCACAAATAGATAATAAGTCTCAATACATTAAGTTCAGTAAAACGATAAGCAATTAGAAAGCATTAAGTCATCAGAATCTTTGTTATCCAATCCCAGCAAGCAATTCTCCTTCATTACCTGTGAACACTTCATCTAAAAAGAGGAGAAAAATTATCCTTAGAGCAAGTCATGGGCAACAAGTAGAGAAAGCATGGAACATTGGAATAACGATATAATAATGAGTTCAATGGATCAATAGGAATCAATAACATGGGACAATATCAATAATCAATATCATGGTAAACGATGCAATGGTATAAATAATGATTCAATAGTCGATAACAATATTCAATGATCAATATCAATAACACTTAGCCAATATTCGATATCAATAGGAATTATGAGGTACAATATGCAATGTCGATGCAGTGTCAATTTTTAAATCTATTAATCATTTCAATCCTAACTAATGCACGTACTACTGCATCCTATACTATAGGTTCAATGCATACAATCAATTTCGTTTAGACTAAGTGGTGAATTCTATAGATCATGTGTCGGTACGATAATCACAGATACGGTAACAATATTGTGCACGATTCATTATAATGATACACCGATTCACTGATTCACGGATTCACGGATTCACGAGTTCACGGGTTCACAGGTTCACGAGTTCACGACACGAAAGATTGGGGTTCTGTAGTCAGCGCTCCACAATCAATCGATAAACACTGGCCGACACACTCGCTATATTATTCATTACTCAAGTCAATCCCTTAAACCCCAGCTTGTTAATTATTTTATTAATGCAACAATACGATATGCAATTTGAGACATGAGATGAACAATAATAGCAACAAAGGAACAATAAGATGGTGACATGAAGTAGGACAATTGGAATAAGACAATAGGACATTAGGATCATGCAATGCAACATACACACTTTAATTCATGCAATACTACAATATAGAACAATTAAACTATTAAAATCTAGAAGATAAAATTCAGGACAGAAAGAGTAGTCTGTACAAAAATTAATTTCCCGCTGCTACAGAAATCAAAAACTGAATCTGTCAGAAATTCTACAAATTAGAATTCCCAACGAATTCAACGCATATTTGAAGTTCAAAATCCGACAACAGTAGCTAGGTCAAACACAACATTCATTACAGATTTCATGTTCAGGCAGAAACTCGATATTATGTTGTTAAAATTTTAGAATTAGCAAAAACTCAATATTAAATTCATTAAAAATATTTATTAAACTCCTAAACATGATTGCTAACAATCTGGAAATTATCATAGCAAAATTTAATCATTTGATCAGTCTTTTTACTGTTTAAACATGAAACATATAAGAATCTGAAAATCTAAAAGTAAAACCACAGTTGTAGTAAAATGGGCATAACTTTTGCTACACAACTCGGAATTTAGAAATTCAAGATTGTAACCCCTCTTTCCGCAAATACGTATTTTCTGAGTATTGTTCTGTATTTCGAGATTTATAAAATTATTATCGTCAAGTTCATTTTGAGTTCTTAGTTAAAACATTTTCTTAAACAATAGTTGTAATTATTTTGAATAAACATTGTCTCTATTTCTACTTGATCAACTATTTACATTTTAAACTCAAATCAAAGATATTGTTTCTGTTTGAACTATTTCGACAAATTCATATTTTTATATATTGATATTAATCTGATAATTGCTAGTATTATTTATTAGAATTTTTTTTATTCTTATTGTCGTTTTATTATTAATGTTATTATTAGTATTAATATTTTATTGTCATGGTTAGTATTTCTATTCTTATTGTTATTACGATTATTTATTATTATTAGTGATTATTAAAACAAATCGATTCTTATTTAATAATTGCGCTTCTTTTATTTTAAATAATTTATGTAATACAAATTGTATTTTATCGGATACCCTATTTCTTGTATTCGGGTTTATATTAATCCAATATATTCATTTTAATTATTGGATCTATTACCCAGATACCCTAATCCTATTCTTAATCCCCTAACCCCGCCGCCTAACCCTAGTTCCTATCAAGCCCCCTATACAATTCTACCCTCCCACTAGTATTCACTTCCCCTACCCCGTCTCTCTCTTCCTCGCCCAGTCTCCTGCCCAAACCAGCCCCTCTCCATTTTCTCCGACCACCTTCGACCCATCCCTCGTCATCATCCTCATCACCGTCCCGTCTTTGCCCCCCATTCCACCTCTAATCATCCCCATCCTCGTCTTCAACCGCTCGAACACAACTCACCGAAACCCATTAACCCATCGCCTTCGCCATTATCAGTTCGTCGCTGCTAGCCTATTGCCATCGTGGTTCCTCACCGCTCACCCCTCGCAACCTCCGAAGATCCCTAGCACTATCGCCGTCGCCGTTCAAGTCCCCAATCGCGCTGTCGTCGCCCCTCTGTTTTCCAACCGAAAACAAAGCTTTCGTCGTTGCGTCGCTTCCCGACTACTGGCGCCGCTCGTCGCCGCAGCCAGTAGTCCCGAGCACCTTGCCGCCAGTCGCTGCAGTGCCGTGCCGTCACCGAGGTCTCTCGCGCCGTTCTCTCTCTCTCTGCCGAAGTGAGAAAGAAGAAGGGTAGTGATTGATTGCATTCAGCGTTTGGTGGTCTGGGCGCAATGGATCTGTGATCCCTGTTTGGTGTTTGGCCAGATCCGAAGTATAGTTGTGGCTGTTGTTGCTTTGCTGTGTGGTTATCTTTGCACGGGTTTCACACGTGCTTTTGGGAGTTTTTCGTTCGGGATTCTTATCCTGTTATTCCTATTTAATTATATCTGCAATATAACAGTGAAGTCTCTTCTTGAACCCTTTTTATTGTTTGTGTTCAAGATTATTTGATCTCCTGCAAGTAGATCCGTCCATTTTGTTATCAAAAACTGCTTTTGACAATTCCGTTAAGATTATCGAGGGTTTACAAGAGCTAACCCGACATACTCTTAACATTGTGCTATCCCTTTGATCTTAAACCTGGTCCCCAATGCTTCGTGCATATGTACATTTAAATAACTAGATTCATGCATAGGACTGCTTGATAAATTGGACATTGAAATTGTACTAGATGAATTGACACCATGTCTGTGATAATTGTATCTTAAACCTTAGAAATTTGCATGTTGATGCCTAGGATCACCTTGATTACCAATTTGCATGCCATATGTGATCGTATGATTTATTTGTTACCTTTTTATGTTTTGTTTATTTCTGGACTGATATATGTTTCACTTTGAATCAGATTTTAACCGTGCTAATGATATAATTTGAAAGAACTTACTAAACATAAAATGTAGCCCTGGATGTCTAGATCATTTTTCCCCAGTCCAGATTTAAATTCCAATTTGTCATCTGTTAGATATCATCACTTTACTGCAACTATGTTAGTAATTCCAGACTCATAATTTCATGTGTATCCTGCTGTTTCTTATTTTATTTGACCTTGTTAACAGTAAAAGAAAAATCTGGAATAAATTAGGCTAGACCTAGACATGTATAGGTACTTCCCTAAATTTTTGTAGCTTTTATTAATGTGTTCTCTGACCCGAAATAAATAGTTGAACACAACCTATTGCATGCTGCCTGAACATAAAATCTGATTAGAATAGAGTTTTCACCCTAGTTTCGGTATCTTTTATATGCCTTAATTATACTCGCTGGAACCGTATGGAAGTTTACTTTCCAGATCTTCTAGCAGATTCAGGTTTTCTATTTTGTAGTGACAATAATCCATGTTTTAGTACAGCAAGGTCATGCTGTCCTGATTTTGTGAAATGCGTTATATGATGTGTTTGCTTCATGCTTTGTCTGTAATGCTTAGAATTAGTCGCACTTAGTAATATACAACATTGACACCCTCTTGCATGCTCACATAGGATGAAAATAAATTAATAACAAGTCGGGGTATTATGGGTAGACTTGGTAGTGAACAATCGGGAAATGTACTTAGTAAGGCCTTCTTGCTCGCATGAACACTTGACATGGAAGGAGGAGATTGTCATGGAAGAAGATTATCTCGTTATCTCGTTATCTCGTTATCTCGTTATCACGTTATCTAGTTACGCCGAGTACACGATCCATGAATTCACCATCAGTCTAAAACGATCACTGTGCATGCGTGGAACCTGTGGAATGGGACGCAGCAGTACGTGCACTAGATAGATTAATAAAATGCTTAATAACCTGTATCTCATGCTTGATCTTATCTTGACATCACTCATTACATGCGTGATTATTGTACACCTTTGATATTATAGCTTGCTCTTTGCTTTGTTCTTTGACTCTGACCATGTGCCTTTTCTTTGATATTCAAGTTTTTCTTTATCCTCTGTTTTCTCTACTTGTTGCCCACGACTTGCTCTAAGGGTACTCTTTTTCTTCTTTTTAGATCAAGCATTAACAGGTACCAAAGGAGCAATACAAGAAGGATTTGGTGAGCAAACTCTCTGAAGATTGGAGCTAGACTATTAGACTACTTAGCTATCTTTTGTTATTTGCTTATTGTATTTCTTTTTTATCATACTTAGTATTCTTGGGCTTTATGACCCGAAGTTGTTTTATCCCAGATGTTGGATTATAATTTGGTGAATTTATTTCATGATTATCTTTGAGTTTATTCATTGTTTTAGTGATTATATTCTTTGCCTGCGTGATTTTTTCTCTTGTATACTGTTGAGTTAGACTGGTACAGCTTATGGATGATGCATAATAATTCGGTGGGACTTAGTTACCTGCTCGTATTTTAGTATTTTGGGAAGCGGGGCGTGAAAAAGATGTTTTGGAAACTAGAAAGATAAGGCTACAATTCTTATTCAGAAAGTAATTTATTTATTTTAAGATCATTTACTGGGTCAAAAATAGTAGACAACATACAACCAACAAGCAAGATACAGGTTTTAGAGTATTTTTCATGAAATAATTTAATTAAACATGATGGGTATCAATTCTATAGTCAATAAATTATATAATCAGCATGATGGGTGTAATAACAAGATGAATAAAATTAGATTACATGCATACATCAATTTATCATTAACAAACATCAATCGATCAACCACATACAACTTAGCAATTAGTTCTACAATAATTTATTTGTGTGACAATTATATGAACAACCTTATTATCAATTCTATATGCACACATGAAAGATTCAATCTTTGGATTCAAAAGTGGTATGATGGCAAGTAAATTGGGGTTAGCTCGTGTAAACCCTCAATATACCCAACGAAAGAGATGAACAATGTATTATACGATAAACGAATGGATCTACTTGTAAGAGTTACAGCAAAACTTGAATTTGATACAATTAACAATTCAAGAGGAAGTGACTTGCCTTTTGGATGATGAAATTGAATACCAAGAATAACGGGATAAGGATCCCGAAGCAATGAAACTACGAACACATGAATCACACATGCGAACTACGTGCAAAAGGGGAAAATAGCAATAGCAGCAAAAGAGACACAGTAACAGTAAAAGAGGGCAGCAACAGTAACAAGGGGTTGGCGTCGATCGACGGTCACCTGCGAGGGAGGGGCGTCGATGGCGGCTGCTGCTGTGCTCGAAAATTGGAATAGTGCGGAAAGAGGCCAACCGAGAGGTTTCGATCTGGGCGGAGCTTGACGGGAGCGACGGGATCTGGGTCAATCGGGAATAGGGCGGCACCGGGAGGAGGTGGGTCGATGGCAGGGGAGGAGCTGATCGGAGGAGGCACTAGAAGTGGAGGTCAATGCCGGAGAGGGGGGTCGGGATTGGTTTGGCAGATGGGTTGAGAAAGAGGAAAGAGGAGAGAGAAAGAGATGACAGCTATCAAATTGTATATTTTTTTTTGTTGCATTTTTTGGGTATGTATTTTGGTTGTATTCATAGAATACAAGTAGATTGTTGGGTTATTGGGTTGGGATCCAATAATAATGGGTTGGGTTGAGAACAAACTGCATTTGGGTTTTGGGTTCAACCAGAGATGGGTTTGAAGACAATAGGGTTCAAATAAAATACTCACAATCCAATAAAATCAATTTCACAAGATAGATAGCCCAACAAAAAGAAAAAATAGTTCATGAACGAAAATTTAAATCCAATTAGATAAATAAATAATACAAATGAAAAGAATATAAGTTGGCTTGAAAATAAATTGGAATTCGCCAAGAAAAATAGGTCAAGTACAAAAATAAAATAATTCGATAAATAAACTTTAAATAGATAATCAAGAAATAATAATTAATAATTATAAAATTATATAATAAAAAAGTATCCACGCTTAGCAACTTTATTAAAATAATCCAATAATAATAATATATTTGATTTGGGCTCAAATATAATTAACCGACCAATAAGGAATAGAAAGTAAGATTAAAATACACCATTATTTGAAATAAATAAAATTTTTGATTAAAAAATACTTCAATAAAAAATACGAAATAAATTTATAAAAATCAAATAATAGAAAAATACATGGAAAATACTCATTGTCGGGAATGGGGGTTACACTCGATGACTGTACTCCAACGTATAGTCACGTGCAAACTGCACCCCTAGGATCGTGAACTTTATCGGCCTACCCCTAGCCCACACATGTAGATTTACAGAGCGTAACTTCGGCCGTGAACAATCCTAGGAGCCGCACCTTTTTAACGGCCATTTTATCGACCTCACCAGCCTACCCCTAGCCCACAGATGTAGATTTACTGGGCGTATCCTAGATCCCGAGCCTAGCGAGTCAATCACCCGTAATTACGATGTCACGCCCCGAATTCCAAACACATGTAATTTGTAGCCAAGATAGGATCTTTTACTTTAACTTCTTACAAATTTACAATGAATTTAAAACCTTTTCATTTACAACATTGTTCTTTATAATAACACAGTGGAAACGAATAAGTGTAATACAACATATGATAATGGATGCTCTTCAATCTTATGTCAACCCATCACAGTGACTTGAAGTCCATGCCAAATCCAATCCTACAACTAGGAAACTGTGGGCACATCAGCTGCATAAAACTGACGCAATGCTATAATACAACGATTTCACCATCTTACAAATCACAAACATGAATGCCGAAAACATAAAAGTGACTATTTTAATTATGTCAGTGTATGATATGAACTTAATGCTTAATGCAGACATTTATACTTACAATGAAACTAATGCATACTTATTCGGATTCTATGCATCCCATACTACATAGGTCTAATGACAAGCCTTTAATGTACTCCACAATATAGGGTTTAATCCCCCGCTATGCAACCTACTACCATGACTACTACGAGATTTAGATACTTGGCAAGTATTGGCACTTGCCCCGGAATACTGAAGATCAATCACACTCCGCAGATCATTTTGTGCCCGATTTCATCTATCGTCCCGGAATACTAGGGATCGTCTCACTCCGCAGGTCATCCTGGAGCCCTCATTGCACAAATATCCCATGAGCGTCGCTCTCATCCCGGAATACTCGAGATCAATCCCACTCTGCGGATCATTCTGGAGCCTATTTTGTAACGCCCCGATTTCCACGTAACTGGGAAACAGTGACACATGCCAAGATCTTTTCTTCAATTAGTCACGATACACAGAAAAAACTGAAAAATTTAAAAACTTTTCTTCCACACAAACTTACTACGCAGTAATTACAAATATCAGTTTGTAATACCAAACTGTAACGCCTGCCCCTTTTCTTTTCTTTTTGACACCAAAATCAATTCTTCCAATTTCTATATCACTTTAAACATAAACTAAAATAGTTATGTTTCAAAGAAAATTTAGGCAGAGTCTCCCTTGTAATTTCTGCCCCAAAACACAAAAAGGTTACGAAATTCTGCTCTAAATTCCGTAGCTTACATCACAGGCAATAATATCATGGGCTCCCCAGGCCAAAATGAGCATCATCACACAGGCAATATATATATATATATATGCTTTGGGGGCCAAATTCATAACGGTATATCAATTATCAATTAAAACCATAAATTCTTTTGAAAACATAGTAAGTTTTTAGAAAATAACTTGTAAAAACATACCACAACGCTCGGTACTCCACAACGAGATGGGTACGGGTCAAAACAATATCATGCCACCTCACACTATACTCTTCATCATCATCCACATACTTATACATCAAAAATACAATTTAAAGCATGAACCTTTACTATTTACAATTTAAACCTTAAACAACAATTGTAAACTGGAGCTCCACTCCACAGAAACCTGTACCTACACTTCACCTCTGCACTGCTGAGGACCTGTAACAGTAGGGACCTAGGGTAGTCCTGGGACTCCCTAACCCCCAAACACTAAGGGGTTAGCTATTTCTGGTATGAGTATAATTTATAAAATAAGTAAATAAATTAAACTTACAAGTAAAACATAACGTACTCACAATTACCAGGATAAATAAATCTTACTAGACATCTGAACATGTAAACATCATAAATGAGATTACACATCAATTACTCTCTGAGTCATCACCTGTATGTATATCCATGCCCGCTCATAACATACTTATATTTAGTAACCATTTGAATAACCACTCTCATAATACAAATATTGATTTTATTTCCTTATATCACGTACCACATCATAGACATGCATTCATCCTCATACTACCACATTCATTCATGACCAACCTAACATCTCATTGCACATTACCATTTACTGGCATTACATCGCAATATACTCCATAACCCAACCATAGTTCGGGTAATAACATATCACCGCACCCCCAAGCCGAACTTGGGTAATATCACATCACATCCCAAGCCGATAGCTTGGTTATTAATTTACTTTCACTATCACACTCGCAATCCATCTTGAATGAAAAGAAATGTGTACATATTAGTTTAAGTGTTCGTGAGTGCAATGACTAAAATCTAATGCAATGTCAACATATCTAGGATGCTCTTATTCTAATGCAAGCAAGTATCCGGAACAGTATGCATCTCATACTACATACGCCCCATCTCAAGCCGTTTCTCCATATATAGGGATTTGAACGCGCGTTATGAATTTCTAATTGTACACAACCTATTCCTGACAATACTACATGACTGATGAGGTTACAGACGTGGTCAAGTCCCACCAATGCCGTACGCTCGTGGTGTCTATGTTGGCCACTACTATCCAGCACTCGGACCTCACTAAAAAACCAGACGAACACAGAGTCTTCCGAGCGCAGGATAGCATAAAGCCTATCCTGTGTCACCCATAACTCATAGACCGTGATCTATGGCCTGTTCGCTCTCCCTGGCCAAGGACCCGACGGATTTTTGGGGCCCATCCCCTAGCTCCGCCCGCCTTATCATGGCACTTCAGGAATTAACAGTGTGAGATACGCAACCCGTGCTCCCAACTCGTGAGAAGGCACCGTACGTATCCCTTTGACGGGATGGTACAACCCAATAAAACCACCTACGGTCGGCTCAAAGGACAAGTTGGACATAAGGTGCCCCCTACTACCAACTCCTCTCTTTCTGGCAAAATGGTTAAGTAAAAGAATCTTTATAAGTCACTACCCTAACGATGTCACTAACCCTGAACAATTCTAGGGATGACAATATTATAAACACAACATGCTAGGTCTTAAATTAGACTTCGCAAGATAACTCTACTAGGCTGCTCAACCTAGACTTACCAGAATCCCTCAGGATCCGGATCCTGGCCTATCGATCCAAGACCCTAGCAATACGAACGCATTCGCATGCTACTACCCTGAACTTGGATTTCGTCACACTCCGGTCCGCAATCAACCAACGGTTAAGATCTGACGACACCCGCGAAGTGACTCGTCCACAGTCCCTTAGGAATAAGCTAAACACACGTCTTAATGGTCGATAGCCCTAGGGCAATGATATCACCCTAGATGAGCACAACAAACTGCGTATTAGCTAAGAAGCTACATACGAGTAACTAAAATGCATACGAGCTAAACAGCTACGTATGGAACCAACAGCTACATACGGACCAGTCGAGCCGTGCATGAGACAACAACATACATACGAGCCAAATAAGCCCCGTATGAAACCAACAGCTACATATGGGCCAGTCGAGCCGCGTATGAGAGAACAACATACATACGAGCAAAATAAGCTGCGTATGAGACCCACAGCTACATACGGGCCAGTCGAGCCACGTATGAGCAAAAACCACATACAAACAACCATACAGGTAGTCAAACCTAGAAGCAACCAAACGTGCTTACTAGAAAACTTTATCTTCTATAATTAGAAGTAAGAGAAGAATCTCCTATAATCAACTTAAGCATGGGTTTCCCGCTATAATCAACCTCCAACAACTCAAGCATGCTATCTTTCTAAAATCAACTCAAGCATGGTATCCTTCTAAAATCAACTCATCATGGCATACCTACTATAATCAACTCAAACATGAGTTTCTCACTATAGTCAACCTACAACAACTCAAGCATGGTAGGTTTTACTGGAATGTCACATAGGCATGAATGAGTTCTTCACACAACTCAAGCATGATGTTCTACTACAACTTAACCATGGGTTTCTTTCTACAACAATTCAAGCATGGATTCTTACTATATCACAAGCGTGGGTTCTTTCTCTACAACAATCCAAATCCATAGGATGGGTTCTTTTACTCACCACTACTAACAACTAAAATGGGTTCTTTTTCGCATACACAAATAATATAGCCATAGGAATGGGTTCTTTCTCAACCTACAACAAGTAATCAACATAAAAGTGTGATCTTTTAATATCCTACAACTCACAACATCAAAAGATTGTTTCTTTATCATACTACAACTAACATAACATCAAGTTGGGTTCTCTTAGCGTACACAATTCACTCAACCCTCAAGATGGGTTCTTTCTCAACCTACAACAACTCATACCCAAAAGATGGGTTCTTTTAGCATCCACAATTTACTCAACCCTCAAAATGGGTTTTTTTCTTCACCTACACAAGTAGTAACCCTAAAGATGGTTCTTTCTACACATACATAAACAAATAAAGAGAGCAAGCAACTAAATTAGAAGTAGAGAATCCCACATACATAACTAATCCCTTTATCCATAAATTTATACCAATACACGTTATCCCCATACGCCTCATCCATAATCCATATCAATACTTTAGTTTATTCAAACTTCTTCAAAACATCAAAATACATATTTAAAACCATACACACCATATTTGATATCATCATCTAAATATAACTCATCCCCATATACATATATACGTTATTCAACCATCTTTTAAAACATCAAATACATAATAAATCATACTCACCATATTCCTTAATACACAAAATACGTAATTAAATTCATACCCACATATTCTTCAAACCACAAAAAAATATAAATAAATTAATACTCACATATTTCTTAAACCACAAAAATACGTAAATAAAATAATACTCACATGTTTCTTAACACACAAAAACACATAATAAATTAACACTCACATATTTCTCAACCACAAAAATACAAAAATAAATTAACTCACATATTTTGCGAAGATCCAAAGTGCCACCAAGCCACCTCGCATCCAAAGTCGCAATATATCCTATCATCAATTTCAAAGCAATTAAAACTCAAATCATCCAAACCAATCATAAAAGCTAATAACACTATTCCAAATATCACACAAGCATTTATTGAACGCTTGGGATATACACATGCGATGCACGTGATAATCTAATGCCTATGGTATTTTCATCCCCAAATAATTACTAAAATCGCCCCCAAAATATTCTAATAGTCTAACTACAATTTCTATTACCATACGAGAATTAATTCATATCCATATAATTCTCTTTTACAAACCCAAAATCTTATTTTACAAACAACTTGCAATCTCTCTAAAAATTTGCTAATTTCTCACATCTACCATTTCCAACATCTCTAAATCTCTCTACCACAATATTCCTACTCAATAAAAATTAACTCAACTTAATTTTATACAATAAAATAGTTAGGGTTTACCCTCCCGAAATCCATTCGAAAATTTGACGCTACCACGATGTAGAGAATCCCTCACTTAGTCTACACCTCGATTTAATTTGGAATTGACGAAGAAATAGAGGGGATTTTGAGGTGGGGAGAGAGAGGGCCGATGGGTTCGATTTTTTTTGGGGGTTCTTCGATCGGGATGGAAATGGAAGGGAAGGAGGAAGAGGGAAATGGAGGTGTGGGGTTCTTTTGGCTGGGGTGAATGGGAGAAGGAGGAAGGGAGAGGAGGCCGGGTGGGGGTTTCCATTGGGTTTGGGAAGAACAGGAAGGGGAAGGGAAAAGAAGGAAGGAGAAGGAGAAGGAGAGAAGGTTGGAGAGAGGAGGGGGGGTTGTAAAAAGGGAATAAATAATAATAGATAGATAAATAATGTAAAGAGATATTTCGTATAAGCTGTAATACTCTAGATCTTCGAACAGTCGACTGGTACTGCCAGCAGTCGACTGGTAGAGGATAGTCGACTGTTACTGCCAGCAGTCGACTGACTATTGAGATTTGTGAAGAGGATTGAGAAATATAGTCCCATATCGGGAATTTGCAAAGATAATTTGAGTATAAATACTATTGCCGAGGATCAAGAGTCACCAATTCGGTTAACCACCTTTTGAGAGGCAGCCTGTGGTGGGCAGTGGAACTACATAGTATTTATAATTTGTCTAAGCATTGGGGCGGGGCGTTACAAATGGTATCAGAGCCGACTTTCGACACACCGGGTGTATTTGATACACGGCAGGGAGATGAGTCTCCGGAGTTTGCTTCGTGGGGTATTCACGGAAGTAGGCAGGGTGCTAAAAAGGGCGGTCCTACACTGAGGTGTGCCCTGTGCTCAGCGAGGACGCTGATTCCTAAAGGGGGGGGTATATGTAATACTCTAGATCTTCGAACAGTCGACTGGTACTGCCAGCAGTCGACTGGTAGAGGACAGTCGACTGGTACTGTCAGCAGTCGACTGACTATTGAGATTTGTGAAGAGGATTGAGAAATATAGTCCCATATCGGGAATTTGTAAAGATAATTTGAGTATAAATACTATTGCCGAGGATCAAGAGTCACCAATTCGGTTAACCACCTTTTGAGAGGCAGCCTGTGGTGGGCAGTGGAACTACATAGTATTTATAATTTGTCTGAGCATTGGGGCGGAGCGTTACATAAGCCCCCTAGTCTTAATACATTTCAAATAAAACCCAATTCTCTTCTTTAATAATCCAAACAATACAAAATACATTAAAACTACTTCGTAATAATCCGTATAAAAATAATTTAATTTCGAAAATAATAATAAAATAAAGTAGGCAATAACGAATATTTCTCAATTTAAAATAATTGTTATCAGAAAATACATACTCGCGTGCAATTTTCAATTGCGCACAGATTACGATGCAAAATAGCCATATGTTATTTTTCGGGTTGTTACATTACTCCCTCCTTAGAATCGTTCTGTCCTCAGAGCGCTGCTGGTGGAGAGGAAGACAACCACAACATCAATGGTTCACGAGATATTTTCCTGAACCATTCCCTGTTCCTCGAGTGATATTCTTAAAAACTGGTCTTCTACCAAGTTGAACTATCATCCTTCAGCCTTCTGGACAGACCCACCATGAATTTGATGCTGACATTCTTCTGCTTCTGCTCTGGAGTAGACAGTGGCTGCATTGCCTTGCTCTATCCTTGTCTATAAGTGATGTTGATTTACTCCTTGGTTACGACTCCTGTTTGTTGGTGACCACTCCCTCCTTAGAAAGGTTGAAGTCACACATTGCCTGCTTCAGTTCCTGAGCAGCTCCTCTTGGTGCCCTTGCTGAATTGTTAACACGATTGCCCTCTGTCTGAGCAAGATTTCCTCCTTAGCGTGCTCATAGTGGCTGCTTAATCATAAGCTGATCTTGGAGAACTCTGCTGCTTCAGTGCTTCAATCCCTGCATTTCCTGCCTAAGTCTTCTGACTTGCTCACTTGGACTCAGTTGCAGCTCCCATCATGCCAAAATTGAGCTCTAAACTTGAGTAATCACTCTACTACTGGCTTACTTGATCTCATCATCTATCTTCTTGCTTCTCTCACGGTCTTTGGCTGAGGTCAATCCTTCACTTATGTCGATCTTTTGCAGTTCAGTAGCCACTCCCTCCTTAGAATATGGCATGGCCTACGATCATTACTTCAAACTTTCAGGATTCTCTCCTGTAATTTGCTCCAAGCTGATGCTCCAGATGGTGTACTCAACCAAACCAAATCTAGAGTTGCCTCCCGCACACATCTCAACACTTGAAAAATAATTCAGACAAAAGAATGTGATGAACCACAATTGAACAAAACAGTTGCATGGTTCCATATATATATATATATATATATATATATATATATATATATATATATATATATATATATATATATATCTAACTGGTTACGAAAGTGTTTCATCATACCTTACTTCTTAGTCCAAAATAAATTTCAAAAATACAACTTTTAACTTAGTTGCAGTTCTATATGCACATACCGGTACTAGCACTCCTGCCTTCTACAGCTTGCTGGCAGTAAGTGCGAACTCTACCCTTGGTGAACATGCTTTTTTCCTTTGTTGTTCATCTTCGGGGTTGATCTGCCGTCCCTCCTGTGAAGCTGGGGACAATCTGGTCGGATATGAGCAATCTTCCCACATTTGTAACATGTACGGGTCTCCACCGGAGAGTCCTTCCTCGGACATTAGTTCTTGAAATGACCTTGCTCACCACATAAAAACAACTTCCTTCCTTGGTCCCTCCAAGTTTGCCTTCCGTTTTCTGAGTCTTCTGCTTCTGACCTTGGTTCTTGAACCTTGATGCTGGTGCAGATCTTGTCCCTTGTAGTCGTGGACAGACTGATTTCTTGTGCTCGACTCTTTCACAAGGATTGCATACTACAACCTTGGTGGTCTCTGGGATTTGCTCCCATGCTGTAGTCGTGCCAATCTGGAATTAAAGCGTTCCTGCTCCTTTGCTAGGCCCGCTAATATAGCTCTGAATGCATCACCCAGTTACTTAGCTTGACGACATTTCCTAATTACGTACTTCCTAAGATTCCTCATTTCCCGATGTATGCTGGTTGCCTCCGCGGTGTGTCGAACAACACTTAGTCCGTGCGGTGGTGAAGTCTCCTTAGCTCTTCGCTCAAGATTATCGGATCATCCATCGATATCGGTTCACTCTCTTTCACCAGCGCATTCTCGTTGAGGATATCCTCGAACACCATTCATGTTTTTAAAGGATGGTAATACATATACTAGGATTAGTCCAGATATAGAAAAATTATAAAACATAAGTTGAAAGAACCAACAATATGAATTATAACTTTCTACAACTAGCTAAAACCCGACTCCTAAAAGGCATCCAAGTTTAATTTTCCAATTGTGTTGGACTGTAAATTGAAGTCGGCTTTGATACCACTCTGTAACGCCCCGATTTCCACGTAACTGGGAAACCGTGACACATGCCAAGATCTTTCTCCTTTAATTAGTCACGATACACAGAAAAAACTGAAAAATTTAAAAACTTTTCTTCAACACAGAGTTACTACGCAGTAATTACAAATATCAGTTTGTAATACCAAACTGTAACGCCTGCCCCATCTCTTTTCTTTTTGTCTCCAAAATCAATTCTTCCAATTTCTATATCTCTTTAAACATAAACTAAAATAGTTATGTTTCAAAGAAAATTTGGGCAGAGTCTCCCTCGTAATTTCTGCCCCAAAACACAAAAAGCTTACGGAATTCTGCTCTAAATTCCGTAGCTTACATCACAGGCAATAATATCACGGGCTCCCTAGGACAAAACGCGCATCATCACACAGGCAATATATATATATGCTTTGGGGGCCAAACTCATAACGGTATATCAATTATCAATTAAAAACCATAAATTCTTTTGAAAACATAGTATGTTTTTAGAAAATAACTTGTAAAAACATACCACAATGCCCGGTACTCCACAACGAGATGGGTACGGGTCAAAACAATATCATGCCACCTCACACTATAATCTTCATCATCATCCACATACTTATACATCAAAAATACAATTTAAAGCATGAACTTTTACTATTTACAATTTAAACCTTAAACAATAATTGTAAACTGGAGCTCCACTCTACAGAAACCTGTACCTACACCTCACCTCTCCACTGCTGAGGACCTGTAACAGTAGGGACCTAGGGTAGTCCAGGGACTCTCTATCCCCCAAACACTAAGGGATTAGCCATTTCTGGTGTGAGTATAATTTATAAAAAAAGTAAATAAATTAAACTTACATGTAAAACATAACAAACTCACAATTACCAAGATAAATAAATCTTACTTGACATCTGAACATGTAAACATCATAAATGAGATTACACATCAATTACTCTCTGAGTCATCACCTGTATGTATATCCATGCCCGCTCATAACATACTTATATTTAGTAACCATTTGAATAACCACTCTCATAATACAAATATTGATTTTATTTCCTTATATCACGTATCACATCATAGACATATGCATTCATCCTCATACTACCACATTCATTCATGACCAACCTAACATCTCATTGCACATTACCATTTACTGGCATTCCATCGCAATATACTCCATAACCCAACCATAGTTCGGGTAATAACATATCACCGCACCCCCAAGCCGAACTTGGGTAATATCACATCACATCCCAAACCGATAGCTTGGTTATTAATTTACTTTCACTATCACACTCGCAATCCATCTTGAATGACAAGAAACGTGTACATATTAGTTTAAGTGTTCGTGAGTGCAATGACTAAAATCTAATGCAATGTCAACTTATCTAGGATGCTCTTATTCTAATGCAAGCAAGTATCTGGAACAGTATGCATCTCATACTACATACGCCCCATCTCAAGCCGTTTCTCCAAATATAGGGATTTGAACCCGCGTTATGAATTTCTAATTGTACACAACCTGTTCCTGACAATACTACATGACTGAAGAGGTTGCAGACGTGGTCAAGTCCCACCAATGCTGTACGCTCGTGGTGTCTATGTTTGCCACTACTACCCGGCACCTGGACCTCACTAAAAAACCATACGAACACAGGGTCTTCCAAGCGCAGGATAGCATAAATCCTATCCTGTGTCACCCATAACTCATAGACCGTGATCTATGGCCTATTCGCTCTCCCTGGCCAAGGACCCGACGGAGTTTCGGGGTCCATCCCCTAGCTCTGCCCGCCTTATCATGGCACTTCAGGAATTAACAGTGTGAGATACGCAATCCGTGCTCCCAACTAGTGAGAAGGCACCGTACATATCCCTTTGACGGGATGGTACAACCTAATAAAACCACCTACGGTCGGCCCAAAGGACGAGTTGGACGTAAGGTGCCCCCTACTACCAACTCCTCTCTTTCTGGCAAAATGGTTAAGTAAAAGAATCTTTATAAGACACTACCCTAACGATGTCACTAACCCTGAACAATTCTAGGGATGACAATATTATAAACACAACATGCTAGGTACTAAATTAGACTTTGCAAGATAACTCTACTAGGCTGCTCAACCTAGACTTACCAGAATCCCTCAGGATCCGGTTCCTGGCCTATCGATCCAAGACCCCGACAATACGAACGCATTCGCATGCTACTACCCTGAACATGAATTTCGTCACACTCCGGTCCGCAATCAACCAACGGTTAAGATCTGACGACACTCACGAAGTGACTCGTCCACAGTCCCTTAGGAATAAGCTAAACACATGTCTTAATGGTGATAGCCCTAGGGCAATGATATCACCCTAGATGAGCACAACAAACTGCGTATTAGCTAAGAAGCTACATACGAGTAACCAAAAATGCATACGAGTAACCAAAAATGCATACGAGCTAAACAGCTACGTATGGGACCAACAGCTACATGCGGACCAGTCGAGCCGCGCATGTGACAACAACATACATACGAGACAAATAAGCCCCGTATGAAATCAAGAGCTACATACGGGCCAGTCGAGCCGCGTATGAGACAACAACATACATACGAGCCAAATAAGCTGCGTATGAGACCCACAGCTACATAGGGGCCAGTCGAGCCACGTATGAGCAAAAACCACATACAAACAACCATACAGGTAGTCAAACCTAGAAGCAACCAAACGTACTTACTCGCAAATTTTATCTTCTATAATTAGAAGTAAGAGAAGAATCTACTATAATCAACTTAAGCATGGGTTTCTCGCTATAATCAACCTACAACAACTCAAGCATGCTATCTTTCTAAAATCAACTCAAGCATGGTATCCTTCTAAAATCAACTCATCATGGCATACCTACTATAATCCACTCAAACATGAGTTTCTCACTATAGTCAACCAACAACAACTCAAGTATGGTAGGTTTTACTGGAATGCCACATAGGCATGAATGGGTTCTTCACACAACTCAAGCATGATGTTCTACTACAACTTAACCATGGGTTTCTTTCTACAACAATTCAAGCATGGATTCTTACTATATCACAAGCGTGGGTTCTTTCTCTACAACAATCCAAATCTATAGGATGGGTTCTTTTTACTCACCACTACTAACAACTAAAATGGGTTCTTTTTCGCATACACAAATAATATAGCAATAGGAATGGGTTCTTTCTCAACCTACAACAAGTAATCAACATAAAAGTGTGATCTTTAACATCCTACAACTGACAACATCAAAAAATTGTTTCTTTATCATACTAAAACTAACATAACATCAAGTTGGGTTCTCTTAGCGTACACAATTCACTCAACCCTCAAGATGGGTTCTTTCTCAACCTACAACAACTCATATCCAAAAAATGGGTTCTTTTAGCATCCACAATTTACTCAACCCTCAAAATGGGTTCTTTTCATCACCTACACAAGTAGTAACCCTAAAGATGGTTCTTTCTACACATACATAAACAAATAAAGAGAGCAAGCAACTAAATTAGAAGTAGAGAATCCCCACATACATAACTAATCCCTTTATCCATAAATTTATACCAATACACGTTATCCCCATACGCCTCATCCATAATCCATATCAATACTTTAGTTTATTCAAACTTCTTCAAAACATCAAAATACGTATATAAAACCATACACACCATATTTGATATCATCATCTAAATATAACTCATCCCCATATACATATATACGTTATTCAACCATTTTTTAAAACATCAAATACATAATAAATCATACTCACCATATTCCTTAATACACAAAATTCGTAATTAAATTTATACCCACATATTCTTCAAACCGCAAAAATATATAAATTAATTAATACTCACATATTTCTTAAACCACAAAAATACGTAAATAAAATAATACTCACATGTTTCTTAACACACAAAAATACATAATAAATTAACACTCACATATTTTTCAACCACAAAAATACATAAATAAATTAACTCACATATTTTGCGAAGATCCAAAGCGCCACCAAGCCACCTCGCATCCAAAGTCGCAATATATCCTATCATCAATTTCAAAACAATTAAAACTAAAATCATCCAAACCAATCATAAAAGCTAATAACACTATTCCAAATATCACACAAGCGTTTATTGAACGCTTGGGATATACACGTGCGATGCACGTGATAATCTAATGCCTATGCTATTTTCATCCCCAAATAATTACTAAAATCGCCCTCAAAATATTCTAATAGTCCAACTATAATTTCTATTACCATACGAGAATTAATTCATATCCATATAATTCTCTTTTACAAACTCAAAATCCTATTTTACAAACAACTTGCAATCTCTCTAAAAATTCGCTAATTTCTCACATCTACAATTTCCAACATCTCTAAATCTCTCTACCACAATAATCATACTCAATAAAAATTAACCCAACTTAATTTTATACAATAAAATAGTTAGGGTTTACCTTCCCGAAATCCATTCGAAAATCTGACGCTACCACGATGTAGAGAATCCCTCACTCAGTCTACACCTCGATTTAATTTGGAATTGACGAAGTAATGGAGGGGATTTTGAGGTGGCGAGAGAGAGGGCCGATGGGTTCGATTTTTTTGGGGTTTCTTCGATCGGGATGGAAACGGAAGGGAAGGAGGAAGAGGGAAATGGGGGTGTGGGGTTCTTTTGGCTGGGGGTGAACGGGAGAAGGAGGAAGGGAGAGGAGGCCGGGCGGGGGGTTTCCATCGGGTTTCGGAAGAACAAGAAGGGGAAGGGAAAGGAAGGAAGGAGAGGGAGAGGGAGAGAAGGTGGGAGAGAGGAGGGGTAGGGGGGGTTTGGAAAAATAGAATAAATAATAATAGATAGATAAATAATGTAAAGGGATATTCCGTATAAGCCCCCTAGTCTTAATACATTTCAAATAAAACCCAATTCTCTACTTTAATAATCCAAACAATACAAAATACATTAAAACTACTTCGTAATAATCCGTATAAAAATAATTTAATTTTGAAAATAATAATAAAATAAAGTAGACAATAACGAATATTTCTCAATTTAAAATAATTGTTATCAGAAAATACATACTCGCGTGCAATTTTCAATTGCGCACAGATTACGATGCAAAATAGTCATATGCTATTTTTCGGGTTGTTACATATTTCATCCTTTGTCCCGGAATACTGGAGACCGTCTCACTCCGCGGATCATCCTAGAGCCCTCATACTCACATTTGCTCTTGTTTCATCATATCTCCAACTAGTGTCTGTCCTTAAGTTAAATTATAGTTATTAGGACTTATAGCTAGCTTACTCACTGGACTTAAACCAAAATACTGAGAATGTTAGCCCACACTGGCTATTTCTCAAAGAGAAAGTTAACCTACACTGGCTACTTCTCATAATTTTCACATATCATAACCTGCCGGAACTCTGGGTCTCGCTCAGTCTCTAGAATCCAACCATCTCAACATAGAGATCAACTAGATTATATGTAACCTCTTCATAAAAATTTCCATTCATTAAACATTATTTAACGTCTTTTATCCATTCTCTTTGCTATTATCAATCATGAAATAACATACTTCTTATAGGAACATTCAATAACATTTTGATGGGTGTAAATCCTTATAGACATCACGTGTTTAATATCTCAACTTATCTTCTATTTATCTCATAATTCACCATATAGCATCCTTTACATAAATCCCAAATTAAACTCGTTTTCTTATGAATATAGAATTTTAGAATGAAACTAGATAAAACCCAACATATTTCAATCTTTTAATCGCACTTAATTTTAAGAGGAAAATATCTATAGAATTTCTTTTTTCATTTTTGAAAGTAATATAATTCACAATGTTTATCCTCAAAAAATTCTTCAGTTAGTATAATTAATCTTACCAAAATATCCCTTTAATACTCTACATTAATTTAGACATTTCTTTTTTTTTTCTTCTTCAAAACAAAGAGTTAAAATAAAATAATCAAAAATTAAAAATGGCCATAGCAGGGCTCGAATCGCGCACAGGGGAAATCCCCAAACCGCAACCCATTAACCAAGAAGTCCACTAGCCATTTGTACGAAATCTCTATTCAAAAATCCCTATAAATCTCTGATTACTGTAAGAATAACTAATTGAAGTTCAAATGAAAAAATAAGAGAGCCCTCCAAGACCCGAACCCACCCTACTGGCACTGTACAGAGCGACCCAAAACCCAACGCTCTAACCAGGCAGTCTGTAACGCCCCGAATCCCAAATACACTAAATTCGAGATGTTCTACATGATCTTTTCGCTTCCTTTAGTGCAATTTTACAAGGAAATTTAAACTGTTTACTTTACATCAGAGTTTACATCAATATTACACTTTACATTGCACAGCGGAAGTAAAATTTACAACAATGAAACAAATATACAACAACATTGTATCATCTTTAATCATTTGTTCCTTTTTAATCTTTATCAAGCCATTTACCTGCATATAAGACTGTGGGTACGTCAGTTTATTCAACCGAAGATCATTATACACGGTCATCCTCTCTATGCCAGAAATAGTATAACTTATTTTCCATATTTAGCAAACACAAACTTGTCACATTTCCAACTAAAGGGACTACCCTATTGATGTCGTGTTGTGATTGTGCACTTAGTCCTTAATGCAATTATTTATAATAGATGACACTAATGCGCACTTGTTCGGATTCTATGCATCCCATACTACATAGGTCCGAGGGCAAGCCTCTTAATCGTTCTTCATCTTTGTAGGGTTCAATCCCTCGTCATGACTTAATCTACTACTGTAACTACGGTAAGTATCTTAGATGTTTTCTGACCTACGAACTCATGTCTAGGCACCCTGGAGGGAATCCCATCGCTGACATGACTCATCATGCAGACATCCTGTGGTAATTCAGCTCCTACCATAGACATGACACCACCCGTAGTCTTCAAACATCCCAGGAGCGTCGCCACCGGGATGGTACTCTGGAGCAATATCCTCGCCCAGACTCATTATGGGACATCCTGGGATACGCTCTCGCTGCTATCCAATGGCCCTCATACTCAATGTTTTTCTCTTACTTTCATCACGTCTTCACTATGTACTAATCCTTAATTTTTATTAAAAATCATGAATAAAATCAAAGCTTTTAGAGTTAGCCTCTCCACTAAACCGGACTTATCATTCATTCAACATGACCAACCTTGGTGTTTCATTTCAATATTTCATTTCATTTATTTCCAAATGTCGGGGGAGACTTAGCTACTCTTTTTGTTTCAATTTTCATTTCACAATTTCCAAAAAATGAGCATTTCTAACTCATAATTTCCCATGTTGAGTTATCATACTCAAAAGCATTCTACTTTTTCGATCATGATTTCTAATTCATTCAATATTCCACAATTATACATTAATTTCAACTATTCATCATGTAACTCATGAAATATTATATTCACATTAAAAACCCACATCACTAGTGTTCAATCAAGATGGATATTCACGCATCACAATTTGTTGCACTATTCTCCAACGAGAATAATTCACATTTCATAGTTGTCACATCGTTCTCAAATGTGAAATACTACACATTACTAACGAATACTCACAATTCACATCCATCACATAATATCACTTCAATATTTACTCTATTAATCTTCTAATTCTTCATTTTAATTTCTTTTTTTACAAGTTATGATTTTCCCCAAAGATACACTTATAAACCATAGTTCTCATTACACATTTTATTCCCAAATCACATTTTATTTCATGCAATAATTTCCAAATCATTTTTATAAAGTCCCATATAATTTTAGAAGAATAACCATATTTTTTTATAATGTTTGGACAATTAAAAACCCCCCAAAAAATATTTTTTCAATCTTGCCGAGGGCAAGATTCGAACCCAGCACCCCAGAGAACCCAACCGAAAGCCACAACCACTAGGCCGAATGCTACTGGCGTCATAAAGAGGCGCTGAGAGCCATAAGAGCTCTCGACTGGTGCGCTTCTTTATTTTAAAAAAATCATGGAATAAAATGTGTTGCCCAGCGGATTCGAACCGATCACCACAGGGAACCCAAACGCACCCTATGACCACTTGAGCTACGTGCTCAGGTTGTCACTAATATAATTTCATATTCATTTAACCCGTGCTCTCTGTTATTTAGAACAGTTCGATGTTCAACTAGTCCCAATTTCATTTGATCTTCATAAAAATTACTGTACAACTCCAGATTAATACTACTTCACATAATTTACATACCAGTATGAGCAAAATAATTTTTGTAATAATTAAAACGTATTTTCATACACTAATTCAAATTATACATTATAATACTACATTTCTTTTCCTTTCGACATTTCTTCGCATTGTAGCATTCCAATCTTTTTATCAATAATTTTTCACCTTAATTCTCTGACTTTAATCATCAAACACATATTTTAATTTACTCATGCCCATATCAACACAAAGGATCTATTTAACACATGAAATGGTATAATCAACCTACTAACTTTTGTGTGTAATTTTGATAGTAATAATTGTGTTTTCTATCAATCAATCCATGATTCTAATCAATTCACATACAACTCAAATAATAGAACCACATATCAATTTGTATGTCCGCATTTCAATTATTCAAGAAGTCATTTTTCCCAATTCAAATGTGCTCTTCTTAATCATTTTCATGCTTCAATCTTTCTAATTAAACTAGCATGCATTTCTAAGTTAGAAATATGGAGAATCTACCCACCTTATTGAAGAAAAGAACAATTAGCAATCTCCTAGACGAATGTCCTTGCAACGAAAAGCTTCTCCTCCTTGTACAAGCGCGCACAAGCCTCCAAAAGCACCAAACCCGAGCTCTCCTCCTTTGAATAGCCGGCCTCTCCTTCTTGATTGAAAGCAAGCACAATACCCACTCACAACTCAATCTTTTAACTCACAAAATACTATTAGATAATACTATTAGATTATAGGTTTGGAAGAGAATATTAAGCACAAAATAACTAACCATGGGAGGGGGTATTTATACTAAAAATCAAGGGAAATAGATGGCTAGGATTGAAGTAGGAGTTAGGAACAAATGGTGGAGATTCGATGAGGAGTTACACAAACTACCCATGATCCAATAACCATCACTCCATGACTCCACTCAAAACTTGAGTTTCCCTCCAAAGAATGCAACCGGCCATGCTAGGAGAAAGTGCATATTGCACGTGTACGTGTAGTGCACATGCATGCAACTAGGCCCAAAATTGTACATCTTATTTTATATAAAAATAAATTCTAGTTTGTATTCTACATTACAAGTTGCATTTAAAAATAGATTGACTCATGGGCTTTAGTTTATGGACCAAAATAATTAATTTGAAATAAATAAATTAAATTTTGGGCTTTTTAAAAGAAAAGGATTTTTATCCATTTAAAAGAAAGTTTTTTGTATAAAATAATTTGAAAGCAAAAATTAAAATATCTATATCCATCACAATGAAAATAATTATAAGATTTAATGAAAAATAAATATCAGGGCATTACAACACTCCCTCCTTAGAATAGTTCCGTCCCCGGAATTACAGTCAAGAGTGAGAAACAAAAATACAACACTCACAACAAGAACAAAAGATACAACGATACAATTAAGCGAAAAGCTCAGGATAGTCCTTCAACATCCTCTCCTCAGATTTCCAAGTAGCCTCTTCAACCAAATGGTTTCTCCAGACTACCTTGACCATCGGTATCGTCTTATTCCTCAAGACTTTCTCTCGACGATCAACAATTTCGACAGGAGACTCGATGTAATTCAGATCCAACTGCAAACCTTCCGGCACTTCAGGCAAATGATGACTTGGGTCTGGAATATAACCTCTCAGCATAGACACATGAAAGACATTGTGCACCTGAGACAACTCTTCCGGTAATTCAAGCCGGTAAGCAGTTTTCCCGATCCTTTTCAATATCTTATACGGGCCTATAAACCTCGGGGCTAACTTCCCGCCTTTGCCAAATCGAACCACACCTTTACTGGGTGATACTTTCAGAAAGACAGTCACCAATCTCAAACTCAAGGTCCCTTCTCCGGTTGTCTGCATAGCTTTTCTGCCTGCTCTGAGCTTCTACCAACCTTTTTCTGATCAGAACAATCTTCTCAGAGGTTTGCTGCACAAGCTCAGGACCGAACAGCTGACGCTCCTTAACTTCAAACCAACAAACAGGTGTCCTGCACTTCCTACCATACAAAGCTTCGTACGGCGCCATCCCGATGCTAGTCTGAAAACTGTTGTTGTAGGCAAACTCTATCAAAGGTAAATGTCTTTCCCAACTGCCTCCAAAATCTAGTATACAACACCGAAGCATATCCTCAAGAATACGGTTGACTCTCTCGGTCTGCCCATCGGTTTGCGAATGAAAAGCAGTGCTGAAATCTGTCCTGGTACCCAAGGCTGTCTGAAGACTCCTCCAGAAATGCGAAGTAAACCGTGCATCTCGATCAGACACAATAGTTGATGGAACACCATGAAGCCGGACGATCTCGCCAACATACAACTCAGCCAACTTGTCCATCGAAGTAGTGAGTTTCATCGCCAAAAAGTGAGCGGACTTGGTTAGTCGATCGACTATGACCCAAATTGCATCATTGCCTTTAGGACTCTTAGGCAATCCCGTAATGAAATCCATACTGATGTTATCCCACTTCCATTCTGGAATAGGTAACGGCTGTAATAGACCTCCGGGTCTCTGATTTTCGGCTTTGACTTGCTGACAAACCTCACACTTCACCACAAATTCTGCCACATCCCGCTTCAAACCTGACCACCAGAAATGCTGTTTGATGTCTTTGTACATCTTAGTACTCTCAGGATGTACCGACAAAAGAGTAGCATGCGCCTCCTGAAGAATACTCTCTTTCAGGTCCGCCTGATTTGGAACACATAGTCTATCTCCGAACCACAGCACTCCATCTCTGATTTGAAATACAGGAAACCTGCCAGCACCAACCTGCTCCATCTCCAAGATATCAGTATTAACCTCCTGACTTGCAATGATCCTTGCATTCAGTGTAGGCTGAAGCCTCAACTGAGCCAAAGATGCTCCCAATCCTTGCAAGACAACTTCAATACCTGCTCGATCTAATTCCTCAATCAGATGCTTCTGAGTTGTAATCAAACTGGCTAAACTGCTCATGCGACTAAGTGCATCAGCCACAACATTAGCCTTTTCAGGATGATACTTGATCTCAGGTTGCATATCCTCGAGCACTTCCAACCATCTCCGCTGTCTCAGATTCAGATCCCTCTGCTGATATATATACTTCAAGCTCTTGTGGTCCGTGTACATGTTTAATTTCTCACCGTACACGTAGTGTCTCCACTGCTTCAGGGCAAAGATAATCGCAGCCAAATCCAGATCATGAGTCGGGTAATTTTTCTCATGTGGTCGTAGTTGCTTAGACCCATAAGCGATTACTCTTCCTTCTTGCATTAAGACACAACCAAGCCCACGATATGAAGCATCTCTATAAACATCATACTCAACACCTACTCTAGGCAAAGCCAAAATAGGTGCAGTAGTCAGCTTCTCATTCAACTCCTGAAAGCTTGTCTCACATTGCTCAGTCCACTTGAAGTTCACATTCTTCTTGGTCAAACCAGTAAGCGGCACGGCTATCTGAGCATAACCTTGAATGAATCTCCTGTAGTATCCAGTCATTCCAAGAAAACTTCTGACTTCCTTCACTGTAGTAGGCCTAGCCCAATCTCTCACTACCTCTATCTTCCGAGGGTCAGTTGCCACTCCCTCCTTAGAAAGGATGTGACCTAGGAATGCTGCTTCAGATTTCCAGAAATCACACTTGGATAACTTGGCATACAACTTCTGCTCTTCCAGCTTCTTCAAAACTGCTGCCAGATGCTTGGTGTGCTCCTCCTCTGACTTGGAGTATCCGAGGATATCATCGATAAACACCACGACGAAAGAATCAATGAGCGGCCTCAGAACTCTGTTCATCAAATCCATGAAGATTGCGGGTGCATTCGTCACTCCAAATGGCATAACTAAGAATTTGTAATGCCCATGTCTAGTTCCAAATGCAGTTTTGTGCATATCTTCGGCTTTCACTCGAACTTGGTGATATCCCGATCGAAGATCTATTTTGGAGAAAATAGCTGCTCCTTGTAGACGATCAAACAAATCATCAATTCGAGAAATAGGATACTTATTCTGAACAGTGACCTTATTCAGCTCCCGGTAATCGATACACATTCTCATCGATCCATCTTTCTTCTTTACCAAAGGCACTGGTGCTCCCCAAGGTGACGCACTAGGTTGAATAAAGCCTTTCTCCAACAGTTCCTCAATCTGCCGTTTCATCTCATCCTGTTCCCCTGGAGCCATCCTATACGGTGCCTTAGAAATGGGTCCACTTCCCGGTTGAACAGTGATGCTGAACTCTACATCACGATGCGGGGGTAACCCAGAAAAATCTTCCAAGAACACAGTCGGATAGTCCCGAACCACAGGAATCCCTTGCACTTCCACAGGAGTCTCTTCCTTGCGGATAGTTGCCACCAGCCTAGAACATTTCTGCTTCCCTTGGAAAGTGACTTCAGGTCCACCTGGAGCCTTCACTGTTACCGTCTTGTCTTACAGTCGATGCTTGCACTGTACACCGATATCCAATCAATGCCAATGATAACATTGACTCCCAAGATAGTCAGCTCGATTAGATCGATCCCGAAGATTCGATCCCCAATTATGATCTCACAATCAGCATAATACCGATCAGTGGTTAGAGTTTCCCCTGATGGAGTAGCTACTGCTAAGATCTTGCCTGGAAAAATCTTCGGTTCAACTCCCAACACTTTACCAAAATTAGGAGACACAAAAGTATGAGAGGATCCAGAATCGAACAACACAACAGCTTTCATTCCATTAAGATAAAGTTCGCCTGTTACATAATACACACTCATTACGTAACAGTTTCACTAAACAGCGGGAAAAGAAATGACAAAAACCTCTAAACATCAGCCCTCGTACCAGTGATGACATGATCAACCTCATAAGCATCAGCTTCCGTCAAGGCAAATACTCGCCCTGGTTGGTACGGTCTCTTCCCAATCTGCTGTGTTGGTGCATTGCAATTACCACTCCGTGGCTTGAGACATTGAGATTTGTAATGTCCCGTTTCACCACAGTTGTAGCAAGTTACCGCAGGAGGTCTCACCACATTGTTCCCAGGTCCTCCAGCCACACTAATAGCGTTCGCCCCTGTCGGTTTGAACCTTTATACAGATGGTTGCCCCTTGAAATTTCCAGAATGTTCGGGCCTCTTTCCAGACTGCCAGTTGTTCCTCCGGTTCTGAACAACATGGAACTGCTCCATATCTGCTTCCGTCGCTGCTGCCCTCTTGACCAACTTGTCAAATCTTCTGATACCAAGTGGTATCATCCGGGACCTCAAGCTTGGCCTCAATCTATGCTCGAATTTACGAGCCTTCTTAGCCTCATCCATCACTAGTTCCGGAGCATACCTAGAGAGCTGAGTAAACTTAGTCTCGTACTCTCTCAATGACATGCTACCTTGCTGCAGCGATAGAAACTCCATAGCCTTCTTCTCTTGAACATCGGAGGGGAAATAGTGACTGCAGAATTCTTCCAGAAATTCCTCCCAGCCGAGAACTATGCCTCCCATTGTCCTCTTCATTGACTGCCACCAAACAGCCACGTCCTTCTCCAGTTGCAGAGTCGCCAACTTGACCTTGCTGCCTTCAGGGGTCTCCAACACTTCAAAGATTGTTTCTACTTGACGAATCCAGTTGTCAGCCGCATCAGGGTCTAACTTCCCTTCGAATATAGGTTGTTTCATTCGTTTGAATGATTCCACTAGTTTAATCGCTTCGGGCACTAGATTCCCAGGTCCCCTTCCTTGGTTCTGATTCATAGCCACGGCATTGAACGTCTGATAGACCCTCGCAAGTTCCATTTCCAGATTCAACCCTTCACCATTTCTTGCTCATCTTCTCGACATATTCTGATGCAAAAGATCCATTAAATTCGAAGTATAAGACAAGAATTTTAAATCAACTTGCATTTCATTGAATTCCAAACTTTATACATTCGAATTGAAAAATATTTCTGAACATCAGAATGAAAGATAGTAGAAGCTACAACAGTCTAACTCCTACGATTCCTCCTCGCTTCTCGATGTTCTCCCCGTAGTTCATCAACTTCATCCTTCAGCACATCTGTCAGATTCTTCCTCTTCTCGAGTTCCCATATACGATGACTGAGAACAGAATAGTCGTCCATGCGCTTTGCCAGCTGAGCCTCCAATAATTCGACTCTCTCTCGCAGTGTCTCTACCTGCCTCTGAAGAGAAGTCACAAGACTATTTGGAACTGGTTCTTCTTCTTCGTCAGAAGAAGAGTCATCAGATAAATCCGGAGGTGGGGTAATCCCTCGGAATTCAGGCCATTTTTCTCCATCAGAATCTGCTTGCCCCGGGTAGTACTCGTCCTCGGAATCTGCCTGTCCAGGATGGTACTCTTCCTCAATGATGTAATATCCCGATCGCTTATTAATAATATTATTTTATTAACATCCGACTACTTTTTTATTTTTATATTTTCCTTTCACAATTGAGTTATCTTTTAATTAGGAATTAATTGTTAGTTAAACCTAGGGTTACAAAGACATAAGAGATTAAGATTTCTTCTAGAAAAAATTCCTCCTCCATATCAATCTTCCCTCACATAACACCTCCCCCACCTCCCCCTTTCTCCTAGGTATGGCCGGCCCCCAAAAGATGGGGGGGCTTTTGTACAATTGTGTGGGTGCACAATTGAAATCTCCACCCCTCTCTCCTCCTATAAATACCCCCTTCCTTTCACCATAGTCTCATTTTAGAAAGATCAAAAAAAAAAAAAAAAGAAAGGAAAAGAATGAGTGGACTAACTTGAGAGTTTTATTTGTAGGTTTGCTAGAAGTTCTAGGAGAAAGAAGGAGAGTAGCTAGTGCTTCCATCAAGAAAAAGAAACAAGGTGGGGGGTCTTCCTAGGTTTGTTGTTTATGTGTTTGTTTGTTTGTTTGTTGTTGTTCTTTGAATGGTGTTTGATGATCCTCCTTCTTCTTACCCACTTGTTTATTTTTCTTTTGGTGTGGTTACTTTGTAGTGGTATGGTTGTATGAGTTTTCTCGTTTTGAATGTTGTTAACTACTTGGACTAAAATAACACATGCATATAAATTTGTACATACAACCATGCAAGGTTGTAGGACTTGAATGTGAGACCATACATAAGGCATATGAGTTTGTTTACAACCATGTAAGGTTGTAGGACCTATGTTGAACCTTGGACTAAAAGAGAACACATGTTGATTAAACCCAAAAAATGAAGAGTTCTTACTTGTTGTGTTATTGTTTAGTTTTAATCTTAAAGTATGAAAAAGAAACTAACTAAATGTAATATTCCGATCGACTATTAATAATATTATTTTATTAACGTTTGACTACTTGATTATTTTATTTTTCTTTCACCATTGTGTTATCTTTTAGCCATGACAATCTAATGAATAATTAGAGATAGTTGTGTAGCTAAACCTAGGGTTTGATTAGGAATTGTTGTAATTAAACCTAGGGTTACAAAGACATAAAAATCCTTCTAGAACACTCTCTCCTCCACATCACCCTCCACCTCACCAAAGACCCATACCCTCACCATACCTCCACCTCACCACACCCTCCACTAGTAGAAGCCGGCCATGAAAGGAGGAGGGGGTTTTGGATAATTGTGTGGGTGCACAATTGCAATGACCTCCCTTCTCTCCTCCTATAAATACCCCCTTCCTTCTCCATAATCTTACTTTAGAAACATCAAAGAAAAAAAAAGAAAGGAAAAGAATGAGTGTTCTAACTTGAGAGTTTTTAATTGTAGGTTGATAGGAGTTCTAGGAGAAAGAAGGAAAGTAGTCTAGTCTTCCATCAAGAAAGAAACAAGGTGGGGGTTTCTTATGGTTTGTGTTAATTATTTATTGTTTGTTTGTTTATTGAATGATGGTTTTTGATGCTCTTCTTCTTCTTACCCTCTTGTTTACCTTTCTTTTTGGTGTGGTTATTATGTTGTATGTTGTAGTAGGAATCATTTAAAAGAGTTCTTTTGTTTGTTGATTGTATGATAAAAAGTTAACTACTTGGACTAAAAGGATACATACACATAAACTTTGTTTACAACCATGTAAGGTTGTGGGACTTGATTATGGACCTATACATAAGGCATATGAATATTGTTTACAACCATGTAAGGTTGTAGGACCTATGATTGAACCTTGGACTAAAAGAGAACATATGTTGATTAAACCTAAAAATAAAGTGTTCTTATTTGTTGTATTATTGTTAGTTTTAATCTTAAAGTATGAAAAGAAAAAGAAACTAGCTAAATCACTAGTGTAGAATAAATTAATAAAAAGATCTTTTCTTTCTAAACACTAGTTGTAAAAAGATCTCTTTTATGTCCACTAGTAAGAAACTTATGTTAATAAAGATCTCTTTTTGTAATAATTTAATTGTAGATGTTTATGATAAATTTTAGTTGATACTATAGTAGTAGTAGTAGATATATATATGTTTCTAATAAAGTTGTAGTAGTAGTAGATATGTTTGCTTCTACTAAGTAGCAATAGTAGATGTATGTTTCTATTAAAAGTAGTAATAGTAGATGTGGAATTTATTACATCATGTTAGAAGCTATATTCATGCTACACATATTGTAGGATCATTCCTAAAAATATTTAGAAGCTATATTCATGCTACACATGTTGTAGGATTATTCCTAAAAATATTTAGAAGCAATATTCATGCTACACATGTTGTAGGATTATTCCTAAAAATATTTAGAAGCTATATTCATGCTACACATATTGTAGGATCATTCCTAAAAATATTTAGAAGCTACATTCATGCTACACATGTTGTAGGATTATTCCTAAAAATATTTAGAAGCCATATTTATGCTTCAAGTGTTGTAGGATTACTTCTAAAAATATTTAGAAGCCATATTTATGCTTCAAGTGTTGTAGGATTATTCCTAAAAATATTTAGAAGTTACATTCATGCTACACATGTTGTAGGATTATTCCTAAAAATATTTAGAAGCCATATTTATGCTTCAAGTGTTGTAGGATTACTTCTAAAAATATTTATAAGCCATATTTATGCTTCAATTGTTGTAGGATTCTTCTAAAAATATTTAGAAGCCATATTTATGCTTCAAGTGTTGTAGGATTACTTCTAAAAATATTTAGAAGCCATATTTATGCTTCAAGTGTTGTACGATTACTTCTAAAAATATTTAGAAGCCATATTTATGCTTCAAGTGTTGTAGGATTACTTCTAAAAATGTTTAGAAGCCATATTCATGCTACTAGTGTTGTAGGATCCTTTCTAAAAATGTTTAGAAGCCATATTCATGCTACAAATGTTGTAGGATTGATTCTAAAATTCCTACCATGTTTAGACAACCTTATTTATGCTTAGAATGTTGTAGGATTTAAATTAAAAATGCCTACCATGCTTGGAATGTGGTATGTTCATACTAGTCATATATCCATGCTTAAGACTTTTTACAAGTGCATGCTAAATCATTTCATAGTTAAGAATATTGTGAGATTGCCATGATTAATTGTCGTAGATTGATGCTTGAAATTGCATGCCATGATTGAATTGCCATAGGCTAAGTAATAAGAAAGAGCCATGTTGGAATTGTAGTTATACTACCTTATGGTAGTTGATATTAGTAAAGAACCATACATACTTGTACGGCATAGTATAGCATCCTAGATTGCATGAGGATATGTACCAATGTGTATGTGGGTTAGGAAGAGAACCCATGGACTCTAGTCGAGTAAGTTCTAATTTAAAGTGAAACTATAAGCATATGAGCACCCTTCATTCATAGTAATAAGGGTTGAGAAGTTCTATTAGTTGTAGCTTGATAAGAAGCTAAGTATAGGGTATTCGATTACCCTAGGGGTCATCGACCATCAAGACCACATCCTACCTCCTTAGAGTAAAACGGATAGATCTCACTTCGAACGTTGACGGATCTTAACCAATGTAGGTTGACCGTGGGCCGAGAGTGTTGGTAGAATCCGAGTTAGGGGTAGTGATGATTGAGAAAGATATTATTACCAGAGTCTTGGATCGAGGGACCACGAGTTGGACCATGATTGGAAACTATGCAAGATTGCATAGGAATAATAACTTCATTAGGATAGTGACTTATAAAAATCATTACTTAACCTTTTACCCGAAAGAAGGGGGATTGGTAGTAGGGTGCACCATGCGACCAAACCTTTCTTTAGGGCCGATCTTAGGTGGTGTTATTGGGTTGCGCCTTCCTGTCAAAGGGATACGTACGGTGCCGTCTCACAAGTTGATGACACGGGTTGCGTATCTCGCGCTGTTAATTCCTGAAGTACAAGTGGCTGGGGGTGCCACAGGATGCATTGGGCAGTCTTGCGCTTGCGATACCCCAAAGGGTGCCACAGGGTAGGCATCGCGCTACCCTGTGCTTGCGAAACCCTATAGTTTGATTTTGGAATGACGCCCGATACATTGGGTTCGTCTAGTTGAGAGAGGTCCGGGTGGCCGGGTCGCAGTGGCGAACATAGACACCACTGGCGATATGCAACAGTGGCATATGACCACATCTGCAGCCTCATTAGCCACGTGTAGGTGTCGGGAACAGGTTGTGTACAATTAGAATTCATAACGCGGGTTCAATCCCTATATTTGGAGAAACGGCTTGAGATGGAGTCGCATGTAGTATGGGCTGCATGTTGCTTCGGAGACTTGCTGAATATTAGAATAAGAGCATTCTAGTATTAGTCGACACGGCAGTAGTACCCTAGCTTAGTTGACAGTACATTAGTGTTCTAGTTTAGTTGACAGTGCATTAGTATTCCAGTTTGATTGACATTTGTTGGATTCTTGCACTCACAAACACTTAAACTACACCGACATACTTTACTATGTTGTATATATTGTTTTGGAGATCCGCTACTATAAGATCAGCCTTTAAGCGGCAGTGAATACTGACGTCCCCACTTCCATAGGTACTGGACCGCAAAAATACAGGTGCGGGATTCAGGAGGACTTAAGGCAAGGAAAGTGAGGAGTCAACGTCAAGTTATAATTTCCGCTGTAATAACTATTTCATGTATACTCTGATGTAATCTAGTATATTGATGGGAATACTCGGCCTGTAATATTGAGTTAATAAAAAGTTTTAAATTTTCCTATTTTCTGTGTTTTGTGACTTATTGAAGGAAAGGTCTTGGCTCGTGTCTCGGTTTCCCGGTATATGGAAATCGGGGCGCTACACTAAATCACTAGTTGTAGAATAAATAAATAAAAAAAAGATCTTTTCTTTCTAAATACTAGTTGTAAAAAGATCAAAAAGATCTCTTTTATGTCCACTAGTAAGAAACCTATGCTAATAAAGATCTCTTTTTTGTAGTAATTTAGTTGTAGAGGTTTATGCTAAATTTTAATTAATGCTCATAGTAGTAGTAGTAGATATATATGTTCTAATAAAGTTGTAGTAGTAGTAGATATGTATGCTTCAATTTAAATAGCAATAGTAGATGTGTATGTTTCCACTAAAGTAGTAATAGTAGATGTGGAATTTATTATATCATGTTTAGAAGCCATATTCATGCTTTAAATGTTGTAGGATCACTTCTAAAAATATTAGAAGCCATATTCATGCTTTACATGTTGTAGGATCACTTCTAAAAATATTTAGAAGCCATATTCATGCTTTACATGTTGTAGGATCACTTCTAAAAATATTAGAAGCCATATTCATGCTTTACATGTTGTAGGATCACTTCTAAAAATATTAGAAGTCATATTCATGCTCTACATGTTGTAGGATCACTTCTAAAAATATTTAGAAGCCATATTCATGCTTTACATGTTGTAGGATCACTTCTAAAAATATTTAGAAGCCATATTCATGCTCTACATGTTGTAGGATCACTTCTAAAAATATTTAGAAGCCATATTCATGCTTTACATGTTGTAGGATCACTTCTAAAAATATTAGAAGCCATATTCATGCTTTACATGTTGTAGGATCACTTCTAAAAATATTTAGAAGCCATATTCATGCTTCAAATGTTGTAGGATCACTTCTAAAAATATTTAGAAGCCATATTCATGCTTCAAATGTTGTAGGATCACTTCTAAAAATATTTAGAAGCCATATTCATGCTTTAAATGTTGTAGGATACATTCTAAAAATACCTACCATGCTTAGATTAATTTATTTGTGTTTAGAATGTTGTAGGATTCATTCTAAAAATATCTACCATGCTTAGATTAATTTATTTGTATTTAGAATGGTGTAGGGGTCATTCTAAAAATATCTATCATGTAGGAATGATATTTGTGTTTAGAATGTTGTAGAATTGATGTAAAATTACCTACCATATTTTAGGGATGATGTAGAAGTATATACACATGCTTGAGAATGTTGTATGTTCATACTAGTTATATGTATGCATGCTTGGGAGTGTTATATGTTCATACTAGTTATATATGTATCCATGCTTGGGAACGCTACAAGTGCATGCTAAAACACACTCACAATCAAGAGTGTTATAAGTTGATGGTTATGTCATATACCATGTTTTAGTGGTGGTAGGTTGATGCTTGCAATTGCATAACATCGAATTGCCATAAGTTGAGTAATAAGAAAGAGCCATGTGGAAATTGTAGGAGTAACTACCTTGGTGTAGTTAATGTTAGTATGGAACCATAGCATATAAGCACCCTTCATTCATAGCAATAAGGGTTGAGAAGTGCTAATAGTTGTAGCTTGAGAAAAAGCTAGTTTAGGGTCTTCAAGTACCCTAAGGGTCATCGACCATCAAGACCACATCCTACCCCCTTAGAGTAAAATGGATAGATCTACCTCGAGCGTCGACGGATCTTTACCAATGTAGGTTGACCGTGGGCCGAGAGTGTTGGTAGAATCCGAGTTAGGGGTAGGAATGAGTGAGAGAGATATTATTACCAGAGTCTTGGATCGAGGGACCACGAGTTGGACCATGATTGGAAACTATGCAAGATCGCATAGGAATAATAACCTCATTAGGATAGTGACTTATAAAATCATTACTTAACCTTTTGCCCGAAAGAAGGGGAGTTGGTAGTAGGGTGCACCGTACGACCAAACCTTTCTTTAGGGCCGATCTTAGGTGGTGTTATTGGGTTGTACCTTCCCGTCAAAGGGATACGTACGGTGCCGTCTCACAGGTTGAGGACACGGATTGCGTATCTCGCTCTGTTAATTCCTGAAATACCGTGGCTGTGGTGCCACAGGATGCATTTGGGCAGTCCTGCGCTTGCGATACCCCAGAGGGTGCCACAGGGTAGGCTTCGTGCTACCCTGCGTTTGCGAAACCCTATGGTTTGATTTTGGAACGATGCCCGATATACTGGGATCGAGTGAGGTCCGGCATGCCGGGTAGTAGTGGAAAACGGAGACACCATAAGCAGACTGCATAGGAGGACTTGACCCCTTCTGCAACCTCACAGAGTCATGGAGTATTGTCAGGAACAGGTTGTGTACAATTAGAATTCATAACGCGGGTTCAATCCCTACATATGGAGAAACGGCTTGAGATGGGGTCGCATGTAGTATGGGCTGCATGTTGCTTTCGGAGACTTACTGGCATTAGAGTATGAGCATCCTGGTTTAGTTGACATGGCATTAGGATATGAGCATCCTGGTTTAGTTGACATGGCATTAGAATATGAGTATCCTAGTTCAGTTGACAGTGTATTAGTGTTCCAGTTCAGTTGACAGTGCATTGGTATTCCAGTTTGATTGACATTTATTAGATTCTAATCACTGCACTCACGAACACTTAAACTACACCGACATACTTCACCCTATTTATATATATTGTTTGTTTTGGTGATCCGCTGCTATATGATCAGCCTTTAAGTGTGAGTGAATACTGACGTCCCCACTTCAATAGGTTGTGGACACAAGATCGCGAACCAGAAGGACTCTAGCCGAGGCATGATCTACAAGTGGAAAAGCAATGATTATCTTTTTATTCATGTACACTCTGATGTAACTTATTGTATTAGTAGAAACACTCGACCTGTAATATTATGTTAATAAAAAGTTTTAAATTTTCCTGTTTCTGTGTATTGTGACTAATTGAATGAAAAGGTCCTGGCTCGTGTCTCGGTTTCCCAGTATATGGAAAACGGGGCGCTACAGAGTGGTATCAGAGCCGACTTCAATTTATAGTCCAGACATAGAAGGAAAATACACTTAGGAACCTCATAGGGGTTAGGCTTCCTTTTAGCTGGCTGTAGACAGTTATAATTCATACTGTTGTTCCTTCAACTTATGTATTATGATGTTCTATATCTATGCTAATTTCCGTATCCACTCCATACAGGATGTCGAACGGAGCAGTTCCCCCAGGAAATGGAGTGACGCACGGAGTTGCAATCGAGGTGGGCTCGGACTTGGAACCCCTCACAGATGGGGACGAGTCACCGGTTGGAGTAGGATTGGCCAATGGAGGCACCGCAGCTGCCACAGCAGGGGGTGCCCCTGCCAATGGCCAGAACCCAGCACCACCACCGCCACCACCTCCCCCGCCTAACCCAATACAGCAAGCTTTCGACCAGGTCTTTCAGGATCTGGAAACATGGGGATGGTGCCATGTCTGCCTGGAAAACAGGATGGACTCATGTGAGTTCGCAGTCCTCAACAATGAGAAAGAAATAGCGATGTTAAGGAGGGCAAGGGCAAGAGCAAGGGCAGACCGCAAGATAGTAATCCTGAAGCACACCCACCGTGTGCAATTTGCGCGCTTGGAGCGCAAATGCGCGGAGCTGCAGGCAAAGGTTTCACAGCTACTTGCACTGTTGGCACCACCTGGTGAAGGGGACGGGACCTCTAGTAGTACTGACTAGGTAGTTAGGTGCCCTAGGCTATTTTGTTATTTTGGATGTTTTGCTTCCTACTGTGAGATATAAATGTAGGGAAGGTAATGACTATGTAAGACCTGGGGTAATGATATAATGAAGTTAGCTCTATGTTTTCTGCAAATCTTATGTGCATGTTAAATTGGATGGATGTTATTATTACTATTTTTGTAACAAATATGGTGCCCTGTGTATTCCGTTAGTCTCTTCTACCAGATGTCACGCAGGACCAGGAGTGGTAGGACCGACAATCTGGAAGGCGAGGGCAGTGGAGGCAATGGCACAGGCCTTGATTTGGAGACGGAATTTGCTCGTATGTACCAGGCCTTGGGTGACAACGCAGAGGCAAGACGAAACCACGTGCAGCAACCAGGAGCACCCGGAGGTAATCGGGGAGCAGTAGCTACCGACCCTGTTAAGATGGTCGATTCATTCCGAAGGATGAGGCCGCCTGTTTTTGAAGGCAAGGCAGACCCGACAGCGGCTGACGACTGGATTTGTCAAGTCGAGACAGTGTTTGAGGTGATGCTGACGCCAGAGGATAGCAAGGTCACGTTAGCCAGCGTTCTGCTAGAAAAAGATGCCGGAGTCTGGTGGCAATCAGTAAAGAGAGGCATGGGCGAAGGGCCCATTACCTGGGAGGATTTTCTGGCAGAATTCAGGCAACACTATTTCCCACTAGACGTGCAAGAGGAAAAAGCCATGGAATTCCACAACCTAAAGCAGGGAAACATGACGGTCCGAGAATATGAGACCAAGTTCACCCAGCTTTCCCGCTATGCTCCGGAAATGGTACAAGATGAAGTCAAAAAGACCAAGAGGTTTGAGCAGGGGCTCAGGCCCGCACTTAGGACCAAGATGATACCGCTTTGCATCCGGAGGTTCGAAAAGCTAGTCCGTCGAGCAGCTACGACGGAGTTAGACATGAATAAGGGGCCAGAACTGCAAGGAAACACTGGAGGGTGGAACAAGGGAAAAAGGCCTGCACCAGCGTCAGGATTCAGAAGCCAGGGTGGGAACCAAAAATTTCAGAAAAGGGTTAGCAACACCAGCAACATCAAGCCAGGGAGCTGTTTCACATGTGGCGAGCCAGGGCATTTCAAGAGCCAATGCCCCAAGAATGGGAACCCTCTGAATGATGCCCGCTCCTGTTTCAATTGCGGGAAGGTCGGCCATATCCGACCAAACTGTCCCCAACTTCAAAGGGGCAATGGAGGGCCGGCTCCCAAGGCAAATAGAAGGGGGATAAACCACCAAGGGAGGGTATTCGCACTCACAGAGGGAGATGCCAATGAAGACGAGGGAGTTGTCACCGTTAGGTGAAGGAGTATGACTAAGCTTTTGTAGTATTTTGAATATTTTGGCATAAGTTAGTATTGATGTAACCACTTTTGTAAACAGGTTGGATTAATATAAATGAAATCCAGGCAACTGTTTTATTTGATAGTGGGTCATCTCATTCCTTTGTGTCTGGAGCATTCTCTAAGAAGTTGAAACGCACCCAGGAGGCAACTCCGGAATCAATTTTGCTAGTAGGTACCCCTTCTGGAGCAACTCTCCCTGCAAATTCATGCTACAAGGGATGCAATCTCAGGATCGACAGAGAGACCCTGAGTATAGACTTGCTAGAGTTGGGCTTTGTAGGGACGGACGTGATTATCGGGATGGACTGGATGTCCAAGCATAATGCTAGCATCCATTGCAAGGAGAAGAGGGTCACCGTTACCCCATCCGGAGGATGGGAGCTTTTGTTCGAAGGAAGGAAGAAGCACAATGCAGAAATTCTTACAGCTGCAACTGAGGTGCTAGTGCCAAGTGAAGTCAAGGCAATACCAATCGTACGAAAATTTCCCCGCGTATTTTTGGAAGAATTACCTGGACTCCCACCACACAGGGATGTGGAATTCAGCATTACTATCCAGCCGGGCAACGCACCAGTGTCAAAGACACCCTATCGGATGGCACCAGTAGAGCAGAAGGAAGTAAAGGAGCAAATTGAAGAACTGCTGCAAAAAGGATTCATCAGGCCAAGTGCTTCACCCTGGGGAGCACCCGTGCTGCTCGTAAAGAAGAAGGATGGAACCTCAAGAATGTGCATCGATTATCGGGAGTTGAACAAGGTGACGATTCGGAATCAGTACCCCATTCCCAGGATCGATGACCTGTTTGATCAGCTTCAGAGAGCAGCTGTATTCTCAAAGATCGACCTGCGTTCAGGCTACCATCAAGTTCGGGTCAGAGAAGAAGATATACCCAAGGCTGCGTTCCGGACTCGGCACGGTCACTACGAGTTTTTAGTAATGCCATTCCGGGTGACAAACGCTCCAGCAATCTTCATGGACATGATGAACCGCATCTTGCGACCATTCATCGATTACTTCGTAGTTGTCTTCCTAGACGACATCTTGGTATAATCAAAAACAGAAGAGGACCATGCTGAGCACCTAACTGCAGTATTGGCCAAGCTACGAGAGCACCAGCTATATGCCAAGCTGACGAAATGTGAATTCTGGAAGTCAGAAGTGGCCTTCTTGGGCCATGTCCTTTCTAAGGAGGGAGTGGCTACAGACCCCCAGAAGATAGAGGCAGTAAAAGATTGGCCTCAGCCGAGAACTGTGAAGGAGGTCAGAAGCTTCTTAGGCATGACCGGGTATTACAGGAAGTTCATCCTGAACTATGCCAGAATTGCCGTACCACTCACTGCCCTGACCAAGAAGAACGTAAGTTTTGATTGGACTGAGAAGTGTGAAGATAGTTTCGAAGAGCTGAAGAATAGACTGATTACCGCACCAGTTTTGGTTCTGCCTCAACCAGACAAGGGATACGTAATCTTCAGTGATGCTTCGCTTTTGGGGTTCGGATGTGTTCTGATGCAAGAAGGAAGAGTCATAGCATACGGATCAAGGCAACTTCGACCACACGAGAAGAATTACCCGACACACGACTTAGAATTGGCTGCAATAATCTTTGCTCTGAAATTATGGCGGCACTATGTCTATGGATCAAAGGTGGAAATGTTTACCGACCATAAAAGCCTGAAGTATATCTACCAACAAAAAGACTTGAATCTCAGGCAAAGGCGATGGTTGGAGGTTCTGGAAGACATAAGACCAGAAATTTTATATCACCCGGGAAAAGCCAATGTCGTGGCCGATGCGCTCAGCAGAAAACGAATTGTAGCCATGCTCACTGTGATGAGACGAGAGCTACAAGATGAGATCAGACAAGCCGGCATTGAACTAGGGGTTGAAGATTTAAGCGCCATTTTGGCCAATCTAGAGCTACATCCTAGTCTGAACGACCGAGTCAAGAAGGCTCAATGGGGTGATGCAGAGATTGAAGCACAAAAAATACTAGTCAACGAAGGAAAAACCCCAGAGTTCAGTATAAAGGAAAGGACGCTTTGGCTTGGGAGCAGGTTGTGTGTACCAAGAATCAACGAATTACGAGTAGAAATCATGAAGGAAGCACACTCCACCTTACTCACAGTCCACCCATGAAGCACAAAGATGTATAAGGATATAAAACAACATTTTTGGTGGGGTGGAATGAAACGAGATGTGGCAGAATTTGTGGCCAAATGCCTTACATGTCAGAAAGTCAAAGCAGAGAACCAGAGACCAGGAGGTCTGCTACAGCCCCTACCCATTCCAGAATGGAAATGGGAGAACATCAGCATGGATTTCATCACGGGACTGCCCAGAAGTTCAAAAGGGAACGACTCGATTTGGGTAATAGTGGACCGCTTGACAAAGTCCGCACATTTTCTCCAAGTAAAGACAACTTAGTCGGTAGAAAAGCTGGCAGAAGTCTACATAGAGAACATTGTGAAGCTACATGGGGTGCCAGTATCAATCGTTTCCGACCGGGATGCCAGGTTTACGTCCCGATTTTGGCAGAGTCTGCAAGAGGCCTTGGGAACGAGACTAGATTTTAGCACAGCTATTCACCCACAAATAGATGGGCAGACAGAAAGGGTTAACAGGATTCTCGAGGATATGCTAAGAGCGTGCATAATGGACTTCGGAGGAAGTTGGGAACGACACTTAGCACTGGTAGAGTTTGCATATAATAACAGCTACCAAGCAAGTATTGGGATGGCTCCATTTGAAGCATTGTATGGAAGGAGATGCAGGACCCCGGTGTGCTGGTTTGAAGTAGGTGAAAGACAAATGTTCGGACCTGAAATAGTGCAACAAACGTCCGAAAAGATCGAACTAATCAGGAAAGGGATGCAAGCAGCACAAACCAGACAGAAGAGCTATGCTGACAACCGCCAGCGAGACCTAGAATTCGAGGAAGGTGATTCGGTATTCCTGAAGGTCTCACCTACAAGGGGAGTGGTCAGATTCGGAAGGGGCGGCAAGCTAGCACCGAGATATATTGGACCCTACCAAATTTTGAAAAGGATCGGGAAGACGACATACAAACTAGAGCTACCAGCCGAATTGTCCCAGGTACATGATGTATTCCACGTTTCAATGCTGAAGAAATATGTACCAGACCCAAGTCACCAGCTGCCAGATGTCCCTGAAGACCTACAAGTGGACCTTACATATAAGGAGCGACCAGTGAAAATCAGCGATCGCCGGGATAAAGTACTAAGAAACAAGACTATTCCAATGGTCAAGGTTTTTTGGAGGAACCAACTCGTGGAAGAAGCCACTTGGGAGACGGAAAGCCAGATGAAGCTCTCTTTTCCCGAGTGGTTTTGAGTATCGTTGTTTCTCCTCGCCCCACTTAGTACAGTTCTGAGGACAGAACTATTCTAAGGAGGGAGTATTGTAATATCCCGATCGACTATTAATAATATTATTTTATTAACATCCGACTACTTGTTTATTTTTATATTTTCCTTTCACAATTGAGTTATCTTTTAATTAGGAATTAATTGTTAGTTAAACCTAGGGTTACAAAGACATAAGAGATTAAGATTTCTTCTAGAAAAAATTCCTCCTCCATATCAATCTTCCCACACATAACACCTCCCCCACCTCCCCCCTTCTCCTAGGTATGGCCGGCCCCCAAAAGATGGAGGGGCTTTTGTACAATTGTGTGGGTGCACAATTGAAATCTCCACCCCTCTCTCCTCCTATAAATACCCCCATCCTTTCACCATAGTCTCATTTTAGAAAGATCAAAAAAAAAAAAAAAAAGAAAGGAGAAGAATGAGTGGACTAACTTGAGAGTTTTATTTGTAGGTTTGCTAGAAGTTCTAGGAGAAAGAAGGAGAGTAGCTAGTGCTTCCATCAAGAAAAGAAACAAGGTGGGGGGTCTTCCTAGGTTTGTTGTTTATGTGTTTGTTTGTTTGTTTGTTGTTGTTCTTTGAATGGTGTTTGATGATCCTCCTTCTTCTTACCCTCTTGTTTATTTTTCTTTTGGTGTGGTTACTTTGTAGTGGTATGGTTGTATGAGTTTTCTCATTTTGAATGTTGTTAACTACTTGGACTAAAATAACACATACATATAAATTTGTACATACAACCATGCAAGGTTGTAGGACTTGAATGTGAGACCATACATAAGGCATATGAGTTTGTTTACAACCATGTAAGGTTGTAGGACCTATGTTGAACCTTGGACTAAAAGAGAACACATGTTGATTAAACCCAAAAAATGAAGTGTTCTTACTTGTTGTGTTATTGTTTAGTTTTAATCTTAAAGTATGAAAAAGAAACTAACTAAATCACTAGTTGTAGAATAAATAAATAAAAAAAAGACCTTTTCTTTCTAAATACTAGTTGTAAAAAGATCAAAAAGATCTCTTTTATGTCCACTAGTAAGAAACCTATGCTAATAAAGATCTCTTTTTTGTAGTAATTTAGTTGTAGAGGTTTATGCTAAATTTTAATTAATGCTCATAGTAGTAGTAGTAGATATATATGTTCTAATAAAGTTGTAGTAGTAGTAGATATGTATGCTTCAATTTAAATAGCAATAGTAGATGTGTATGTTTCCACTAAAGTAGTAATAGTAGATGTGGAATTTATTATATCATGTTTAGAAGCCATATTCATGCTTTAAATGTTGTAGGATCACTTCTAAAAATATTAGAAGCCATATTCATGCTTTACATGTTGTAGGATCACTTCTAAAAATATTTAGAAGCCATATTCATGCTTTACATGTTGTAGGATCACTTCTAAAAATATTAGAAGCCATATTCATGCTTTACATGTTGTAGGATCACTTCTAAAAATATTAGAAGCCATATTCATGCTCTACATGTTGTAGGATCACTTCTAAAAATATTTAGAAGCCATATTCATGCTTTACATGTTGTAGGATCACTTCTAAAAATATTTAGAAGCCATATTCATGCTCTACATGTTGTAGGATCACTTCTAAAAATATTTAGAAGCCATATTCATGCTTTACATGTTGTAGGATCACTTCTAAAAATATTAGAAGCCATATTCATGCTTTACATGTTGTAGGATCACTTCTAAAAATATTTAGAAGCCATATTCATGCTTCAAATGTTGTAGGATCACTTCTAAAATTATTTAGAAGCCATATTCATGCTTTAAATGTTGTAGGATACATTCTAAAAATACCTACCATGCTTAGATTAATTTATTTGTGTTTAGAATGTTGTAGGATTCATTCTAAAAATAACTACCATGCTTAGATTAATTTATTTGTATTTAGAATGTTGTAGGGGTCATTCTAAAAATATCTATCATGTAGGAATGATATTTGTGTTTAGAATGTTGTAGGATTGATGTAAAATTACTTACCATATTCTAGGGATGATGTAGAAGTATATACACATGCTTGAGAATGTTGGATGTTCATACTAGTTATATGTATGCATGCTTGGGAGTGTTATATGTTCATACTAGTTATATATGTATCCATGCTTGGGAACGCTATAAGTGCATGCTAAAACACACTCACAATCAAGAGTGTTATAAGTTGATGGTTATGTCATATACCATGTTTTAGTGGTGGTAGGTTGATGCTTGCAATTGCATAACATCGAATTGCCATAAGTTGAGTAATAAGAAAGAGCCATGTGGAAATTGTAGGAGTAACTACCTTGGTGTAGTTAATGTTAGTATGGAACCATAGCATATGAGCACCCTTCATTCATAGCAATAAGGGTTGAGAAGTGCTAATAGTTGTAGCTTGAGAAAAAGCTAGTTTAGGGTCTTCAAGTACCCTAAGGGTCATCGACCATCAAGACCACATCCTACCCCCTTAGAGTAAAATGGATAGATCTCACCTCGGGCGTCGACGGATCTTAACCAATGTAGGTTGACCGTGGGCCGAGAGTGTTGGTAGAATCCGAGTTAGGGGTAGGAATGAGTGAGAGAGATATTATTACCAGAGTCTTGGATCGAGGTACCACGAGTTGGACCATGATTGGAAACTATGCAAGATCGCAGAGGAATAATAACCTCATTAGGATAGTGACTTATAAAATCATTACTTAACCTTTTGCCCGAAAGAAGGGGAGTTGGTAGTAGGGTGCACCGTACGACCAAACCTTTCTTTAGGGCCGATCTTAGGTGGTGTTATTGGGTTGTACCTTCTCGTCAAAGGGATACGTACGGTGCCGTCTCACAGGTTGAGGACACGGGTTGCGTATCTCGCTCTGTTAATTCCTGAAATACCGTGGCTGGGGTGCCACAGGATGCATTTGGGCAGTCCTGCGCTTGCGATACCCCAGAGGGTGCCACAGGGTAGGCTTCGTGCTACCCTGCGCTTGCGAAACCCTATGGTTTGATTTTGGAACGATGCCCGATATACTGGGATCGAGTGAGGTCCGGCATGCCGGGTAGTAGTGGAAAACGGAGACACCATAAGCAGACTGCATAGTGGGACTTGACCCCTTCTACAACCTCACAGAGTCATGGAGTATTGTCAGGAACAGGTTGTGCACAATTAGAATTCATAACGCGGGTTCAATCCCTACATATGGAGAAACGGCTTGAGATGGGGTCGCATGTAGTATGGGCTGCATGTTGCTTTCGGAGACTTGCTGGCATTAGAGTATGAGCATCCTGGTTTAGTTGACATGGCATTAGGATATGAGCATCCTGGTTTAGTTGACATGGCATTAGAATATGAGTATCCTAGTTCAGTTGACAGTGTATTAGTGTTCCAGTTTAGTTGACAGTGCATTGGTATTCCAGTTTGATTAACATTTATTAGATTCTAATCACTGCACTCACGAACACTTAAACTACACCGACATACTTCACCCTATTTATATATATTGTTTGTTTTGGTGATCCGCTGCTATATGATCAGCCTTTAAGCATCAGTGAATACTGACGTCCCCACTTCAATAGGTTGTGGACACAAGATCGCGAACCAGAAGGACTCTAGCCGAGGCATGATCTACAAGTGGAAAAGCAATGATTATCTTTTATTCATGTACACTCTGATGTAACTTATTGTATTAGTAGAAACACTCGGCCTGTAATATTATGTTAATAAAAAGTTTTAAATTTTCCTGTTTCTGTGTATTGTGACTAATTGAATGAAAAGGTCCTGGCTCGTGTCTCGATTTCCCAGTATATGGAAAACGGGGCGCTACAAATGCTATGCCAGTCGTCGTCTCCAGCAGGGTCGAAGTGATCAGCCATCTTAGAAATAGAGAGAAAGAAGCATAAGTCATAGAGCAACACAAATGTAAGTCACTTACATTTAAATCTCTAGACTCAAACACACACTCTAATGTCCACTTCTAGGGTGTCATTCCTTATAAATTTGTACAAGTGTGAAAGCGTAGAAGCGTGGCTCTGATACCACTCTGTAACGCCCCAAATCCCAAATACACTGAATTCGAGATGTTCTACAGGATCTTTTCGCTTCCTTTAGTACAATTTTACAAGGAAATTTAAACTTTTTACTTTACATCAGAGTTTACATCAATATTACACTTTACATTACACAGCGGAAGTAAAATGTACAACAATGAAACAAATATACAACAACATTGTATCATCTTTAATCATTTGTTCCTCTTTAATCTTTATCAAGTCATTTACCTGCATATAAGACTGTGGGTAGGTCAGTTTATTCAACCGACGATCATTATACACGGCCATCCTCTCTATGCCGAAAATAATATAACTTATTTTTCATATTTAGCAAACACAAACTTGTCACATTTCCAACTAAAGGGACTACCCTATTGATGTCGTGTTGTGATTGTGCACATAGTCCTTAATGCAATTATTTATAATAGATGACACTAATGCACACTTGTTCGGATTCTATGCATCCCATACTACATAGGTCCGAGGGCAAACCTCTTAATCGTTCTTCATCTTTGTAGGGTTCAATCCCTCGTCATGACTTAATCTACTACTGTAACTACGGTAAGTATCTTAGATGTTTTCTGACCTACGAACTCATGTCTAGGTGCCCTGGAGGGAATCCCATCGCTGACATGACTCATCATGCAGACATCCTGTGGTAATTCAGCTCCTACCATAGACATGACACCACCCGTAGTCTTCAAACATCCCACGAGCGTCGCCACCGGGACGGTACTCTGGAGCAGTATCCTCGCCCAGACTCATCATGGGACATCCTGGGATACGCTCTCGCCGCTATCCAATGGCCCTCATACTCAATGTTTTTCTCTTACTTTCATCACGTCTTCACTATGTACTAATCCTTAATTTTTATTAAAAATCATGAATAAAATCAAAGCTTTTAGAGTTAGCCTCTCCACTAAACCGGACTTATCATTCATTCAACATGACCAACCTTGGTATTTCATTTCAATATTTCATTTCATTTATTTCCAAATGCCGGGGGAGACTTAGCTACTCTTTTTGTTTCAATTTTCATTTCACAATTTCCAAAAAATGAGCATTTCTACCTCATAATTTCCCATGCTGAGTTATCATACTCAAAAGCATTCTACTTTTCCGATCATGATTTCTAATTCATTCAATATTCCACAATTATACATTAATTTCAACTATTCATCATGTAACTCATGAAATATTATATTCACATTAAAAACCCACATCACTAGTGTTCAATCAAGATGGATATTCACGCATCACAATTTGTCGCACTATTCTCCAACGAGAATAATTCACATTTCATAGTTGTCACATCGTTCTCAAATGTGAAATACTACACATTACTAACGAATACTCACAATTCACATCCATCACATAATATCACTTCAATATTTACTCTATTAATCTTCTAATTCTTCATTTTAATTTCTTTTTTTGCAAGTTATGATTTTCCCCAAAGATACACTTATAAACCATAGTTCTCATTACACATTTCATTCTCAGATCACATTTTATTTCATGCAATAATTTCCAAATCATTTTTATAAAGTCCCATATAATTTTAGAAGAATAACCATATTTTTTTCATAACAATTAAAACCCCCCAAAAAAATATTTTTTCAATCTTGCCGAGGGCAAGATTCGAACCCAGCACCCCAGAGAACCCAACCGAAAGCCACAACCACTAGGCCGGATGCTACTGGCGTCATAAAGAGGCGCTGAGAGCCATAAGAGCTCTCGGCTGGTGCGCTTCTTTATTTTAAAAAAACCATGGAATAAAATGTGTTGCCCAGCGGATTCGAACCGATCACCACAGGGAACCCAAACGCACCCTATGACCACTTGAGCTACGTGCTCAGGTTGTCACTAATATAATTTCATATTCATTTAACCCGTGCTCTCTGTTATTTAGAACATTTCGATGTTCAACTAGTCTCAATTTCATTTGATCTTCATAAAAATTACTGTACAACTCCAGATTAATACTACTTCACATAATTTACATACCAGTATGAGCAAAATAATTTTTGTAATAATTAAAACGTATTTTCATACACTAATTCAAATTATACATTATAATACTACATTTCTTCTCCTTTCGATATTTCTTCGCATTGTAGCATTCCAATCTTTTTATCAATAATTTTTCACCTTAATTCTCTGACTTTAATCATCAAACACATATTTTAATTTACTCATGCCCATATCAACACAAAGGATCTATTTAACACATGAAATGGTATAATCAACCTACTAACTTTTGTGTGTAATTTTGATGGTAATAAATGTGTTTTCTATCAATCAATCCATGATTCTAATCAATTCACATACAACTCAAATAATAGAACCACATATCAATTTGTATGTCCGCATTTCAATTATTCAAGAAGTCATTTTTCCCAATTCAAGTGTGCTCTTCTTAATCATTTTCATGCTTCAATCTTTCTAATTAAACTAGCATGCATTTCTAAGTTAGAAATATGGAGAATCTACCCACCTTATTGAAGAAAAGAACAATTAGCAATCTCCTAGACAAATGTCCTTGCAACGAAAAGCTTCTCCTCCTTGTACACGCGCGCACAAGCCTCCAAAAGCACCAAACCCGAGCTCTCCTCCTTTGAATAGCCGGCCTCTCCTTCTTGATTGAAAGCAACCACAATACCCACTCACAACTCAATCTTTTAACTCACAAAATACTATTAGATAATACTATTAGATTATAGGTTTGGAAGAGAATATTAAGCATAAAATAACTAGCCATGGGAGGGGGTATTTATACTAAAAATCAAGGGAAATAGATGGCTAGGATTGAAGTAGGAGTTAGGAACAAATGGTGGAGATTCGATGAGGAGTTACACAAACTACCCATGATCTAATAACCATCACTCCATGACTCCACTCAAAACTTGAGTTTCCCTCCAAAGAATGCAACCGGCCATGCTAGGAGAAAGTGCATATTGCACGTGTACGTGTAGTGCACGTGCATGCAACTAGGTCCAAAATTGTACATCTTATTTTATATAAAAATAAATTTTAGTTTGTATTCTACATTACAAGTTGCATTTAAAAATAGATTGACTCATGGGCTTTAGTTTATGGGCCAAAATAATTAATTTGAAATAAATAAATTAAATTTTGGGCTTTTTAAAAGAAAAGGCTTTTTATCCATTTAAAAGAAGGCTTTTTGTATAAAATAATTTGAAAGCACAAATTAAAATATCTATATCCATCACAATGAAAATAATTATAAGATTTAATTCAACCAAAATATTGCACGTGCACACTACGTGCAAAATAAATAATTTTTCATTAATGAAAAATCAGGGCATTACACAGTCACGCCTCGTAATCTGATTATATTACTATCACAATGTTTTTAACTCGACTTTCTGTTTCAAATTTCATTAAAATTTTGAACTCACATTTTCTTCGCATTACTATTTCTTTTGCATTTTCAGGGAATAATTTTCTCCAAAAATTAGTAAATTTGCACGAAATAAACCTATAACAATTTATTCTTGAAAATATATGGAAATTCTTATCTAAATTGCATGAATTTCTCATAGTTCTATTTATAGAATTATATGAACCACTATTCACTACACAACCAGATTTTGAAGAGTATTTACATTACTAAATTGCATATAGGGAAATCGATCTCATGAGTTTATTTTATAAAATTTCTACTATATAGAAATCTATAAAACTCCTACACATTCACACATTAATTAAATTATCTATCACACAATTATAATTAAGCATGCACTAATAAAATTTTTAGAAAAGCTACGTCGCACACACAGATGTCAATTTCATTATCCATTAGATTCTAACATGCACAATTACTAACATATTGGAAGACAATGAAAACACCCACCTCAAAAGAGACCTCCTAATAGTTGAATCCTTAACAAAATGCCCCAAAAAATACATCACTCCAAACCAAAACTCCAAGCTTGCACAAATTCCCGAAAGAAACCACAGTAAGGAGCACACTTTGTTTTTCTATTTTAGTTTTGTGTTCATGTTGGGTTGAGTAGGGGGTGTATTTATATAGGGTAATTAAGGGTGGTTATAATAACTACCCACACTCCTAAATAAACTCTCCACTAATGTAACCCCTGTGTTCCTTCTTGTATTTTTGCATTGTATTTATTTTTCCTGAGTATTTATTCTCATTGTATTCTTTTGTTCATTCTGAGCCGTGTAATTATTTCTTCATTCTTAATTAAATCCATCTATTTTGTTGTCGATTCAGTTATGTGATTTTCGATCTTCTTGGTTCCAATTCTTCTGCCAATTATTAATCCTTAGATGAATTGTTTAATTCTAAATTTATTTATTTCATGACCTAATTGTCTATTAATTTATTTCCTACCCTGTTGGATCCAAATTCTAACCCATTCTACCCTATTTAGACCCAAAATCCTCTAATCTGCCCTATTGGATCCTAAACCTGCTACCCAATACCCTATTTTACCTAGTCTCCTTCAAATCTCTCCTCACGTTCACTTGTATCTCTCTAACAAGTAGATTTTTCCCCCATTGTCTCCCCCTTGATTCCTAAAATCCTAACTTACCAAAATCTCATTATAATCACAACCAAATTTTTTCTCTTATCCAACAGTCATTATCTCCTAAACCTCTATCTCTCCCCCCCCTTCACTGCACCGCCTTCCCAGCTGGTCGTCGTCGACCGCCCGTCGCACCCCTTTGCGACCGCCCATCGCGCCACCCTGTGCCACACCCGCATCCCCGCCTCCACTTCCTCCTCATCCCGAGCCTCCACCCGAGCACCCCTACATCTCATCCTCCTCGGCCTTCGGCCTCCCCCTCTTCCGTCGACCGTCCTCCCGCCATTGCACCGTCGACTACCCCTCGTCGACTTCCACTGTAACACCCTAGACTTTTAAATAATAATTCTAAGATTTATAAATGAATTAAAATGATTTTTGCCGATTTAATAAATATTTTTCTGAAATTTATCTTTTTACATGTGGAAAGCACGTCCAAATATTTTCTTGCGAAGTTCAAACTCAGAAATTATTTTGGGAAAATCTATTATTTTCTAGTAAGTATTATTTGTGAGTTTACTAGATTTTTCTGATATTTATTTGACATATTTGCAAATATTACAAAAGAGGGGCTTTTGTGCAAAATTACCACTTGGAGTAAAAACTCCAGATTTTCGGATTTTTGGGTAGAGCATGATGGCTAGTCAACTCAGAGGTAAAGAGTTTACTTTTTATTTTAATGGATTTGGTTTATTTTGTAAGTTTTGTTAAAGAATGATCTTTTTGCAAAATTGCCACTTAGAAGGCAAAAAGTACAAACTTCGTTTTTTGGGTTTTATAAATAGTGCCGGCCATGTTTAGAGTATTAGTTTTGTTTTTAAATTTAAATTTAATTTGTTTATCTAATTTCCAAGTATAAGGATTTATATATGTAAAGATATATTCAAAAAGGGATATTTTACAAATCTATACAAAAACCATAGAAACCCTATTTCCGGCGTATTTAAAATAGAGTGCAGCCATCTCTTTGCTGTACTACACAATGGAATTTCTTTATTATCATTTTCTTGGAGTTTTGAAGCGAGGATCTTGGTTTTTGTTGTGAAATGAAGGATTTTCTTATTTTCTTTATTATCTTCGATTGATTCTTCAAAAAGGTGAGTGACACATGTTTAATTTCTTTTTCGATGCATGTGGTATGTGATGATTTGTGTATTAGAAATCATGATTAGGGATTTTATGATGATAATATGAAATCTTGATGTATGGATGTATAAAAATTGAATCTTTCATGAAAACCTATGCTATTAATGATTAAAACTTCATATAGATAATTTGAGAATATCAAGAACCTAATAAAAACCATGATTAGGTTGTTTCTTTCATATGTTTACTGATTTGATGGAGTTTAACGAATTGAATGATGAATATAGCATGAAAGTGAACAAAATTTGAACTATTACTGTGTATGAATGCATATGATCTGTTCTCAATGTTTTGATGTGATCCACTTGATTAATACATGTTAAAACAAGAATATACTCATGAGGAACTGAAGGGAGTAGTCTTAACAAGTAGTAGAAAAGTTTTTAATAAAAAAGAACCAAGTTTGGGACTTTGTATTGGCAATTGTTTTCGGGTCCGTAGATGTGTAGGCCGAAAATTGTTTGATGCTTTTGTGAAATCTTGATTTAGATCTGAGTTGTTTGGCATTAAGGTTGTTTGAGTACAATATACTACATACATACAACGGTTTTCTTGATGTTTAATGATGCAAACACACACTTACATGCACTCATATATATATACCCACATACACTGCCTTGAAGGGTTGTCAAAAGTTGATGTTTTGAGAGTTTTCGATTGGATTTGATGTGTTTTGATACTTAGATTTTTCGAACGTTATACGACTCCTATTTGGTGATTTTTCGATGCTATAACTGTTGCTTAAATTGTAACACCCCGCAAAATTGAAAATGATAATTTTGTCCTCATGTGTTATGCACGTGTATTTTGTACCGTTACCGCTAATATTTGTAACGTGTTTCACTATGTATTTTGGATTCCAACAATTTATGTATTTCCCATCTTCTCAAAATTTATTATTATCCTATTTGAGTCAACTCAAATAATAAATTTCAATCTATGTATTTTTACGTGCTTTATACGTATTATCGATGCACGTATCAATTACGTATTTTCCACCGCTACGTGTAATATTTTCTACATATTTAAATTATTTATTTTATGTATTCGAATTCGTTTTATAAACGGAAGTTCATTTTTCTCCTATTTCGATTTAAATATTTTTATGCGTGTGGTGTACATGTTTTTTATGTACGTATTGATTACGTTTTGAAATTTATATAAATTAATAAATATATTTTTTCTTATGTTGTATTACGAATATATTTAAATATTTTTTCGTTGATAAAGTCGATTTCGTATTTTGATATTTTACGGGTGACACACGTGCTTGCGGTGCACGTATTTAAGAGTATTCTTTTCAAAATGAAATTTTGAAGTGTGTGTGTTTATTTTATTTGTGTATGGAAAACTATAATTTTTAATTTAACTAATTTTATATGCATCTTATATATTATATACACATATTTTAAATTAAATAAATATTTATTTTGTAGTGTACACAAAGCACGTGCACATGCACACGTGCGATGTGCACACTCAAAAGTAGAGGCTGGCTGTTTTGGAGTAGGAGGGAAAAGTAATTTTTGAATTTGTATAAGTGGAGTTAGTGATGTAAGTGGGGGTAGTTATTATAACCATCACATAACTTCTTATATAATCACCCACACCTACACACTCTCATCTCCCCTCTCCTTTACTTCTTTCCCCTGTCAATTCTGAAATCCTCATCCAGCATTCCCCTCCATCCCACCTTTATACACATTTATGTATACATATACATATATAGGTATATCAAAATGAGATGTGCTTCTCTTTCTCTGCCAAAATCTACCAGCAAAACTCTTCTGCTTTCTCCACCTACTAACCTTTGTACATATATATATAAGTATGCCTATATATATATACACAAATGTAGACATGTACATGTATATACATATATGTAATGAGATGAAGATGCTCTTGATGTTGCTCTGCCGAAATGAAGATGGGGAGTTTTCACTGTTGCTTGCCGAAATGGGAGTTCTGGAGATTTCTCTTTGTGCATGGAATTCGAGTAGGCGAAGTAGAGTTTCTATTGGATCCTTTGAAGGAGTTTTTGCTACTAGGAGTTTCTCATTCTAGGAGTTCAATTGCTAGGAATTATATTTCATTGGCTGGGTGTTTCTAAAATTCTTTCTAAATTAGGAGTAAGTTGCATGTTAGATAATATATAATTTAGTTGTTAAATTTTGATTGGTATGGTAAAGGTAGATTTCTTAATCGTAATTTAATTGTGTCATGATATGTTGAATTGATATTGTGATTCATATAAATGATAAGAAATCTTGTTAAACTAAAAAGTGAAAACGAAAGTACTATCTAGTGAATTTATTAGAAGGAAAAATTGATGCTTGGTAGAATAGTCCTATTATAGTCAAAATAATGTAACATGTATGAAAATAGTTTTATAATGCGATTATAGTAGAGAAAAAGTATCATTAGTGTAACGCCCCGATTTCTGGTAACTGGAAAACCGTGACACATGCCAGAATCTTTGTCTTCAAATGCATCTCAACACAGTAATAACACGGAATTTTAAACACTTTAATTGCCATCAAAGTTATTACACAATAATTACAAATATCAAACTGTAACGCCTGCCCTTTTTTTTTTTTGACTCCAAAATCAATTCTTTCAATTTCTATATCACTTTAAACATAAACTAAGATAGTTATATTTGAAAGAAAATTTTTGCTGAGTTTCCCTTGTAATTTCTGCCCCGAAACACAAAAAACTTACGGAATTCTGCTCTAAATTCCGTAGCTCTCATCACAGGCAATATTATCATGGGCTCCCTAGGCCAAAATGAGCAGAATCACACAGGCAATAAAAATATCATGCTGGGGCCAAACTCATAACAAGATATCAATTATCAATTAAAAACCATAAATTCCTTTGAAAACATAGTAAAGATTTTAGAAAATAACTTATAAATCATACCACGGGGCCCGGTACCCCACAACGAGATGGGTACGGAATAAAAACATATCATGCCACTCCACACTATACTCATCATCATCATCCACATACTTATACATCTAAAATACAATTTAAAACATAAATTTACTATTCACATAATTAAACCTTAAACTACAAATTGAAAAATAAAGCTCCACTCCACAGAACCATGAATCTACACCTCACCTCTGCACTGCTGAGGACCTGTAACAGTAGGGGACCAAGGGTAGTCCAGGGACTCCCTAACCCCCAAACACTAAGGAGTTAGCCATTTCTGGTGTGAGTATAATTTACTAATTAAGCAAATAAGTTAACTTTATAAGTAAAAACAGAATGGACTTATGAATACCAAGATAATCAAATTTTACTTGACAGCTGAACATGTAAACATCATAAATGGGATTTGACCTCAAATACCCTCAGAGTCATCACCTGTATGCATATCCACACCCGCTCATAACATACTTATCTTTAGTTTGGAAATCATTCACAAATTAGTCGCTTAACTCACAAACGCTTAGTGCCCATCACTTTATGCCTTATACAAATATTCCTATGACTTTACTTTTCCATAAGGCTTTACATTCACAAATAACTCTACTTCCACATAAACTGCACCTCATTTTCCATTCATTTGCATTTGCCAACTCACGACTTATATTCTTTCGTGCTCATCTCCATTCACAAACACGATCCTACTCAATCTCATATCACATAACATCACATTCATTCATTTCTTACAACACATATCATCCCATCTCGCAATACATCACTTTCACACTCATTATACACTTCAACTATCACACTCACAATTCATCTTGAATGGAAAAGAAACGTGAATATATAATTGATGTGCCAGTGTACGTTTTGACTTAAACTCTAATGCCAGAATACCAATACAATGATCTCTTATTCTAATGCAAGCAAGTCTCCGGAACAATATGCATCCCATACTACATATGCCCTATCTCATGCCGTTTCTCCATATATAGGGATTTGAACCCACATTATGAATTCTACTCTTGTACTCAACTTGTTTCTGAAGATACAACGTGACTGATGAGGTTGCCCTGAAACGGTCCAATTCCTCCAATTGCAGTTATATAGTGGTGTCTTCGTTTGCCACTATTGGCTCATTCAAAAATCTGACGAACCCCGGAGTTACCGCAAAACATGTTAGCTCGAAGCATCCCCTGTCGCGCCCTAGCTAGACCGTAGTCTATGTCTTGTTTGCCCCTAGATCAAGGACATGACGGAGTTTCGTGGTCCATCCCATAGATCTGACAGGACTCACGCCCGCCCTTATCATGGCACTTCAGAAACTAATAGACGAGATATGGATCCCGTGCTTCCAACTCGTGAGAAGGCACAGACTGTATCCCTTTGACAAGAAGGGTACAAGCCAATAACACCGCCTAATGCAGGCCTATAGGACAGGTCGGATCATAAGGAATCACCCTGAACACCAACTCTTTCCCTTCGGCGAAAGATGATATTAATAATGGTTAACTAGTAATAGCCATAAGTTACTACCCTAACAATGTCACTAAACCTAAAAAAACTGAGGGATGACCATAGAACTTACACAACATGCTGAGTTTTAAGTTAGACATCGCAAGACAACTCTACTAAGCTACTCAATCTAGACTTACCAGAATCCCTAAGGATCTGGTTCATGGCCTATCGATCAAAGACCCCGGTAATTCGAATGTACCTGCATGCCACTACCCTGAACTTGGATTTCGTCTCTACTCCGATCTGCGATCAACCTACACCAGTTAAGATCCGATGGTACACAAGGAGTGACTCGTCCACAGTCCCTTAGGAGTAAGGTAAACACACGTCTGAATGGTCGATAGCCCTAGGGCAATGATATCACCGTAGATGGGCACAACAAACTGCGTATTAGCTAAGAAGCTACATACGAGTAACAAAAACAACATATACGAGCTAAACAACTACGTATGGGACCAACAGCTACATACGAACCAGTCGAGTCACGTAAGAGACAACAACATACATACGAGCTAAATAAGCCACGTATGAGACCAACAGCTACATACGGGCCAGGCGAGCCGCGTATGAGACAACAACATGCATACGAGCCAAATAAGCCACGTATGAGACCAACAGCTACATACGAGCTAGGCGAGCCGCGTATGAGACAATAATATGCTTACGAGCCAAATAAGCTACGTATGAGACCAACAGCTCCATACGGCCTAGTCGAGCCCGTATGAACAAAACCACACATAAAAATAACCATACAGTAATCAACCTAGAAGCAACCAAACGTGCTTATTTGCAAACTTGATCTTCTATAATTAAAAGCAACAGAAGAATCTACTACATTACCACTATAATGCGATAGTTCTTTACTAACGCTACAACTACAACATGATAGTTCTTTACTAATACTACGACTACAACGCGATAGTTAACACCACAACTATAACAACATGATTCTTTTCTATTACTTAAGCACGAATCTACCATGGCCTTAAGCACGGTATATAACTTAAACATCAACCTACAATACTCTTAAGCATGAATACAACTTAAGCATGTACTCACAACAATCTTAGGCAAGTATGTTACTACAACTTAACATCAATACCTACTCACTTTAGCATGGATATTTACTACAACTTAAACATGAGCATTTACTACCATTCAAGCATGAGTAACTACTATACTCTAAGCATGGATGTCTATTACAACCTTAAGCATGGATATGAACATTGACTACAATTCAAGCATGATGTTGTTTCATGGGTTCACAAACATAAATGTGTTCATCAAACTCAAGCATGATAGTTTTTTTTACTAAGAACAACTAAATAACACAAGCATGAATGGGTTCATCAAACTCAAGCATGATGGGTTACTAGGATGTCACATAGGCATGAATGGGTTCTTGATACTACCTAAGCATGCTATATAGCATGAGCCTCAATCCTACAACAATCCAAGATTCAATCTTTATGTTCTTATTAAAGTTCTACCATTCTTAGGTGATCATTTATCTTATCCATGGCATCATTCGTAAGCTTAGGACTTTGTCCAAGTTGTTTTAGGACAACAAACATACAAGAGAAACAACAACCCAACAACACACCACGTACATAAAACAAAAGAGATCATACTCACACATTTTTATTATATAAGTGTAGCTCATCCCCATATACATAACTAATCCATTATCCATAAATTTATACCAATACACTTTATCCCAATACGCCTCATCTATAAATCAAATCAATAATTCAGTTTATTCGAACTTCTTTAAAAACATCAAATACGTAAATAAATCATACTCACCATATTTTGATGTCATCATATAAATATAACTCATCCCCATATACACATATACGTTATTCCGATACCCTTGATCCAAATACGCCTTATCCGTAATTCATACCAACCATTCAGGTTATTATAAAACTTTTCTTAAAACACAAAAATACGTAAATAAATTCATACTCACATATTTCGCGAAGATTTGAAGTGCCACCATGCCACCCCGCATTCAAAGTCGCTAATATATCCTATCATCAAATTTCAAAGCAATTAAAACTCAAATCATCCAAACCAATCACAAGAGCTAATAACACAATTCCAAATATCACACAACCGTTTATTGAATGCGTGAAATACACACGTTCGATGCACGTAATAATCTAATGCCTATAAAATTTTTATCCCCAAATAATTACTAGAACCTGTAACACCCCGGATTGTATTATGCTTGTATATGTATGTATATTGACAGTATGCATACAATTGATTGTAGTATTATGGGTCAATTTTGCTATCGTGGTGGATGGTTAGGGCTACGGGACGGTTTTTGGGGAGAGTTGCATTCCAATGATGCACGAGAACGAGACAGACCGATACTAGTATAACTGCTAGTTTTCGGCACGACGCACATGCAAATATAACACGGTATGGTACTATAGTGAATATAGGTTGCGTGCGCTCTTTAAAACACGCGTCTCACACTCGTTGGAGCTCTTTAAGATTTATGTTGGGCATCCAACCTAACACACACAAAACCAATGGGCTAAGCCATGGTTTTGGTCTACAAAACCACCTATAGCCTACACCTACCCCCCCCCCCCCCTCTGTCAAATCTGGCCTACACACCTCCCATCACCCTCATTTTCCACTTCATTTCTCCCTTTTGCTCTGGAAATTTCAGAAAGGAAACACCTCAAAAGGAGGAGAGAAAGAAGAAGGAAGTGAAGAAGAATGATCAAAAGGAGATTTCCAAGAGAAGAAGCTTAAAGAAATTCCTTCTACTACTACAAAAAAAGGTGGGAAGTTTCTCTAAACTTGAAATTTTTGTCTTTTAATTAATTTTGATTGCATGCATGTGTGCTAGAATGCATAGGATTGCTCTTCTAAAGGTTAGAAGTAGAAGTCAGAATTGAACTAGAGAAAACTGGTTCGCAGTACCAATTTGTGGATTTTTCCGAGAGCAAGATATGATGAATTAGACCATAAAATTAAAAGGGTTTGTTCATATATGTGTTAGGATCATTCATGATTTATTTCAGATTTTTCTATGATCATTTGATATTCTTATAAAATTGTGAGATGGATATGTGTCGAGAGGCAGACTCAGAAAAAGAAAAATAGGATGGCTGATATTTTAGGAATTTTCGTGATTTATTGAAGCATGACAATGATCTGAAATTTTTACTCAATGTTCCTGAATGCATTTTGATTATCTAAAAAAATCAGTAAATTATTTGGAAGATTTTGGAGGCATGAGAAAAATCGTTCTATAACCAGTAGCTGATGTTGAATTAGAAAACATGATGGTTTATGTGCTAACTTACAAAGGCTATTACTCACTGTATAATTAGAATTTTGATATGAGGTCTTTTACATGATGTTGGGTATGATGTGATGTGTCACCACCATAAATTTTGTGTCAATTGGACAAGTTTGCAGTTTACTGTGATTTTGTGATTGAGCACTGTGCTGTTTTCAGCCAGTTTCGACACTCTGTAAAGATTGGGGATTTGAGACCTGTTAGAGGCACATTTTGAGGATCATGACCCAGTATAGAGTTGTAGTGCACACCTAGACCTTTCCAAAAAAACTAATTTGAGGTAATTCCAGTAAACGGTTGAATTATTATGATTTTTGTAAGACTGGACAGAGGACTAGAGTAGAGCTGAGTGCTCTGAATTGGAGAGACCAATTGTGTGAATTGGTGTATTGATGATAGATGAGCGTGTTAGGGTGACTTAATGGTAAAATTTGGACTCATGACCAACTAGAGAGTTGTTGAGGACACTCACACCCTTCTACAGAATTTGAGTTTGTGTCGTTCTGATGAACAAGTAGAATTTTGTGTTAATGGTAAGGTGAAGCCCGTGCGCAGGAAGCACGTAGGCTGGAGCTTGGAAAGCTATTTCGAGGACTTAGATGGTAGAATCTAAGCTCGTGATCAACTAGGAACTTGTAGCCTAGAATCGTACCTTTCCAGTTTGGGCCCATACACTCCAATCGGAGTTGTATCGATAGAGGGATGACCATTTTGAGATTCGGGCGAAACCCGTAGGTCGCTTAGTCTGGGTTTGGACTAAGGATTCTGAAAGCATTTTTCCCTTGTGTGTGAGCCGAGTCGGTGACTCGTGTCTAGGGATGGTTGATCTCTGTTATTGAGGTTGTTGATTTCCCCGAGTGGGATGTGTGACTCGAGTTAGTCACTAGGGTAAAGGATACCCTGCTCCTATCAAGCCTATATTATTAGACTTCTGCCGAGCGTAGGACGTCCGAGCATGCCAGTGAGTTGAGCTCACGAGGCAATTATATATTTACAGCCGGAGTAGCTGCAGGCGTAGGCCATTGTGCTGGACGAGTCCAAGTCGGGGAAGTGGCGAACCGGACCGGTATCGCCAGGGGCAAGAGGTTGATAGGCAAGTGTGGAAGCAGTTAATTCTTACCCGAATGATTAGAGTAAGGTAGGGGTTAGAATGGTTTATTAAGGGGTTGGGAAATTGCATTAGTCCTAGTAAACCATAGTCGGTGTTGTATCTTCCAGTCGTAGGGATACATTCTCGGCCGCTAATGGATTGCGTCCCCGGCTCGTATCTCGATCTGTTGATTCCCAAAGTTTTGCCGAAGTAAGGTACGGGAGGCCCGGAGGATTTGACCTCCCGTGGTGCTCACGTCCCTAAAGCGCGGGTTTTGTGTTTTGTGTTTCTTTGGTATATATCAGTTCATTACCCGATGAGGGGTGAACACGCATGCGTCAGTCCATGGGTGGACATGTGGAACCAAGGGTCATAAGGACCAGGTTCAACGCGGTTTCTAAGGAGGTCCGTACGCGGGGTACCAACTGGCGGTGACCACTTGGGCACTGCAGGGCAAAATTAGACAAACCGCTGCAATCTCCTTGGGCGACGGATAGTCTATTGGGAACTAGAGTGTGTACAAGAGTAGGGTGTATGGCGAGGGTTCGAATCCCTAAATTGTGGAGAAAGACGGCTAGATTTGGGGGCGTATGTAGTATGGGATGCATTCGTGCTCCAAAGTCTTGCTTGCATTAGAAGTTAGGCATGTGAGTTTGCTGCATCTAGTCATAGGGTCATGTCATAACACTACACTAGAACCCGAATCCACTAAACCCTTGTTTTGGCACAACAATTTTCCTTTTTGCATAAATTATTAGTTGCGATTGAATTTTAGAGGATCGCTGTTATCACCAGCTTTGCGTTAGTCGAAGTACCGATGTTTCCCACCTCTTAGGTATCGGTTATACCTTCCGAACAGGTGCAGAGATATCAGAGTTGCGCAGCAGAAGCCTGAAGCTGAGGAGCAAGTCCCAGGGGAGCCGATGGGCCGCTCAGCGAAGTTCCGCAAGTAATCAGTCGATTACCATTCCAGGAGGCAGCTGATAGCTTTACAAGAGGAGTCTGTAAATACTTGTAATAGGTTATAATGAATTGATGTAATTTGTACTCCTTGTCCAAGAACAAGTTCTCGGTTATAATCAATAATGTAATGACTTATTTGGCAATAAAAAGTTTTTAAATTTTCGTGTTATTACTGTATTGAGATGCATTTGAAGGTAAAGATTCTGGAAGGTGTCACGGATGTCCAGTAACGGGGATCCGGAGCGCTACAGAACCACTCCTAAATTTTCTAGTAGCCCAACTATACTTTCCACTACTATACGAGAAATAATTCATACACATATAGTTCCCTTTTACAAACCCAAAACTCTAATTTATTAACAACTTGCAAACTCTCTAAGAATCTGTTAATTTCTCGCATTTACCCTTCCCAACATCTCTTAATCTTCCTACCATAATACTCATACTCAAAAGAAATTAACCACACTCAATTTTATACAATAAAATAATTTAGGATTTACCTTCCCGAAATCCTTTCGAAAATCCAATGCTACCACGATGTAGAGAACCCGTCAATTAGCCTATCCCTCAATTTAATTTGAAAACCACGGAGAAATGGAGTGGATTTGGGGTGGGGAAGGATCGGTCGAAGGTGGGTTTCTTTGGGGTCGGGATGGAAACAGGACGGGAAGAAAAGTAGTAGAAGGAAGGAGAGGGGGGGGGGGGGGGTGGTTTGTAAAAAGTAAATAAATAAATAATTAGATAAATAAATAATAAGGGAATATTACATATAAGCCCCCAAGTCTCAATATATATCAAATAAAACCCAACTCTTTTCTTTAATAATACCAACAATACAAAGCACCTTAAAACTACCTCGTAATAATCCTTAAAAATTATAAAATAAAGTAGTCAATATATCTGATATTTCTTAATTAAAAACAATTGTTATTAGAAAAATACATAATCGCGTGCAATTCTCAATTGCGCACAGATTACGATGCAAAATCCAAACAAACACAAACATTACTCCCTCCTGGACAGGGAGGGTGTTACATTACTCCCTCCTTAGAATCGTTCTGTCCTCAGAACGCTGCTAGTGGAAAAGAAAAACAAACACAAACATCAATGGTTTACGAGACATTTTTCTGAACCATCTCCAGTTTCTCGAGTGATATTCTCGAAAAACTGGTTTTCTTCCATGTTAAACTGTTGTCCTTCAACCTTCTGGACAGACCCACCTTGAATTTGATGCTGACATTCCTCTGCTCCTGCTCTGGAGTAGACAGTAACTGCATTACCTTGCTCTATGCTTGTCTACAAGTGATGTTGATTCACTTCTTGATTACGACTCCTATTGGTTGGTGACCACTCCTTCCTTAGAAAGGACGAAGTCACACATTGCCGCTTCAGCCCCTAAGTAGCCCTCTTGGTGCCCTTGCTGAATTGATAACACGGTTGCCCTCTGTCTGAGCGAGATCTCCTCCTTAGCATGCTCCTAGTGGCTGCTTAATCATAAGCTAATCTTGGAGAACTCTGCCGCTTCAGTTCTTCAATCCCTACATTTCCTACCAAAGCCTTGTGACTTGCTAACTTGGACTCGGTTGCAGCTCCCATCGTGCCAAAACTGAGCTTTAAACTTGAGTAATCACTCTAATACTGGCTTACTTGATCTCATCATCTAGCTTCTTGCTTCCTTCTCGGTCTTTGGCTGAGGTCAATCCTTCACTTATCTCGATCTTTTGTAGTTCAGTAGCCACTCCCTCCTTAGAATAGGACATGGCCTACGATCATTACTTCAGACTTCCAGGATTCTCTCCTGTAATTTGCTCGAAGCTGATGCTCCAAATGGTGTATTCAAACAAACCAAATCTAGAGTTTCCTCCTGCACACATCTCAACTCTTGAAAAATAATTCAGACAAGAATGTGATGAACCACAATTGAATAAAACAGTTGCATGGATTCCACAACTGGTTACAAATGTGTTTCACCATACATTACTTCTTAGTCCAAAAAAATGAATTTCAAAAATAAAACTTTTAACTTGGTTGCAGTTCCATATACACATACTGGTACGAGCACTCCTGCCTTCTTCAGCTTGCTGGTAGTAAGTGCGAACTCTACCCTTGGTGAACAGGCTCCTTTCCCTTATTGTTCATCTTCGGTATTGATCTACCATTTTTCTTGTGAAACTGGAGACAGTTCGGCCTAACATGACCGATCTCTCCACATTTGTAACATGTACGGGTCTCCACCTGAGAGTCCTTTCTTGGATATTGGTTCTTGAAATGACCTTGCTTACCACATAAAAACAACTTCCTGTCTTGGTGCCTGCAAGTTTGCCCTAAGTTTTCTAAGTCTTTTGTTTCCGTCCCTGGTTCTTGAACCCTGATGCTAGCGCAGATCTATTCCCTCGTAGTTGTCGACAGACTGATTTCTCGTGCCCATCCTCCTCACAGAAATGGCATACTACAACCTTGGTTGTCTCTGGGATTTGCTCTCATTCATGTTATAGTCGTGCCAATCTGGAATCAAGGTGTTCCTGCTCCTTTGCTATGCCTGCTAATATAGCTCTGAAGGCATCACCTAGTTGCTTAGCTTGACGACCTTTCCTAAACCTGTGCTTCCTCAGCTTCTTTAATTTTTCGATATATGTTGGCAGCCGCCGCCATGCGCTGATCCACACTTAGCCCCTGCGGTGGTGAAATCTCCTTCGTCTCCGCGCTCAAGATCATCGAATCGTCCATCGATATCGGTTCACTCTCTTTCACCAGCAAATCCTCGGTAAGGATATCCTTGAATACCATCATGTGTTTGAAGGATGGTAACACATATACTAGAATTAGTCCAAATATAGAAAAATTATAAAACATAAGTTGAAAGAAACAACAATATGAATTACAACTATCTACAACTAGCTAAAACCCGACTCCAAAAGGGCATCCAAGTTTAATTTTCCTACTGTGTTGGACTGTAAATTGAAGTCAGCTCTAACACCACTCCGTAACACCCCGATTTTCGGTAACTGGAAAACCGTGACATATGCCAAAAACTTTGCCTTCAAATGCATCTCAACACAGTAAATAACACAGAATTTTAAACACTTTGATTCCCATCAAAGTTATTACACAATAATTACAAATATCAATTTGTCGTATCAAAGTGTAATGCCTGCCCCTTTTTTTTCTTTTTGACTCTAAAATCAATTCTTTCAATTTCTATATCACTTTAAACATAAACTAAGATAGTTATATTTCAAAGAAAATTTTGGAAGAGTTTCCCCTGTAATTAAAACACAAAAAGCTTACGGAATTCTGCTCTAAATTCTGTAGCTCACATCACAAGCAATAATATCATGGGCTCCCCAGGCCAAAATAAGCAGAATCACATAGGCAATATAAATAGCATGCTCTGGGGGCCAAACTCATAACAGAATATCAATTATCAATTAAAAACCATAAATTCCATTGAAAACGTAGTAAAGTTTTAAGAAAATAACTTATAAAACATACCACGGGGCCCGGTACTGCACAACGAGATGGGTACGGGTCAAAAAAATATCATGCCACTCCACACTATACTCATCATCATCATTCACATACTTATACATCAAAAATACAATTTAAAACATAAATTTACTATTCACATAATTAAACCTTAAACAATAAATTGTAAAATAAAGCTCCACTCCACAGAACCATGAATCTACACCTCACCTCTGCACTGCTGAGGACCTGTAACAGTAGGGGACCAAGGGTAGTCCAGGGACTCCCTAACCCCCAAACACTAAGGAGTTAGCCATTTCTGGTGTGATCATAATTTACTAATTAAGCAAATAAGTTAACTTTATAAGTAAAAACAAAATGGACTTACAAATACCAAGATAATCAAATTTTACTTGACAGCTGAACATGTAAACATCATAAATGGGATTTGACCTCAAATATCCTCAGAGTCATCACCTGTATGCTTATCTACACCCGCTCATAACATATTTATCTTTAGTTTGGAAATCATTCACAAATTAGTCGCTTAACTGACAAACGCTTAGTGCCCATCACTTTATGCCTTATACAAATATTCCTATGACTTTACTTTTGCATAAGGCTTTACATTCAAAAATAACTCTACCTCCACATAAACTGCACCTCATTTTCCATTCATTTGCATTTACAAACTCACGACTTATATTCTTTCGTGCTCATCTCCATTCATAAACACGATCCTACTCAATCTCATATCACATAACATCGCATTCATTCATTTCTTACAACACATATCATCCCATATCGCAATACATCACTTTCACACTCATTATACACTTCAACTATCACACTCACAATTCTTCTTGAATGGAAAAGAAATGTGTATATATAATTCATGTGCCACTGTACGTTATGACATAAACTCTAATGCCAGATTACCAATACAATGATGCTCTTATTCTAATGCAAGCAAGTCTCTAGAACAGTATGCATCCCATACTACATACGCCCCATCTCAAGCCGTTTCTCCATATATAGGGATTTGAACCCACATTATGAATTCTACTCTTGTACTCAACTTGTTTCTAAAGATACAACGTGACTGATGAGGTTGCCCCGAAACGTTCTAATTCTGCCAATTGCACTTATATAGTGGTGTCTTCGTTTTTCACTATTGCCTCACTCAAAAATCTGACGAACTCCAGAGTTACCGCAAAACAGGTTAGCTCGAAGCATCCCCTATCGCCCCCTAGCCAGACCGTAGTCTATGGCTTGTTCGCCCCTAGATCAAGGACATGACGGAGTTCCGGGGTCCATCACCTAGCACTGATAGGACTCGCGCCCGCCCTTACCATGGCACTTAAGAAATTAACAGACAAGATACGGATCCCGTGCTCCCAACTCGTGAGAAGGCACCGACCATATCCCTTTGACAAGAAGGGTACAACCCAATAACACTCCCTAATGCAGGCCTATAGGATAAGTCGGATCATAAGGAATCACCCTTAATACCAACTCTTTCTTTTCGGCGACAGATGATAATAATAATGGTTAAGTAGTAATAGCCATAAGTTACTACCCTAACATTGTCACTAACCCTAAACAAACTGAGGGATGACCATGGAACTTACACAACATGCTGAGTCTTAAGTTAGACTTCGCAAGACAACTCTACTAGGCTGCTCAACCTAGACTTACCAGAATCCCTAAGGATCTGGTTCATGGCCTATCGATCCAAGACCCCAGCAATTCGAATGTACCTGCAAGCCACTATCCTGAACTTGGATTTCATCTATACTCCGGTCCGCGATCAACCTACACCGGTTAAGATCCCTTACGAGTAAGGTAAACACACGTCTTAATGGTTGATAGCTCTAGGGCAATGATATCACCCTAGATGAGCACAACAAACTGCGTATTAGCTAAGAAACTACATACGAGCTAAATAGCGACGTATGGGACCAACAGCTACATAGGGACCAGTTGAACCGCATATGAGACAACAACATATATATGAGCCAAATAAGCCACGTATGAGACCAATAGCTACATACCGGCCAGGCGAGCCTCGTATGAGACAACAACAAGCATATGAGCCAAATAAGCCACGTATGAGACCAACAACTACATACGGGCCAGGCGAGCCGCATATGAGACAACAACATGCATACGAGCCAAATAAGCTACGTATAAGACCAACAGCTACATACGGCCCAGCCGAGCCCGTATGTGGCACAAATAAAAATAACCATACAGTAATCAACGTAGAAGCAACCAAACGTGCTTACTAGCAAACTTGATCTTCTATAATTAGAAGCAACAGAAGAATTTACTACACTACCACTATAACGCGATAGTTCTTTACTAATGATACAACTACAACATGATAGTTCTTTACTAATACTACGACTACAACGCGATAGTTAACACCACAACTACAACAACATGATTCTTTTCTATTACTTAAGCACGAATCTACCATGGCCTCAAGCACGGTACATAACTTAAACATCAACCTACAACTCTCTTAAGCATGAATACAACTTAAGCATGTACTCACAACAATCTTCAGCATGTATGTTACTACAACTTAATATGAATACCTACTCATTTTAGCATGGATATTTACTACAACTTAAACATGAGCATTTACTACCATTCAAGCATGAGTAACTACTACAGTCTAAGCATGGATGTCTATTACAACCTTAAGCATGGATATGAACATTGACTACAATTCAAGCATGACGTAGTTTCATGGGTTCACAAGCATAAATGGTTTCATCAAACTCAAGCATGATAGTTCATTTTACTAAGAACAACTAAATAACACAAGCATGAATGGGTTCATCAAACTCAAGCATGATGGGTTACTAGGATGTCACATAGGCATGAATGGGTTCTTGATACTACCTAAGCATGGTATATAGCATGAGCCTCAATCCTACAACAATCCAAGATTCAATCTTTATGTTCTTATTAAAGTTCTACCATTCACTTTCTTAGGTGATCATTTATCTTATCCATGGCATCATTCGTAAGCTTAGGACTTTGTCCAAGTTGTTTTAGGACAACATACATACAAGAGAAACAACAACCCAACAACACACTACGTACATAAAACAAAAGAGATCATACTCACATATTTTGATATTGTTATATAAGTGTACCTCATCCCCATATACATAACTAATCCATTATCCATAAATTTATACCAATACACTTTATCCCAATACGCCTCATCCATAAATAGTATCAACAATTTAGTTTATTCGAACTTCTTTAAAAACATCAAATACGTAAATAAATCATACTCACCATTTTTTGATATTATCATATAAATATAACTCATCCCCGTATACACATATACGTTATTCTGATACCCTTGATCCAAATACGCCTTATTCGTAATTCACACCAACCGTTCAGGTTATTATAAAATTTTTCTTAAAATACAAAATACGTAAATAAATTCATACTCACATATTTCGTGAAGATTTGAAGCGCCACCATGCCACCCTGCATTCAAAGTCGCTAATATATCCTATCATCAAATTTCAAAGTAATTAAAACTCAAATCATCCAAACCAATCATAAGAGCTAATAATACTATTCCAAATATCACACAAGCGTTTATTGAAAGCCTGGAATACACACGTGCGATGCACGTAATAATCAAATGCCTATGGAATTTTTATTCCCAAATAATTACTAGAACCACTCCTAAATTTTCTAGTGGCCTAACTATACTTTCCACTACTATACGAGAAATAATTCATACATATATAGTTCTCTTTTACAAACCCAAAATCCTAATTTTTTAACAACTTGCAAACTCTCTAAGAATCTGCTAATTTCTCGCATCTTCCCTTCCCAACATCTCTTAATCTTCCTACCATAATATTCCTACTCAAAAGAAATTAACCACACTCAATTTTATACAATAAAATAATTTAGGGTTTACCTTCCCGAAATCCTTTCGAAAATTCGATGCTACCACGATGCAGAGAACCCTTCAATTAGCCTATCCCTCAATTTAATTTGAAAACCACGGAGAAATAGAGTGGATTTGGGGTGGGGAAGAAACGGTCGAATGTGGGCTTCTATGGGGTCGGGATGGAAACAGGACGGGAAAAGAAGGAGAAGGAAGGAGAAGGGGGAGGGGGGGTTGTAAAAAGTAAATAAATAAATAATTAGATAAATAAATAACAAGGGAATATTATATAACCCCCAAATCTCAATATATATCAAATAAAACCCAACTCCTTTCTTTAATAATACCAACAATACAAAATACATTAAAACTACCTTGTAATAATCCTTCAAAATTATAAAATAAAGTAGACAATATATCTGATATTTCTCAATTAAAAACAATTGTTATTAGAAAAATACATAATCGCGTGCAATTCTCAATTGCGGACAGATTACGATGCAAAATAGCCATATGCTATTTTGTGGGGTGTTACAATTAGTTTTTTTTATGAGTATCAAGAATTTATGAAGAAGTTTTATTGAAAGACAACTTTCTATTTATAAATTAATAATATTAGTTCTTTTATGCAAGATTAAGATTTTGTTATATTGTCGAAAATAAAATTTGTGAATTTAAATATATGCACTATACTGTATTATTTTGATAGAAATACATTCTGGAAAAAGATTTAGATTTTTTGAGTGAGTACAAATCGATTGAAGAATCGAGTTTATTAATGGAAAACTAGATACAATGCAATCCATATTAAAAGAATTTGATCAGGCCTTATAGCAGTTAGTCACTCAAGATCTACTGGTCTTTGAGTGTGTTTTGGGTGTGTTACTGTAGCTGAGCGGGGCTCTGGTCTTGGGTTTGAGTCTTGCAAGAGACTCTGTTTTTATGAAAAATTTGAATTTGAATTAATTCTCGAACCCACACTAGTATAATCTGAGTCTTCTTTATTTCAGTTAGTCACTCTGGCCTATCTGGTCAGCGGGTGCGCTTTGGGTTGGTTACTGTTCATCGGCCGGGTTTGGGCTATGGTTCTGAGTTCGAATTCGACATTGCCCAAAAGTTTTTCTTTTTGATTTTTTTTTGGTAATTTGAGCTTTTAAGTGAAATAAAAATATGGGAAAAAATTCTATTAATCTTCTAAAACTTTTTAGACTTTATAAAAATTATTTCTACAATATTTTTGGTATATTTTGCAAGTATTGAAAGAGTATTTTACATTAAACACTGTTGAAGGACTTGATTTTTATCGATTAAAATGTGACTATTGTTAATTTAAAGAGAAATGAAAATTTGGAATGCACTTAGATTCTTCTTAATGAGATTTTATGGTTATTAACTTTTGATTAAAAGAATATTTGAATCTCACACAATGCTATAAGTGATTAAATTGACAAAAGAGTTGAATTGAATTGTTTCATGTTATAAGATTATAAAGAAATGTTCTTCTTTGAGAAAGAGTTTATGAATAAAGAAATTGAAATGTTATTTTGAGATTGAATGTGAAATATTGTTGATATCTAGAACGAGATAGTTGTTGGAATCTATAGGCTAGACGAGACCTAGTGACCGGCAGTTTTTATTAATGAATTTGAGAACTAACCAGTGTGGGTTGAGTATTTCTTGAGAAGTAGCCAGTTGGGCTGACTGTCTGTTTTGTTTGGTTTAAGTCCAGTATAAGCTAGCTATAGGTTGTGATGATTTTTCTTCTAAAACAAACTAAAAATGTAAGGACTACATTATAGTGGAGATGTGATGAAAGTAGGAGAAAAACACAAGTATGAGGATCTCAGATTCACGGTCTGAGAATTTTCACAAGCTGTCTACATGATACGTCATGTCATGACGTTAATCTATCTCCAAAATTATCGGGATCGTGACGACGCTTGTGGGGTGCCTAGAGACTACGTAGTGTTATTGTCCCATGACGGAGGTGAATTGTCCATAGGCTGTCTACATGATGCATCATGTCATGATGTGGGATTCCCCTCCAGGCTATCTGGACATAGGCTCGTAACTTATAAAACATTTAAAATACTTACCGTAGTTACCATAGTTGTTAAACTCATAACGAGGGATTCAACCCTACAAGATGAAGAACTGTTAAGGGCCAAACCTCGGATTTATGTTTCGAACAAGTGTGCATTAGTGTCATTTAATATAAGTAACTGCATTAAGGCTAAGTGCACAAGCACACACGACAACAACAGGATAGTCCCTCTTTAGCTTTGTTTGTGATCAAGTTTGTGATTGTTAAAGTATTTAAGAATCGTTATATTTTCTGCATAGCGAGGATGGCCGTGTATAATATTTCGTCAGTTGTAAGCAACTGACGTGCCCATAGTTTCATATGCAAGACTTGGAATTTACAAGAAGATACAAAGATAAATTTGTGCTGATGATTACTTAGATGCTAAAGTTGTCACAATTGTACATTTATCATTGTTGTATTTTATTTATTCTGCTGCGTGTTGATGTAAAAGATTTTGATGTAAATAAAGTTTTAATTTCCTTGTAAAGTTGGACGAAGTGAAGGGTAAAGATCCTGTGGAACTTCGAATTAAGGCTTGTTTGGAATTTCGGGTGTTATAGAGTGGTATCAGAGCTACGCTTCAATAAGTAGTACAAATTTACCAGGATGACACAGTAGGGTGGACATTAGAAATGTGAGTTCAGTCTATAGATGTTTAAATCTAAGTGATTTACATTTATGTTAATCCTTACACTGATGTTTTCTCTTCCCTTTCCCTTTTGAATGGCTGGAGTCATAAATGAAGTAGTTATTGAACCTTCATTCATGATACTCTTCTCGTATACATTGATGTGAGATTGTATACGAGTATATTTTTTCCTTAGTATCAGAGTGGCGCAATGGAAGCGTGATAGGCTTGAACCTACATTCATGATACCTTACACGTAAACACACTCTCCTCTCAAAATTTTCTTCGTGAATTTTCATTCATGGCACTTTTTCAACATTCAATATTTTTCAAATATATATTTTCTTATACTATTAAATTACTTGAATATTTATTATTTTGTCTATCTTCCTTAGTCTTGATATTTTAAATTTGTTTTAGCTGTCTTTCAATCTTAAAGATTTGTCTTTCATATTTTTATGTCCTTTTATGTTTAGCCGTTTACAATTGCTATTACTTTACGTATTTTATTACCGCTTACTAAATTTATATTATAACTATTATTTTCTTCATTTGTTATTTCTATTATATTTTGAAATTTGCTTATGAATTTTACTTATATACATTCATTTTATGTGATTGATTTTGTGATACTACATTTTTCCATTTCCTTATATTGTCCTATATATTTCAATATTGAAATATTCTACTCATATAAATATGACCTACCATTTTTTTTATGATCTACATTCGATACTATTGTTGTTGCATATTATCTACAAATTTGTTTTATTACATTTACCTTTACTATTAATTGCTACTCATTAATTTTATAGTTTTACACATCTTTAATATAATATATACACTCACTATTTATACTTTGTCTTTATCCTCGAATTTTAATTGTCTTTACATTTTTAGTTACTACCAATATTTTTCACTAAATTCTATATGTGTTATATATTTCAATATACTTACTATTCATGTCATTTCACCCTCATCCCATTTCTACATTGCTATTTTTATATATAATTGTTTATGTCTATTGTCCTAATTTGCCACATAATTATTGTTCTAATTTGTATTTTCAGCTCGTGCATATACTTTACACTATTTTCGTTCTAATGTTATAAATAATTATTTTTTTTCATTACTACTAATTAGTATCATATATGTTTGATATATCCTATACATCTATTTTGACATTTCATCATGTTACTTTCTTTTACTTTTGTTTTTATATCACTGATTTCAAAACATAACACCATACTTTATTAAACACCCAATATCCAAGCATATATGGAAGATTACATCTTTCCATCTCCCATTTTGGTACAACCTGATGCCGAGATGGCAAATCTGTAACTAGACGTCAATGGAGTCAAATTGCAACTGGATATCGGGGAGGCAAAGTCTGCAACCGAAAGTCCAGAAGGAAAACTGCAATTGGATGTCATAGAGGCAATTCTGCAACTTGAGGTCAAGGAAGCGAGCTTGCCATTGGATACCAACGAGGCAAACCTACACCAAAAGGAAATTTTTTTACTTAGATAACACCTACTTTATTTTTCTATAATATTTACTTACCATTATTCCATTTTTGTACTAGCTCATACTATCTTATAATATTTTACAACCTAGCATTAAACAAATTACCTTATTATTTATACTGATTTCTATATCTGTCCTATTTACATATTCACTACTTAATATCAACTATATTCTTCCTAGTATTTTGAATCTTTTAGCATTTTATACCGCTTTATCGTATTTTATTTTTGCAATTAACTTATCTTTGATTTGATGGCTACTCACCTAACAAAAAAAAATAAAATTGGTATTTATACTTTTCTTCGATTCGTAAGTTATTTCTATATGATTATTCGCATTGTTTCAATAATATATTACTACTTTTACAACTATAATGTGGTATTCAGACTTTTTTGAAATCGTATGTATAATTATTACAGTTACCTTACAAATTATTTTATGATATTAATTGGTATACAAAATCATTTTATGTTGTCTATATTTTTAACTAAATTTCATTCTTGTTTATTTTTTAAACTGTTATCTAGTAGTCTTGTTTTAAATTGCTAATTTAATTTTTGTTATACAATACCAATTCAGTTTTTAATTTTTCTACCGCTTATTACTCTGATAAATTTTGATTACTAAATCTTTTTATAAATTATCTATTGACTATGTTTCTCTTTATTGGATTGTTTTCTGAACTATTCCAAATTAATGGCTAAGTTTATTTTTCCTTTTTATCTAATGCTTTACCTAATATTATTTTTGTGTGAAAATTTCTCTCAATCCATCTTGTCTTTTTGTCACATTTATTTTCTTATGCTATTTTCCTAGTTTTATTGTTCCGTTTTTATAAAATTTTGATACTTGTAGTTTTCTTATATACAGTTTTTCTTGTTCTTCCACATTGCTTATTGTTATACAATATTTATTTTCGTAATGTTTGCGGTTTTTTATATACTATAATGATATTTTCTTTATTATGTAGAAAAATACAACTTTTACCCTAGTGAAATCTGAGGAAAAAAATGTTCCCCGGGGGGGGGGGGGGGGGGGGGGAGTGTAACAACCCACAAAATTGGAAATAATAATTTTGCCCTCATGTGTTACGCACGTGTATTTTGTACCGTTACTGGTAATATTTGTAACGTGTTTCACAACGTATTTTGGATTTCGACTATTTATGTATTTTCCGTCTTCTCAAAATTTATTTTTATCCTATTTGAGTCAACTCAAATATTCAATTTCAATCTATGAATTTCAACGTGCTTTATACGTGTTATCGATGCACGTATTGATTACGTATTTTTCACCGCTACGTGTAATATTTTCTATGTATTTCTATTATTTATTTTATGCATTCGAATTCTTTTTATAAACGGAAGTTCATTTTTCTCCTATTTCGATTTAAATATTTTTATGCGTGTGGTGCACGTGTTTTCTACGTATGTATTGATTACGTTGTGGAATTTATATAAATTAATAAATATTTTTTTCTTATGTTGTATTTCGATTATATTTAAATATTTTTTCGTTGATAAAGTCGATTTCGAATTTTTATATTTTACGGGCGACACACGTGCTTGCGGTGTACGTATTTAAGCATATTCTTTTAAAAATGAAATTTTGAATTGCGTGTGTGTTTATTTTATTTGCGCTTGAAAAATTATAATTTTTAATTAAACTAATTTTATATGCATTTTATATATTATACACACATATTTTAAATTAAATAAATAATTTATTTTGTAGTGTACACAAAGCACGTGCACGTGCACACGTGCGATATGCACACTCAAATATAGAGGCCGACTGTTTTGGAGTAGTAGGGAAAAACAATTTTTGAATTTGTATGAGTGGAGTTAGTGATGTAAGTGGGGGGTAGTAACTATAACCATCACATAACTTCTTACATAATCACCCACACCTACACACTCTCATCTCCCCTCTCCTTCACTTCTTTCCCCTATCAATGCAGAAATCCCCATCCAGCATTCCCCACTGTTGCTTTCTCCACTCCAACCCACCTTTATACACATATATGTAGACAAATACATATATAAGTATATCAAAATGAGATGTGCTTCTCTGTCTCTGCCGAAATCCACCATCAAAACTCTTTTGCTTTCTCCACCTACTCACCTTGTACATATATATATAAGTATGCCTATATATATATATATATAGAAATGTAGATATGTACATGTATATACATATATGTAATGAGATGAAGATGCCCTTGATGTTGCTCTGCCGAAATGAAGATGGGGAGTTTTCAGTGTTGCTTGCCGAATTAGGAGTTTTGGAGATTTCTCTTTGTGCACGGAATTCGAGGAGGCGAAGTAGAGTTTCTCTTGGAGCTGTTGAAAGAGTTTTTGTTATTAGGAGCTTCTCATTCTAGAAGTTCAATTTGCTAGGAATTACATTTCCTAGGGTGGGTGTTTCTAAAATTCTTTCTAAATTAGGAGTAGGTTGCATGCTAGATAATATATAATTTAGTTGTTAAATTTTGATTGGTATGGTAAAGGTAGATTTCTTAGTCGTAATTTAATTGTGTCATGATATGTTCAATTGATATTTTGATTCGTATAAATGATTAGAAATCTTGTTAAATTAAAAAGTGAAAAAGGAAGTACTATTTAGTGAATTTATTGGAATGAAAAATTGATGCTTGGTAGAATAGTCCTATTATAGTCAAAATAATGTAACATGTTTAAAAATAGTTTTATAATGCGATTATAGTAGAGAAATAGTCTCATTAGTTTATTTTATGAGTATAAAGAATTTATGAAGAAGTTTTGATGAAAGGCAACTTTCTATTTATAACTTAACAATATTAGTTCTTTAATGCAAGATTAAGATTTTGTTATATTATCGGAAATAAATTTTGTGAATTTAAATATACGCACTATACTATATTATTTTGATAGAAATACATTCTGGAAAAAGATTTAGATTTCTTGAGTGAGTACAAATTGATTGAAGTATCAAGTTGATTAATGGAAGAACTAGATACAGTGCAATCCATACAAAAAGGATTTGATCAGGCCTTACACCGGTTAGTCACTCAAGACCTACTGGTCTTCGGGTGCAGTTTGGGTGTGTTACTGTAGCTGAGCGGAGCTTTGGTCTTGGGTTCGAGTCTTGCTAGAGAATATATTTTTCTGAAAAATTTGAATTTTAATTAATTCTCGAACCCACACTTTAAGTATAAACTGAGTCCTCTTTATTTTAGGTAGTCACTCTGGCCTATCTGGTCAGCGGGTGCGCTTTGGGTTGGTTACTGTTCATCTGCGGGGTTTGGGCTATGGTTCTGAGTTCGAATCCGACATTGCCCAAAAGTTTTTCTTTATGATTTTTTTTTTGTATTTTGAGTTTTTAAGTGAAATAAAAATTGGGAAAACAAATTCTATTATACTTCTAAAAATTTTCAGACTTTATAAAAATTATTTCTACGATAATTTGATATATTTTGTAAGTATTAAAAGAGGATTTCACATTAAATATTGTTGAAGAACTTGATTTTTATCGATTAAAATGTGACTATTGTTTAATTTGATAGAAATGAAAGTTTGGAAGCACTTAGATTCTTCTTAATGAGATTTTATGATTATTAACTTTTGATTAAGAGATTATTTGAATTGCACACAATGCGATAAGTGATTAAATTGACAAAAGAGTTGAATTGAATTGTTTCATGTTATGAGATTATAAAGAAATGTTTTTCTTTGAGAAAGAGTTTATGAATAAAGAAATTGAAATGTTATTTTGAGATTGAATGTGAAATATTGTTGATCTCTAGAATGAGATAGTTGTTGGAATCTAGAGGCTAGGCGAGACCCTAGTGACCGGCATTTTTTATTAATGAATTTGAGAGCTAAGAAGTGTGGGTTGAGCATCTCTTGAGAAGTAGCCAGTTGGGCTGACTGTCTATTTTGTTTGGTTTAAGTCCGGTAGGGTAAGCTAGCTGTAGGTTGTGATGAATTTTCTTCTAAAACAAACTAAAAATGTAATGACTACACTATAGTGGAGATGTGATGAAAGTAAGAGAAAAACACAAGTATGAGGGCCTCAGATTCACGGTGTGAGAATTTTCACAGGCTGTCTACATGATGCATCATGTCATGACGTGAATCTTTCTCCGGAATTATCGAGATCGTGGCGATGCTTGTGAGGTGCTTAGTGACTACGTAGTGTCATTATCCCATGACAGAGGCGAATTGTCCATAGGCTGTCTACATGATGCGTCATGTCATGACGTGGGAGTCCCCTCCAGGCTATCTGGATATAGGCTCGTAACTCATAAAGCATCTAGCATACTTACCATAGTTACCGTAGTTGTTAAACTCATAACGAGGGATTCAACCCTACAAGATGAAGAACGGTTAATGGATAAACCTCGGATTTATGTAGAATGGGATGTATAAGTTCGAACAAGTGTGCATTAGTGTCATTTAATATAAGTAACTGCATTAAGGGTAAGTGCACAAGCACACACGACCTCAACAGGATAGTCACTCTTTAGCTTTGTTTGTGATCAAGTTTGTGATTGTTAAAGTATTTAAGAATCGTTATATTTTCGGCATAGTGAGGATGGCCGTGTATAATATTTCATCGATTGTAAGCAACTGACGTGCCCACAGTTTCATAAGCAGGACTTGGAATTTACAAGAAGATATAAAGATGAATTTGATGCTGATGATTAGTTAGATGCTAAAGTTGTTACAATCGTACATTTATCATTGTTGTATTTTATTTATTCCGCTATGTGTTGATGTAAAAGTCTCTGATGTAAATAAAGTTTTAAATTCCTTGTAAAATTGTACGAAGTGAAGGGTAAAGATCATGTGGAACTTCGAATTCAGGCTTATTTGGAATTCGGGGTGTTACATAAATACCCTAAATATATGTAATTATATACTACTTCTTTGTTTTCATGATTTTGATCAAATTTGCTCTGTATGATCTTAATGTGATTTTGATATATTCTATAAACTTCTATATGCTATGCAAGTTATATTCAATCATCTCAGGAATTTCGTTTTACAAATTTGTGTTTTTACAAAGTGGAATCATGTATCAGTCGAAATGTGCACAAACCTTAAACTGGATGTATAGCAGCTAGCAGTTGACTGCACGGTCGACCGACATTCTTTAATTTGGGAATTTTCACTTGACAATCGACTGCTCTATTTTTGCACTATTTGAGCGGTCGACCGTCAGTTGCTTTACTGGCTGTTTTTGTGAAGTTTTCTTCGTTTCTTATAAATGGTTATTTCTTCCTTATTGTGGACTATTGATCTACTGTTTTGATGATGTTTCACTACAGATTACAGTATTTTTTTTAGAGGGTTATATTTTGTTTATAATAGAATTTAAATTACATTTCTATGACTTTATAAAGAGAGATATATGTGGTTTTCGAAGGAATTGATGTTTTATAATACTCTATGACTCAAAAATATGATTCTCAGTTATTTAATGGATTTAATACTTTATTTCAATTCTGGAATTTTATGAGTATATTAAATGAATATGAATTTTTGTCGATCTAAGAAGTTTCTTGATATATACGTTTTGATAATGAAATTGAGAGTTTTATTAAAAGTTTTGGTGTGATGGTTGAGTTGTGAGTCTCTAGAGTATGTTTGGAACCCTAGATACCGGCAGTTGAGGTTTAGTGGTTTGGCCAGTTGTGGCTTTGTTGTTGATCAGATGAGTTAAGTCCGGTAGGGTATACAAACTCTAGGAGATTCGTAATTAATTATTTAACATAAAAGATAAGGACAGACACTAGATGGTGATATGATGAAACGAGTGCAAACATGAGTTATGGACTCCAGGATGATCTAAGGAGTGAGATATTCCCCAGTATTCTGGGATGATGACTGAAATAGGTCACAGAATGATCCAACGTGAGTGGGATTGATCTCCAGTATTCTGAGGATGAGAGCGATGCTCATGGGATATTTGTGCAATGAGGGTTCCAGGATGACCTGCAGAGTGAGAAAATCTCCAGTATTCTGAGGCGATGGACGTAAGGGCCACAGAATAATCCACGTGAGTGGGATTGGCCGCCAGTATTCCAAGGGCGAGAACCAATACTTGCAAAATATCTAATTCTCATAGTAATCATTGTAGTAGGATTAGTTGCATGACGAGGAATTCAACCCTATAAAGTAGATAACGATAAGGGATTGCACCGGACCTATGTAGTATGGAATGCATAGATTCTGACAAGTATGCATTAGAGAGTCATCATACTAAATTTGTGTTTTCTTGACTTGGTTTCATGCAAGATGTTTTCTGTTTTCCTACACTTGACACTTAGCTTAGTTTCACTTGATATTTTCATGTTTTATATTGTTATTTCATATTTCCTTTGTTACTACTGTTGGTATATGTTGTTTATGACTTTATCCTTTATGCTTTATTTATGTTGCATTTCTTTTGATGTCACTCCCACCATTATGGCTGACCCCTGTAGTTTTAGGGGTTAGAGTTATCTCTAGCCTCATATTTTACAGGTAGGTACCAATAGCTTGGGATTGGATGCATATAGTAGATTGTTTATATGGCTTATGTAAATTGTAAAACAATGTGTTGTAAAAGAGAGAATTTGTAATTCATGGTGTTTGTTTTCCGCCGTACTTTGTGAAGAATTGTTGTAATAAAAGTTGAAAAAATTTATCTCTGTTTTCGCTATGTTTACTATTACATTGAGGTTGATGCTAGGAATTGTGCCACGTATTTGTGAAATATTATATTGGAAATTCGAGACGCTACATCCACTACCTGCCGCCGCCCGAGTGCCGCCATCGACCTACAATCCCGCAACGCCCTCTCGTGTTCGTGGATCGTTGTGTTCGTGCTCGTTGCCCGGGATCCATTCCCGTTATTCTATTCTCGTCGGATTCATCGTCTACACCCAAGGCAAGTAACTTGTATATTATTTATTCGTATACAAGTACAAATACCGCATGTAGTCTTGCTCTCGTTTTTGTGTTCGTTCTCATGATAATCTCTTGAAAATCTTGGTCTCATTGCTTGATCCATCACAATAAGTCGTCACACACACACGCTACATGAAAATAAATTTAGATCTAGATACACTCTTGATATATATTTATATACTCCTTCGTGATCTATTGTATGTTGTGGATTTTGTTACATGAGTGATGTGCTAGATGTGTTATCTCTTAGTAGACTTGTTAATACCCATGCCATGTTGATTTGAATATCTAATAAATCATGTTTTACATCATACTCTAATTTGGATCAATTGTGGGTGAGTTTTTTGATTAAATGCATGAAAGAAATTTTGTTTTGCTGGTACCCTGATTTGTTACAACAATTTAGACCATATTAAAGTCAGTAAAATAAATTCTTTTGTGAATATGATTCGTAGGCCTATATGTATATTTTTCAGAACTTTCGATGAATCTCATTTTCGATTTTTTATGTGCGTCTTATTGCTGTTTTACTGCAGCTGTGTCGTAATTTCCAGATTCTGATTTATAAGGTTGCTGCATGATTTATTATTTTGAAACTGATGTTAAAAGTAAAACCTGAATTCCATATATTTCTGAGTATCTCTAGACATGACTGGGATCAACCCCTAATTTTTGTAGAATCGTATAATGACTTTTATAACTTATTTCATGCTTGTGAAATTAATCATATAATGATCAAACTGCATATTGTTCAGTAAAGAACTCTATTTTAAACCTGATTCCAGTCACTTTTGATTAAGTCTTTGTGAATATGAAATGTAGCCAAGTATGTCTATTTTACAACCCTTTTGACGGATTTGAATTTCGAGTTGTATTTTGTGATTTATCACTGTTTTAGTACTGCTGTGTCCAGAACTTCAGATTCATAAATTTGTTGCATCAATCTGTTTTTCAAATTAACTTGACTATAGTATCTGTAATGGAATTTTATGAAATTTTATATGCTGAGACTAGACATGCTATGGTACCTTCCAGATTTTTCCTAGATTTAATTATGGTGTTTTTATACCTTTTCATGCTTATAAATAAACATTTGCAATTTCTGGCTGAACATGAATTCTGTATAAAACGCTATTTTGAACCCTGTTTCTGTAGTTGTTATATGACTTATGTATATGCACTGGATTCGGCAGAGAGTCTAGTTTCTAGAATTTCCAACGGATCCAGGTTTGCATTCATGTGGCAACGGGAATCTCAGTTTTGGTGCAGAAACATCTTGCTATCCAGAACTGAAAGTCTCATTGTTTCCAACTATTATAGGCTATTTTGTCACCCGATCATGTCTTCTATCCAACTTGAACTTGTTACTTGTTTCTTGTTTCTTGTCATGATTATCTTGCCGTGTTCGTGCACGTTCATGCTTGCTTTAATAATAATAACAAGTAATCAAGCCGGGATTAAAGGGAAAGATCTAGTAGTGGAAAATACATAAATGTGTACTTGGAAGGCGGCCCGTGTTTCCCACTTCCTTACCCGACTACATACTTTCCTATAAGAGAGGTGTACTCGGAGGGGATCTGTAGATCCTACTTGATACTTAACTACTTGATACTTGACTACTTGACACGTGACTACTTAACTACTTAACACTTGACTACTTGTAGGGCTGCAAACGAATCGAGCTATTCGCGAGCTATTCGGCTCGAGCTCGATCAAAGCTCGGTCAAAGGACGACTCGAGACGAGATTGAGCCTAGCCCGAGCTCAAAAATCGAGCTCGATAGCTTAACGATCCGAGCTCAAGCTTGGTTTTTTTTTAATTTTAGGCTAAGCTTGCAAGCTACTAGGCTCGAATTCGATCAAAGCTCGGTCGAAGCTCAGCTCGAACCGACCTTAGCCGAGCTCGAGCTCAAGCTGAAGATATTCGGCTCGACTTGGCTCGGCTCAGCTCGGCTCGGCTCGATTGCATCCATAACTATTGGACAATTAAATACTTGATACTTGATACCTGAGTACACAGCCCTATATGATCCAATACGACATCTAAATGAAACTTGTTTGAATATAGCAACCATGTGGTCAATTTTAGGATGCATGAAGTGCAACCTAGATAGGATTAGATACAAGACTTGAAAATATCATGATCACCTGCACATTCCCGTACTTGTACATGCTACTCGACACCCGTTACTTGTTGCTTGCTTCCATGCTACTTAATACTTGCTACATGCTACTTGCACCCCGTTATTTTCTCATGTTACTTGATTCTATTTCTTGATTAAAGTTAGTTGTCCTATTTTGCTGCCACATTTCTTCCATGCTTACTGTAACACCCGTTCCTGTTTATACGGATTGATATTTTTCCTTTCTTGTATTCTTGTATTTAATTTTTCCTATAAATTATTCTATTCTTTTGAACCCCAAAAATTTTGCATTTATTTAAATACTCGACTATTTTGTTTGAAACTAGAATTTCAAGCTACCCTATTATGTATCACTATTTGATTATTCAACTCATGATTATTATTTTACTACTACTATTATTATATCAGTATTATAATTATTATAATTATTATTGTGAAAAACCCCAAAATCTTAATTCAATCTATAAAATATCTAGTTGATTATATGATTTATGCTCAAGCCACCCTGTCATTTAATTATTGGATTTCCTTGTCATGGAGCCCAATTTTATATTCATTATAATTATATTTTTATGAACATATAATTTTAGAGCATGATCTTATATTCTTTTTATTCATATTTATTATTATTGGTGAAGCCCAAATGTAAAGCCCAAGTCTACAACCCAAACCCACATTTATATACCCAACCCGTTAACCCATTATCCTACCCTACCCAAATTCAACTACCCGTATTCAAATCCCCTCACAGTCCCCACTCTTCACATTTCCCGTAACTCCACACCCCCACAATCTCATAACTACCCATTATTATATATTATATTTAGTATATTATATTATGTAGCGCCCCGGATCCCCATTACCGGACATCCGTGACACTCACCAGAATCTTTACCTTCAAATGCATCTCAACACAGTAATAACATGGAAATTTGAAAATTTTTTATTACCAAATAAGTCATTACATCATTGATTACAACCGATAACTTGTTCTTGGACAATGAGTACAAATTACATCTGCTCATTACAACTTATTACGAAATATTTATAGACTCCACTTGTAAAGTTGTCAGCTGCCTCCTGGAATGGTAATCGACTGATTACTGCTGAACTTCGCTGAGTGGTCCATCGGCTCCCCTGGGACTTGCTCCTCGGCTTGAGGCTTTAGCTGCACGACTCTGATATCTCTGCACCTGCTCGGAAGGTAGAACCAATACCTAAAAGGTGGGGAATGTCAGTACTTCGACTGACGCAAAGCTGATGATAACAGCGATCCTCTAAAATTCAATCACAACCAGTACTTTATGCAAAAAGGAAAAGTGTTGTGCCAAAACAAGGATTTAGTGGATTCGGGTTCTAGGCAGTGTTATGTCATGACCCTATGACTAGATGCAGCAAACTCACATGCCTGATTCTAATGCAAGCAAAACTTTGGAGCACGAATGGATCCCATACTACATACGCCCCCAAATCTAGCCGTCTTTCTCCACAATTTAGGGATTCGAACCCTCGCCAAGCATCATACTCTTGTACTCAATCCAGTTCCCAATAGATTTTCCGTTGCCCAAGGAGGTTGCAGTAGGTCGGTCTAGTTCTGCCCCTGCAGTGCCCAAGTAGTCACCGCCAGTTGGTACCTACATACGGACCTCCTCAGAAAGCTACATTGAATCCGGTCACCCGACCGATTGATTCCCCATGTCCACCCCTGGACTGACGCATGCGTGTTCACTCCTGATCGGGTTATGAACTTATATATACCAAAACAAAAAACCCCCGCGCATAAGGACGAGAGCACCTCGGGAGGTCAAATCCTCCTTCCTCTCGTACCTTACTCCGGCAAAGCTTTGGGAATTAACAGATCGAGATACGAGCCGAGGGCTCAATCCATGAGTGCCGAAAATGTATCCCTACGACTAGAAGGTACAACACCGAGTACTTCCAACCATCTCCTCTGCCTTAAGTGAGATCCTTCTGCTGATAGATATACTTCAAGCTCTTATGGTGAGTGTAAATTTCCACCTTTCCTCCGTAGATATAATGTCTCCATGATTTCAAAGCAAAAATTATTGCTGCAAGTTCCAAATCATTGGTTGGATACTCTTCTTGGTCAAGGCTGTAAGGGGTATAGCTATCCATGCATAATTCTGAATAACCCTTCGGTAATATCCAGTCATACCCAGAAAACTCCTTACTTCCTTCACCGCCCTTGGTTGTGGCCATTTCCTGACTGCTTCTATCTTCTGAGGATCCATTGCCACTCCCTCCTTAGAGAGGATATGGCCTAGGAATGCAACTTCCGATTTCCAAAACTCACACATAGATAATTTGGCATACAAATGATGTTCTTGTAGCTTGCTCAAGACTACTGTCAGATGTTCAGCATGCTCCTCTTCTGTCCTTGAATATACCAAAATTTCGTCGATGAAGACCACGACAAATGAGTCAATAAATGGATGTAAAATTCTGTTCATTAAGTCCATGAAGATTGCTGGAGCGTTAGTCACTCCAAACGGCATTACCAAGAATTCATAGTGTCCATGTCGAGTTCGAAAAGCTGTCTTAGGTACATCCTCTTCCTTGACTCGTACTTGATGATATTCGGACCGTAGATCAATTTTGGAAAATACTGCTGCTCCCTGAAGCTGATCGAACAAATCATCGATCCTGAGAATTGGGTATTTGTTCTGAATAGTGACTTTATTCAACTCCAGATAATCAATACACATCCTGGATGACCCGTCCTTCTTCTTAACAAGCAATACTGGTGTTCCCCAAGGTGATGCACTTGGTCTGATAAATCCCTTCTGCAAGTACTCTTCAATCTGCTTCTTGACCTCATTATGCTCTACTAGTGCCATTCGATAGGGTGCTTTGGATACTGGAGCGCCACCTGGTTGAACTGTGATGCTAAACCCAACATCACGGTGTGGGGGAATTCCAGGTTAATCCTTTAAGAATACAAGTGGAAAATTCCTCACCACTGGTATCTCGTTCACCTCTTATGGTACCCGCACTTCGGCTACAAAAGTCATTGCCTCCGATCTCTGCTTCCTGTGGAATACGAGTTCCACTCCTTCAGCTGAGATAACTACCTTCTTTTCCTTGCAGTAAAGTCTTGCCTTGTGCCTCAACATCCAATCCATACCAATAATGACATCTGTCCCGGTAAAACCCAACTCCAACAAATCAATACTTAGGGTTTCTCCGCTAATTTGGAGCTTACATCCCCTATAGCATAGATCTGTAGTAAGGGTTGCCCCTGACGGCGTAGCTACCGTCAAAGCTAGATCTTGAATTGCCTTTCGTGTGCATCTTAGTTTTCTCAAAAAAGATTTTGACACAAAAGAATGAGTCCATTTACTATCAAACAAGACCGTAGCCAGAACTCCATATATATATATATATGTCCTGTTACAACAGTACATCATCCATCAACTTCCAAAAACCCAAAATACAACTTATACTTGATTACATTACTTCTTCAGCTTCCAAAATATCTCAAAATATAGTAGGTCCACATAACATTTCACCTTGTTATTTATCCGGTTACTTGCTTGATGAGCATCCCTTTTGTAATTCTGGGCAATTTGACTTGATATGCCCAAGTTCCTTACAGTTGCACAAACTCTGGATTGCTGTTGGGCAACGCGACTTGTAGTGTACGACTTCTCCGCATTTGTAGCAACTCTTAGTCGCAATTGATCCCTTGGGGCATTCTCCTTTAGAAGGTTTGGTGATTTTTCAAGCAGTTTTTGGCTTGGGTCTTTTCTGAAGTCCTTACCAGCCGTTTCGGAGGTGTGTCATACCGTCTTGAAGCTGCTTTTGTTCTTTCTTCAGGTGTGTTATCTGTGCCTGATAAAATTTGATCTGCTGCTGGGCCCGGTGGATTGCCTTGTCCCTGCATTTCCCCAGCCTTGTCATTTCCAGATACCCGATGGCTATCCTCTGCTGCTCCGTCATTGGGTCTAGCGATGGTGGAGGTGAGTTCTCCTCACCTTTAGTCTTCTGTAGCACTTTCCTTATTTCTTCCTCCATCGTCATCATTTTCTTTGTAGGTATTGGCTCACCTACTGTTACTGACCCATCCTGGATGAAGATATCTTCGAACACCATCTGCAAAACATAAACAGGGTTTAGTTTCGGAATCACAGACACATACTGTTCTTTTTTCCTCCACTAATGTCTGGTAACAGACTAGCCACCATTTGGACTTGACTGCACCAAGCATGTTAGTAAAAATGAAGTAAACTGAGACTGGTTCACACATAGGGAAGATCATAATCATACGTTGTAAGCACTACCATATGATTTATAATCATCCTATCTGCCAACTAGAATCAATTTATCTGGCCTTCAAGTCCAATTTCCTACCGTGTTAGACTGCAATTTGAAGTCAGCTCTGATACCAACTCTGTAGCAACCCGGATCCCCATTATCGGACATCCATGACATGCACCAGAATCTTTACATTCAAATGCATCTCAACACAGTAATAACATTGAAATTTAAAAACTTTTTATTGCCAAATAAGTCATTACATCATTGATTACAACAGATAACTTGTTCTTGGACAAGGAGTACAAATTACATCTTCTCATTACAACTTATTACGAAATATTTACAGACTCCACTTGTCAAGTTGTCAGCTGCCTCCTGGAATGGTAATCGACTGATTACTGCTGAACTTCGCTGAGTGGTCCATCGGCTCCCCTGGGACTTGCTCCTCGGCTTTAGGCTTCAGTTGTGCGACTCTGATATCTATGCACTTGATCGGAAGGTAAAACCGATACATAAAAGGTGGAGAACGTCAGCACTTCGACTGACGCAAAGATTATGATAACAGCGATCCTTTAAAATTCAATCACAACCAGTACTTTATGCAAAAAGGAAAAGTGTTGGGCCAAAACAAGGGTTTAATGGATTCGGGTTCTAGTGCAGTGTTATGCCATAACCCTATGACTAGATGCAGCAAACTCACATGCCTGATTCTAATGCAAGCAAGACTTTGGAGTACGAATGCATCCCATACTACATACGCCCCCAAATCTAGCCGTCTTTCTCCACAATTTAGGGATTCGAACCCTCGCCATGCATCCTACTCTTGTACTCAATCCAGTTCCCAATAGATTGTCCGTTGCCCAAGGAGGTTGCAGTAGGGTCTAGTTCCGCCCCTGCAGTGCCCAAGTAGTCACCGCCAGTTGGTACCCGCATATGGAACTCCTCAGAATGCTGCGTTGAATCCGGTCACCCAACCGATTGATTCCCCATGTCCACCCCTGGACTGACGCATGCGTGTTCACCCCTGATCGGATTATGAACTTATATATACCAAAACACAAAACCCCCGTGCATAGACGTGAGCACCTCGGGAGGTCAAATCCTCCTGGCCTCCCGTACCTTACTCCGGCAAAACTTTCGGAATTAACAGATCGAGATACGAGCCAAGGACTCAATCCATGAGTGCCGAAAATGTATCCCTATGACTGGAAGGTACAACACCGACTATGGTTTACTAGGACTAATACAATTTTCCAACCCCTTAATATGCCATTCTAACCCCTGCCTTACTCTAATTACTTCGGGTAAAGATAAAACTGCTTCCACACTTTCCTATCAACCTCTGGCCCTGGCGATACCGGTCTGGTCGCCACTTCCCTGGCTTGGAATTGTCCAGCATTATGGACTACATTCGCCACTGCCCCGGCTGTGAATGTAAGTTCACCCTTGTGAACTTATAATATTGGCATGCTCGGATGTCCTACGCTTCGGCAGAAGTTTATATTGTAGGGTTGACAGGTGCAAGGTATCCCTTAGCCTAGTGACTAACTCGAGTCACACACCCATTATGGGAGTCCTTAACCTCAACCACAGATATCAACCATCCCTAGACAAGAGTCATCATCTCTGATAGTATACAAGAGAAAATGCCCTGACAAAACTTAGTCAAAACCAAGACTAAGCGACCTACGGGGTTTCTGCCCAAAACTTAGAAAGGTCATAACTCTCTCAATACAACAACGATTGGAGTATACGAGCCCAATTCAGAAAGGTAAGATCCTAGGCTACAACTTTCTAGTTGATCATAAACTCCAATTCAATCATCTTGATCCCCAAAATAGCTTCTCAAGCCTCGGCCTGCGTGCTTCCTGTACACGGGCACACCTTACCGGTAGCACAAAACACTACTCGTTCGTCAGAACGTCACAAACCCAGTTTCTATAGAAGGGTGTGGGTTTTCTCAACAACTCTCTAGTTGGTCATGAGTCCAAATTATACCATTAAGTCACCCTAACGCACACATCTTTCACCGTTGCACCAATTCACACAATGGGTCTCTCCAAATCAGAGCACTCAGATCCACTCTAGGTCTCTGTCCTGTCTTACAAAAATCACAGTAAATCAACCCTTTACTGGATATGCCTCAAACTGGTCTTGTTGGAAAGATCTAGGTGTCTACTACAACTCTCTAATGAATCCGGTTCTTAAATTGTGCTCTTAATGAGCCTCAAATGCCCAATCTCTACAGGGTATCAAAACTGGCTGAAACCAGCACAGTGCATACTAATAAATTTATATTAAATTCCGTACTTGTCCAAATGATACAAAATATATGGTGACGAAACGAGAGATCTTCTAAACAATACGCAAAAGATCTCATGTCAAAACTCCAAATATACAGTGAGTTCTCTCAATTTCAATTTAGAACAGAAACGATCAAGTTCTTTAGTTCATCTTTAGCTACTGATTAAATCTCGATTTTTCTCAAGCCTATAAACTCATCCAAAGAATTTCCTGATTTTCATATAGAATCTGGATGCATGCAGGAATAAAGGCTAAAAGTTTCAGATCAAGAACATACTGCAATATGAAAATTCCTACAACATCAGTCATTCTGTTTATCAATTGCTGAATCTGCCTTACGACACAGTCCTACCATTCGATTTTATTAAATTATCCAATGACCTCAGAAAATCTGAAATAAATCATGAACAGTCTACACATATATCTAAACATTCCCTGAAAATTTCATGGTCTAATTCTTTGTAGTTTGCTCTCAGGAAAATCCACAAAATGACGTTTTGAACCAGTTTTCTAGTTTCAGTTCTGATTTCAACTTTCAACTCTTAGATGATCATCCTAGCACATCCTATCATACATGCATGCAAGCAAAATCAATTAAAAGACAAGAAATTAAGGTTTACAGTAACTCCCCACCCTTGGTTGCTGTAGAGGAATTGATCTTCTCAAGCTTTTCCCTTTGAAAATCCTTCCTTGAGACCTTCTTCTTCACTTTCTCTTCTTCCTTTCTTTTTCTCTCTTGGAGAAGTTCTGAAATTTTTAGAGCAAGGAGGGGGAATGGAGTGGAGAAATGATGGAGAAGGGAAGGGATTTGGCCGGTTTTGAGCTGGGGGGGGGGGGGGGAGGGAGGGTAGGTTGTAGGTGGTTTTGGATCGAACTATGGCTTCTAGCCCATGGTTTGGTGTTTGTTGTGTTGGCTGCCCATCTTAAGCTTAAATGGGTTCCTATGAGTGCGAGACGAGAGGTTTATCGATCGCACGCAATATATATCCACTGTGGTATCATACAGTGTTATTAGATAGGCGTCGTGCCGAAAACTAGCGTTTATACTAGTATCGGTCCTACTCGTTCTCATGCATCTTTTAGAATGCAATCCTCCCATAAACCGTCCCGTAACCCTAAGCACACACTATGATAGCAAAAATCAAACAAAACCCTGCAATCATGTGCACGCATACAGACAATATACATACATACATATATATACAAGCATCATACAATCCGGGGTGTTAAATATTATTATTTTTATTAAACACCCTCTCCCATTCTCTCTCTCCCCACTCTCTTTCTCTCCTACTCAATATTTCCTCCCTCCTTCCTCTGCTTCGAATGAAATAGAGAACCCATCATTCTTCTAACCCCTGATCACAACGGAGCTCCCCCCGCCCCCCCTCTTCATCTTCCTCGTCACTTCCGTCGACTCCCACCACCTTCAGCCTCGCACCTAGTCGACCATCTCAGTCGCCCAACCTCCGAGAACCCATCGAGCTCCGTCGCCCGTCCATCTCCTCTGTCGACCTCGACATTGCTATCGACCTTCGACCACCCCGAGCTCCTGCCATTCTGTCGAGCACCTCGTCAAATCTCTTCGTTGCAATGCCTCCTGCACCCATCGCAGCCATTGATCCCGAGCACCTCGTCGACCAGTGTCGCAACCCGAGCACTGCACCATAGACCCTCGAGCTCCTGCCACCTCCGTCGACCTCCTCATCTTCCGTCCTCGCCCCTCCGTAATGCCACCGAGACCCCGTCGTTCTCTCCGCTCGAGACCCCCGAAGCACCTCGCCTTCGACCTCAGTCCAGAGCTCCCCTCGTCTAGTCCAACGCTCGCCACTGCTGAACTCGAAGCTCTGAACCTCCTCGCAGCCCTCCCCTACCGTCCTGCAACCATTACACTCTAGTCGCCTCGTCGCCGTCAACTATCCTCGAGCTCCCCGTCCTCCCCTTGTCTCTCTGACTGCCTACCACCATTGCTGCCATCAATCGAACCCAACATCTCGTTGAAGCCCCGCCGCTCACCGCGCCTTTGCTCCACCATCGGCAGCAACCCCATCGTCATCATCTCCATCCCCCTTCTCCGTCCTCATCATCTGCCAATCCCCTCACCTCCGCCACTTTGCTCCTCGCCACCATCCCTCGGCTTCCGCCGCCCTTGTCTTTGCTCGTCGCTGCCATCTCCCCCTTCACTTTTTTCTTCCAGAACAGAGAATCGCCCAGGGTCCTCTCTACCGTCGACTGCACCGTCCCGTCGACCCTGCCATTCACCACAACCATCCTTCTCTCCAGTCGTCATGCCTAGCCTCACCGCCAACCGCCCTTAGCCCCTTCATCGATCGCCGCGTCCCCCGCTGTTCTCCCACTTCCTTTTGTTGTTGGGTGTTCGGGAGGAGAGGGGATCAGCATTTCTGTTTGGTGTTTTGTGGAGTGTTGTTGCTGTGATGATAGTGGTCTCTTGCTGTGTATGATGTTCTCTTGCGGTTGGTTGCTTCGTTGTGCACGTGTGAGTGCACGTGTCGCCATCGGAATTCTTATCCCGTTATTCTCTTCATATTCAGAATCGTCTTCTAACAGGAAAGAGCAACAATTCTTGTTTATAAGCATGAAAATGGTTTTAAAACATCATAATTAAATCTGAGGTAAATCTGGAAGATTCCCTAGCATATCTAGTTTCAACATATCAAATACTATGAATTTATACTATAGATATTATAGTCAATATAATTGGGAAAACAGAGTAATGCAACAAAACTTCGAATCTGAAAGTTTAGACACAGCATTACCAAAACAGATATATTTTAAAAAATACAATTCGAAATCCACATCCGTCAAAAAGGTAGTAAAATAGACATATCAGGCTACAATTCATATTCAAAAAGTTTTCATCAAAAATGTATAGAATCAGGTTGAAAGCATAATTCTTTACTGAACAACATGCAGTTTGGAAATATATCGATTGGTTTTATAAGCATGTAACGAGATATAAAAGTCATTAATTAATTCCACAAAAACTTGAGGTTGATCCCAGTCATAACTAAACATACACAGAAAAATCTCAAGTCCAAATTCTACTTTTAGTATCAGTTTTAAAATAATAATTCTTACAGAAATGATATAATTCAGAATCTGGAATTTACGATATGATTGCAGTAAAACAGCAATAACTCATGCATCGAAAATCGGAATTCAGATTCGTTGAGAGTTCTGAAAACTAGAAAACAAAGCCTACAAATCATGTTCACAAATTTATTTATTTTGCTGATGTTAAAAGGGTCGAAATTACTATACAAAAATTGGGCAGCAGTAAAAAAACTTCTTTTATGCATTTCATCAAACAATTTAATTAAAAAACGATCCAATATAAGATGTAATACAAAACATGGTATCTAGGTTACTCAAATCAGCATGGCATGCGTATAAATAGTTTAAAATAAGATAATACATCTAACAAGCATCCATGTACAATCTTCTACATCATACGGTATGGCACAAACAAGCATACCATGAAGATGTCCTTCTAAACTAATTTGTTTTCATGCAACGGGTGACAACTACTGTGAAATACTCATGATCAAGAGATGAAGGAACATATCAACTAACAAGATATATGATCATCATGAGAGTGACAACAAATGCATGTAAGACTACTTACGGTATTTAGCATGTATGAAGACAATTAACATACAAGCTACTTGCCTGAAAAATGAAGACGAAGACGATGAAAGAATAATGAGAATGGATCCCGAACAACGAACACCAACGCACGGACAAGAAAACAAGAACAAGAGCAACAATCAACACCCATCATAACACGTGCGGTGCACGTGTCTCACATGCACACGGCAGCAGCAAACAACAAGAGCGGCAATAGCAAGTGATGACGGTGGCACAATATAACAAGGGCGGCGACAGCACGGGGGACGACGGCGACAGCGGTGAGCAGTGCTAGGGCAGTGCAGATCAAGCGAGGAAAAGGTATCGGGGACCGGGGGAACACTGGGGATGTGTAGTAACGGGTACAACGAGGTCGAGATGACGATGAGGAGGGGATGCCTGCGAGGAGGTGGGCGACAGGAGGACCGGGCTAGGACGGGGGGTTGGGGGAGATTCGAAGCGAGAGAGGGGCGGGCTGTAGGTGAGAGAGAAATAGATTAGGGTTTCGGTAATTAGGGTTAGGGTGTGTTTAAGACGGCTATATAGAGTCAAAATGGGTTTGGGTTAACTGGGTAGTATCCAATAGGAAGAAAATAGTCCAATATTAAACAAATAGGCCATGAATTAGGTTTAGACAATAAACAAGGTCAAGAACAATATGTAGATCAATCGAAAGAGAATATAAAGGCTGAATCAAAGCAAAATGAGTTATAAGGAGAACAACAACATACAATTCAAAAGGGACGAAAAGAAATAAAATAAGAAACAAAAAAAATAACCATGGATTTTAATTAAAAATAAACAAAAATTACAATAATAAGTCACAGGGGTTACAAATCCTACCCACCTAACAAGAAAAATTTCATCCTCGAAATTCAACAAGAAATACATAGGGTACCCCCCCCCAAAAAAAAAGCAAAACAACAAAACAAGAACTACACAAACAAATAAGGAAACCTCCGCTAAATATCCTCCTCCAGCTCCCAAGTTGACTCACCCGGCGAGTGAGGATTCCAAGGAACTCAAACCAGCTTGATCAACTTGTTCTTCAATACCTTCTCCCGCCGGTCCAAAATAGCCAATGGCGGAATTTCAAAAGAAAGATCTGGCCTCACGAATAACTCCGAGTAGTCAATTACGTGGCTCTCATCACGGATATACTTCCTCAGTTGCGAGACATGGAAGACATCACGCACTCCAGATAAAGTCGGTGGCAATGCAAGACGATAGGCCATCTTGCCTACTCGTTCCACGATGTCAAACGGTCTGATGAACCTAGGGCTCAACTTGCCTCCACCCCCAAAATGAATGACACCTCGTCACAGCGATACCTTAAGGAAAACATGGTCTTCCACCTCAAACACCAAGGCTCTCCGATGGACATCAGCCCATCTTTTCTGCCTGTCTTGCACGGCTTGAAGATGCTTCCTAATTTGAGTCACAGCATCAACCATCCTGGTGATCAACTCCGGACCCAACAACTTCCTCTCTAATGTCATCCCAGCACACTAGTGACCTGCACTTCCGACCATAGAGTGCCTCGTACGGAGCAGCTTTAAGACTGGCTTGAAAGTTGTTATTGTACGAGAACTCTACAAGATGCAAGTGATCCTCCCAAGAACCTCCAAATTATGGCACACAGGACCTCAACATGTCCTCTAGAGTCTGGATGGTCCTCTCTGACTGTCCATCTGTTTGAGGATGAAAAGTTGTGTTGTACTTCAACTTACTCCCCAGACTACTCTGAAGATTCTTTTGGAACTGAGACCTGAATCTCGTATCCCAGTGGAATAAATACTGACTGGAACCCCATGAAGTCTAACGATCTCTTGCATGTACTTCTTAGCTAGGCTCTCAGTAGACTGTCTGACTCTGAATGGAACGAAGTGAGCACTCTTCGTCAACCTGTTCACAATCACCCAAATGTCATTGTGACCCTTGGAACTCCTCAGCAAAGTGGTCAAAAAATCCATGGTGATATGCTCCTACTTCCACTCCGGAATAGGAAGAGGCTGAAGAAGTTTGGCGGTCCTCTGATGTTCTGCCTTCACCTGCTGGTAGATCAAGCACTGTGACACAAATTTGACCACGGATCTCTTCATACCATGCCACCAAAAGTGAAGCTTCAAGTCCCGGTACATCTTAGTACCTCCAGGATGAATAGAGTACGACGACTGGTGGACTTCCTCAAGTAACTTCTGACGAACCTCACCCTTCGAAATACAAAATCTGGACCCAAAACGAAGCGATCCATCTGAGTGAACAACCATATCAGTCCTCATACCAGCTTCCACTTCGGCTCTGAACAATTGCAATTTCTCATCACCGGCCTGAGCTTCTTTAATATGCTCTACAAGACATGACTGCAACTGAAGCATCATGCAACTCCGATCAGAACCTGGCAAGATCAAATCCAAATCCAACATCCTCATCTGCTCAACGAGCTCTCTCTGTTGACTCAGGAACATGGCGACTGGTCTCCTACTCAAAGCATCTGGCACCAAGTTCACTTTACCAGGGTGGTATTGCAAACAGATATCATAGTCAACCATCAACTCCAACCAGCGCCTCTGCCTCATGTTCAGTTCCTTCTGAGTGAAGACATACTTGAGACTTTTGTGGTCAGTAAAGATTTCCATTCAGTCTCCAAGTAGATAGTGCTTCCACCGCTTCAAACCAAAGATCACCGCAGCCAACTCCAAATCATTAGTAGGGTAGTTCTTCTCGTGCGGCCTTAAATGTCTGGATGCATAAGCAACAACTCGACCCTTCTGCATCAACACTGTTGGATCCTGTAGGCAAGACAACAAACACTAGAGGGGGGGTGAATAGTGTTTAATAAAAACTGCGGAAATTTTCTCGGTGCAGTCGACTGAGTTATGAACCAGTCGACTGATTTGTCCAAAATAATTGAAAACAATAACTCTGTGCAGTCAACTGCTGAATGAGACAGACGACTGAAGGCACAATGAAATTACAACTACAAACGGCACTGACCAGTCGACTGATGGTGCAAGGAGTCGACTGTTCAGAAACATTTTGCAGAATTAAAATAAACCAGAGTAAATGTAAACACAAGATAATCAATCACAGAGTACACAAGATATATCCTGGTTCGGTCCTCCCGACCTACATCCAGTCCCCAAGCAACCCACTTGAGATTTCCACTATTCTTAAAAAATTACAAGAATACCCTACGGCGTTACGACAACAACCTTGTCTAAACCGTAGTCCTTTCTCTCAACCAGAGAAAGCAACCCACTCTTCCACCAAGAGTGAAACAACACCGACTCTACAACCAAGAGTCAAAAACACTCTCCAACCGAGAGCAAGAGAACAAGAATACTTTACAGTCAACCTATAGCCTTGTTGTTGTATGTGTTGATGCGCGTGGCTAACAAAATAGGTCGACTTCTATACTCAGTCCAGAGCGAATTCAATGCTATACTGGACTGAATGTAGAGAACCAAAGTGTATGAACTTGAAAGCTTTGTTTCTCACAAAAATATCACTTAGAATGTTTTTCAAGAGTGCTCGGTTTTCAAAGTAAAATTCTGTAGATCTTTTCAGTGAGATCTGAACTCTACTTAAAGAGTTTGATCTCCTGAACGTTGGGAAACAGTTACTCAACTGTCAACCAACGGATCTGAGCTTTTGAGTTTGAAAAAATTCGATTTTGAAAAACAGAAAATGGTCAAAAGCTCTCGAATAGTCGACTGGGTTGCCATATGAGTCGACTGATCAGAGTTTGAATAATTTTAAACAGTTTTGTACTATCAGTCGACTGGCAGAAGCTTAAGTCGACTGGTACTCAAGAGTTAAAATTCTTCAAACTGTTTTGACTCTTTTTGGGGGTTTTAAAGAGATACACATTATGAAATTTTGAGTGTGTGTGTGTGTGACAAGGCTTTACAATCAGACTAAGACTCAACAAAAGTAAAAATACAATGTTTACAAGACACAATAATTTAACACATTTGAGCTTGAAGTCTTGAGTCTTGAATTGAGTCTTGATCCTTGTCTTGAAGTCTTCATCTGTATCCTTTTGAGCTTGTTCATTTGTTCAGCTAGAATTGTCTTTGGTATGTACACTACAATGTTAACTGTATAACATAGACACATGTTGCACTGTGTTGTGATCATCAAAATCAAGAATCAACATTCTCCCCCTTTTTGATGATGACAACACAATAGCTGATAACAATTTATATAGAAACATACAAGCATAGGTTTTAAAAACTCCCCCTATTAAAAACAAAATATGCATACATAAAATAGATTTTATCATGTATCAGTCGACTGAACAATAGATCAGGCAACTGAACAGAATATGAAAATATAACAAATGCAGTTAACATAAGTATCACAGTCGACTGTATCCCTTGGGGAAGTCGACTGACCAGAGGTATTTCAATACCCAGATCAGTGTAACAATGTTAACAAATCAAAACATAATGTTAACAAATCAAAACATAAGCAACACATAACACAGATAGATAAAATATAACTCAGTAGACAAAACATAACTGAAATATTTCTCTCCCCCTTTGGAATCATCAAAAAGCACAAAGTAACAAGCTTTTGCATTAAAGAAGAAACTTAAGTCTGATACAAAAAGAAATGCATTAAGAAAGCAAAAAATTACATAATAAAAAGAAAAAAATCTTCAATCTTCTTCATCGGAGTCTTCATCGACATCTTGAGAAGGAGGATGAAATTGAGAGGTGAAGAGATGAGTGAGGTGGTCTAGTTTAGAGTCTAGGGTATGGAGTTGGGTATCTACAGAGACTGAGTGCTTCATTAGATAGGAAACACAGTCATAGAGAGTACGTGGGTCATCAAAATTGGCTTGAAGAATAGGTGGATCATCAGATGTAGAAGGTTGAGAGGGTCTGGGTCTAGAAGTAGAACCTAACGGAGCTTGAGAAAGAGAAGGAGATCTAGGGGGTGATCTAGTAGGAGCATCAAGGAGTTTCATACGTGCCAAACTAGCACGATCGAAACACTCATAACGAGTAACAACATTTGTCTCCGAATCGAGATCAACACCAAAAGCTATAAAGACTCTAGTAAGAAGACCTCCAAAAGGTAAAAAGTGAGTGTGGTCTTGATTAAGTTTAGAAAAGATAACTTGACCCCAATTAACAGCAATTCTACCAAAAATTGCATATATAGCTTTTTGTGATTCAATAGAATATTGGTCATAACTACCCTTTTTAGGAAGGATGTTATAGGCTAATATTCTACCTACAAGCCTAGCAATTGGTTTGATATTTTTGCTTGTCATTGGAGGGCCATGATTAGGTAGGAAAATTCTAGATAAAATAGAAGCATCATCTAAAAGAATGTCATCAAGAAATAATCCCACATCATCATTACCCAACATCTCATTAATCCTAGTCGGTGTGAGTGTCATTTTAACATTCTTCACAGATGAACGGATTAAGACATCCCCATTTGGTTTTTGGACTATTCTCATATTTGTATAAAATAAATAGATGAGTTGGGGATAGTAATTAGGTTGGTTTGATAAAGATAAAAAATCATAAAGACTGCAGTTTTGGAATAAAGGGATGAGATTGAAACGATCTAGATCATTAAAGTTTACAAATCTTCCAGGGAAGATTGTAATGGTACAGAAGACATACCATCGATCAATAAGATCGGGATTCAAGAGATATTGAGTGTAGTCTTGGGAAGAAGAACTATCCTCATGAGATCGTTTAGATCGTTTGGGTGCCATGAAAAGAAAGTGGAAAGGATTATACCTAAGAAAGAAAGAGATTTGATCAGGGGCAAGCACGAGCAGCACTGAGAGAGTAGATCACCTTCTTCTCCAAAAGCTAGGGTTTTGAAATTGGGGGTAAAAGCTTGAGAACGGTAAGGGGTAAAAACGGCTGGTAAAGAGGGTTTTAACACCGAGTGAACGGCTGAGATCAAAGATAGGTGAAATCGACGGTGGAGATTTGAGATCACGGGTGAAAAGATAGGTGAATTCCATCTCAAAAGACGCGATGAATAGTCGCTGAAGACGATTTAGCTCGCGACAGTCGACTGGTAGGGAGATCAGTCGACTGGGTCGAGAAGAAAATAAAAAATTTTATATCTACTAATCAGTCGACTGGTATAGGAATCAGGCGACTGGTCAGATGAAAAATTGGTATGTTTTAAAAAGCCAGTATAGTCGACTTATTTCAAAAGTACAGTCGACTTAACAGATAACAATTTTTCAGCAAATATCAATAAAATCACAAATTCCAAGTTCTCTTCTTAAATTAATGAAAGTATCTTCTTTAAGGGGATTGGTAAATATATCTGCTACTTGTTTATCAGTAGAGATAAAGTCCAAAGATATATCTCCTTTTAAAACATGATCACGTAGAAAATGATGTCGAATATCAATATGTTTCGTACGTGAATGTTGAATCGAATTTTTAGATAGATTAATTGCACTGGTTTTATCACACATAATTGAGGGTTTCTCAAATGAAATACCATAATCTAATAAGGTTTGTTTCATCCATAAAATTTGTGCACATGCCAAACTTGCAGCGATATACTCAGCTTCTGTAGTTGATAAGGATACGGAGTTTTGCTTTTTACTGCACCAAGATACTAGGGAATGTCCCAAAAAGTGACATGTACCACTAGTACTCTTGCGATCAGTTTTGCTTCCAGCAAAATCGGCATCGCTATATGACAAAAGTTGAAAATTATCGGTGCGTGGATAAAATAAACCATATTCAGATGTGCCTTTAATATATCTTAAAATTCGTTTCACTGCTTTTAAATGAGACTCTTTAGGACTAGATTGATATCTAGCACATAAACATACGCTGAACATAATGTCTGGTCTACTTGCAGTAATATATAAGAGTGAACCAATCATACCTCGATAGAGTTTTTGATCAACACTCTTACCTAATAAGTCTTTGTCAAGAGTAGTATTAGTAGCCATAGGTGTGGATTTACTACTAGTACTATCCATGTTAAAACGTTTGAGTAATTACTTTGCATATTTGCCTTGATTGATAAATATGCCATTTAAGGACATTTTAATTTGAAGTCCAAGGAAATAATTGAGTTCACCCATGTGACTCATCTCAAATTCATTTTTTATGGTATTAGCAAATTCTTGACATAGATTATTATTAGTAGAACCAAAAATTATATCATCAACATATATTTGTATGATTACGGTATCATTCTTAACTCTTTTGATAAACAAAGTAGTGTCTACTTTACCTATTTCAAATCCTGTTTCTAAAAGAAAAGTTTTTAAACGATCATACCAAGCACGAGGTGCTTGTTTAAGACCGTATAAAGCCTTTTTCAATTTATAAACATGATCTGGAAATTGTTCATGTTCAAAACCTGGTGGTTGTTTAACATAAACATTTTCCTTAATAAACCCATTAAGAAAGGCACTTTTCACATCCATTTGATAAAGTATAAAATTCATAAAACAAGCAAAAGATAATAAAATACGAATAGATTCTAGTCTAGCAACAGGAGCATATGTTTCATCAAAATCTATACCTTTTTCTTGATTATATCCTTGAGCAACTAATCTAGCCTTGTTCCTTACAACTTGTCCTGATTCATCTAACTTATTTTTGAATACCCATTTGGTACCAATAATAGTCTGATCAGGAGGTCTAGGAACTAAATCCCATACATCATTCCTTATAAATTGGTTTAGTTCATCTTGCATGGCATTCATCCAATATTCATTCTCACAAGCTTCTTATATATTTTTCGGTTCAAAATCCGACAAGAATGCTGTATGAGAGATCATATTAACATGTGAACGTGTCTGAATACCATGAGAGATGTCACCAATTATTAAGTCATGAGGATGATCTTTAACTTCAACAAATGACTTTGGTAAAGTTGAAGATATCTCAATTGGATCAGTCGACTTGACTTGTTCTTCAGTCGACTGCTTTAAGTCAGTCGACTGGGAGACCTTATCAGTCGACTTATCAGACATATTAGTTTGCTCTAAGGATTTAATCACATTATCTAAAGGTGATAAGTCAGTTTCATCATCTTTATTTAAGGTTGATGAAGGTACAGATTCATCGAATGTAACATGCATTGATTCTTCGATAGTCATTGTAGACTTATTGAAAATTCTATATGCTTTACTCCTATTTGAGTATCCTAAAAAGATACCCTCATTAGATCTAGGATCAAATTTGTCTAAATTATCTTTTGTATTTAGAATAAAACACTGGCAACCAAATGTCTTAAAGTCAGAGACTTTAGGAATTTTATTAAAAAATAACTCGTAACAAGTCTTCTTTAGTTTAGGTCTTAGAAGAATTCTATTTAAAACATAACAGGCTGTAGCAACAGCTTCAGCCCAAAAATGCTTTGGTAGATTGCTTTCAACAAGCATAGTACGTGCGCATTCTTGCAAAGTCCTATTTTTCCTTTCAACCACGCCATTTTGTGGTGAAGCTCTAGGAAATGCAAATGAATGTGTTATACCATTCTTGTTGCAATATTCTGTAAATGTTTCATTTTCAAATTCTCCACCATGATCACTTCTAATAGTGACTATGTTTAGAGATCTTTGATTTTGGACACGTTTACAGAAATGTGAAAATTCCTCAAAAAGCATCATTTTTATGTTTTAAAAAGAATGTCCAAGTGAATCTTGAAAAATCATCTACTAAAACAAACACATATCTACTTTTATTTAAAGAAGCAACTCTAGTAGGGCCAAATAAATCCATATGAATTAATTCAAGTGGCATACTAGTAGAGATTACTTCTTTTGTTTTAAAAGTGGATTTGATTTGTTTTCCTAGTTGACATGCATCACATAACTTATCATTTTTAAAGGATAGTTTTGGCAGTCCTTTGACTAGGTTATATTTAGATAATTTTGAGAGATTTTTCATGTTCACATGTCCAAATCTTCTATGCCATAACCAAGATTCATTGTTAGAGGCTATTAAACAAAAGTCATTTGAAAAATCAATTGCATTCAAACACAATTCATAAATATTATTTTTACGAAAACCTTGAAAAATAACATTTTGCATAGTAGAGTCATAAATCAAACATGCATCTTTTTCAAAAACTATTTTATATCCTTTATCACACAATTGACTAATGCTTAAAAGATTATGCTTTAAACCATTAACCAATAGCACATTTTCTATAATTGGGTTAGATATTTTACCGACCATGCCAATACCGATGACTTTGCCTTTGTTGTTATCTCCAAAGGTGACGGTTCCTCCATCTATACTTTGAATGGTGGATAGTAGGTTGGCATGCCCTGTCATTTGTTTTGAACATCCGCTGTCTAATATCCAGCATTCTTTCTTGGGTACCTATAAAAAGTTTAAGGTAAATATGGTACCCTTTTTATTGGGTCCAAAACACATTAGTTTGGGGGAAACTAAACCCATGAAGAGTTTGACCTTCCTCCATAAGCAGGAATATAATAAGTAGAATTACACACATTTAACATATATGAGTTAATATAAGCAATTCTATCATTCTGATTTAGACTGACTGGAACCCATACTAACTTGTTCTGTCCAGTCGACTTACCTGTGTTGTTCAGTCGACTGTTGAGGTACATCAGTCGACTGGTTGATACACTAGGTCGACTTATAAGAGGTTTTGATCTCGTTTAATGAGATCCAATTTCTCTGGACAGACGACTGGTTGTATGGTTCAGTCGACTTAACCGAACGTTAGTTTTGCTTTTATCACTAAAATTAACAACCTTAGGCTTTGCAAAGAAGTCATACAACTTGTGTGTAACACTAGAAATAGATGCTAATTTAGTCTTACTAGTGTTTACAACAGGAGATTCTTTTACAGAGGATTTTTTAAAACCAAGTCCATATTTTTGACTAGATGTAACTTGATGATGAAGCATATCATTTAAATTCTCTTTGCCTTTGTTAAACTTAGATACGTTCTTTGAAATCTCTTCATAATTCTTTTTGAGAGTTTCAAGATCAGTATCTAAACTTGCAATGCGAGAATTTAAGGATTTTACTTCCTTATCAAGGTTAAGATTTTCTTGATTAAGTGTTTGATTCACTTTCTCAAGATTCTTAACTCTAATCTTTTCTTTCTTTAACTCTTGGAATATTTCATTAAAAGCATCAAGAAGATCTTCGGAATCATAATCATTACTTACATGTTCTTGTGCAACTATGAAACACACATTTGCCACTTCGTTATTTTCATCCGTTTCTTCTTCGGAAGATGAATCACTATCATCCCATGTAGCTTGATAAGCCTTCTTGTTCTTGGCAAATTTGTTCTTTGGATATTTGTCCTTCTTGAAGTTGGATGATTTTCCCTTGTTCTTGGCATTTTCTAAGGGACAATCTTTCTTCATGTGACCTATTTTATTGCACCTGAAACATGTAGGAGGGTCATTAGAATCTTTAACTTTAGAATGAAACTTACCTTTCTTTAAGAACTTCTTGAATCTCCGAGTGAACATTGCTATTTCTTCTTCATCTTCTTCCTCATCTTCTGAGTCTGTCATGGCTTTAAAAGCCAATGATTTCTTCTTTGCTTGGTGTGATTCTGTATCTTTCTTTCGATCTTCAAGTTGGACCTCATATGCCATGAGATTGCCAACAAGATTCTCGAGAGTAAGTGTTGATAAGTCATTCGCTTCTTCTATTGCTGTGGTTTTCTTCTCCCATTCTGGAGTGAGTGCACGTAGGACTTTTCTAACCATCTCTGCTTGAGTATAAGTCTTTCCAAGCGCCACAAGAGAGTTTGTGATGTCTGTGAATCTGGTAATCATCTCGGACACAGTCTCATTGTCCTTCATTCTGAACATCTCAAACCTGTGGACAAGAACAGAAATTTTAGACTCTTTTACATTATTCGTTCCTTCATGTGTTACCTCGAGTGTATGCCAAATTTGATGTGCGGTTGTAGCATTGGATACACGGTTGAATTCTTCTTTTGTAAGTGCACAAAATAAGGCATTCATTGCTTTGGCATTGTTCATAGTCTGATTCTTTTGATCATCATTCCATTGTACATATGGAATGGTAGAAGCAGTATATTCCGTCTCTGTCATTTGCCATATATCATAGTTGACTGATTGGATATAGATTCGCATTCGGCACTTCCAATAATTGTAGTTCGTTCCATCAAATAGTGGTGGCCGTTGTGTAGATTGGCCTTCATGGTACTGATTTGTATTTGAAGTAGTTGCCATAGCCTGTAACATTGCTCTGATACCAAGTGTTGGATCCTGTAGGCAAGACAACAAACACTAGAGGGGGGGTGAATAGTGTTTAATAAAAACTGCGGAAATTTTCTCGGTGCAGTCGACTGAGTTATGAACCAGTCGACTGATTTGTCCAAAATAATTGAAAACAATAACTCTGTGCAGTCGACTGCTGAATGAGACAGACGACTGAAGGCACAATGAAATTACAACTACAAACGGCACTGACCAGTCGACTGATGGTGCAAGGAGTCGACTGTTCAGAAACTTTTTGCAGAATTAAAATAAACCAGAGTAAATGTAAACACAAGATAATCAATCACAGAGTACACAAGATATATCCTGGTTCGGTCCTCCCGACCTACATCCAGTCCCCAAGCAACCCACTTGAGATTTCCACTATTCTTGAGAAATTACAAGAATACCCTACGGCGTTACGACAACAACCTTGTCTAACCCGTAGTCCTTTCTCTCAACCAGAGAAAGCAACCCACTCTTCCACCAAGAGTGAAACAACACCGACTCTACAACCAAGAGTCAAAAACACTCTCCAATCGAGAGCAAGAGAACAAGAATACTTTACAGTCAACCTATAGCCTTGTTGTTGTATGTGTTGATGCGCGTGGCTAACAAAATAGGTCGACTTCTATACTCAGTCCAGAGCGAATTCAATGCTATACTGGACTGAATGTAGAGAACCAAAGTGTATGAACTTGAAAGCTTTGTTTCTCACAAAAATATCACTTAGAATGTTTTTCAAGAGTGCTCGGTTTTCAAAGTAAAATTCTGTAGATCTTTTCAGTGAGATCTGAACTCTACTTAAAGAGTTTGATCTCCTGAACGTTGGGAAACAGTTACTCAACTGTCAACCAACGGATCTGAGCTTTTGAGTTTGAAAAAATTCGATTTTGAAAAACAGAAAACGGTCAAAAGCTCTCGAACAGTCGACTGGGTTGCCATATGAGTCGACTGATCAGAGTTTGAATAATTTTAAACAGTTTTGTACTATCAGTCGACTGGCAGAAGCTTAAGTCGACTGGTACTCAAGAGTTAAAATTCTTCAAACTGTTTTGACTCTTTCTGGGGGTTTTAAATAGATACACATTATGAAATTTTGAGTGTGTGTGTGTGTGACAAGGCTTTACAATCAGACTAAGACTCAACAAAAGTAAAAATAGAATGTTTACAAGACACAATAATTTAACACATTTGAGCTTGAAGTCTTGAGTCTTGAATTGAGTCTTGATCCTTGTCTTGAAGTCTTCATCTGTATCCTTTTGAGCTTGTTCATTTGTTCAGCTAGAATTGTCTTTGGTATGTACACTGCAATGTTAGCTGTATAACATAGACACATGTTGCACTGTGTTGTGATCATCAAAATCAAGAATCAACAAACACTACACCTAGGCCCTTGCCAAAAGCATCATAGTTAACCACAAAACCACATGAACCATCTAGAATAGGCAACACTAGCGCTGACATTAACCAGCTCTTCAACTCTGCAAAAGCTCTACTGTAAGCTCCATCCCAGACAAACTTCTGATCCTTCCCTGTCAGCTTAGTCAACGGCCCAGCAATCTTTGAAAAGTCTTGGACAAACTTCCGATAATACCCGACCAAACCAAGGAAACTTCTCACCTCTGAAACTAACTTAAGAACAGGCCAATCCTTCATCACAACAATCTTGGATGGATCAACAAAGATACCATTGCCACAGATAATGTTCCCCAAAAAGGTAACTTGATCAAGCCAGAACTCACACTTGTTGAGTTTCCCATAGAGCTGATTCTCCCTCAAGGTTTGCAGAACCAACCTCAGATGATCAGCATGATCCTTTCGGTTTCGAGAATACACCAGAATGTCATTTATGAAGACCACCACGAATCTGTCCAAAAATGGAGAGAAAACTCTGTTCATCAGACTCATGAACATTGTTGCGGCATTCGTGACTCCGAAAGGCATCACCAGGAACTCATAGTGCCCATATCTGGTCCTGACCACAGTCTTCTGCACATCAGCTGCCTTCACCTTCACTTGATGATAACTAGAGTGAAAGTCCAACTTCGAAAAGACAGCACCTCCATCCAGCTGTTCAAACAAGTCATCGATCTTGGGTAACGGATAGTGGTTCTTCACTGTAACACTGTTCAGCTCACAGTAATCCACGTACAGTCAGAGAATCCCATCCTTCTTGCTGACAAACAAGACTAGAGTGCCCCACGGAGAGACACCGGGCCTGATGAAACCTAAATTCAGCAATCCTTGGACCCGCACCTTTAGCTCTGCTAGCTCAACTAGTGCCATCCGATAGGGACTCTTCGATATCGGCGCAGTACCTGGCCGAACCTCAATACCGAATTCCACTTTCCTATATGGGGGTGGTCCAGGCAACTCCTCTGGAAATACATCCATAATTTCCCGCACTACAAGAGGCACAACCTCACAGCCTGAGTGCAACTCCATTACACAGCCTGCATCGACAACCACTTCCTGACCATGCCCAAGGGGTAACTCCCTAGCATGGAACTCAAACTTCGCATGGCCTGGCATCCTAAAAATAACCTTCTTCGCTCGGCAATCAATGATCGCATGAGTCTCACCTAGCCAATCCATGCTGAGAATCACATCAAACTCGAAATTGCTGATCACAATCAGATCTGCTCTAAAATCTGTACCTCCAATCACCACGGGACTCTGCTTGCACTCCCATGAACATACGAAAACACTGCCACCTGTGGTGATGTTCCAAGCTACCAGCAAGGCACTGCACTCCAACTGATGCTGATCCACAAAGCGGGAGGAGATAAAGGAATGGGTTGCCTGAGAATAAAAAAGAACACGAGCAGGAAAGGAATGAACAAGAATCACATATAAGACAGAGTCAAAACATGGAAAAAGATGAACAGATGAAAGATAACCAAGGAATATGGAAAATGGTGCAGGAAAGACAACATGAAAGAAAGATGCAAAAAAAATAAATAAAACAAGGAACAAATAACATAACAACACAAAAAAAAAACAAAAAAAAACAAAAGAATACTTGCAATGACTTCATCCGCGGTCTCAGCTTCCTCTGCTGTCAAGTTGAAAGCCTGATCTCTCCCTGGAGCAGCGGTCCTCTGACCGACGATCCGACGGTGAGGGGGAAGTGGCAGCCTTACCTGACTACGGACTGGTGCGACTACGGCCTGGTCGTGCCTCCTCTGAGTACAATCTCAAACCAAGTGGTCGGTAGCACCACAACCGAGACACCAACGGTTGGCCTTCTAGCAATCCTTGCGCAAGTGCCCAGGGGTCTGGAAAACATCGCAAACAACATCCCTCCATGGAGGAGCTGGATGGTAGGGAGCTGTCCTAATGGCAAGGACTGGAGCTGGCCTTCTGATGGGGCCTCCAATGAGCCTGGCACCAACAGCAGCGGGGTACTGCACAACCCGTTAAGAAGGGGTCTCTCGAGCTCGAGACTGCTCTGTCGCTCGAGCTGCCTTCAAGGCATCCGCATAGGTATGGAGACGATGGGCGGCCAAGTGCACCTGAATCCTCTGATCAAGACCCAAAAGGAACCTCCGAGCCCGATCCTCCTCATTCGCCACCAAGGTGGTAGCGAAGCGGCTAAGCCTGGTGAACTCTGCGGCATACTCATCATCGGACCTAGTGCCCTGTCCCAAGAAAGACTTGGTGTTACAATACTACATGTATAATATGTAAAAAAACTCTCGAAACACGGCACTAATAAATCAACCAGACAACCAACCAACCTATCCAACCTGCTTCAGGGCAAGAAACTGATGCTCCATTTCTGCCCGGGTTATGCGGGGGAATAGATTCTCCAGGAAGCTCTGAATGAAAGTGGCCCAAGTAATAGGTCGCTTTAGCCTCTCGGATTCTGCCCTCCACCAGATGTGGGCCAAATCCACCAACTGAACACATACCACATCCACACAATCGGCATCAGCGACCCTAGCTGCATGTAGCAGGCTCTCCATCTGTATCAGCCACTGTTCAGCCTCAAGTGACATCTTAGTAACAGCGAATTTATCAGGGTGAAGCCTCATGAAGTCCGTAATGGTATCCGGACGAGGGGGCAAAACTACCGGGGTAGGCACAATGGGGGTCGAAACAGCATTCTGGTTAGCATCCTCTAATGCGGCCTTAACCAGTTCGTTGTGCTCCTACTGCATCTAAGCAATCTGATGGAGCGATGGTCTTCTTGCGAGCGAGAAGACGAAGCATTCCCACGATCCGTAGTTTGCACAAAACCTAAAACAATTAGCATTCAAATCAAGTTGATTATCTATTCTCAAATCAAGTTGATTATCTATTTTCCGTGCATTGCATGGCCTGTTGGCAATTAAGTAAATCCTAACTGAGTCAAGCATGTCTAATGTATTAGACAAACTAACACATTAGCCAAACCTGATGTAACACCGCATAATTTTCAAAAAGTATAATACATATATATATATATATATATATATATATATATATATATATATATATATATATATATATATATATATATACTAGGATTGCCCGTGGGACGTGCCTACGGCACGTATTCGGGACTGCATATAAATTTATATGCAGTTCCGAATACGTGCCGTAGGCACATGCCACGGGCATACCTAGTACTCATATAAATATGGTCATGATCTACTAAGTGATGCATTTAATAAGTGACTTGAGTTACCTATCCGCACCCGCACCTCTAAAATGCATGATTCATACCGTTCAAACTGACCTACATGTCATAAAACATAGGATGAAGAAATATCACGAAGTTTGAATATGTTTTAATTGTGCATTTAGTGGTTTCACTTGTTCTATTTCTGAAAACCCATCCATTTTGCACTTAATCTTTTAGCTATAGGAGTCTGGCTACATGAAATCCAAGGTGAAGCCATGCAACAGTGTATCTTTACATTTATGATTCTGAAATCCCAAAACCCAAACTATAGTGGTGAGGCAGCATACTTGCAGCCACTAATTAGGTATGGGAGTTGGGGTATGTTTGGCTAGATAAAACCTAGGGGAAAAAAATCTTGAAACCTAGTTTCTAAAGAGGGTGTTAGAGTTGGTCTACATAAAAATCTCTTGAAATTTGGGGTTCACCAAATTTCAAACAAACGATGTCTAATATAAGATAGTTACACAGCTTGTTTCCTCATGAAAGCCATTAAAACGTAATTTTATCTTTAATTTATTGGACTGAAAGATCTGAAATCTCGTTCCTGAAACTTCAAAACTATTATTTTACTCGTTCTTTGAAGATTTCAGCAATCTAGATTGTGAAAAAAACATATAGGATTTACAACCCAGTATAAGGGTTTGAAACGGTTTCATGGAATCTTTTGAAATTTAGGTTTTGTGGGTGCAGTTGTTTCATGTATCCAGAAATACCCTTAGATGAGAATTGGGACATACATTTTTTGTAGAACTTTATTCTAATGTTTGACCATCTTTATCTGAGAACAATCCATTATGTAAAAGTAAAAATAATTAAGTTTTTTTTCCATACAACTCATTCACAAATGTGCTAATTCTATATAACTTACTCACAAATTGCTATTTCCTTATAACTCACTCACAATATGGGGCACTCACAATAATTGTGGGAAAATCACTACCTTAATATCCATAAATCCCATAATAATAATATGCATCATAGATTACCTGCAAGCACATTGCAGCCTCCAACGTGTTCCAAATGTACGTCAGATACAACCTCAGAGTAGTCGTCTACAATTTAACAACCAAAACCCACATAAACAATCAACCAACTAACAGAACCCAAAATAAAATAAAAACCATACAAAGTATTGTACCACATAAACAATCAACCAACTAACAAAACCCAAAATAAAATAAAAACCATAAACAGTACAGTATCAATTCTAGAGTCAGCGTACGCAAGTTTTAGACAAAGTCTACCACTAATCAAATCATATAAAATGACATAGATGAACACATTTTTACCTGTAATAGTGGGAAAATCACTACCTTAATATCCATAAATCCCATAATAATAATATGCATCATAGATTACCTGCAAGCACATTGCAGCCTCCAACGTGTTCCAAATGTACGTCAGATACAACCTCAGAGTAGTCGTCTACAATTCAACAACCAAAACCCATATAAACAATCAACCAACTAACAGAACCCAAAATAAAATAAAAACCATACAAAGTATTGTACCACATAAACAATCAACCAACTAACAAAACCCAAAATAAAATAAAAACCATAAACAGTACAGTATCAATTCTAGAGTCAGCGTACGCAAGTTTTAGCCAAAGTCTACCACTAATCAAATCATATAAAATGACATAGATGAACACATTTTTACTTCATTTATTACTTCAGCATTTTAGATCTCCAATCTATTTGATTGTTAATTTTGTTTTCTTTTTGAAGATTATTTATTTACATTGAATTGTCATTCTCATAGCTTTATTGCAAAATCTATTCAAACAAACTGAAGCAGTGAAAGCAAGCAAAAATGGACATAAATGGCATCAATAACTTGTATAATGACAAAGTAAAGTATACATGCTATGTCTCCATTTTTGGGTGAATATCAAATACCTTAAAGGTGAGGATAGCGAGATATGATGCTTTGCTCTCTGCAAGCAAGACTCTTCATCTGAAACAAAAGAGATAGATGGCTTTGTGAATTCATGAAATGAATCTAACCAAATCTTTTAAATGTAACAACTTTTATGAATAATACAAATCTTTGTTGATAGTAGCCCCACATGTAAATAATAAGGAGAATTAAAGAACCTATCGATAAGTAAGTTAATTGAAACTTGAAATGAAAAAGATATAAAGAGTTACATTTGTAGCAAGCACTACCAATTTATCCTGAATCGACTGGGTATCCACGATCCATAATAAAATAGTTAATGTAAAGGCTCCGTTTAAAGTAGAAATAAGCATTGGATCTTGACATGAACCAAGTTAAATTTCATAAAATCATCTGGTAAAAAACTTAGCGAGAAAGGACGAAGATTAACATCTCCCAAATTAACAACCCACATGCACAAATTAGTGTGTAAAAATGGAGAAAATAAATAGAGAAAAATGAGAAGCTAACCTTAGAGAACAGATACCCAGCCTTCAATTTCTCCACATTAGCATTGCGAGCAACCTTTGTTGTGTAAGCTGAAACAAAACAAATCCAAAACACATTGTTAAAAAAGAACCATACTTCACCATAGAAATAATTAACCTACATAATTATGATGGTGATGAACAATAACATAATTAAGATGAGAAGGAACCAAATTTAAAAGGAAAATGAAAATGAATAAGATAATGAACCAAATCTAACATGACACGGCCCGTAGATAGAAACGTATGTGCTTCAAACTTTCCAAGTATGTTTAAAAGGAAAATGAATAACCATGAAACCCGGTACAGGAAAAAGTGACCTCTAAAGATAATTTTGTGCGTGAACAAAATGGAAAGAACCAAATTTGAAATAGGTAAACCTATTATGAAATGAACTTGCACTGTCTAACATTCTTAGTAATCAAATGCACTACAAACAGCACGTACAATATACATGTATGAAAATGGTAGAAATACATAATGGGTAGAAATACAAAATGGTAGAAATACATATTAGAAAAAGAACGAACAATAAGGAAAAGTGAAATTTAGATCTGTAGCAATTCAGATTGTAATCATTGATTTTAAAGAAAGGGAAAATACTAACCCGAACCCTGCAGCAGGGAGATTTTTGGTTCTACTTCCGATTCATGAGACCTTGGATTCATTTCATTGTTCTTCAGAACCACATTTTTATGCTGCATTAATTCAGGAGATTTAGCATGCATTAAGTTTTCAGCTACTTATTGTTTCAGTAAAGTGCTAGTTTTAAGTTTGAACTGAACTTACCACACTTTCCTCCCCTCGTAGAAATTTCCTCTTTTCTTGGCTCCAGTGGCTACCGAAAATCTTGCACATTGAAATGTTGTAACGACCATTAGGATGCTCTGATCCCAGCTGAAGAATGAGAATTTCATTAAGGGGGCGCTCATCTTCACCACATCTGTAAATTAATGACATAAATAGATCCAAGTTATGAAGAGAATGTCATTGCAATGTTGCAACGCCCCCCCCCCCCCCCCCCCCCCACACTAATGCACACATGTCAATTACTAATTTGTAAATCAGACACAAATATTGAATGAAATCTTTGAGGTACTTAAGAGAATCAGTTAATCACTCTGAATATTGATATGACTGCCGAGGGGCGAAGAGAATCCAACCATTTATTTAAGTATGCGAATAATATACAATGAAGAAATAGGGTGTATAAAAAAACTCACTTTGATCAGTATCTCCTATCCCAGAACAATCCGAAAATCGACGCAGACTGCAACCAAATGGGTTTCTTTCCCACTTTGAGATGAAGGCAAACCCATTATGAGCAGCTCTTCTCAAAGCTAGTGCCATACCTGCAAACTACCAATAAAGGCTTTTAAAAAAAACTCATTTTTGCATCAGATTTAGAAATGAAAGTAGATAGCCATTGTGATGGGCAAAAAGATCCAACCTTTGATTGGTTTTGGGTTTGAAATTTTGGGATTTGAAATTTTGGGCGGGAAAATATATTTCGTGAGGTTAGATCTGGGCCATTGATTTTGGGGGAGATTGAATATGAGCCACTTGATAGCTTTCTTTGTGTTTTATTATATAGGCACATGTAAAGAAAGATTCTTAAAAATAAAACTTAAACAAAACATCCAAATAGAAACAGAGATATGGTAGAAGTGACAATACTAAAAAACAAATGTAGTGAGATTAGGGTAAGCCTTATATTGACCTAAAAAACAAATACCTAAAATGCAAATCAAATGCCTTATCTTCTCCATGGGTACCGAGTTGCATATCAATTTAGTGTTGGCTTATCTCTAAATTTTCCTTCATGAAAGTATAGGTTGAGGATAAAAAAAAAACATCCTAAAATCCAGTAACATACAAAAAAAAAAAACAAATAGTGCCCACCATCAGTTCCTACATTCTCCAAACCAATTTCTTTAATGTTTATGTATCAACTTGGCTATCTATTACATACATATAGTGCCCACCATCAGTTCCTACATTCTCCAAACCAATTTCTTTAATGTTTATGTTTACGGAGCTCTAGACACTGTTGCAAGCAAAAGTCCAAATGATCTCAGGTAGGATTACCTTCACATTAAGTTATCTATCTTTTAAAGTATGCAATCGTGTGTGTTCTATGTTACAATTATCATTACAGTAAGTTAGGAAGCAAGTCACAACAAAGCTAAATTTATCAACTTAACAAAATAATGCATTTATAGTTAAGTCCTGACAATATAAATTACAACTTCTAAACTATACAGTGCCCAGCTGGAGAAAATCAATATTCAGCACAAATCAAGTTTAAATTCAATACCAAAAATTGAACGATTAGAGAGTTTCACAATTCTTACAATTTGCAAAATTGTTCCGCTACAGGCTTGGGTTGAGGAAGTCTGTATTGCTTACTGGTTGGATCCCTGGGGAAGTTATCATGACCAGTAACCTGGTAATTCTGCAATGTGTGTCAAGGTTATATAGGTTATATAGGTTGAGCAAAATTGAGCATACAAATGAAAATCCAGTGTATAAATAATCAAAACATCCTCAAAATTAACTTCACCCAATCCACTGGAATTTCCTTCATACAAAAAATAACATCCTAATTCCGATACCCAATCAAGAATACAACTGGAGCTAAAAAAAACTTCACCCCTCAAAATTAATCAAAACAATTGTGAGGTGAAATCGATGGAGAGATTTTGTATACCTGAGAGGTGAAATCAATGCTTGAGGCGACGGGTCTGTGCTTGAAGCGACGGGAAATCGATCGGCTTGTGATGGGTCTGTGCTTGGCTGTCGATGCTTGAGACGGGAAATCGATCGGCTGTCTGTGCTTGAGGCGACGGGTCTGTGCTTGGCTGTCGATGCGGCGGCGGTGGGAAGCGACGATCGGCTGAGGTGGAGGATGGAGGTGAGAGCGGCGAATGGCTGATCGGGAGGTGGGGGGGGCGCTGATCGGAAGGGAGGAAGGAGGGAGAGAGTGAGAGCGGCGATGGCGACGGGTCTGTGCTTGAAGCGACGGGAAATCGATCGGCTGTCGATGCTGTGATGGGTCTGTGACGGGAAATCGAGATCGGCTGGAGGTGAGAGATCGGGTGGAGGTGGGTTCCGATCGGCAGGAAGAGGGAGAGAGTGAGAGCAGGAGAAATAGAGAGAGAACGGGGAGATAGGGAGAGGGAGACAGTGAGAGAGAGAGAGAGTGGGCGGGAGAAAGAGAGAGATAAGGGTTTTTTTTGTGGTAATGGGAAAAAAGAGAGAGAGAGTGTGTGTATTTGAATTTGTGGAGTTTGAAATTTGGGCAGAAAAATATGTTTTGTGAGAGTAAATCTAGTCCATTGATTTTGGGATAGATTGAATGTGAGCCACCTGATAGCTTTCTTTGTGTTTTATTATATAGATATATATATATATATATATATATATATATACTTTGAAAAGTTAAGTGACTGGTTGGAAAAATAATGCATGGCTAGTCGGTAAAATAATGCATGGATGGTAATTAGGTAAATATAATGAATATGTGATGAATGGGAGGGGGGCGCGGGATTGATAGCACACAGTAAGGTTGTGCATTTGCTGTTTGGACATCCACGATGATGTGGCTTTCCAATGGGGGGAGGGGGGGGGCACTCGCTGTTCCTTCTGTGAGTTCTCAGATGAGAGAGAGAATAGAGGAGTTTGAGTATGATTTGTCCCATATCGGGATTTGTAGAGAAATAAATAATATATAAATATAATTGCCTCACCTAATCGTTAACCACCTTTTGAGAGGAAGCCTATGGTGGGCAGTTGTACTACATAGTATCTAATTTGTCTTCTAAATTGTATAAATTGTCTGAGCTAGGGGCAGGGGCGTTACACCTGAGGCTCTGATACCACCGAAAATCTTATCACGGCCCGCTTCCCAAAAGGAATACGGAATACGGTACACAACTAAGCCTAGCGAAAGGTTTTCACCATCCAAAGCTGTAAGGATCTACTTGACTCAGCACAACAGTAACTATAGCAATATACACAACCACACATGCATGACCAATTATAAATCAACAGTATTTATTTGCAACAATAATAAATATACCAAACAAATACAAGATCTGAAACCAAACAATATTCCGGAACTACAAGTCCAATAAAAGTCTCAATGCAGTAGCATGAATAAAATAGTTCAACCAAATATTAACAAGAATTTCCAATGCACAGCTCAAAACTTTTGCTCACCAACTCCAGTAGGCAAATGATCACCAAAACTCTGCTCATATAACAATTATACCACATGGTTGCTACATCAAACAGTTTCGTTTTAAGATTTCGAAGTGGATCCTATAGGGCCGTATATTCAGACAAAAAGTAACAGTAACAGTAAAAAGTAACGGTGTCATCGATCATGACCTCATGCATCCAGAGAAAAATAGTTGGTATGTAACACCCCAAATTGTACGATACTTGAATATATATGTGTGTGTGTATATTGTCCGTATGCGGGCGCATGATTATAGTATTTTGGTTAATTTTGCTATCTTGGTTTATGGTTAGGATTATGGGACGGTTCATGGAAGGATTGCATTCTAAAAGATGCACGAGAATGAGGAGGACCGATACTAGTATAAACACTAGTTTTCCGGCACGATGCCCATGCAAATATAACACTGTATGATACTACAGTGGATATATATTGCGTGCGCTCGATAAACCTCTCGTCTCGCACTCGTAGGAACCCATTTAAGCTAAATAGGGCAGCCAACACAACAACCACCAAAACCATGGGCTAGAAGCCATAGTTTTGATCCAAACCACCTACACCCTAAGCCTACCCCTAGCTAAAACCGGCCATAACCACCCCCCCCCCCCTCCATTCTCCTTTATTTTCCCACTTCATTCTCCCTCTTTGCTCGGGAAATTTCAGGAAAACCCTTCAAGAGAAAAAGGAGAGAAAGAAGAGAAAGTGAAGAAGGAGACTCAAGAAGGGATTTTTCAAGGAAGGAAGCTTGAGAAGATAATTTCCTCTACTACAACCAAGGGTGGGGAGTTTCTCTAAACCTTCATTTCTTGTATTTTAATTGATTTTTCTTGCATACATGTATGGTAGGATGTACTAGGGTATTCATCTAAGAGTTGAAAGTTGAAATCAGAATTGAAGTAGAAAAACTGATTCGGAGTGTAATTTTGTGGATTTTCCCGAGAGAAAACTACAAAGAATTAGACCATGAAATTTTAAGTGTTTGTCCATATATGTGTTTAGAATGCTCATGATTTATTTTAAATTTTTTTGAGGTCAGTTGATATTTTAATAAAATCGTAAGATGCAACTGTGTCGTAAGGCAGATTCAGCAATGATAAACAGAAAGGCTGATGTTGTAGGAATTTTCATTATTTATTGAAGCATGCTGTTGATCTGAAATTTTTACCCTATGTTCTTGCATACATGTAGATTCTGCAAAAAAATCAGGAAATTATTTGGATGAGTTTATAGTCTTGAGAAAAATCGAGGTTTAATCAGTAGCTGAAGCTGAACTAAAGAATTTGTTGGTTTCTGAGCTAAATTGAAATAGATAGAACTCACTGTATATTTGGAGTTTTGACATGAGGTCTGTTGCATATTGTTTAGTATGATCTCTAGTTCCACCATCATGAATTTTATGTCATTTGGACAAGTACAGAAATTATTATGATTTTAGGCGTATGCACTGTGCTGGTTTCAACCTGTTTTGATACCCTGTAGAGATTGGGCATTTGAGACTCCTTAAGTGCATATTTTGAGAACCTGATTCATTAGAAATTTGTATAAGACACCTAGATCTTTCCAACAAGACCAATTTGAGGCAATTCCAGTAAAGGGTTGATTTACTGTGACTTTTGTAAGACTGGACAGAGACCTAGATAGAGTGAATCTGAGTGCTCTGAATTGGAGAGACCCAATGTGAGAATTGGTGCATCGGTGAGAGATGAGTGTGTTAGGGTGACTTAATGGTATAATTTGGACTCATTATAAACTAGAGAGTTGTTGAGGACACCAACACCCTTCTATAGAAATTGGGTTTGCGGCGTTCTGATGAACGAGTGGTATATAGTGCTACCGGTAAGGTGCAGCCCGTGCACAGAAAGCACGCAGGCTGAAGCTTGAGAGGCTATTTTGAGGACTTAGATGTTTGAGTTTAAGTTCATGATCAACTAAGAAGTTGTAGCCTAGGATCTTACCTTTCTAGATTGGGTTCGTACACTCCAATCGGAGTTGTATCGAGAGAGTTATGATCATTTTAAGATTCGGACAAAAACCCGTGGGTTGCTTAGTCTTAGTTTTGACTAAGTGTTGTGAGGACATTTCCCTTGTGTGTTACCAGAGTCGATGACTCTTTTCTGGGGATGATAGATATCTGTTATTGAGGTTGTTGACACCCAGAGTGGGACGTGTGACTCGAGTTAGTCACTAGGGTAAGGGATACCCTGCACCTATCAACCCTATATTATTAACTTCTGTCGAGCGTAGGACGTCTGAGCATGCCAGTGAGATAAGTTCACAAGGGCGAATATACATTCACAGCCGGAGCCGCGGCAAGTGTAGGCCATAATGCTGGAGAATTCCAAACCGGGGAAGTGGCGAACGGACCGGTATCGCCTGGGACCAGAGGTTGATAGGCAAGTATGGAAGCAGTTCATTCTCACCCAAAGTAATTAGAGTAAGGCAAGGGTTAGAATGGTTTATTAAAGGGTTGGGAAATTGCATTAGTCCTAGTTAACCATAGTCGGTATTGTACCTTTCAGTCGTAGGGATACGTTTTCGGCACTCATGCGATTGAGTCCTCGGCTCGTATCTCGATCTGTTGATTCCCAAAGCTTTGCCGGAGTAAGGTACGGGAGGCTCGGAGGATTTGACCTCCCGAGGTGCTCACGTCCCTATGCGCGGGTTTTTGTGTTTGGTATATATATATATGTTCATGACTCGATCTTGGGGTGAACACACATGTATATAAGTTCATGACTCGATCTTGGGGTGAACACGCATGCGTAAGTCCATGGGTGGACGTGAGGAATCAAATGGTCGTGGGACCAGATTCAATGCGGATTTTTGAGGAGCTCCGTACACGGGTACCAACTGGCGGTGACTACTTGGGCACTGCAGGGGCGGAATTAAACCGACCCACTGCAACCTCCTTGGGCGACAGACAATCAATTGGGAACTGGATGAGAACAAGGGTAGGATGCACGGCAAAGAATTGAACCCTACAATGAGGAGAGGCAAACTCCTTGGAAAGTATGTAGTATGGGATGTATACATTTCCATCGAAGTTGATTTTGAGAAATTATGTAGTATGGGATGCATATGTTCCCAACTGAATTGCATTAGAGTAGGTGCATCGTGTGCATTCTTATTTGCGCATTAGATTGGGCTATGCTTGGGTCTGGAACGCATGTAGTATGGAATGCATGCGGATCCAGATATCCAAGTCTTGCTTGCTTTAGAATAGGCTTGTGATTGGTGCATTTAGTTGTTAGATCATGGCATACACAAGCACTACATAATTTAGGATGCACGTTTCTCTTTCCATTCAAAATGGTTTGTGATTGCCAGTTTGAAGGATCATTGTTATTATTATTAGTATTGCGTCAGTCGAAGTACTGACGTTCCCCACCGTTTAGTTATCGGTTCTACTCTTCGAGCAAGTACAGAGATATTAGAGTCGTACAACAGAAAACTCAAGCCGAGGAGCAAGTCCCAGGGAAGCAGATTGACCATTCAGCGGAGCTTCGGCAGTGAGCCATCGAATGCCAGTCTGAAAGAAAGTTGTTAACTGTACAAAAGGAGTGATGTATGTTGTAATAAGATGTACTAAGTTTATGTAATTTGTAATCTTGTCAAGAACAAGACATTGGTTGTAATCAATGATGTAATGACTTTATTAGGCAATAAAAAGATTTTAAATTTCCATGTTATTACTGTGTTGAGATGCATTTGAAGGTAAAGATTCTGGTGAGTGTCATGGATGTCCGGTAACAGGGATCCGGGGCGCTACAGAAGTGGTATCAGAGCTGACTTCAAATCGCAGGCTAACACTGTAGAAAATTTGACTTAAAATACCAAATAGCTGGGTCCAGTTTGGATTGTAGGAAGGTCAAAATCATGATTGTTCACTTTCCTGCTTATGTGGTGATCTTCCCTACATCCCGAACTAACCCTGTGTGTTTCCTTTCTTTGAAGGGTGTCCAGAAGAATCAGAAACAACCACCGCAGAATGACTGAAGGCGAAGGCAGTAGGACCAACGACACAAACTTTAATGTTGAAGCAGAGTTTACCCGCGTATACCAGATGATGGGAGCATTTGTGGAAGCTAGCAGAAACCCAGCGCCGCCACAAGGAACACCAGGAGTCGCTGCACCAGCAGACCCAATAAAGATGGTGGAATCATTTAAGTGGATGAAACCGCCAGTTTTCGAAGGATAGGCCGACCCCACGGTTGCTGATGACTGGATACATCAGGTGGAGACGGTGTTTGAGGTACTGGTGACTCCAGGGGACAGCAAGGTTCATTTGGCCGCAATTCTGCTGGAGAAGGATGCTGGAGTTTGGTGGCAGTCCATGAAGCGTGGTCTTGGAGGAGGCCAGATCACTTGGGAAGATTTCCTCGAGGAATTTCGACAGCACTATTTTCCTACGGATGTGCAAGAAGAAAAGGCAATGGAGTTCCACAATTTGAAGCAGGGAAATATGTCTGTCAGGGAATATGAGACAAAGTTTTCTTAGCTGTCACGGTATGCACCAGAGATGGTTCAGGATGAAGCAAAGAAAGCCCAGAGGTTTGAGCAAGGGCTTAGGCCTAGACTGAGGTCGAGGATGGTTCCGTTAGGCATTCGCCGATTCGACAAGCTAGTAAGGCGAGCTACGGTAACCGAAATGGGCATGAGACAGAGTCAAGGCAAGGCCGAGGCAAAGAAAAAAATGAAGAAGGCTAGTCTCACCCTCGATCATGACAAACGGAATTCAACTCCCGAGTCCAAAAAGCTTAAAGAGCCTAGTCAGATGGTGGAATGTTACTTTTGTAAGGAACATGGTCATTTCAAGAGTCAATGCCCAAGAAGAGCCCAGACAGCCATTTGCTATAACTGCGGAGAAGCTGGGCACAAGAAATCGAATTGTCCACAGCTACAAGGGAACCCCAATGACTAGTTACTGAAGGTGGTCGATAAAGGGAAGAAGTCGATTCGTCAGGGACGAACTTCAGCCTAACTGAAGGGAAGTGTGAAGTGGTACATGGTCTAGAATAGTAATATATTTTGTTAGTTACATTTCTTGCTAGCCATGAATGGCAAATTTGTATCGTGTTTTGTAGCAAGATATTATGACTTCTATTAAGCATGAAAGTTTTCTTGGGCATTTGGTCATCTCGTGTCTTGCAATTATTTATTTGAGTGTTTGGGATAAGGCATAAAACTGAATTTTTATCTTCTCCTTGGTAAGCCTCGTTTTCTTCTAAAGGGAGTGGTCACCGACCCTCACGTAGTGCAACCGAGCGCTAGATGATATTCTAAAAGCTTGACTCAGGCCCTAGAAAGGAGATGCGATGAAGCAAGAACGATCGTGAGTAGAAAGGCTCCATAACGATCCACGGATTGAGAAGTTCCTCAGTATTCCAGACGAGGGATGAAATAAGCCCCATAATGATCTGTGGAGTAGGAATTGGTCTACACTATTCCGAGGACGAGAGAGATACTCATGGGAAAGTCGTGCATGACGTTGGCTCCATAATGATCCGCTGAGTGAGAAGTTCCTCAGTATTCCAGACGAGGGATGAAATAGGCCCCATAATGATCTGTGGAGTAGGAATTGGTCTCCATTATTCCGAGGACGAGAGCAACACTCATGGGAAGGATTTTGTGACGTTGGCTCCATAATGATCCACGGAGTGAGAAGTTCCTCAGTATTCCGGACGAGGGATGAAATAGGCCCCATAATGATCTGTAGAGTAGGAATTGGTCTCCATTATTCCGAGGACGAGAGCAACACTCATGGGAAGGATTGTGTGACGTTGGCCCCATAATGATCCACAGAGTGAGAAGTTCCTCAGTATTCCAGACGAGGGATGAAATAGGCCCCATAATGATCTGTGGAGTAGGAATTGGTCTCCATTATTCCGAGGACGAGAGTGATGCGCACGGGAAGGTCATGTATGACGTTGACTCCAGAATGATCCATGGAGTGAGAAATTCATCAGTATTCCAGATGAGGGATGAAATATGCCCCAGATTGATCTGTGAAGTGGGAATTGGTCTCCATTATTCCAAGCACGAGAGCAGCATACACAAATAGGTTAGTGGGACGTTGGCTCCATAATGATCCACGGAGTGAGAAGTTCCTCAGTATTCCAGACAATGGATGAAATAAGACCCATAATGATCTGTGGTGTAGGAATGGTCTCCATTATTCCAAGGACAAGAGCAGCATACACAAATAGGATTGTATGACGTTGGCTCTATAATGATCCACGGAGTGAGAAGTTCCTCAGTATTCCAGACGAGGGATGAAATAGGCCCCATACTGATCTGTAGAGTAGGAATTGGTCTCCATTATTCCGAGGACGGGAGCGATGCGCACAGGAAGCTCGTGTATGACGTTGACTCCAGAATGATCCATGGAGTGAGAAATTCCTCAGTATTTTAGATGAGGGATGAAATATGCCCCAGAATGACCTATTGAGTGGGAATTGGTCTCCATTATTCTAAGGATGAGAGTAGCATACACAAATAGGTTAGTGGGACGTTGGCTCCATAATGATCCACGGAGTGAGAAATTCCTCAGTATTCCAGACAAGTGATGAAATAGGCCCCATAATGATCTATGGAGTAGGAATGGTCTCCATTATTCCAAGGACAAGAGCAGCATACACAAATAGGATTGTATGACGGTGGCTCCATAATGATCCACGGAGTGAGAAGTTCCTCAGTATTCCAGACGAGGAATGAAATAGGCCCCATAATGATCTATGGAGTAGGAATTGGTCTCCATTATTCCAAGGACGAGAGCAACACTCTTGGGAAGGATTGTGTGACGTTAGCTCCATAATGATCCACAGAGTGAGAAGTTCCTCAGTATTCCAGACGAAGGATAAAATAGGCTCCATAATGATCTATGGAGTAGGAATTGGTCTCCATTATTTCGAGGACGACACGATGCGCATGGGAAGGTCGTGTATGACGTTGACTCCAAAATGATCATTGGAGTGAGAAATTCCTCAGTATTCCAAAAGAGGGATGAAATATGCCCTAGAATGATTTTTGGAGTGGGAATTGGTCTCCATTATTCCAGGGACGAGAGCAGCATACACAAATAGGTTAGTGGGATGTTGACTCCAGAACAATCCATAAGAGCGAGACATTCCTCAGTATTCCGGACGAGGTATGACATATATCACCGAATGATCTGTGGAGTAGGAATTGATCTCCAGTATTTCGAGGACGTTAATAGTACCCACGAAGAGGTTCAAGGATGAATAGGGGGCACCAGAAGATCCGCGAAGAGAGATGTTCCCCAGCATTCCAGTCGAGGGACAAAATAGGCCCCAAAGCGCCTGTGGAGTGGGAATGATCTCTAGTAGTTCGAGACTAGAGCAAAACACATGGGGAGTTCGTGTGGTGAGGGCTCCAGAAAAAATCTGTAGAGCCAGATATTCCCCAGTATTTTCGGAACGTGGGATGCAATAGACCCCAGGAAGTTTGATGGAAAGGGATTGATCTCCAGTAGTCCAGGACGAGTGCAACACACTCCAAGGTGATTCATCCCCAGTACAGTCGATACAGGATACGGTATGCCCCAAAATGATCTACATGGTGAGATTGATATCCAGGATGGAAGAATGCGTTGAGCACTTGAGGCTTGGGAGCCAGCACTGAGCACTCTAAGAGTGAGATTCGAGGGTGTTCCTCAAGAAAATGGTGACAGAACGATTCTAAGGAGTGTCTGCTATTTATGCCCCTAGCGTCTTTCTGGGGACAAAACAATTCTAAGGAGGGAGTGATGTAACACCCCGTATTATACGATACCTGAATATATATGTATGTATGTATGTTGTCCGTATGCGGGCGCATGATTACTGTATTTTGGTTGATTTTGCTATCTTGGTTTGTGGTTAGGATTACGGGACGATTCATGCGAGGATTGCATTCTAAAATATGCACGAGAACGAGGAGGACCAATACTAGTATAAACACTAGTTTTCTGGCACGACGCCTATACAAATATAATACTGTATGATACTACAGCGGATATATATTGCGGGCGCTCGATAAACCTCTCGTCTCGCACTCGTAGGAACCCATTTAAGCTAAATAGGGCAGCCAACACAACAACCACCAAAACCATGGGCTAGAAGCTATAGTTTTGATCCAAACCACCTGCACCCTAAGCCTACCCCTAGCTAAAACCGGCCATAACCACCCCCCCCTCCATTCTCCTTTATTTTCCCACTTCATTCTCCCTCTTTGCTCGGGAAATTTCAGAAAACCCTTCTAGAGAAAAAGGAGAGAAAGAAGAGAAAGTGAAGGAGACTCAAGAAGGGATTTTTCAAGGAAGGAAACTTGAGAAGATCATTTCCTCTACTGCTACCAAGGGTGGGGAGTTTATGTAAACCTTCATTTCTTGTTTTTTAATTGATTTTTCTTGCATACATGTATGGTAGGATGTACTAGGGTGTTCATCTAAGAGTTGAAAGTTGAAATCAGAATTGAAGTAGAAAAACTGATTCAGAGTATCATTTTGTGGATTTTTCCGAGAGCAAACTACAAAGAATTAGACCATGAAATTTTAAGTGTTTGTTCATATATGTGTTTAGAATGCTCATGATTTATTTCAAATTTTTTTGAGGTCATTTGATATTTTAATAAAATAATAAGATGCAACTATGTCGTAAGGCAGATTTAGCAATGATAAACAGAATGGCTGATGTTGTAGGAATTTTCATTATTTATTGAAACATGCTATTGATCTGAAATTTTTACCCTATGTTTCTGCGTACATGTAGATTCTGCAAAAAAATCAGGAAATTATTTAGATGAGTTTATAGTCTTGAGAAAAATCGAGCTTTAATCAGTAGCTGAAGCTGAACTAAAGAATTTGTTGGTTTATGAGCTAAATTGAAATCGATAGAACTCACTGTATATTTGGAGTTTTGACATGAGGCCTATTGCATATTGTTTAGTATGATCTCTAGTTTCACCACCATGAATTTATGTCATTTGGACAAGTACGGAAATTATTATGAGTTTAGGAGTATGCACTGTGCTGGTTTCAGCCCGTTTTAATACCCTGTAGAGATTGGGCATTTGAGACTCCTTAAGAGCATATTTTGAGAACCTGATTCATTAGAGATTTGTAGAAGACACCTAGATCTTTCCAACAAGACCAATTTGAGTTAATTCCAATAAAGGGCTAATTTACTATGACTTTTGTAAGACTGGACAGAGACCTAGAGTGAATCTGAGTGCTCTGAATTGGAGAGACCCAATGTGAGAATTGGTGCTTCGGTGAGAGATGAGTGTGTTATGGTGACTTAATGGTATAATTTGGACTCATGATAAACTAGAGAGTTGTTGAGGACACCCACACCCTTCTATAGAAATTGGGTTTGTGGCGTTCTGATGAACGAGTGGTATATAGTGCTACCGGTAAGGTGCAGCCCGTGCACAGGAAGTACGCAGGCTGAAGCTTGAGAGGCTCTTTTGAGGACTTGGATGTTTGAATTTAAGTTCATGATCAACTAGGAAGTTGTAGCCTAGGACTTACCATTCCAAATTGGGTTCGTACACTCCAATCGGAGTTGTATCGAGAGAGTTATGACCATTTTAAGATTCGGGCAGAAACCCATGGGTCGCTTAGTCTTAGTTTTGACTAAGTGTTGTGAGGACATTTTATTTGTTTGTTACCAGAGTCGATGACTCTTGTCTGGGGATGGTTGATGTCTGTTATTGAGGTTGTTGACTCCCAGAGTGGGTTGTGTGACTCGAGTTAGTCACTAGGGTAAGGGATACCCTGCACCTATCAACCCTATATTATTAACTTCTGCCGAGCGTAGGACGTCTGAGCATGCCAGTGAGATAAGTTCACAAGGGCGAATATGCATTCACAGTCGGGACCGCAGCAAGTGTAGGCCATAATGCTAGACAATTCCAAGCTGGGGAACTGGCGAACGGACCAGTATCGCCAGGGGCCAGAGGTTGATAGGCAAGTGTGGAAGCAGTTCATTCTCACCCAAAGTAATTAGAGTAAGGTAGGGGTTAGAATGGTTTATTAAGAGGTTAGGAAATTGCATTAGTCCTAGTAAACCATAGTCGGTGTTGTACCTTCCAGTCGTAGGGAATACGTTTTCAGCACTCATGGGATTGAGTCCTCGGCTCGTATCTCGATCTGTCGATTCCCAAAGCATTGCCGAAGTAAGGTACGGGAGGTCCAGAGGATTTGACCTCCCGAGGTGCTCACGTCCGTATGCGCGGGTTTTTGTGTTTGGTATATATATATGTTCATGACTCGATCTTGGGGTGAACACGCATGTACATAAGTTCATGACTCGATCTTGGGGTGAACACGCATGCGTAAGTCCATGGGTGGAGGTGAGGAATCAAATGGTCGTGGGACTGAATTCAATGCGGATTTCTGAGGAGGTCCGTACGCGGGTACCAACTGGTGGTGACTACTTGGGCAATGCAGGGGCAGAATTAGACCAACCCACTGCAACCTCCTTGGGCAACAGACAATCTATTGGAAACTGGATGTGTACAAGGGTAGGATGCATGGCGAGGGATTGAACCCTACAATGAGGAGAGGCGAACTCCTTTGAAAGTATGTAGTATGGGATGCATACGTTTCCATCGAAGTTAATTTTGGGAAAGTATGTAGTATGGGATGCATACGTTCCCAACTGAATTGCATTAGTGTAGGTGCATCGTGTGCATTCTTATTTGCGCATTAGATTAGACTATGCTTGGGTCTGGAACGCATGTAGTGTGGGATGCATGCGGATCCAGATATCCAAGTCTTGCTTGCTTTAGAATAGGCTTGTGATTGGTGAATTTAGTTGTTAGATCATGGCATACACAAGCATTACATAATTTAGGATGCACGTTTCTCTTTCCATTCAAAATGGTTTGTGATTGCTAGTTTGGAGGATCACTATTATTATCAGTATTGCGTTAGTCGAAGTACTGATGTTCCCCACCTTTTAGGTATCGGTTCTACTCTTCGAGCAGGTGCAGAGATATCAGAGTCGCGCAGCAGAAGACTCAAGCAGAGGAGCAAGTCCCAGGGAAGTAGATTGACCGTTCAGCGGAGCTTCGGCAGTGAGCCATCGACTGCCAGTCCAAGAGAAAGTTGTTAACTGTACAAAAGGAGTGATGTATGTTGTAATAAGATGTACTAAGTTTATGTAATTTGTATTCTTGTCAAGAACAAGACATTGGTTGTAATCAATGATGTAATGACTTTATTTGGCAATAAAAAGTTTTTAGATTTCCGTGTTATTACTGTGTTGAGATGCATTTGAAGGCAAAGATTCTGGTCAGTGTCATGGATGTCCGGTAATGGGGATTCGGGGCGCTACATGGTACCATAGTAAACAGTTGGGAGAAATGAGTCCCCTTCTGAATACACATTTCTATATTGTCCACTACTAGATCTTTCCCTTAAGCCCCGGCTTGATTATTTTTCATTATTATTAAACATGTGTGAACAAACAAAACAGGACTAAAGACATGGTGAGAACAAAGGACAAGTCTAGGATGAATAGGGGACACAAATGGTGATAAAAACAACTTATAACGGTTGAAACAACAAAATTTTCAGTTCTGGACAGCATGACACAACTGCACCAAAACTGAGATTTCCGTTGCTACATAACTGAAAATCTAGATCCGTAAGAAAATTTGAAAACTAATCTCTCTGCCGAATCCAGCGCACATATACAAGTCATACATTAGCCACACTAAAAGGTTTTAAAATAGCGTTTAATACAGAACGTAAGTTCAGCCAGAAAATGCAAAATCTTGTTTATAAGAATGAAAAAGGCTTTAAAACATCATAATTAAATCTGAGAAAAATCTGAAAGATTCCCTAGCATATCTTATCTCAACATATAAAATATCATGAATTTATACTACAGATATTATAGTCAATATAATTGGGAAAACATAGTAATGCAACAAAACTTTGAATCTGAAAGTTTAGACACAACAGTACCAAAACAGATATATTTTGAGAATACAATTTGAAATCCAGATCCGTGAAAAGGGTAGTAAAATATAAAATTCAGGCTACAATTCATATTCACAAAGTTTCCATAAAAAATGAATAGAATCAGGCTGAAAGCATAATTCTTTACTGAAAGGCATGGAGTTTGGAAATATATCGATTGGTTTTATAAACATTGAACGAGATATAAAAGTCATTAATTAATTCCACAAAAATTTGGGATTGAACCCAGTCATAACTAATCGTACTCAAAAAAATATCAAGGCCAAATTCTACTTTTAATATCAGTTTTAAAATAATAATTCATACAGAAATCATATAATTCAAAATCTGGAATTTACAATATGATTGTAGTAAAAAAACAATAACTCATGCATCAAAAATCGGAATTCAGATCCGTCGAAAGTTATGAAAACTAGAAAACGAAGCCGACAAATCATATTCACAAATTTATTTATTTTACTGATATTAACAGGGTCAAAATTACTAAACAAAAATAGGGCAGCAGTAAATCAAAACTTCTTTTATGCATTTCATCAAACAATTTAATTAAAAAACGATCCAATCTAAGATGTAATAAAAAACATGGTATCTAGGTTACTCAAATCAGCATGGCATGAGTATAAAGAGTTTAAAATGAAATAATACATCTAACAAGCATCCATGTACAATCATCTACATCATACAGAATGTCACAAACAAGCATACAATTAAGATGGTTGTCTAAACTAATTTGTTTTTCATGCAATGGGTGACAACTACTGTGAAATACTCATGATCAAGAGATGAAGGAACGGATCAACTAACAAGATATATGATCATCATGAGAGTGACAACAAACGCATGCAAGACTACTTACGATATTTTACTTATATTAAGACAATTAACATACAAGCTACTTGCCTGAAAAACGATGATGAAGACATTCAAAGAATAACGAGAATGGATCCCGAACAAAGAAAACCAATGCACGGACGAGACAGCACGAACAAGGGCAAGAATCAACACCCCCGATAACACGTGCGATGCAGGTGTCTCACACGCACACGGCAGAAGAAAACAGCAAGAGCAGTGGCAGCAAGTGATGACAGCGGTGCAATACAGCAAGGGCGGTGATAACACGGGGGACGATGGCAACAGCGGTGAGCGGTGCTAGGGCGGCACTGCTAGAGCGAGGATAGGGTATCGGAGATCGGGGGAACGCTGAGGATGCACGGTAACAGGTACAGCAAGGTCGGGATGACGATGATGAGGGGATGCCGGCGAGGAGGTAGGCGACAGGAAGACGGGGTTTAGGAAGGGGGGTTGGGGGGAGATCGGGAGAGAGAGGGAGGGACGGGCTGTAGGTGAGAGAAAGATAGATTAAGGTTTTGGAAATTGGGGTTAGGGTGTGTTTAAGAGGGTTATATAGAGTCAAAACGGTTTTGGGTTAACTGGGTAGTATCCAATAGGAAAAAAGAGTTCAATATTAAACAAATATACCACGAATTAGGTTTAGACAATAAACAAGGTCAAGAATAATATGTAGATCAATCAAATGAGAATATAAAGGCTGAATCAAAGCAAAATGAGTTATAAGGAGAACAAAAATATACAATTCAAAAGGAATGAAAAGAAATAAAATTAGAAACAAAATAAAATAACCACAAATTTTAATTAAAAATAAACAGAAATAAAATAATGAGTCACATGGGTTACAAAAAGCTCCAAAAATCCACCACAAGAACCCGCAGGCTCCCTCCTAGCAAATCCCGAACGCATACAACACCTAAGCACCTCTTGATTCTCTCTTTTTTTTGTTTTGTTTTGTGTTCCTATATGGGTAAAGTGAGGGGGTATTTATATGGAAAATTAGGGAGTAATTTTAGCAACTAACCACCCACTAACCCACTCACACACCCACACACCCACTCACTCACACCACTCACAAACTCAGTCACCGTCACTCAAGAATACCAGGTCAACAAGATCAGGTTTTTAGCTTTTGTGTGCAATGCACGTGTGCACGTGTTTTGTTTATTTTCTCATTTTATTTCACTTTTATTATATTATTCCATTTTAAATTCTTATTTTTAATAAATACTCATATTAAATTTAGTATAATTAGCCTAGTGAAATAACAGTCACTAGCGCAATAAAATAGCGCAATTTGGTATAATTAGCTTATTTTTAATGGAAAGGAAAGCATCCCTGGCTTACCTTAGACTTGTATACAACTTTGTAATAAAATAGCGCAATTTCCACATGCATAAAAAGAAACATGTGTAAAGCATGTGCTAATAAATATTCATATATAAAATAAATTCAGGAAAACAAAAAATGTCCATAACAATCGAAATACAAAAATGTAAAATATGTTTCACTAACTCAATATATGTATGCAATAATATAATCAAAGCGTACATAGAAAACACGTACACCGCACGTGTAAAAACATATTTGAGTCAAATTAGGAAGAAAATGAATTTCGGTTTATGAAACGAATTCGAACAAGTTATAAAATAAATAATTGAATACGTAGAAAATTTTATAATATTACACATTGATATGGGCCAGATGACGTGGCCCCTCATGGGCCACAGGGTCCCCTCAAGGAGCGTTCCCCGCCGGATCATCCAGGTCTGCCACGTCAGCCTGGAAACCACCCAGGCCTCTGCCACGTCAACCCTAAACCACCTCGAGCCCGTGCCCTGTCAGCCCTATACCGCTTGGGCTTCTACCACTCCAGGCCCACGGGTAACCGGGTCCAAACCCGGCCCCAAACGGATCCAGACCCAGTTGGCTTCTTCTATAAATACCAGACCCTCTACCCCTTCACCAGGTAACGAATCTTTCCCCTCTAAAACCCTAGTTACTGTTACTCTCTTTCAGTAGCTGACTAGATCGTCGGAGGGACTGCCACCGAGACCAACCCCGGTGTTTCTAGACTGAGTGCAGGTACACGAGACCTCGGGATCCGAGCCTTCAGATCCGAGCCGAGCATCCCATCTCCACCTCACTCCCGCCTACTACCGAGCCGTTCTCCCGGCTGAGGGTCGGGGCCACCGTCCGCACAAAAGCTTCCGCAAAATTACAAATCGAGAAGAACTCACACCTGGTGCAGCCACACCCCCAAAAAAACAAACCGCATCAGGTTGGCACCGTCTGTGGAAACTTTAGTACAGACGCTGGCCCGAGCTCAGCCATCAACGGTATCCCGTCCATCCGATCTCACATGGCACCCAAGGCCAGGAGAGCGTCACCTCTGCGCGTCGCCAGGACGTCCTGTAATACCCCGATTTTCATTTATGAAAATTATTATTTTTGCACGTAGTGTGCACGTGCAATTTTTGTAGTATGAAATCTTATAATTATTTTCATTATGGATGATGAGTATATATATATATATATATATATATATATATGTGTGTGTGTGTGTGTGTGTGTGTGTGTGTGTTCTTTAATTATTTTTATAAAGGCCCATTTTCTTCAAATAAACATAAGCCTTTCTTTTTAGCCCAAATCTAATTTATTTTTGTAAATCATTATTTGGCCCATTAAATAAAGCCCATGAGTTATTTCTCTTTTGATTACAACTTGTAATGTAGGATATTTTTATAAGATTATTTTTATAGAAAATATAATGTACAATTTTTTTAAATAGAGAACTAATGAATGCACGTGCATTGCACGTACACGTGCAAAAGCACACAAAGTGGCCTGTTTTGGATTGGAGGGAAAATGAAAAAAAAAGAGTGGAGTTATGGGTGGTGGTTGCTTGATCATGGTTGGTTACTACAACTCCCCCTTGAATCCTAGCCTTTTATTTTTTAAGTCCTAGATAAATCCTAATCCTTCATTTGCTCCCAATTTTAGTATAAATATCCCCCCTAGCCTAGTTATTTTTGTACTCTTCATTTCTCCAAAACCTATAGTAGAAGATACAAATTGTTAATAGTATAGTAAGTGAGATAAAAAGATTGAGAGTTGTGTGTGAGTTGTGTGTGCATTCAAAGAAGGCCGGCATCACTAGGTAGCTCTCGGGATTGGCATCTTTGAGGCTCGGTTGTGTGCATCAAGGAGGAAGAGGAACACTCTTTTGGCAAGGACTCTTGTGTTTAGGAGGTGTTGCAATTTTATTCTCTCCAAATAAGGTGGGTTATTTTCCATGTTTCTAATTAGATAGCATGCTAAGATTGAATTGAAATGATAATGCATGAAAAAGATTAATAAGAGTGCATTTAATTGGAAAAAAATGGCTTATTAGTTGATTGAAATGTTGCTAAATAGATTGTATGTTATTCCATCATCAAACTTAAGTTGTGTGTGAATTATTTATAGCTATGGAATGCTTGAAGTAAAATTCGTTGTTAGCATCAAAATTAAATGCAAATGTTAGTAGATGAAAGTGCTGTCTTATGTGCTTGGATGAACCCTTTGTGATAATGTTTATAATGAATGACTTAAAACTTATTTTTTGGATTTGAAAGGGGAATATAAACAGGGAATTGATATAGAAAATATTAATGCTAAATTGTATAAGAAATATCGAAATGAGATGTGGTAGTAGTAGCGTACAATTTAAACTAATTGTATGAAGAATATGTGTTTAATTACTGGAAAAATTATTTTTAAATTACTGGAGTATCAAATATTATTTGAATAATTATTCTGGAGATTTACAGGAAATTTAGAAAAAACAAAACTCAAATGAGAGCTTTTGAAACATCGAAATGTTATATTGAACAGAGGACTGATTTAATTAAAATATAAGTTGTATTCAAGACAACTTGAGCCTATAGCTCAAGTGGTCGGGAGGCTTCTAATGCTATAGTGTGTGCGGCTTGTGTCCCACGGATCGCTGGTTCGATATTGGATGACACCATTTTATTTTGTGTGCGTTTAAAAATTAAATCAAGTTCAGTCCGAGAGTATATAACTCTCCAATCCTTCTTTATACCGATGAGCACAAGTGGCCAAGTGGCTAGTGTGTGCGGTTGGGTTCTATTTGTTGCTGGTTCGAATCCTGGTCTCGGCCAGAATTTTACTTTGTGGAAAAAAATGATTTTTTTGATCGGTTTTTGATGTCTAAAAATTATGAAAAAAATACTATTATTATACTAAAATTATGTGTGACTTATGAAAAATAAATTTGGAGTTATTAGAATGAAATAAAGTATATTTTCGGAATAAAAGTGGAATTAGAACTATGGTTCTACACATGTATATTTTTGTGAAAGATGTGTTATGCAAAAAAATTGAAATAAGTGCTAGAAAAGGAAAATAACAAAGAAAGAAAATATACATTGTGAAGTTTGTGTGAATTATTCTTATTAAAGAATAGTGTGACAAGAATGAGTTGTGAATATTCATTTTGACCATATAATTGGTGATATGATTTTAATGTGGAAATAAATATTTGGATGAAATACATGATGAATAATTGAACTCCATGTATGGTTATTGACTGATGAATAATTTAGAAATCATGTGATTGGAAAAGAGAAATGTTATTGAGTATGACAACTCAAACATGTGAATTTGTGAATTGAAATTGAAAATTAGTGTGTAGCCAAAACTCACACCGGTAAGTGAAAGTGATGAATTATGATTATTGACATTGAAAAGACCAGTTTAGGTCATTGTGAAATGAAAGAAATAAGACCGGTAGTAGTGAGAGGGCTAACTCTAAGAGATTGATTTTGTTCATGATTTCATTAAATTAAGAATTAGTGCATAGTGAATAGGTGATGAAAGTGAGAGAAAAACACAAGTATGAGGGCCTCGAGTCTACGATGTGAGAGTGATCCACAGAATGCATGCTTGATGCATCAGGACATGGCGTGGGCACTACTCTGGAATTATCGGGATCTTGGCGATGCTTGTGGGATGTTTGGTGACTGCAAGAGGATCGTGTGCCATGAAGGAGGCTGAATTGCCACAGAATGCATGCTTGATGCATCAAGACATGGCGTGGGATTCCCCTCCAGGTTTTCTGTACATGAGCTTGTACTCATAGATCATCTAGGATACTTACCGTAGTTACAGTAGTAGATTAATTCATGACGAGGGATTGAACCCTACAAGATGAAGAACGATTAAGAGGCTTACCCTCGGACCTATGTAGTATGGGATGCATAGAATCCGAACAAGTGTGCATTAGTGTCATATAATATAAATAATTGCATTAAAGACTAAGTGCACAATCACAACACGACATCAATAGGATATTCCCTTTAGTTTGATATGTGACAAGTTTGTGTTTGTTAAATATGAAAAATCAGTTATACTATTTTCAGCATAGAGAGGATGGCCGTGTATAATGTTCGTCGGTTGAATAAACTGACGTACCCACAGTTTTGTATGCAGGGTAAATGACATGATAAAAATTAAAGAAGAACAGATACTTAGAGATTATTCAAATGTTGATGTACATTTATTTAAATGTTGTAAATTTGCTTCTGCTGTAAATGTAAAGTGTAAAGTTTTCATGTAACTCTAATGTAAAGTGAAAGTTTTAATTTCTTTGTAAAATTGTACGAAAGAAGTGTAAAGATCCTGTGGAATCTCGAATTCAGTGTATTTTTGAAATTCGGGGCGTTACAGAGTGGTATCAGAGCCACGCTTCACACTAGTACAAATTTATAAGGAACGACACCCTAGAAGTGGACATTAGAGTGTGTGTTTGAGTCTAGAGATTTAAATGTAAGTTACTTACATTTGTGTTGCTCTATGACTTATGCTTCTTCCTCCCTATTTCTAAGATGGCTGATCACTTCGACCCTACTGGAGACGACAATTGGCATATCATAGAGGAAGATTTCAATCCTGGACAAGCAGATTCCGAGGAAGATGTAACGCCCCGCACTCAACTCGTACGGACACAATTAACTAAATTCTAGCCACGCCAACGACAGGCTGCCTCAAAAGGGGGTCCGGACAGTTGGGTACACCTTTATCATGGGCTTCCTAATATATACTCATATTTCTTCCTAATCCCAACCGATATGGGAGTATTTTTCCCAAGGTCAACCCGGTCAAAGCCACACACACACTTCTTCATTCTTTCTTTCTTTCATTTATTCCATCATTAATGCATATGGTCCATAAGCCATCTCATAGGCTACTATCACCATTAATTCTTTGATCATACCCATAGGATCTTCTATAGGCCAACATCTAATACCAACCACTTCTTTCCATTCTTTCCATCCTTCCACATCACCTTCATTCCACCATCCATCCATATATATATATATATATATATATATATATATATATATATATATATATATATACTCTTCTAGAAATACGGGATCTCACATTCACCCCCTCTTAAGAATTCAGCGTCCTCGCTGAATACGGAACGTGCAATCTAGTACAGGATCGGCTTTCTAGTCGAATGTAGACTTGCCTCCTAATCGCTGCCCTCCCAGGGTCTTACGCATCTCATACACACATATTGCGTCCCACGCACTTTCTATATACAAGTCCTACATTCGATGTCGAAAGTTGGCTCTGATACCATCTGTAACGCCCAGCACTCAACTCGTACGCACACAATTAACTAAATTCTAGCACTAAATTCTAAATTGTATTATGGATGTATAAGCATGTATATGATGATGATGAGTATAGTGTGGGGTGGTGTGGTATGTTTGTGACCCGTACCCATCTCGTTATGGAGTACCGGGCTCTGTGGTAGGTTTTACAAGGATTTTTCTAAATTTTTACCTCGTTTTTCAAAGAAATTTATAACTTTAATTGATATTTAATAATCCGTTATGAGTTTGGCCCCCAGAGCATTACATTATATTGCCTGTGTGTTTCTGCTCATTTTAGCCTGCGGAGCTCGTGAAATTATTATGTGTATTGTGAGCTACGGAATTTTGAGCAGAATTCTGTAAGCTATTTGTGTTTCGGGGAAAAATTTACAGGGAAAACTCTGCCAAAATTTTTCTTGAATTATAACTTTCTTAGTTTATGTTTAAAGTGACATAGAAATTGAAAGAATTGAATTTGGAGAGGAAAAAAAAAATTTAGGGGTGTTACAGAAGAGTACTACCTATGGAAAGCAGACTCCGACGGAGAAGAATGGCCTGAGTCCCGAGAGATCACCCCACCTCCAGACTCATCTGATGACTCTTCTGACGAAGAAGAAGAACCAGTTCCAAATAGTCTTGTGATATCTCTTCAGAGGCAGGTAGAAACACTGCGGGAGAGAGTCGGACTATGGGAGGCTCAGTTAGCAAAGCGCAAGGATGATTTTGCGGTTCTCAGTCATCGTGTATGGGAACTCGGGAAGAGGAAGAATATGATCGATGTGCTGAAGGAAGAAGTTGATGAACTATGGGGAGAACTTCATGAAGCGAAGAGGAACCGTGGGAGTTAGATTGTTGTAGCTTCTACTGTTTTTATTATGATGTCAAGAAATATTTTCAATTCGAGTGTATAAAGTTTGAAATTCAATGAAATGCAAAGTGGATTTAAAATTCATGTCTTATACTTCGAATTTAATGGATCTTTTGCATCAGAATAAGGCTAGAAGAGGAACTAGAAACGGTGAAGGTCTGGACTTGGAAACAGAACTTGCGAGGGTCTATCAGACACTCAATACCGTGGCTATGAATCAGAACCAAGGAAGAATACCTGCGAATCCGGTGCCCGAAGCAATCAAACTCATGGAATCATTCAAGAGAATGAAACCACCGGTGTTTGAAGGGAAGTCAGACCCTGATGCGGCTGACAACTGGATCAGGCAGGTAGAGACCATATTCGAAGTCTTGGAGACCCCTGAAGGCAGCAAGGTGAAGTTGGCGACTCTGCAACTTGAGAAGGATGCGGCTGTGTGGTGGCAGTCGATGAAGCGGACAATTGGAGGTATTATTCTTGGCTGGGAGGAATTTTTGGAAGAATTCCACAGTCATTACTTTCCTTTAGATGTCCAGGAGAAGAAGGCTATGGAGTTTCTATCACTACAGCAAGGTGACATGTCAGTTAGAGAGTACGAGACCAAATTTACTCAGCTCTCTAGGTACGCTCCTGAATTAGTGATGGATGAGGCGAAGAAGGCTCATAAGTTCGAGCATGGATTGAGGCTGAGCTTGAGGTCCCGGATGATACCTCTTGGTTTCAAAAGATTCGACAAGTTGGTCAAGCGCGCGGCAGCCACGGAAGCAGACATGGAGCAGTTTCATGTTGTTCAGAATCGGAGGAACAACTGGTAGTCTGGGAAGAGGCCTGCAAATTCTGGGAATTTCAAGGTTCAACCATCTGCACAAAGGTTCAAATCGACAGGGGCGAACGCTATTAATGTGGTTGGAGGACCCGGGAACAATGTGGTGAGACCTCCTGCGGTAAATTGCTTCAACTGTGGTGAGACGGGACATTACCAATCTCAATGCCTCAAGCTACGGAATGGTAATCGCAATGTACCAATGCAGCAAACTGGGAAGCGACCGTACCAACAAGGGCGAGTATTTGCCTTGACCGAAGCTGATGCCGATGAGATAGATCATGTCATCACTGGTACGAGGGCGGATGTTTAGAGGTTCATATTGTTTCTTTTTCCCGTTTATTTAATGAACTGTTACGAAATGAGTGTATATTATGTAACAGGGAAACTTTATTTTAATGGAATGAAAGCTGTTGTTTTGTTCGATACTGGATCCTCTCATACTTTTGTGTCTCCTAAATTTGCTAAAGTGTTGGAAGTTGAACTGAAGATTTTTCCAGGCAAGATCTTAGCAGTAGCTACTCCATCAGGGGAAACTTTAACCACTGATCGGTACTATGCTGATTGCGAGATTGTGATTGGGGATAGACTTTTCGGGATTGATCTAATTGAGCTAACTATCTTGGAAGTCGATGTTATCATTGGCATTGATTGAATGTCGGTGTACAGTGCAAGCATCGAGTGCAAGACCAAGACAATAAAAGTGAAGGCTCCAGGTGGACCTGAAGTCACTTTTCAGGGGAAGAAGAAGTGTTCTAAGCTGGTGGCAGCTATTCGCAAGGAAGAGATTCCTGTGGAAGTGCAAAGGATTTCTGTGGTTCGGGACTATCCGACTGTGTTCTTGGATGATTTTCTTGGGTTACCCCCGCAATGTGGGGTAGAGTTCAGCATCACCCTTCAACTGGGAAGTGCACCCATTTCTAAGGCACCGTATTGGATGGCTCCAGTGGAACAGGATGATGTGAAACGACAGATTGAGGAACTGTTGGAGAAAGGCTTTATTCAACCTAGTGCGTCACCTTAGGGAGCACCAGTGCTTTTGGTAAAGAAGAAGGATGGATCAATGAGAATGTGTATCGATTACCGAGAGTTGAATAAGGTCACTGTTCAGAATAAGTATCCTATTCCCCGAATTGATGACTTATTCGATCGTCTACAAGGAGCAGCTGTTTTCTCCAAAATAGATCTTCGACCAGGATATCACCAAGTTCGGGTGTGTAGCGCCCCGATTTCCATACTAGAAAACCGAGACACGAGCCAGGACCTTTTCTTCAATTGTCACAATACACAGAAAAATAGGAGAATTTAAAACTTTTTATTCACTCCCAATGTATTACAAGTCTGGATGTTGTACAACTACAATACATTACACTAGTGTTACAATAATGCCTTCACATTTCCAAGTATTACAACCTTCAACATCTTACATCAGAGTACAAGGAGTGAAGAACAACACTCGGTAACTCTCACTTGAGTACCTCCCAACTAATAGATAATCCACATACATGTTATAGCAGAACTAAACATGACACTGACTCCTCGCTTTCCTTGCCTTCAGTCCTCCTGAATCTCACACCTGTACTTCTGCGATCCAGTACCTATTGAAGTGGGGATATCAGTATTCACTGACGCTTTAAGGCTGATAACATAGCAGCGAATCTCCCAAACAACATACAAAAACATGGCAATTTGTGTCGGTGTAGTTTAAGTGTTCGTGAGTGCTATGACTAGAATCTAACGCAATATTAACTAAAACTAGGATGCTCTTATTTTAATGCCAGCAAGTCTCCGAAGCAACATGCAGCCCATACTACATGCGCCCCATCTCAAGCCGTTTCTCCATATATAGGGATTTGAACCCGCGTTATGAATTTTTAATTGTACACAACCTATTCCTGACAGATACAACGTGACTGATGAGGTTGCAGATGTGGTCAAGTCCTACCAAGGCAGTACGCTCATGGTGTCTATGTCCCACTAATGCAGTCTGCTCGTGGTGTCTATGTTTGCCACTCCTATCCGGCTAACCGGACCTCACTAAAAAACCAGACGAACCCTCGGGGTTACCACCAACAGGAGAGCTCCCTGCCGCCCCCTAGCCAGACCGTAGTCCATGGCCTATTCGTATCCCCAGTATAGGACCCGACGGAGTTCCGGGATCCATCCCTAGCTCCGCCCGCCTTATCATGGCACTTCAGGAATTAACAGTGTGAGATACGCAACCCGTGCTCCCAACTCGTGAGACGCCACTATACATATCCCTTTGACGGGAAGGTACAACCCAATAACACCACCTAAGGTCTGCCCCAAGGGACGAGTTAGTCATAAGGGGCCCCCTACAACCCACTCCCCCCTTTTCGGCAAAGAGTCTAAGTAAATGATCTTTATAAGTCGCTACCCTAATGATGTCCCTAACCCTGAACACTCCTAGGAATGACAATATTATAAACACAACTTGCTATCTCTTAAACTAGACTTTGCAAGATAACTCTACTAGGCTGCTCAATCTAGACTTACCAGAATCCCTCAGGATCCGGTTCCTGGCTATCGATCCAAGACCCCGGCCATGCGAACATACATGCATGCCACTACCCTGAACTTGGATTCCGTCTATACTCCGGTCCTCGATCAACCTTCACCGGTTAAGATCCGATGGTATACAAGGAGTGACTCCTCCACAGTTCCTTAGGAGTAAGAAAACATATGTCTTGAAGGTCGATAGCCCCTAGGGTAATAATATCACCCTAGACGAGCACAACAAACTGTGTACTAGCTAATAAGCTATATACAGTTATACTAACCACATACGAGCCAACAAGCCACGTATGATCCAACCACTCCCTACGAGCCAGGCGGGCCTCGTATGAGATACAACGTACATACCGACCAAATATGCCGCGTATGAGACCAACAGCTACGCACGGATCGGTCGAGCCGCGTACGAGACAACAGCCTACATACGAGCCAAATAAACTACGTATGAGACCCACAGCTACATTGTAATGCCCTGATTTTTCATTTAATGAAAAATTATTTTATTTTGCACGTAGTGTACACATGCAATATTTTTGGTAAATATTTTTCATCATAATGAGTATAGATTTTTAAATATGTGCTTTTTAATAATTTGTTACAAAGCCTTCTTTCAATTAGACAAAGAGCCTTTTTCTTAAAGCCCAAAATTTAATTCATTTATTTTTATTTTAAAATTATTATTTTGGCCCATAAACTAAAGCCCATGAGTTAATTTATTTTTGAATACAACTTGTAATGTTGGATACAATTTAAAGGTTATTTTTATATAAAATTTAATGTACAAATTTTTGGAGGCAAATGCTTGCACGTGTATTGCACGTACACGTGCAAAGTGCACTTCCTATGCATGGCCGGTTGTGACTTTGGAGGGAAACCAAAAATTTGAGTGGGATCATGGTGTGGTGGTTACTTGATTATGGGTGGTTAGTATAACTCCTCCTTAAATCTAAGCCATTTGCTTCTAACTCCTACTTCAATCTTAGCCATCCATTCTCCCATTTTTTTAGTATAAATACCCCCTCCCATGGCTAGTATTCTTGTGCAAATTAATTCTTCCAAACCTATAGTTCAATTACATTATCTAGTTGTTAGTGAGTAAAAGATTGAGAGATTGTGTGGGTTTGTGCTTGCAACAAGAAGAGAAGGAGAGGCCGACATCCAAGAAGGGGAGCTCTCGGTGTGGTGTGCTTGGAGACTTGTGTGCACGTCGACTAGGAGGAGGAGCACTCTCATTGCAAGGACATTCATTTAGGAGGTTGCTAATTGTACTTTTCTTCAAAAAGGTGGGTAAATTTTCTCTATTTCTAAATAGGAATGCATGCTAGATTTAATTTAAAAAATGATGCATGAAAATGATTAATAAGAATGCACATTTAATTGGAAAAATGATCTATAATTGATTGAATTGTTGATGTGCAAATTGTATGTGTTTCTACTGTTAATATTCAAGTTGTGTGCGATACGATTATGGCTATGAATTGTGTAAAGAAATCTTCGTTAGTAGCATGAAAAATTATGTGCAAAGATTAGTATATTGATAATGTCGCTTTATGTGCTAAATTGGAAAATTTTTGTTATGGCGTTGTAACGAATGAATTAAGATGCAATTATTATGTTTGGGAAATGAATAAGGGCAGGAAATTAGTATAAGGATTAATGAAATTATAATGTCGAAAAAGAATGTATTAGTGGTAGTATATCAAATTAACCAAATTGTATGGTAGAAATGTGTTAATTATTGAAAAATATGTTTAATTATTTGAGAAAATTATTCTTATATACTGGAGTGTAATTCATGATGGAAATGATTAATCTGGAATTTTTACAGTATGTTAGTAAGAACAACTTGAAATGAAATTTTCATGAACATCGATATATTTTAAATAACAGATAGATTTGATTTAAATAAAGTTAAGTTGTAATGGTGACAACCCGAGCCCATAGCTCGAGTGGTCGGATCATTCTTAATTGCTACAGTATGTGTGGGGGTTTTCTCTGAGGTTGAGGGATCGAATCCCGTTGGCACCATTCTTTTTATTTCGAACATTTTGAAAGAATCCGTTCGGCCGAAGAGCATTTAATGCTTTTCTCCCTTCTTCTAGACGGATGTAGCACTCGGCCTAGTGGCTTGTGCCTTTGGTTGTTTCTCCTATGGTCGCTGGTTCGACCCTGGCTTTCGGCAGTTGTTTATGTTGTGGGAAAACAAATTTTTTTTTGGATGTTTTGATAATCAAAAAATATGGAAAAAATATATTTTATTATCTTAAAAATATGGGGAGTTTATGACAAATAAATTGAGGATTATTTGCATGAAGTGGAGCATGTTTAGAGAATAAAAGTAGAATTTAGAACTATAAATTCTACACTTGCATTTGTATAAAGTTGTAGCTTACAAAAGATTTAGAACGGAATATTGGAAAGGAAATACGAATAAAAATGAATTATGTGTAGTAATGTGAATTATTCTCGTTGGAGAATAATGTGACAAATTATGAAATGTAAATATTCATCTTTGATTGAATAACTAATGATGTGGTTTTTAATGTGAAAATAATATTTCATGAGTTACATGATGAATAGTTGAATTTAATGTATAATTATGGACTATTGAACGATTTAGAAATCATGATTGGAAAAGAGAAATATTTTTGAGTATGATAACTCAATATGTGAACTTATGAGTTGAAACACTCAACTTTAGAAATTGTGAATGGGAATTGAAACGAAAGAGTAGCTAAGTCTCCCACGACATTTGGAAAGAAATGGAATGAAATTTGAAATGAAAGACCAAGGTTGGTCATATTTGAATGAATGAATAAGTCCGGTTTAGTGGAGAGGCTAACTCTAGAAATTTGATTTTGTTCATGATTATGATAAAAACTAAGGATTAGTACATAGTGGAGACGTGATGAAAGTAGGAGAAAAACATGAGTATGAGGGCCATTGGATTGGCGGCGTGAGAGTATTCACAGCTGTCTTCACGATGCGTCGTGACATGACGTGGACACTGCTCCAGAGTACCATCCAGGTGGCGACTCTTGTGGGATGTTTGGTGACTGCAAGAGAATCGTGTGCCATAAAGAAGGCTGAATTGCCACAGGCTGTCCTCACGATGCGTCGTGACATGACGTGGGGTTCCCCTCCAGATTTTCTGTACACGTGCTTGTACTCATAGATCATCTAGGATACCTACCGTAATTACAGTAGTAGATTAAGTCATGGAGAGGGATTGAACCCTACAAAGATGAAGAACGATTAAAGGCTTGACTTCGGACCTATATAGTATGGGATGCATAGAATCCGAACAAATGCGCATTAGTGTCATGTAACATAGATAACTGCATTAAGGACTAAGTGCACAATCACAACACGACATCAATAGGGTAGCCCCTTTAGTTTGATATATGACAAGTTTGTGTTTGCTAAATATGGAAAATAAGTTATACCATTCCCGGCATAGAGAGGATGGCCGTGTATAATGTTCGTCGGTTGAATAAACTGACATACCCACAGTCTTATATGCAGGTAAGTGACATGATAAAGATTAAAAAGGAACAGATGCTTAAAGATCATCCAATGTTGTTGTACATTCATTTAAATGTTGTAATTTTACTTCCGCTGTGCAGTGTAAATTGTAATGAATTTATGTAAACTCTGATGTAAAGTGAAAAGTTCAAATTTCCTTGTAAAATTGTATTAAATGAAGTGGAAGGATCCTGTAGAACTCTCGAATTCAGTTGTATTTGGGATTCGGGGCGTTACATACATACGGGCCAATCGAGCCACGTACGAGGACAATCATATGCAAACAACCATACAGGTAATCAAATCTAGAAGCAACTAAACGTGTTTACTAGCAACTTGATCTTCTATTACTAGAAGCAACAGAAGAATCTACTAATAGTCTATGATAGGCATTCTACTCATGAGAAGCCCAAACCGACATAATAATCTTTATTGAACTAACTATTACTAATGACCTTTCTAATCCTTATTACCCCTACGGATGAGGAATGTCCCCATGATATGGTCCAATTTCAATTAGGACTTCACACAACTAAAGTCCATGGGTTCTTTTTGAAGTTGACTAGAACAACCTAGAACATACGTCCACTTCCTTATTTAACTAGGATGCCACCCTACACCCTTCAAGCATGTATGGCTCCTTACTAATATTGACTACAACAAGGTAGTTACCACTATAATTACAATAAGCATCAACCTCCAAAAACTAATCATGGTACATATAACGTAACCATCAACTTACAACACTCTTAATTATGAATGCGATTTAACATGCACTTGTAACAATCTTAAGCATGGATAGTTACTACAATCTAAACATGAAGCTTTACTACAATTTAAGCATGCCTCCTTACAACGTGTACACAACATAAGCATGGTTCCTACAACATGGCACACATCATGAGCATGGTTCCATTAACCTACAACATGGTACACATCATGCATGGTTTAAGAGTTTCCTACCATAGTCTAGCATGGTATACGTTTCAACATAAACCTACAACTATCTAAGCATGGTAAGGCTACTTAGCATTAATCTAAGTATGGTAGTTGATTAATCATTAATCTTACACAATCTTAGCATGGTAGGTTGATTTATAATGATCCAAGCATGAAGACAACTTAGTAAAACATCTACTATACAATCTAGCAAGGATAAAACCTAAACATAGAATTTCTACAACTAAGCATGGATAATTACTTTAACTTAAGCATAGAAATTGCTACCATTATGCATGGATAATTAGTACACCTACACATGGATGTTACAATTTGTCCTACAACAAGGTGAGCATGATCTACAACATTCTTAAGCATGGTAGATTAATTCAACATTAATCCTACCACCATATAAGCATGGATATTCACTTAGCATTAGCCTATAACAACCCTAAGCATGGTAGATTAATTTTACATTAATCCTACAACAATATAAGTATGTATAATTACTTAGCATTAACCTACAACAATCCTAGGCATGGTAGATTAATTTAACATTAATCCTACAACAATATAAGCATGTATAATTACTTAGCATTAACCTACAACAATCCTAGGCATGGTAATTTAATTTAACATTAATGCTACAACAATATAAGCATGATACTTACTTCAACATAAGCATAAACATCCATTTAATATTTATAAGCATCTACTACCTTCCTACAACCATCTACTTTATTTAAACATAAGCATCTATTACAACCTTATTAGACATCTACTAATGCTACTTTATTTAACACAAACATCTACTAAAACTTCTTTATTAAACATGAACATCTACTATAAAATATCGACTAAAACTTCTTTATTAAACATGAACATCTACTATAAAATATCTACTAAAACTTCTTTATTTAAAACATAACATCTATTTCTTATTTATTACGAGTCAAGCATAAAAGAGATCTTTTTAATCATTCTAACTTAGATCTTTTTCATACTAAAATTAGCATCTAAAGATGGGTTCTTTTTACTTAATATTAATAAAAAGAACTAAGCAAAATAAAATAAGTAAAGAGTCCTCCATTTGGGTTCAACTAATCATATGCTTTCCTTTTAGTCCAAAAGTTCAAGTGTAAGTCCTACAACCCAAATGGTTGTATACAAGTCCATATACTTATGTATGAGTCCACATTCAAGTCCTAAAACAAAAAATGGTTGTATACCCAAGTCCATATGCATATGTTCTTTTTAGTCCAATTAATAACATAAGAACAACAACTACAACCATAAAGATTCAATCTTTATGTGTTTATCAGGTATTACCACTAGTTACTTCCTTTCATCCATACAAAGTTTCAACACATACCACCAAACAACATACAACAACATCACAAGAAGCACCCAAAATAAAAAGAAACAAAACAAGGAGGATGAGAAGAAGAAGCACCAAAACCATAACTCAAACAAAAAAAATATGTGGAGAAACCCCCACCTTTCTTTCTTTGTTGGAAGGACTAGCTAGCACTCCTTCTCCTTCCCCTAAGCTCTTAGAAAACTTCTATGGAACCTACAAATGAAAACTCTCCTATTAGTCTTTGTCTCTTTCTTTTCCTTTCCTTTCTTTTTGGCTTTCTAAAATGAGACAAGTGTGAAGTGGGGGGGGGGGGGGTATTTATAGGTGGAGGAAAGGGTGGGAAGTGCAAAATTGCACCTACAAAATGCAAAAACCTCCTTCCTCGAATCAAGGCCGGTTGTAACCTAGGGGAGGTGGGAATGAGGTAGAGGTATGGTGTTATGGTGAGGTGGAGGCATGGTGCAAGCTTCTAGAAGAAATCTCCTAGTTCTCTTATGCACACTAAACTCTATCTTAAGCCTCCTAATCCCAAACTTAGCCATTTTTCATGGTAAAGAGAAGTATTTTATCCAAAAATACACACCACATAATTTGTGCAATGTACGAATTTGTTACAACACACATATGTATGCATATACGTGTATACCGAAAATCTTTCCATAATCCGTATAAAATAATTTAATTTCAGAAATAATAATAAAATAATACTAAAATAAAATTATACAATGTAATATCCGTCCGGGATATTACAGAGTGAAAGCTGAAGATGTGCACAAAACTGCGTTTAAAACTCGACATGGGCATTACGAATTCTTAGTTATGCCATTTGGAGTGACGAATGTACCCGCAATCTTCATGGATTTGATGAACAGAGTTCTGAGGCCGTTCATTGATTCTTTCATCGTGGTGTTTATCGACGATATCCTCGTGTACTCCAAGTCAGAAGAGGAGCACACCGTGCATCTAGCAGCAGTTTTGAAGAAGCTGGAAGAGCAGGAGTTGTATGCCAAGCTGTCCAAGTGTGATTTCTGGAAATCTAAAGTGGCATTCCTAGGTCACATCCTTTCTAAGGAGGGAGTGGCAACTGACCCTCAGAAGATAGAGGCAGTGAGAGATTGGGCTAGGCCTACTATAGTGAAAGAAGTCAGAAGTTTTCTTGGATTAACTGGATACTACAGGAGATTCATTCAAGGTCATGCTCAGTTAGCTGTGCCGCTTACTAGTTTGACCAAGAAGAATGTGAACTTCAAGTGGACTGAGCAATGTGAGGCGAGCTTTCAGGAGTTGAAATAGAAACTGACTACTGCACCAATTTTGGCTTTGCCTAGAGCAGGTATTAAGTATGATGTTTACAGCGATGCTTCACATCATGGGCTTGGTTGTGTCTTAATGCAAGAAGGAAGAGTAATCGCTTATGGGTCTAGGCAACTACGACCGCATGAGAAGAATTACCCAACTCATGATCTGGAGTTGGCTACGATTATCTTTGCCCTGAAGCAATGGAGACACTACGTGTACAGTGAGAAATTGAATATATACACGGAACACAAGAGTTTGAAGTACATATATCAGCAGAAGGATCTGAATTTGAGGCAGCGAAGATGGTCGGAAGTACTTGAGGACATGCGACCTGAGATCAAATATCATCCTGGGAAAGCTAATGTTGTTGCTGATGCACTTAGTCGCAAGAGCAGTTTATCCAGTTTGATTACAACTCAGAAGCATCTGATGGAGGAATTGGACCGAGCAGGTCTTGAAGTTGTCTTGCAAGGATTGGAAGCATCTTTAGCTCAGTTGAGGCTTCAGCCTACTTTGAATGTAAGGATCATTGCAAGTCAGGAGGTTGATGCTAATATCTTGGAGATGAAGGAGCAGGTTGGTGCTGATAGGTTGCCCGGATTTCAAATCAGGGATGGAGTGTTGTGGTTCGGAGATAGACTATGTGTTCCAAATTAGGTGGACCTGAAAGCGAGTATTCTTCAGGAGGCACATACTACTCTTTTGTCGGTACATCCTGGGAGTACTAAGATGTACAGAGACATCAAACCGCATTTCTGGTGGTCAGGTTTAAAGCGGGTTGTGGCTGAATTTGTGTCGAGGTGTGAGGTTTGTCAACAAGTCAAAGCCGAGAATCAGATACCCGGAGGTCTATTACAACCGTTACCTATTCCGGAATGGAAGTGGGATAACATCAGGATGGATTTCATTACGGGATTGGCCGAGAGTCCTAAAGGCAATGATGTGATTTGGGTTATAGTCGATCGACTAACCAAGTCCGCTCACTTTTTGGCAATGAAACTCACTGCTTCGATGGACAGATTAGCTGAGTTGTATGTTGGCGAGATCGTCAGGCTTCATGGTGTTCCGTAAACTATTGTGTCTGATCGAGATGCACGGTTTACTTTGCATTTCTGGAGGGATCTTCAGATAGCTTTGGGTAGCAAGACGGATTTCAGCACTGCTTTTCATCCTCAATCCGATGGGCAGACCGAGAGAGTCAACCGTATTCTTGAGGATATGCTTCGGTGTTGTATACTAGACTTTGGAGGCAGTTGGGAAAGGCATTTACCCTTGGTAGACTTTGCCTACAACAACAGTTTTCAGACTAGCATCGGGATGGCGCCGTATGAAGCTTTGTATGGCAGGAAGTGCAGAACACCTGTTTGTTGGTTTGAAGTTGGGGAGCGTCAATTGTTTGAGCCTGAACTTGTGCAGCAAACCTCTGAAAACATTGATCTGATCAGGAAAAAGGTTGGTAGAAGCTCAGAGCAGGCAGAAAATCTATGCAAACAACCGGAGAAGGGACCTTGAGTTTGAGGTAGGTGACTTCGTCTTTCTGAAAGTATCGCCCTGTAAATGTGTGATTCGATTTGGCAAAGGCGGGAAGTTAGCCCCGAGGTTTATAGACCCTTACAAGATATTGAAAAGGATCGGGAAAACTGCTTACCGGCTTGAATTACCGGAAGAGTTATCTCAGGTGCACAATGTCTTTCATGTGTCTATGCTGAGAGGTTATATTCCAGATCCGAGTCATCATTTTCCTGAAGTGCCAGAAGGTTTGCATTTGGATCTCAATTACATCGAGTCTCCTTTCGAGATTGTTGATCGTCGAGAGAAAGTCTTGAGGAATAAGACGATACCGATGGTCAACGTAGTCTGGAGAAACCATTTGGTTGAAGAGGCTACTTGGGAGTCTGAGGAGAGAATGTTGAAGAATTATCCTGAGCTTTTTGCTTAATTTGTATTTTTTTCTTGTGCTTGTTGGGAGTGTTTTGTTCTTGCTCTTGGCTGTAGTTCCGGGGACGAAACTATTCTAAGGAGGGAGTGTTGTAATACCCCGATTTTTATTTATGAAAATTATTATTTTTGCACGTAGTGTGCACGTGCAATTTTTGTACTATGAAATCTTATAATTATTTTCATTATGGATGATAAGTATATGTATATATATATATATTTATATGTGTTCTTTAATTATTTTTATAAAGGCCCATTTTCTTCAAATAAATATAAGCCTTTCTTTTTAACCCAAATCTAATTTATTTTTGTAAATCATTATTTGGCCCATTAAATAAAGCCCATGGGTTATTTCTCTTTTGATTACAACTTGTAATGTAGGATATTTTTATAAGATTATTTTTATAGAAAATATAATGTACAACTTTTTTAAATGGAGAACTAATGAATGCACGTGCATTGCACGTACACGTGCAAAAGCACACAAAGTAGCCGGTTTTGGATTGGAGGGAAAATGACAAAAAAAGTGTGGAGTTATGGGTGGTGGTTGCTTGATCATGGTTGGTTACTACAACTCCCCCTTGAATCCTAGCCTTTTATTTTTTAACTCCTAGATTGATCCTAACCCTTCATTTGCTCCCAATTTTAGTATAAATACCCCCCCTAGCATAGTTATTTTTGTACTCTTCATTTCTCCAAATCCTATAGTAGAAGATACAAATTGTTAGTAGTATAGTAAGTGAGATAAAAAGATTGAGAGTTGTTTGTGAGTTGTGTGTGCATTCAAAGAAGGCCGGCATCACTAGGTAGCTCTCGGGATTGGCATCTTTGAGGCTCGGTTGTGCGCATCAAGGAGGAGGAGGAACACACTTTTGGCACGGACTCTTGTGTTTAGGAGGTGTTGCAATTTTATTCTCTCCAAATAAGGTGGGTTATTTTCCATGTTTCTAATTAGATTGCATGCTAAGATTGAATTGAAATGATAATGCATGAAAAAGATTAATAAGAGTGCATTTAAATGGAAAAAAATGGCTTATTAGTTGATTGAAATGTTGCTAAATATATTGTATGTTATTCCATCATCAAACTTAAGTTGTGTGTGAATTATTTATATCTATGGAATGCTTGAAGTAAAATTCGTTGTTAGCATCAAAATTAAATGTAAATGTTAGTAGATGAAAGTGTTGTCTTATGTGCTTGGATGAACCCTTTGTGATAATGTTTATAATGAATGACTTAAAATATATTTTTTGGATTTGAAAGGGGAATATAAACAAGGAATTGATATAGAAAATATTAATGCTAAATTGTATAAGAAATATTGAAATGAGATGTGGTAGTAGTAGCGTACAATTTAAACTAATTGTATGAAGAATATGTGTTTAATTACTGGAAAAATTATTTTTAAATTGCTGGAGTATCAAATATTGCTTGAATAATTATTCTGGAGATTTACAGGAAATTTAGAAAAAACAAAATACAAATGAGAGCTTTTGAAACATCGAAATGTTCTATTGAACAGAGGACAGATTTAATTAAAATATAAGTTGTATTCAAGACAACTTGAGCCTATAGATCAAGTGGTCGGGAGGCTTCTAATGCTACAGTGTGTGCGGCTTGTGTCCCACGGATCGCTGGTTCGATACTGGATGACACCATTTTATTTTGTGTGCGTTTAAAAATTAAATCAAGTTCAGTCCGAGAGTATATAACTCTCCAATCCTTCTTTATACCGATGAGAACAAGTGGCCAAGTGGCTAGTGTGTGCGGTTGGGTTCTCTTTGGTTGCTGGTTCGAATCTGGTATCGGCCAGAATTTTACTTTGTGGAAAAAAATGATTTTTTGATGGTTTTTTATGTCTAAAAATTATGAAAAAAATACTATTATTATACTAAAATTTTGTGTGACTTATGCAAAATAAATTGGGAGTTATTAGAATGAAATGAAGTATATTTTGGGAATAAAAGTGTAGTTGGAACTATGGTTCTGCACTTATATATTTTTGTGAAAGATGTGTTTTGCAAAAGAATTGAAATAAGTACTAGAAAAGGAAACAAAGAAAGAAAATATATATTGTGAAGTTTGTGTGAATTATTCTTATTGAAGAATAGTGTGACAAGAATGAGTTGTGAATATTCATTTTAACCATATAATTGGTGATATGATTTTAATGTGGAAATAAATATTGGATGAAATACATGATGAATAATTGAACTCCATGTATGGTTATTGACTCATGAATAATTTAGAAATCATGTGATTGAAAAAGAGAAATGTTATTGAGTATGACAACTCAAACATGTGAATTTGTGAATAGAAATTGAAAATTAGGGTGTAGCCAAAACTCACACCGGCAAGTGAAAGTGATGAATTATGATTATTGACATTGAAAAGACCAGTTTGGGTCATTGTGAAATGAAAGAAATAAGACCGGTAGTAGTGAGAGGGCTAACTCTAAGAGATTGATTTTGTTCATGATTTTATTAAATTAAGAATTAGTGCATAGTGAAGAGGTGATGAGAGTGAGAGAAAAACACAAGTATGAGGGCCTCGAGTCTACGATGTGAGAGTGATCCACAGAATGCATGCTTGATGCGTCAGGACATGGCATGGGCACTACTCCGGAATTATCGGGATCTTGGCGACGCTTGTGGGATGTTTGGTGACTGCAAAAGGATCGTGTGCCATGAAGGAGGCTGAATTGCCACAGAATGCATGCTTGATGCGTCAAGACATGGCGTGGGATTCCCCTCTAGGTTTTCTATACATGAGCTTGTACTCATAGATCATCTATGATACTTACCGTAGTTACAGTAAATGATTAAGTCATGACGAGGGATTGAACCCTACAAGATGAAGAACGATTAAGAGGCTTGCCCTTGGACCTATGTATTATGGGATGCATAGAATCTGAACAAGTGTGCATTAGTATCATATAATATAAATAATTGCATTAAGGACTAAGTGCACAATCACAACACGACATCAATAGGGTATTCCCTTTAGTTTGATATGTGACAAGTTTGTGTGTGTTAAATATGGAAAATTAGTTATACTATTTCTGGCATAGAGAGGATGGCCGTGTATAATGTTCGTCGGTTGAATAAACTGACGTACCCACAGTTTTGTATGCAGGGTAAATGACATGATAAAGATTAAAGAAGAACAGATGCTTAGAGATTATTCAAATGTTGATGTACATTTATTTAAATGTTGTAAATTTGCTTCTGCTGCAAATGTAAAGTGTAAAGTTTTCATGTAACTCTGATGTAAAGTGAAAAATTTTAATTTCCTTGTAAAATTGTACGAAAGAAGTGTAAAGATCCTGTGGAATCTCGAATTCAGTGTATTTTTGGAATTCGGGGCATTACACGTCCCGCCGATGCTCATGGATCCAACAATCTGGGGATCAGCCGCGGACACCAGTCGGGTGCATCCCATTTGGTCGTACCTGACCTACGCGGGGTCATCTAGAATCGGCAAGCAAGCCGAATTAGGGGAGGGGCCGCTTCAAACTCGGTCCCGAACCATCCCAGACCTCCACCCCAAGGGCAGGAGGCGGCACTCAGCCGTATCGGCCGGAGGCCGCCAGCCCAACGTAGCCAAGCTGAACGAGCTCCGGTCACCCACCAGAAGTTCCAAGACTTCCGGAAAGAGATCGTGGAGGCTATCCGGTGGACCCCCATCGACGAGACGGTCCGCCGCTCTCGCTCGCGCTCGGATGTCGAGGCCAGCGCGTCCCGCGCCCCGACAGTCCCACCGGAGTATGATATGACGTCTCGAAATGCCTCCAAGAAATGGAAGACCGCCTCGCCCACTTCGGCGACGGTGGCCCGAGGCTGGCCCAGGGCCACAGGCCCACCTGACCTCCTTTCTCCACCGCCATTTACAAGCGGAAATACTCCGGAATTTTCGTCCCCCACAATTCGAGACTTATGACGGTGAGGATGATCCTACTGATCACATGGAGGGCTTCAAGACCGTCATGATGATTCACAGCGCATCGGATTCCCTCCTGTGCCGCGCCTTCCCCGCCACCCTCCGGGGCCCGGCTCGGGAATGGTTCTCCAAGCCCACCCCCAACTCCATCTACTCTTTCGACCAACTGGAAGGCAAGTTCCTCGCCCACTTCATGACCAGCCGAAAGGCCGAAAGGACGAGTGCATCCCTACTGTGCCTACGAAAGAAAGAAGGGGAGTCACTCCAGCTGTTCGACCAAAGGTTCACCACTGAGGCCAGGTCGGTCTACTCCCTCGACCCAGGGATCACCTCGGCAGCATTCCGGCACAATGTCTGGCACGGTTAGCTGAAGGCTTCCCTGGCGAAGAAGCCTCTGATAGTCTTCCCTGACCGCCTCAATCGGGTTGAAAAGTACATCCGGACCGAGGAGGTCCTAAACCCAGAGGACTCCAAAAAAATTCTCGGAAAGGGGAAATGCAAGGCCGATGAGGCAGAGCCGGCAAAGAAGGTCCCAAGAGATGGCGGCATCACGAAAAGGGTCCCTCCGGTCCCCCACTTCGAGAGGTACACTCCGCTAATGCAAAATGTGTCAACCATCATCTTAGCAATCGAAGATAGGGACCTCGTCCAATTCCCTCCTCAACCGACCAACAACAAAAAGAGGGACCAGCGGTTCTACTGCCGCTTCCATCGAGACAACGGGCACGACACCGACCATTGCTGTGCCCTGAAAGACGAGATCGAGGCCCTCATCCAACGTGGGTACCTCCAGGAGTTCAAACGGGAAAACACACGGGACCAGAGGGACACGAGAAACAGGAGGCCTTCCCCTCCTCTTCAAGCACTCAGACAGCGTCCCGAGCGGGATGCCGAGCCTGAAGAACCCGAGGGTCAAGCCATCTTGAATTGCATCCATGGAGGGCCCATGGGAGGGGAGTCTAACACATCCCGTAAAGCATTCGTCCAAGGGGTCAACTCCGTCCAGGGTCCCCTCTCCCCCCAGGTCCAGCAACTCCCTGTCTCCTTCTCTGGGGAAGACCTGCAGGGGGGTCGGCTCCCGCACTGCGATGCGCTCGTTATCAGTCTTAGCATGGCGAACTTCGAGGCCCGTCGCATCCTCGTGGACAATGGGAGCTCGGTAAACATCCTTTTTCTAGAGGCATTCGAGAATCTAAAGCTCTCCCGGGATAGGTTAAAGCCAGCCGGGTATACCTTGCACGGATTCTCCAGCATCCTGGTGCTAATCGAGGGGATCGTGAGCTTAGACGTCACCGCCGGTATGACTCCTCACAGGCGAACTGAGTCGATGAATTTCATGGTTGTAAACGTCAAGGCAGCCTACAACGCCATCCTCAGTCGTCCCGGGCTCTGCTCCCTCCAAACGGTTCCCTCTGCCTACCACCAAAAACTGAAGCTCCCCACCAAGTCAGGCGTCGGAGTTGTCCGAGGGAACCAAGAAGCAGCACGTTCGTGCTATATGACGTCCATCGGAGGAGGTGTGTTCCCCCTGGATGCCGTCGAGCTGCAGTGCGAAAGAACCCAACCCGAACCTGAGCCGACGGACGAGTTAAAAGAAGTCTCATTCGAGACGGAGGATGTGTCAAAGTGTTTCCGAGTGAGCTGGTCCTTGCTCCCAACCTCAAATCTGCCCTGATCGACTGTATTCACTGCAATGTCGACCTCTTCGCCTGGAAGCCCTTCGATATGCACTGTATCTCCGAGGACCGGATCATGCACAAGCGTGACCCCAGGCTCGAAGCTGATCGTCTAGAAGCGACTTAAGTTCGCCCCGAAGCAGCAGCAGACGGTGAAGGCGAAGGTGGACAAACTCTTGTCTACTCATTTCATACAGGAGGTCAGCTACCCTGAATGGCTGGAAAACATCGTGATGGTCAGAAAGACGAGTAGGGGCTGGAGGATCTACATAGACTTCACCGACCTCAACAAGGCATGCCCCAAAGATCCATTCCCTCTCCCCAGCATCGACGCCCTGATCGACGCTACATCGGGTCACGAGCTCCTTTCTTTCATGGACGCCTTCTCAGGCTACAACCAGATCCGAATGATCCCTCCCAATATAGGCAAGACGTCCTTCGTCACGGACCAAGGTCTTTATTGCTACCGGGTTATGCCTTTCGGGCTGAAGAACGCCGGCGCTACTTATCAAAGGCTCATCAACAGAGTCTCCAAGGATTAAATTAGATGAAACATGGAGGTATACATTGACAACATGCTCGTCAAAAGCCAGCAGGGGCAGGATCACGTCGCTGACCTGGAAGAGGCCTTTGGGGTCCTTCGGACCCACAATATGAGGCTCAATCCGGCGAAGTGTGCGTTCAGCATCTCCTCGGGTTCATCGTCAGCCAGCGCGGCATCGAAGCGAACCCCAAAAAAATTCAGGCCATAATAGACATGGCCCCTCCCAGAAACATCAAAGAAGTTCAGAGGCTTACGGGAAGGCTTCTCCAACTCCGGAGAGAAGTCTCTCCCATTCTTCAGTGCTCTGTGCGGAACCGGAGGTTTTGAATGGGGAACTCAGTAGCAGGAGGCGTTCGCCCAATTGAAAGAGTACCTCGCCAATCCTCCTCTCCTCAGTAAGCCCGAACCAGGGGACCCACTATGGCTTAACCTTTCGGCTTCAGAAAACGTGCTCAGCACTGTCCTCGTTTGAGAAGAGGACGGAGTCCAAAAGCCTCTGTACTACGTGAGAAAGGTTCTGCTCGCCACTGAGACCAGATATTCTAGAATGGAAAAGGTAGCATACGCCTTGGTCATGGCCGTGCCGAAGCTCCGTCCCTATTTTCAGGCGCATTTGGTTCAGGTCCTCATGGACCATCCTCTGAAAGTCATGCTCTACAAGCCTGAGAGCTCCGGACAATTGGTCAAATGATCGATTGAGCTCAGCCAATACGACATTGGCTATCAGCCAAGAACGACCATCAAAGGACAGGCCCTCGCCAAGTTCATCACGGAATGCACCATCTCCGAGCAACCCGAAAGCAAGGAGGTCGACCAGACGTGGGAAGTTTATGTCGATGGCTCCTCCTGCGAAGCGGGGAGTGGTGCGGGCATCATTCTGTGAGGTCCCGACAGTTTCCTCCTTCAATATTGCCTTCGCCTCAACTTTCGGACCTCTAACAACGAGGCCGAGTACGAGGCCATGATCGCCGGGTTCACCCTGGCGCATCAGGCCGGCGCCAGACAGATCAGAGCCTTCAGCAACTCTCAGTTCGTGGTCAACCAGATCACCGGAGAGTACAAGGCCCATGACAATCGAATGATCAAGTATCTGGCCGAGGTCCAACGGCTATTGACGTCCTTCGACAAGTCGACGGTCTTAAGGATCCCTCGGAAGCAGAATGCACAGGCCGCCGCTCTGTCGAAGTTAGCTTCCTCGTCCTTCGAGGGTCTCGATCGCACCTGTCCTGATCGAAGTACTCCTAAAGCCGAGTACTGACTTCCCTGAGACTCTCTGCATTGAAAACGGAGCTCTTCCTGACAACTGGACCACTCCTATCAAGAAATTTCTAATCAAGGGAGAGCTCCCCGAAGACCGGACTGAGGCAAGATGGGTCAGGGTCCGTTCAGAAAGGTTCACCATGATCAACGAGACCCTTCTCAAATGGTCATACACAACAACGGACGGAAGACCCTACCTCTGCTGCCTGACCCCCGACGAAGCAAAGTACGCTCTCAAGGAGCTGCATGAGGGAATCGGAGGGTGCCATATGGGGATCCGCTCACTCGCGCGAAAGGCTTTGAGTCACGGGTGCTACTGCCCACGATGCTACAAGACGCCCTCGCCCTTGTCAAGAAGTGTGGCCCCTGTCAACGGTTCTCCCCTGTGAAAAGGGTGCCGCAACGGAACATCCATTCCATGGCCAGTCCGACCCCTTTTGCGATGTGGGGGATGGATGTGGTAGGCCCATTTCTGAAGGCGGCGGGCCAACAAAAGTTTCTCATAGTGACAATCGATTACTTCTTGAAGTAGATCGAGGCCGAGCCATTGGCTACGATCACCGAGCAGCAGACCCAACAGTTTTTCTGGAAACACATCATCTACCGGTTTGGGATCCCACAAGTGCTCATCACAGACAATAGGACTCAGTTCACGGGTAAACATTTTCGAAGGTTCTGCAAAGATCTCGGGATCCAGCAGCGCTTTTTTTTCAGTGTGCCACCCAAAGTCGAACGGTCAGGCCGAGAATGCGAACCACAAAAGTCCTTGATGGTCTCAAGAAATGACTCGATAACTCTTCCAAAGGGTTATGGGTCGATAAGCTGCCAAGCGTTCTCTGGGCTCAACAAACGACAAAGAGAATCCCCACGGGATAGTCGCCATTTAATCTGACATACGGCACTGAGGCCGTCATTCCCCTGGAGATCGGAATCCCTTCGCCCTGGATCATGGCCTTCGATGAAGCAAGCAACTCTGCACAGCTACGTGCCGAGCTGGATCTCATAGACGAGGTCAGGGAGAAGTCTGCTATTAGAAGGAACACCTACCAATAGAGGGTCGAAAGGTTCTACAACAAAAAGGTGCGTCCCACTGACATCATGCTCGGAGACCTCATCCTCCGGAAGCTGGCGGTATCCAATCCCAACCAAAAGAGGAAACTGGCCTCAAATTGGGAGGTCCCATGCAAGGTATCTGGGATCATACGCCCGGGCACGCACCACCTAACCAACCCAGAGGGCAAGGCTATCAAGAGGCCCTGGAATGCAGAGCACCTCATCAAATTCCTAGAAGGGGAGGGTTAGCCTCTACAGCCCATGTAAATTATAAAGGATGTAGTCGGTACGTCGTGCCTTGTTTTTTGTAAAGTTCAAATATGTTGTAATTACGCCAGCTTTCTTAAAACAAGTTTTTGTTTCGTATTAGTTCTCATTAAAAATAAGCTTAGGGCCCGGCATTCGGATAGTACCACGAGCCACTAAAAGCTTCCCTTACAAGCTTAAGGCCCAGCATTCAGATAGTACCGCGAGCCACTAAAAGCTTCCCTTACAAGCTTGGGGCCCGGCGAGCCACTAAAAACTTCCCTTACAAACTTAGGCCTCTGCGTTCGGATGTTACCACGAGCCGCAAGAAACAACGCCATAGCCATCTTCTTGAGAACAAGTGTGGGGGCTCGGTGTCGACTCCGAGCAAGGCCGTGGCTTTCTACAAAGCCAGTCGACCAATACGCTCGGCGACGACCTTCAGCTACGCCCATTACCAGCTTTCTCCCAGGTGTGGGGGCTCGGCATCTGTCCCAAGCATGGTTCAGGCTTCCTCAAGCCCATCAACCTATGCGGACGGTGGCAAACGCCAGCTACACCCGTACCGTCTTCCTGAGAACAGGTGTGGGGGCTCGGCGTTGACCCCGAGCAAGGCCGTGGCTTTCTTCAAAGCCACTCGACCGATACGCTCGGCGACGACCTTCAGCTACGTCAATTACCAGCTTTCTCCCCAGTATGGGGGCTCGGCATCTGTCCCAAGCATGGTTTGGGCTTCTTCAAGCCCATCAACCTATGCGCACGGCGGCAACCGCTAGCTACACCCGTACCGTCTTCCTGAGAACAAGTGTGGAGGCTCGGCATCGAACCTGAGCAAGGACATGGCTTTCTTCAAAGCCACTCGACCGATACGCTCGGCGACGACATTCAGCTATGCCCATTACCGGCTTTCTCCCCGGTGTGGGGGCTAGGTATCTGCCCCAAGTATGGTTTAGGCTTCTTCAAGCCCATCAACCTATACGCACGGCGGCAACCACCAGCTACACCCGTACCGTCTTCCTGAGAACAAGTGTGGGGGTTCGGCGTCGACCTCGAGCAAGGCCATGGCTTTCTTCAAAACCACTCGACCGATATGCTCGGTGACGACCTAAAGCTACACCCGTACCGTCTTCCTGAGAACAAGTGTGGGGGCTCGGCGTCGATTCCGAGCAAGGCCGTGGCTTTCTTCAAAGCCACTCGACCGATACGCTCGGCGACGACCTTCAGCTATGCCCATTACCGGCTTTCTCCCCAGTGTGGGGGCTCGGCATCTGCCCCAAGCATGTTTTGGACTTCTTCAAGCCCATCAACCTATGCGCACGGCGGCAACCGCCAGCTACACCCGTATCGTCTTCCTGAGAACAACTGTGGGGGCTCGGTGTTGACCTCGAGCAAGGTCGTGGCTTTCTTCAAAGCCACTCGACCGATATGCTCGGTGACGACCTACAGCTACACCCGTACCGTATTCCTGAGAACAAGAATGGGGGCTCATCGTAGACCCCGAGCTAGGCAGTGGCTTTCTTCAAAACCACTCGACCATCACGCTCGGCGACGACCTTCAACCATGGCCATTTCAAAAAAAAATTTATTAAGGTTTAGGGCGTCCGCCTTTGGAAAACGCCCCAAGATTGCCGCCGTTGGTTGAACCTCCTCTCACCCGCAAGCAACTCAGGGTTTGCAGCTTTTAAGAGCCAAAACCCCGAATTGTTCGAGGGCGGCAGGGGAGCCACCGACCCAGGGATCTCTCCGAGCTTCCGAATCAATTAATCGGCCTACCACTTACCAATGAACAACCCGGGGTTTCATGGCCCTCAAGGCCAAAACCCCGAATTGTTCGAGGGTGATTGGTGCGCCACCAACCTGGAACCCTCAGGCTAAAGTTCTAATTCTAGGGCGCCCGCCTTCGGCAGGCACCCAAATTGTATGGCAGGTGAGCCAATCCCAATTTCTGACAACCAACAAGGAGGGGATGGGGGTAATATAGCCCCCTAGAAGTGCAGTTATTGCGTCTGGGAAGCCCAAACGAAGGAAGGCGAAACGTCGCCATTAATACTTATCGGAAGGCAAAATGTTGTCATTAATGCTTATCGGGTGGCGAAATGCCACTAATTATGTGTTGCCTACCCAAAAGTCACCGTATGGTCTTTTCCCCTCGGCGGCAACCCCTTGCAAGGCCGAGCCCGGCAACAATCCTCACTCAATGAAATTGTCAAGGTTAAAGAAGTCGGGAGTTTTTTTAATTATTACTCATCGCGCGCCAGTAACAACGGCACTAATACAATGAAAAGCTTACAAATCACTCATCCTCAGCTTAAAACTCAAATTCAGTGCTTCCTTCGGATTCCTTCTCACGCTCGGCCGACCCAACCGGGGAAGGCACTCCCGCGACTGAGCTTTCCGCATAATCAGGCAGGGCCCCCTCCAATAAAAAGGTCGGAGATGGTTCTAATACCGAATTGCTTGCCTCCTCGATCAAACCGGCACCTAGCACCAGCTTCAACCTATGGATCTCCAACTCTTTCTCAAAAACGGCCTCACGAAGAAAAGACTCCGAAGCCGACCGCCCGCTAGAGGCATCCGAGATCGACCAGTCCGTCTCGATTACCCACCAGTCCCGGTCGACTATAGCTTTCCTCAGACGAGCGACCTCCAAGCCGAGCTCTCTAGACTTGTTCATGAAGTAATTCACTATGGCCGCTCGGTCCCGAGCCTGCTTTCGTTGGCGAGCCAGAGCCGCCTCCATGGCCTCCGACCCAGCTCTGGCCTCGGCGGAAAAATAGTCGGCACCAAGGACCTCATGCGTCTATCAAAAAGACGAGAAAAATGACAAGTCGCAAAAGAGACTAAAGAAGCACAAGTCATGGAGCATCGGCCAAAAAATTATCTTTCATTAAGTTCAATTTTTTGTGCTACAAAAGGCGGTGGCCAGTCCGCGCAAGGCATTTACAAAATCAAAAAGGAAAACCTAAACTATGCTTGAGGGGGCATGGGAGTTGCACCTCTTCGTCAGCAGGATCGCCCTCGACCTCCTCTTGGTGGGGATCCCCCATCTCCTCGCCGCCGGGTGTTATCAGATGCTCGGGCTGCCAGTTGTAGTGGAGGTGGTCGACCCTTTTGTTCAGATAGATCAACCAGAAGTGCTCTGTAGCCTTATTATAGGCCTCGTCCTGTGCAAGGATCAGGGTATCCGCCATGGTGACATCTGCCTCCTCCATGGCCTTCCGTGCCTTCTCAGCTTCCTCCCGGGCCTTCTCCTTGAGGCGATCCACGTCCTTCTTATGGTAATCGACATCGAGGCCATCTGGGCCTCATGGACGGCCTCCATGCTCCGAGCCTCCTTTAGCTCGTTCGTCGCCTTGTTCAATTCGCGGAGATACTTCTCCGCGTTCCTCCTCTCGATAAAGACCTTCTTCTCCAAGCACTTCTGAAAGTGCTGCCCATGACGCATTGCCTGTCCGAGGAAGAAAAAGTTAGAAGAAATCCTAAGGTCTAAGGTCAAAGTAAGAGTAAAAGCACTCATCGAGAGCTGCGCCTGAGACCACCGCATAAAGGCCATCTTAGACGTTTGCACAGCCAGAGCCATGCGATCTCGCTCTGTGGCAAGGTTCCCGACCACCTCTATGGCCACGGGACCCTCAAGTAGGGAATTCCCCATAAGAACCGTCCAATCAGGGGCGTGCGGCCTCAGTCCCTGTTGCCCAACCATCTGCTGGGCAGTGGGCTAAGGGGGGGGGAAGCCTCTGCTCTGGGACCTCAGAAGCCTTCTTGCTACCAGAGCTCCCCCTGCCTCCCTAGATGCCCTCGGCGTGTGGCCATGCTTCTTGGATCGCTTTGGGGACGGATCTACAGCCTCCGAGGTCGGTCCCTTGCTTGACCCCGTGCCCTGAGCACCCGCCTTATCCTGCTTTGCCTTCTTCTCCTTCTCCGCCCTCCTCTGGGTGGCAACGACCAACAAGGCCTACCTATTGTCGAGCTGCTTGGCCGTCATCTCTGTAAAATAGAAGAAGAGAGGCTAACGTTAACACGAAGGCAGAAAGATAAGAAAATTCAGAACAAAAACATACTAGGGTCGACTGGGCTCAGTCCGGCTCGGGCCAAGTGCATTCCGTTACTCGGGGCCACCCTATGCTGTGCCCCCCAATGATCTTCCCCACCTTTGCCCACTCTTTCTCCGTCAACTGGCTATGCTTCGGAGGCTTATGGTTTGGCTTGAAAAAGTTCCAAGCGGTCGGAATCCCCCAAGGCTTCTCGCTCCGGACTATAAAGTACTTCTCCTTCCACCCTTTGATGGAGTCCGGATGACCGTGCATCGCCTTCTTATGAGACCTAGGTAAAAAGTAGAAGATTCCCTCCGCGTCACCTAATGAGCTCATCCCCAAGATAGCACGAAAGTACGTCAGCCTCGGCTTGACCCCCTTCTCTTGGCACTTCAAGATAAAGCAGACCAAATGCTTCCAAGATTTAGGGTCGTACTGCATCGGGCTTAACTTCGCCCAATTTAAGACTTTCTTGATGAAAGGGTGCAACGGAAGCCGAAGTCCCGAGATGAAGGCGTCCTCGGGAAAAACACATTAGCCCGGCGCGAGAGTGGCAGTTGGACGAATGCCGGGGCTCGGAATCAGAAGTTCAAACTCCCTTCGAATAAAGTAGGCTGCCCTCAAGATGTGCAGGAAGTCCGCCTTCAAGACAAATTGGACGCCATCCATCCTGATCCTCACCCGACTCTCGCCACCTGGCACGGAGGGAAGAGGAGCGAGATCCTGAATGTCATCAGGATACATCCTAATCTGCCCCGGATTTTTGAAGGTGACAGGGTCAAACTCGAACCCTGGTCTAGGAGCATATTTATCCGGCGAAGGTGGGGTATCTGGAAGGCTCAACTTTCTCTTCCTCCTATGAGGACGACCCTTCCTCTCCGGAGATGGTGTCGACAATGGTGGCAGAGGGGGGAGATCGCCCTCGCCCTCGGCTACCCCTCCCGCGGTGCCTTCCCCCGCATCTCCTCGAACATCGTCTTCCCCGGCGCCCTGATCGGGCTCCCCCTGATTCTCCTCGGAGTCTTCCTCGTCCTCATCCTCAACGGCCCCCTCTCCCTCTGGATCCTGCTCCTCTTCATCACCCTCCTCGTCTTCAACGCCCCCCTTTCCCTCTGGATCCTGCTCCTCTTCATCACCTTCCTCGTCCTCAACGTCCCCCTCTCCCACGGGATTCTGCTCCTCCTCATCACCCTCCTCGTCCTCAACGTCCCCCTGCCCCTCAGGATCATGCTCTTCTCCGTCGTACTCCTCTTCCTCCTCCCCCTCACCCACATCCACGGGCTCCTTCCTCGGCCTACGGGATCTCAAGGGTTGCACGACGAAGGCTACATCATTCCCACCGTCCGACCCTGGATCTGACAGAACCTCCTCTTTAATCCCATAGTCACCCAAGGACCAAGACGTCAGTGGGGACTCAGCTTCCCTCTCGGAACGGCCTGACGAGCTTGCCTCGGAGCCGGACTGAGAGCGCGACATTACGATTCAGAACTACTAACCTGAAGTATCACGCTTACGGGTAGATCACCGGAAAAGGTCGTCGACGGCAGATGAGAAAAAACCTTTGTTCTTGAAAATTGGAAAAAAAGTAAGGAAATGAAGGAAAGAAAAAGGGGGGAGGGAGATTTATATAAGAGAAAGAGACTCCTCGATTTTCGTAAAAAGATCTGGCCATTAGATCTTAATCATCAAGATCCAACGGCCGCTAAGATCTAAAGTCGCTTCAATTCTTGCGCACCCATGACGCCAGCAGTTGACACAAAATTACCCCAATGCCCCTAGGATTTTCCTACAAGCCAGGAGGGTCGGAGCTCGGATGGCACCGCGAGCCCCAAAATCCTCCTCTAATTCGATAGGAGGCTCGGTGCTTGGATTCTATAACCTAAGCATCAAATGAAACAAAATCATTAGATTTCATTCGGCCGTCATTACCAATACTCCATCCCACCAACACCAAACCACCAAAGCTTTTCCAACAAGTTTTGGGGATTCGGTGCTCGGGTGTCACCGCGATGCACAAAAGCTTCTCTTACGAGCTTGAGGCTCGGCGCTCGGATAACACCGCAAGCTACAAAAGCTTCTCCTACAAGCTTGAGGATCGGCGGTCGGATAGCACCGCGAGCCACAAAAGCTTCCCTACAAGCTTGAGGCTCGGTGCTCGGATAGCACCGTGAGCCACAAAAGCTTCTCCTACCAGCTTGAGGCTCGACACTCGGATAGCACCGCGAGCCACAAAAGCTTCTCCTACAAGCTTGAGGCTCGGCGCTCGGATGTCACCGCGAGCCACAAAAGCTTCTCCTACAAGCTTGAGGCTCGGGGCTCGGATAGCATTGCAAACCACAAAAGCTTCTCCTACAAGCTTGAGGCTCGGTGCTCGGATGGCACCGCGAGCCACTAAAGCTTCTCCTACAAGCTTGAGGCTCGGGGCTTAGATAACACCGCAAGCCATAAAAACTTCTCCTACAAGCTTGAGGCTCGGCGCTCCGATGTCACCGCGAGCACAAAAGTTTCTCCTACAAGCTTGAGTCTCGGGGCTCGGATGGCACTGCGAGGCACAAAAGCTTCTCCTACAAGCTTGAGGCTCGGTGCTCGGATGTCACCGCGAGCCACAAAAGCTTCTCCTACAAGCTTGAGGCTTGGCACTAGGATAACACCGCGAGTCACAAAAGCTTTTTTTACAAGCTTGAGGCTCGGTGCTCGGATGGCACCGCGAGCTACAAAAGCTTCTCCTACAAACATGAGGCTTGGTGCTCGGATAGCACCGCGAGCCACAAAAGCCTCTCCTACAAGCTTGAGGCTCGGTGCTCGGATAACACCGCGAGCCACAAAAGCTTCTCGACGTCCCCTTGCTTTTCCAACAAGTGAAGGGCTCGTCTACCGACCCTCGACGCTCGGCGAGAAGACCCCGTCTCAACAAATCACGGCGTCCCCTTGATTTTCCAACAAGTGAGGGGCTCATCTACCGACCCTCTACGCTCGGCATGAAGACCCCTTACTCAGCAGATCACACCGTCCTCTTGCTTTTCCAACAAGTGAGGGGCTCGTCTACCGCCCCTCGACGCTCGGCGAGAAAACCCCCTTCTCAACAGATCATGGCGTCCCCTTGCTTTTCAACAAGTGAGGGGGTCGTCTACCGACCCTCAATGCTCAGCAAGAAGACCCCCTACTCAGCAGATCACGGCGTCATCTTGCTTTTCCAACAAGTGAGGAGCTCGCTTACCGACCCTCGACGCTTGGCGAGAAGACCCCCTACTCAACAGATCTCAGCGTCCCCTTGCTTTTCCAACAATTGAGGGGGCTCGTCTACCGACCCTCGATGCTTGGCAAGAAGACCCCCTACTCAACAAATCTCGGTGTCTACTTGCTTTTCCAACAAGTAAGGGGCTCGTCTACCGACCCTCGACATTCGGCAAGAAGACCCCCGACTCAGCAGATCGCGGCGTCCCCTTGCTTTTCCAACAAGAAAGGGGCTCGCTTACCGACACTCGACGCTGGACAAGAAGACCCCCTTCTTCACAGACCTCGGCGTCCCCTCGCTTTTCCAACAAGTGAGGGGCTCGCCTACCGAGCCTCGACGCTCGGCAAACCGAGCTCCGACTCTTCTACGCCCGGCACTCCGCATGATTCCAGTAGGGGATCCCTTCACCTTACCCCCCTGACCTCTTCTGGAAGATACAGATCCTATTCCTCGCCGTACCTACCACCCTGCTCTCCCCACAGAGGTAAAGAACCACTCCTACACGACTGGGCCACCCAGCCCTCCAGGAGTGGGGGGCTCCTGATATGGGTCAGATGATTTGGCCCCTCCTGGTCCACAGGATCCCCTCAAGGAGCGTTCACCGCCGGATCATCCGAGTCTGCCATGTCAGCGTGGAAACCACCCAGGCCTCCGTCACGTCAGCCCTAAACCGCCCCGAGCCCGTGCTACGTCAGCCCTATACCGCTTGGACTTCTGCCACTCCACGCCCACGGGCAACCGGGTCCAGACTCGGCCCCAAACGAGTCCAGACCCAGTTGGCTTCTTCTATAAATACCAGACCCTCTACCCCTTCACCAGGTAATGAATATTTTCCCTCTAAAACCCTAGTTACTGTTACTCTCTTTCAGTAGCTAACTAGATCGTCGAAGGGTCTGCCACCGGGACCAACCCCGATGTTTCTAGACCGAGTGCAGGTACACGACACCTCGGGATCCGAGCCTCCAGATCCGAGCCAAGCATCCCATCTCTACCTCACTCCCGCCTACTACCGAGCCGTTCCCCGGCTGAGGGTCGGGTCCACCGTCCGCACCAAAGCTTCTGCAAAAATACACATCGAGAATAACTCACACCTGGTGCAGCCACACCCCCAAAAAACAAACCGCATCACACGTAACGGTAGAATATACGTAATCGACACGTGTATTAAATGCACGTGCAATGCACGTAGAAATAGAAATATTAAAATAAATATTTAAGCTAGCTCAGAATATGATAAAAGTTGAATGTTGAAAAGAAGAAAAATATATAAATAATTGAAATGCAGATATACGTAGAACATTTATATTAAAATATGTTACTGATATTACTCGTAATAGTACAAAATACACGTACTTAATATCCGTAAGCAAAATTATTATAACTCAATTTTAGAGAGTATTACAATAATCCGTCAAAATGTATGGTTGAGATATATAAGCTAATTTTTTGTATAAAATGTACCGTCTTCAACTTTCTAGTCATAATATCAAAGAATGACAATATTTTTAAAATTTTGTGGGTAATGGTTGATTCAGTTGGAACAAGTTGGAATCAGTAAATAATAAATTTCAATTAAATAATTAATAATGATTGCAGGTAGATTGGATCCCTTCCCATCTCAATTAAGCAAAACCTAAAGTAATCAGTGAATTTGTGTTAATATTCGATGCATCCAATCATATGGATACCACGTCTAGTTGCTTGGATACATGGCCTGGGTTTGCAGTGCAATAACTTTTAGAAACGGCAGAAATACGTACAAATAAAAAAAAACAAGAAGGACACTAAGCCATGGCATGAGCGACATGTTTGGTAGCATGGTGGCAGGCGAATCTGAGGCTTTCTACCACACGTGTTTCACCGACCCTGCCATCTCTTCCTCCTCGCTATTAGTTCTTTCCCTTAAAAAGTAGGAACTTTTTCCCAACTAACACACTTTTTTCAAACTATTTCTCCAACTAACTCGCTTCTCGAACTAATTCTATGGGTAAACCATGTTAAGACACATTAGTATATGCCGCAATTGAAAACTGCAGTCTCTTCGATTGTGAAGCAGCATTTATTTCTTCTTCGATGCTGCTATTCCCAACTGCGGCTTCCGTTCATTTTATATTTGGGGTAAAGAGACTCTGAGACATACAAAAAAATTGCTAAATTAAAATGAGTTAAACTTAGGCCGCAGTAGCCAGCTACGACCTAGATATAACTGATACTATAGTTGATTACTGTTAAGAAAAAAATGGGTTAAACCTGAGTGCACCAAATGAACCTTCTGAGAATGGCACTGGAGTTGATCTGCAACAGGAAGAAAGTAAAAAGTGGCTCTATGCGTGGGTTGCACTTTTTTTAGGAAGCTATTTGGACGATTTTGGAGATGAATTGTTGATCACCAAAGACTTCTCTCGGGATACGAGCTTCTGTCTACAGTGCTACCAATGCTCCAATAGCAGCACGTACCAACTTGCACCATCCAAACCAAAGCAATAAACCGCTCAAAAAATATATTAGAACAAGAGAAGAACTGTATTGTTTTTATGTTCACTTTTCCAGAAAATGATTCATTTTATCACTTGTAACCAGTGAGAAATAAAAACTGTATGCATTTAATCAAAAATGACTATATCATAAAGATCCTTTAATTCTTGAAACGGCTATGACATAAAGCACATTTACTATTTGAAACAGCTATATTATTAATTGAAAATAAAAGTTTTTGATCTGTTTGAAATTCGAAAGTTCAAAAAATTTGAAAATTCCTTTTTTTTCAAGAAACCCCAAGACCCCTAATGCCCGACCCGGTCATATATATATATATATATATATATATATATATATATATATATATATATATATATATATATTATGTGTAATGTAGGAATTGAATCCCCAACCACATGTGAACTCAAAACTTTAACCGTTGGGCCATAAAACAATGTTGTCCAAAAAAGAAGTGTTTTGAATGTATACTCAATTCCAACAATCCCCCACTTATATATTTAAACACTAATTTGAAAAGAAACAGTTTTTCAAAAGTATGGAACCATGCATAAGTAAGGTGTCCGAAGATATGAACCTTACATAGTGGACAATCTCCAAAATGCAAGAATAATGAGTGATCTTAAGTCTAGAACTCATTACCTGTTTTTACATAGTGAAGAAAAACAACACGTGATTCTACCAGATGCAAGTTCTAAAAGCGAGCACATTCCGACCTTGTGCTTATCCCAGTATAGGGGATTATTTTAGAGAATCAGCCCCATTCTCATAGAAGCGGCCACACTTCACAATCACCCCGGTGAGTCTATCAACAGTGTTCTTTTAGCTAGGCACTCCTCTCATTCAGAGATATAGAGCTCATTAAGAGCTAAGCTCATCCTTACTAACGCTACAAGACATCATGCACATACACATCAAGATGGACTAATGATTGGTAAACTCCTAGGTTGCATGATTCCAATCACAGTATGACTTGTTTTTTCCATTGAACCTATGTCTTAGGATCTCCAGTCGTATAGGTTGGGTTCCCACCAATTGTGATCCTGAATGGGCTTCAGTCTCATTCTTATCGATGTGTTCCAAACTTTGTCTCGAGACAATTGTTTTGTCAAAGGATCTGCAAGGTTACTTTCCGATCTCACAAAATCCACAGTAATAGCACCAGACATGAGGAGCTCTCTCACCGTACTGTTCTTGCGACGAATCGCTAATCTCTTACTGTTATAGAAAGTGTTTTATACTTTAGCTATTGCAGTAGTACTATCTTAGTGGATTAAGATCAGAGGTATAGGCCAACTCCATGAAAAAATGTAAGACAAAAGGTTCCTCAACCAGCTTGCCTCCTCACTAGCTGTAGCTAAAGCAACTAACTCAGACTCCATAGTAGAGTAAGTTAAAGTAGTCTGTTTCTTGGACATCCAAAAAACAGCACCACCAGCAATACTAAAAATGTATCCACTTGTGGCCTTGGAATCATCTGAAAATAAATTCCAATCTGCATTGTTGAACCCTCAAGGACAGCGGAAAACCTCTCATAATGTAGTCCTAAGTTCATGATCTTGTTCAAGTACCTCATGACTTTGTCAATAGAATTCCAATGCTCAGAACTAGGACAAGTCGTAAATTTACATAATACTTCTCCAGCATATGCAATGTCAGGTCTAGTGAAGTTAGTAGCATAGCGAAGGCTACCAATAATACTAGCATATTCTTTTTGTCTAACTGCAGCACCAGAATTTCTCAAAAGTTTAACATGAAGGTCACTAGGTGTACATGCAGGTCTATAGTCAAAGTAATTATATTTCTTCAAGATCTTCTCAATGTAATGAGATTGATCAAGTGTAATAGCATTCTCAGTACGTGTGATTTTCATGCCTAAAATAACATTGGCTTCACCTAGGTCCTTCATATCATAATTTTGACTAAGCATAGTTTTAGTCTCTGAAATCAATTCAAGCGAAGAACCACAAATGAGTAAATAATCTACATATAGACAAAGCATAATGCAACTATCACTGGATGCTTTATAATAAAGGTATTTATCAACATTAATAATAGAAAAACTATTTGAGAGTAATAATTGATCAATTCTGTCGTGCAACTGTTTAAGAGCTTGCTTAAGACCATAAAAAGTCGTATTCAACTTGCAGACTTTGTGTTCGTATCCTAGAATCACAAAACCTTCATTCTGATCCATATAAAGTTCCTCTTCAAGTTCTCTAATAAGAAAAGTTGTTTTAACATTCATCTGGTGAATTAACAAATTATGCACAATAGAAATAGATAATAAAACTCTAATGGTAGTCATGCGAGTCATTGGAGAGTAAGTGCCAAAGAAATCTATATTTTTCTTTTGTACATATCCTTTAGCTACTAATCTAGCTATAAAATTTTCAATAGTACCATCTGGTTTTAGCTTTCTCTTAAGAATCCATTTGCATCCTATAGTACGACTACCGCGAGGTAAGTCCACTAACTCCCAGGTAACATGAGAGGTTAGTGAATCCATCTCGTCATTTATGGCTTCTTGTGACAAATCAGCATCGGGTGAGGTTAAGGCCTCATTGATAGAACTAGGGTCAGATTCTAAAGCATATACAACATAGTCATCAAAATCTTTAGCAATTCTAGCACATTTACTTCTACGAGGCTCAGAATCTATATCAACATTAAAATATGTACTATTTTGAGGTACGCTAGAGGAAGTAGATGGTTGTGAACCCCTACTACTACCCGCACTGTTCCTCAATAAGTAAGAAAATTTATCCTTATAAATATCAGCATCTAAAGATTCAATAATCACATTACTATTCATGTCTAAAAATCAGGAAGCCTTACTTTTAACTGCATAACCAATAAAAACACATTCATATGCTCTACTTGCTAATTTGATTCTTTTAGGGTCAGGTTCTCTGACATATGCTAAACAACCCCAAACTCTAAAATAATCAATATTAGGCTTTCTACTTCTCCATAATTCGTATGGTGAAGTATCAGAAGATAGATGCGGAATTCTATTTAAAACATGACATACAGATAAAATAGCTTCACCACATAAGGATTTGGGTGCTCCAGAACTAATAAGTGAGGCAACTACCAATTCCATGGGAGTCCTATTCTTTTTTTTAGCTTTTCCATTAGATTCAGGTGAATAAGGTGCAATAGTCTCGTGAATAATTCCAAATGATGTATATAATTATTTAAATTCATTGGAATCATATTCAGTGCCTCTATCACTACGAAATCTCTTAATATTTCTTTCAAATTGATTTTGCACTTCAGTTACATAAGTTCTAAACATGTCAATTGCTTCACTCTTATGTGTCATAAGATAAACATGAATATAATTTGAATGATCATCAATAAACGTAATGAAATGTCTTTTACCATTTCTAGTTAAAGTTCCATCCATCTCACATATATCAGAATATATCAAGTCTAGAATTTTTGTTTCTCTAGCTACACTTTTATGTGAAGTTTTAATTATCTTAGCTTGACTACAGGATGTGCATTTCTCAAATTAATTTAAGTTAACTTTTGGTATCATGCCAAGTTTGCTCATATTATTTACCAATTTCTTGTTAAAATGACATAGTCTAGAGTGCCATAAATTAAAAGAAGACATGGAGTAAACAGAGGCATTATTCTTATTCATTTTAATACTGAGTTTAAACATCCCATTACAAGAAAATCTTTTTCCCACAAAAATCTCATTCTTAGTTATAACAAACTGGTTGGATCCGATGCTCTGATGAAACCCAGCCTTATTGAGAAGGTATCCAGAAATCAAGTTCTTCCTCATATCAGCAGTGTGCAAGACATCCTTAAGTGTTACAGTCTTGCCAGAGGTAAACTCCAAGTCCACCTCTGCAATGCCCATCACATTGAACAGTGTGAATCACCAAGTTGCACTTTCTGATCTTCAATCTCCATATAAGTTTGGAACCAGCTGCGCTTATAGCAAACATGCCTAGTAGCGCCCGTATCAGCCCATCACCCATCGGTTACACCGACCATATTAATCTCAGTGATCATAGCCACTAAAGGCCCTTCGATAGCATTTGCCTGCGGTGCCGGCGTACGCGATCGACAGTTCCTAGCTATATGTCTGAAGCGATGACACTTCCAACACTCAATAGGATCTATTCCATTGTTGTTGGTTTGGGCTTGCTGGTTATTTTCCTTATTCGGTTTATGACGTCCATTCTGACCATTCTGACGGAAGTTCGAATTGAACTTCCGACTAGCATTCTTCTTGAATAGCTTGTTCTTTTGTTTCAAATGGACCTTCACTTTGTTCTATTAAATAAGCAAGACTTCTTCTTTCTGGTCTTGTTTTCTGAATTCCTCCTCAAATCTAAGCCTAGTTATCAAATTCTCCATGGTTAGTTACTTTGATTTGTGTCGCAGGATATTCTTGTAGTCTTTCCAACCAGGTGGTAACTTGTCAATCATCACAGCTACTTGAAATTGCTCATCGAGGGGTATTCCATCTGAAATGATCGCATGAGCAATGTGTTGTAACTCGTGTGATTGAATAGTTACCAGCTTGTCGTCGACCATGGTGTATTTGAGATAATGACTGACTGCAAATTTCTTCGAGCCTTCCTCTTCGTTGTCATATTTCTTTTGCATGGCTTCCCAAACAGATCTAGCCGTATCAGATTGTAAGTAATAGTCATACATTTCGTCGGATAGCCCATTCAAGATAAATTTTCTACATTTAAAATCAGAATCCTTCCATTCTGATATGTCATCTAAGATTTGTTCATTTTCATGGCCATCAATAGGTTCTGGGTTAGGCATTACATGGAAGTCGGTGATAAGAACATAGGCAACTTCCTTAAGCGACAGATAGAAAAACATCTTTTCTTCCATCGCTTGAGGTTCAAGCCACCAAATTTCTCGGGTTTGTTGGATTCATGCTTGTGATCAGAAACAAGAGCTATTACAAATTACAGAAATAGCTTCGTAAAATTGTTAAGAAAAAAATGGGTTAAACCTGAGTGCACCAAATGAACCTTCTGAGAATGGATCTGGAGAAGTGAAAAGTAGTTCGAGGCGTGGGTTGCACTTTCTTTGAGAAGCTATTTGGACGATTCTGGAGATGAATCGTTGATCACCAAATACTTCTCTCGGGATACAACGAGATTCTGTTTAAAGTGCTGCCAATGCTCCAATAGCAGCACGTACCAACTTGCACCACCCAAATCAAAGCAATAAACCGCTCAAAAAATATATTAGAAGAAGAGAATGACTGTATCGTTTTTATGTTCACTTTTTCCAGAAAATGATTTCTTTTTATAACTTGTAACCAGGAAGAAAGAAAACTGTATGCATTTAAACAAAAACGGCTACATCATAAAGATCCTTTAATTCTTTAAACGACTATAACATAAAGCACATTTAATTTTGGAAACAGCTATATTATTAATTGAAAAAATCATTTTTGATCTGTTTGAAATTCGAAAGTTCAAAAAATTAAAAATTCTTTTGTTTTTTTTTCAAAAGACCCCAAGATCCTAAGGCCCAGTGTAACGCCCCGAATCCCAAATACACTGAATTCGAGATGTTCTACAGGATCTTTCCACTTCCTTTAGTACAATTTTACAAGAAAATTTGAACTTTTCACTTTACATCAGAGTTTACATCAAACTTTACACTTTAAATTGCACAGCGGAAGTAAAATTTACAACAATTGAATAAATGTACAACAACATTGTATAATCTTTAAGCATCTGTTTCTCTTTAACCTTTATCATGTCATTTACCTGCATATAAGACTGTAGGTACGTCAGTTTATTCAACCGACGAACATTATACACGGCCATCCTCTCTATGTCGGAAATAGTATAACTAATTTTTCATATTTAGCAAACACAAACTTGTCACATTCCAAACTAAAGGGACTACCCTATTGATGTCGTGTTGTGATTATGCACTTAGTCCTTAATGCAGTTATTTACGTTACATGACACTAATGCACACTTGTTCGGATTCTATGCATCTCATACTACATAGGTTCGAGAGCAAGCCTCTTAATCGTTCTTCATTTTTGTAGGGTTCAATCCTTCGCCATGACTTAATCTACTACTGTAATTACGGTAGGTATCCTTGATGATCTATGAGTACAAGCACGTGTACAGAAAACCTGGAGGGAAATCCCACGTCATGTCACGACGCATCGTGAAGACAGCCTGTGACAATTTAGCCTCCTTCATGGCACACGATCCTCTTGCAGTCACCAAACATCCCATAAGTATCGCCCCCGGGACGGTACCCTGGAGAAGTATCCACGTCATGTCACGACGCATCGTGAAAATAGCCTGTGAATACCTTCACGCCACCAATCCAATGGCCCTCATACTCATGTTTTTCTCCTACTTTCATCACGTCTCCACTATGTACTAGTCCTTAGTTTTTATCAAAATCATAAACAAAATCAAAGCTCTAGAGTTAGCCTCTCCACTAAACCGGACTTATTCATTCATTCAAACATGACCAATCTTGGTCTTTCATTTCAAATTTCATTTCATTTCTTTCCAAATGCTGGGGGAAACTTAGCTACTCTTTTGTTTCAATTTCAATTCAAATTTCCAACATTGAGCATTTCCACTCATAAGTTCATATGTTGAGTTATCATACTCAAATAGCATTTCTCTTTTCCAATCATGATTCCTAAATTATCCAATAGTCCATAATTATACATTAAATTCAACTATTCATCATGTAACTCATGAAATGTTATTTTCACATAAAAAACCCACATCACTAATTATTCAATCAAAGGTGAACATTTACACTTCATAATTTCCACACTATTCTCAGATGAGAATAATTTGCATCACATCACACAATATAATTTCTTCTTGCCACATTAATTCTCTAATCCTTCATTTCAAATTCTTTTTGCAAGATATAATTTCACAACAATATAGATATAGAACCATAGTTCTATTTACACATTTTATTCTCAAATCATGTTTTATTTCATACAAATAATCCCCAAATTATTTTTCTTAAGTCCTACATATTTTTAGAAGAATAATCATATTTTTTCCACAATTTTTTTGATCACCAAAACGTTAAAAAAATAAGTTTTCCAATCTTGCCGATGGCAAGATTCGAACCCAGAACCCCGGAGAACACAGCCGACAGCACGAACCACTAGGCCAAAGGTGCTAGACGGTATAAGTCCGGCTGAGAGCATTAAATGCTCTCGGCTGCGCACTTTAACCTTTTTTTTTTCAAAAAAGCAAAAGTACGTTACTGAGGGGATTCGAACCAGCAACCTCAGAGAAACAGGCCGTGCGCTCCGACCACTTGAGCTACGTGCTCAAGTTGTCAAGTACACTTCGAAATTCTTTTTAAAATAATTCACTCTATTATTTAAAACATTTCGACGTTCATCGAATTCTCATTTCAATTTGCTTTTATAGAATTTACTGTAAATTTCCAGATTTGCTATTCTCAACCTAAATTATACTCCAGTATAATAAAGAGTAATTTTTTTCAATAATTAATACATATTTTCATACAACTAATTCGAAATATGAACTATCACTACCACATTTTCTTCTCTTTTCGACATTTCTTAGCAATTAGCATTCTAATCTCTTTATCAACAATTTTCACATTAGTTCTTTGTCTTTAATCATTTACCCAACATACAAACTCATATTTAAAATTATTCATGCCCACATTAACACAAAAGATCTATTTAACACATGAAATAGCATTATCAATCTACTAACTTTTGTATGTAATTCTTGATGGTAATAAATGTGTTTTCTTCAATCAATCCATGATCCTAATCAATTCACATACAACTTAAAAAATAGAACCACATACAAATTTGCATATCCACATTTCAATCATTCAATAGGTTATTTTTCCTAATTAAGTGTACTCTTCTTAATCTCTTTCATGCTTCATTCATTCACTTCTAACATGCATTTCTAATTTAGAAATATGGAGAATTTACCCACCTCAATGGAGAGACAAACACAATTAGCAACTTCCTAAACAAAAGTCCTTGCACACGAACGGTCCTCCTCCTAGAAGCGCGCACTCGAGCCTCCAAGAACACCAAAGCCGAGCACCTCCACAAGCCACCGAGAGCACTCCAAAGCCGGCCCCTCTCCTTCTTGATTGATGCACCAACCCACACAATCTTTCAATCTTTTAACTCACTAAAATAGCTACTAGATAATGTAATTGAACTATAGGTTTGGAAGGAAATAATTTTGCACAAGAATAACTAGCCATGGGGGGGGGGGGGGGGTATTTATACTAAAATCTTGATGGAATGGAGGGTTAGGATCAAGTAATTGGTTACAAGATGGAGGGCTAAGATGAAAGTAGGAGTTGCATTAACTACCCACAACCAAGTAACCACCAAGCATGATCTCCATTAAAATTTTGATTTTCCCTCCAAAAAAGATTACAACCGGCCATGCTTGGAAAAGTGCATTTTGCACGTGTATGTGCAATGCACGTGCAAGCAACTAAGTCTAAAAAATTGTACATTAAATTTTTGTATAAAAATAAAATAGTCTTTAAATTGTATTCTACATGACAAGTTGTATAAAAATAGTTCATGGGCTTTAGTTTATGGGCCAAAATAATTATTATAAAAATAATAAATTAAATTAACTTTGGGCTTTTAAAAAGAAAAGTCTTTTTGTCTAATTGAAAGAAGGCTTTATAGAAAAATAATTAAAGGCACATATTTAAATATCTATACTCATCATAATGAATATAATCATAACACTTCAACCAAAAATATTGCACGTGCACACTACGTGCAAAATAAATAATTTTTTTCATTAAATGAAAAATCAGGGCATTACAACACTCCCTCCTTAGAATAGTTCCGTCCCCGGAACTACAGTCAAGAGTGAGAAACAAAATACAACACAACAACAAGAACAAAAAGATACAAAGATACAATCAAGCAAAAAGCTCGGGATAGTCCTTCAACATCCTTTCCTCAGACTCCCAAGTAGCCTCTTCAACCAAATGGTTTTTCCAGACTACCTTGACCATCGGTATCGTCTTATTCCTCAAGACTTTCTCTCGACGATCAACAATCTCGATAGGAGACTCGATGTAATTCAGATCCAATTGCAAACCTTCCGGCACTTCAGGTAAATGATGACTCGGATCTGAAATATAACCTCTCAGCATGGACACATGAAAGACATTGTGCACCTGAGACAACTCTTCCGGTAACTCAAGCCGGTAAGCAGTTTTTCCGATCCTTTTTAATATCTTGTACGGGCCTATAAACCTCGGGGCTAACTTCCCGCCTTTGCCAAATCGAACCACACCTTTACTGGGTGATACTTTCAGAAAGACGAAGTCACCAACCTCAAACTCAAGGTCCCTTCTCCGGTTGTCTGCATAGCTTTTCTGCCTGCTCTGAGCTTCTACCAACTTTTTCCTGATCAGAACAATCTTCTCAGAGGTTTGCTACACAAGCTCAGGACTAAACAACTGACGCTCCCCAACGTCAAACCAACAAATAGGTGTCCTGCACTTCCTGCCATACAAAGCTTCGTACGGCGCCATCCCAATGCTAGCCTGAAAACTGTTGTTGTAGGCAAACTCTACCAAAGGTAAATGCCTTTCCCAACTGCCTCCTAAGTCTAGTATACAACACCGAAGCATATCATCAAGAATACGGTTGACCCTCTCGGTCTGCCCATCGGTTTGCGGATGAAAAGCAGTGCTGAAATCTGTCTTGGTACCCAAAGCTGTCTAAAGACTCCTCCAGAATGTGAAGTAAACTGCGCATTTCGATCAGGCACAATAGTTGACGGAACACCATGAAGCCGGACGATCTCGCCAACATACAACTCAACCAACTTGTCCATCGAAGCAGTGAGTTTCATCGCCAAAAAGTGAGCGGACTTGGTCAGTCGATCGACTATAACCCGAAACCGCATCATTGCCTTTAGGACTCTTAGGCAATTCCGTAATGAAATCCATACTGATGTTATCCCACTTCCATTCCGGAATAGGTAACGGGTGTAATAGACCTCCGGGTCTCTGATTTTTGGCTTTGACTTGCTGACAAACCTCATACTTCGCCACAAATTCAGCCACATCGCGCTTCAAAGCTGACCACCAGAAATGCTGTTTGATGTCTTTGTACATCTTAGTACTCCCAAGATGTACCAAAAAAAGAGTAGCATGCGCCTCCTGAAGAATACTCTCTTTCAGGTCCACCTGATTTGGAACACACAGTCTATCTCCGAACCACAGCACTCCATCCCTGATTTGAAATCCAGGCAACCTGCCAACACCAACCTGCTCCTTCATCTCCAAGATATCATCATCAACCTCCTGACTTGCAATGATCCTTGCATTCAAAGTAGGCTGAAGCCTCAACTGAGCTAAAGATGCTCCCAATCCTTGCAAGACAATTTCAATACCTGCTCAATCCAATTCCTCAATCAGATGCTTCTGAGTTGTAATCAAACTGGCTAAACTGCTCTTGCGACTAAGTGCATCATCAACAACATTAGCCTTCCCAGGATTATACTTGATCTCAGGTCGCATGTCCTCAAGCACTTCCAACCATCTCCGCTGTCTCAGATTCAGATCCCTCTGCTGATATATGTACTTCAAATTCTTGTGGTCCGTGTACATGTTCAATTTCTCACTGTACACGTAGTGCCTCTATTGCTTCAGGGCAAAGATAATCGCAGCCAACTCCAGATCATGAGTCGGATAATTCTTCTCATGCAGTCGTAGTTGCCTAGACCCATCAGCAATTACTCTTCCTTCTTGCATTAAGACACAACCAAGCCCACGATGTGAAGCATCGCTATAAACATCATACTCAACACCTGCTCTAGGCAAAGCTAAAATAGGTGCAGTAGTCAGCTTCTCTTTCAACTCCTGAAAGCTCGCCTCACATTGCTCAGTCCACTTGAAGTTCACATTCTTCTTGATCAAACCAGTAAGCGGCATTACTATCTGAGCATAACCTTGAATGAATCTCCTGTTGTATCCAGTCATTCCAAGAAAACTTATGACTTCCTTTACTGTAGTAGGCCTAGCCCAATCTCTCACTGCCTCTATTTTCTGAGGTTCAGTTGCCACTCCCTACTTAGAAAGGATGTGACCTAGGAATGCGACTTCAGATTTTCAGAAATCACACTTGGATAGCTTGGCATACAACTTCTGCTCTTCCAGCTTCTTCAAAACTGCTGCCAGATGCTCGGTGTGCTCCTCCTCTGACCTGGAGTACACGAGGATATCATCGATAAACACCACGACGAAAGAATCAATGAACGGCCTCAGAACTCTGTTCATCAAATCCATGAAGATTGCGGGTACATTCATCGCTCCAAATGGCATAACTAAGAATTCGTAATGCCCATGTCGAGTTCTAAATGAAGTTTTGTGCACATCTTCGGCTTTCACTCGAACTTGGTGATATCCTGATCAAAAATCTATTTTGGAGAAAACAGCTGCTCCTTGTAGACGATCGAACAAGTCATCAATTCGAGAAATAGGATACTTATTCTGAACAGTGACCTTATTCAGCTCTCGGTAATCGATACACATTCTCATCGATCCATCATTCTTCTTTACCAAAAGCACTGGTGCTCCCCAAGGTGACGCACTAGATTGAATAAAGCCTTTCTCCAACAGTTCCTCAATCTGCCGTTTCACCCCATCCTGTTCCACTGGGGCCATCTTATATGGTGCCTTAGAAATGGGTGCACTTCCTGGTTGGACAGTGATGCTGAACTCTACATCACGATGCGGGGGTAACCCAAGAAAATCATCCAAGAACACAGTCGGATAGTCCCGAACCACAGGAATCCTTTGCACTTCCACAGGAGTCTCTTCCTTGTGGATAGTTGCCACCAGCTTAGAACACTTCTTCTTTCTTTGGAAAGTGACTTCAGGTCCACCTGGAGCCTTCACTGTTACCGTCTTGGTCTTACACTCGATGCTTGCACTGTACACCGACATCCAATCAATGCCAATGATAACATCGACTCCCAAGATAGTCAGCTCGATCAGATCAATCCGAAAGATTCGACCTCCAATTACGATCTCACAATCAGCATAATACCGATCAGTGGTTAAAGTTTCTCCTGATGGAGTAGCTACTGCTAAGATCTTGCCTGGAAAAATCTTCGGTTCAACTCCCAACACTTTAGCAAATTTAGGAGACACAAAAGTATGAGAGGATCCAGTATCGAACAACACAACAGCTTTCATTCCATATTCTGATACAAAAGATCCATTAAATTCGAAGTATAAGACATGAACTTTCAAGTCAATATTTCAATTTCATTGAATTTCAAACTTTATATATTCGAATTGAAAAACATTTCTTGACATCAGAATGAAAGATAGTAGAAGCTACAACAGTCCAACTCCTACGGTTCCTCTTCGCTTCTCGAAGTTCTCCCCGTAGTTCATCAACTTCATCCTTCAGCACATCGGTCAAATTCTTCCTCTTCTCGAGTTCCCATACCCGATGACTGAGAACTGCAAAATTGTCCTTTCGCTTTGCCAACTGAGCCTCCAATAATCCGACTTTCTCCCGCAGTGTTTCTACCTGCCTCTGAAGAGATATCACAAGACCATTTGGAACTGTTTCTTCTTCTTCGTCAGAAGAGTCATCAGATGAATCCGGAGGTGGGGTGATCTCTCGGGATTCAGGCCATTTTTCTCCGTCAGAATCTGCTTATCCTGGATAGTACTTGTCCTCGGAATCTGCCTGTCCAGGATGGTACTCTTCCTCAATGATATGCCAGTCGTCGTCTCCAGCAGGATCGAAGTGATCAGCCATCTTAGAAATAGAGAGGAAGAAGCATAAGTCATAGAGCAACACAAATGTAAGTCACTTACATTTAAATCTCTAGACTCAAACACACACTCTAATGTCCACTACTAGGGTGTCGTTCCATATAAATTTATACAAGTGTGTAAGCGTGGCTGTGATACCACTCTGTAACGCCCCGAATTCCAAATACATTGAATTCGAGATGTTCTACAGGATCTTTCCACTTCCTTTAGTACAATTTTACAAGGAAATTTGAACTTTTCACTTTACATCAGAGTTTACATCAAACTTTACACTTTACATTGCACAGCGGAAGTAAAATTTACAACAATTTAATAAATGTACAACAACATTGTATAATCTTTAAGCATCTGTTCCTCTTTAACCTTTATCATGTCATTTACCTGCATATAAGACTGTGGGTACATCAGTTTATTCAACCGATGAACATTATACACGGCCATCCTCTCTATGCCGAAAATAGTATAACTAATTTTCCATATTTAGCAAACACAAACTTGTCACATTCCAAACTAAAGGGACCACCCTATTGATGTCGTGTTGTGATTGTGCACTTAGTCCTTAATGCAGTTATTTACGTTACATGACACTAATGCACACTTGTTCGGATTCTGTGCATCATATACTACATAGGTCCGAGGGCAAGCCTCTTAATCGTTCTTCATTTTTGTAGGGTTCAATCCCTCGTCATGACTTAATCTACTACTGTAATTACGGTAGGTATCCTAGATGATCTATGAGTACAAGCACGTGTACAGAAAACCTGGAGGAGAATTTCACGTCATGTCACGACGCATCGTGATGACAGTCTGTGGCAATTCAACCTCCTTCATGGCAGACGATCCTCTTGCAGTCACCAAACATGTAGAACCCTGTATTTTCAAATATTATTTTAATATTTGAAAATGAATTAAAATGATTTACTGGAAATTTAAAAAATATTTTCTAAAAAGATTTATCTTTTTACACGTGCGAAACACGTGCAAATAATTTTGGTGTAAATATACAATTTAATATTTTTAATAAGTTCTCATACTTATTATGGAGTGTATTGTAAATTTTGGGATTTTTTTGAATAAAGAAACTATTTTTACAAATATCTCGAAAGAGAGGGGCTTTTATGTAAAAAGTCGTTTGGATCTTAAATAAACTATGAAAATTCGTTTTTACTGATATTTTGGTTTCCCATGGCTAGCATTTAAATTTAAATACATTTACATTTTATTTAAAATCGATTTGGTGAAGATTTAAACCAACAGAGTGTTTTTGCAAATATAGAATTCATGTTGGATCTCCGTGCAAATGTTTTTCTAGAAGGTAACAGTCATATATTTTGATTGGAAAATGTAATATTTATTATTAAATATTATTTCGGATTTTTCTGGATTTTTACGAATATTTAATGATGTAATTGCAAATATTACAAAAGGGGAGGGCTTTTGTGCAAAATTGCCACCCTGAGTGTAAATCCGAAATTTTCTTATCTCTGGGCTGTGCTGGGTTGTTGGAAAACTTATTGGTAAAAGGATTTTATTTAGTTTTGATTTATTTAACTTATTTTAACTAAGGAAGGTTATATATGTGAAGTAATAAATTGAAAAGGACTATTTTGCAAAAGTACTTCAAAACCCTAATTCCTTTCAATCCCGGCCGGTATAAAAGAGGACGTACAGCCGTCATTCGCTGCACAACTCAAGATTTATTATATTATTATTTTCTTGGTGATCAAGAGGAGGATTTTTTGATCTCGCAAGAGGAGAGGCTTTCTTGTTGGATCTCTTTGTTCCTAAGGTGAGTGATGTAAATTTGTTTGTTGTTTTGTTTTGATGTTGAGAATGACATGAATCTTGTATTGTAGTTTGATTAATGTGATTGATTGTTATGTTGTTGGTTTGGCATGTATGTTATTTAGTATTTTGTATGAGAACGATGCAAAGGTTGTTGTTTGTACCATGTATGTGAAATCTATGAATGACTAGTAGATCTTGGTTTATAAAATCGTATTGTTAGAAAGCATGTTAAGATCTGAGTATGGTTATGATCGGATGGTGAACATCTGGATCTTGTGATTTCAAATCAGATCTTGGCTATGAGTTGTAAAGAAATTCAGTATCAAGAAACCCTAATGAAAGAATTAGGAATTTAAAACATGAGAATTGAGTTTTGAGATATTGTATGATTGAGTAATGTGTCCATAATGAAGAATATTTGAGAATTGTCATATTGCCTGAATACGAACTATTTTCTTAAACAAGGAATCTTTAGAGTTTTGATTATTGTATTCAGATCTAAATTATGAAAACTGTAGGCCGACAGTCGACTGGTCTAATATTCAGTCGACTGGTACGACCCAGCTGCTGTACCTTTAGTTTTTTTTGAAAATCCGTTCTGGACAGTCGACTTAGACCCTTTTCAGTCGACTGGTACACCTAGAATTTATTTTTCAAAGTTATCGTAGATTTTTCTCTGGTAAGTCGACTTATGACCTTTAAGTCGACTTATATTGTATTTTAAGTCGACTTATGACTTTGCAAGTCGACTTATAACACTTAGAATATTTTTTTAAAGATTTCTGGAATTTCTCTCTGGTAAGTCAACTTATGTTTTTATAAGTCGACTTATGTTCTTATAAGTCGACCTATGTCTCCTTTAAGTCGACTTATATTTTTTTTAAGTCTACTTATGATCTGGTAAGTCAACTTATGATTTTTATAAGTCATCTTATATTGTTGGTAAGTCAACTTATGTTTTTATAAGTCATCTTATATTGTTGGTAAGTCAACTTATGTTTTTATAAGTCATCTTATATTGTTGGTAAGTCAACTTACGACTCTTATAAGTCAACTTATATTACTTAACTTATTTTCTTAAAATCATGGATATTTTCCCTCTGGACAGTCGACCTACTACAGTAATAAGTCGACTGATACTAATGAGTTTTCATAAACTTGAGTGTTCTTTCGAATGATTGGCTTTCAGATAATTCAGTCTAGACTTTGTCTTCAGTTAAGCATTTGGTTTAAGATATTCAGTTGAGCCACTTTGTTTAGTTAAACTTTGGTTTAGACATTTGAGTTGAGTCTCTAGAGGTGTGTGACCCTAGTATACCAGTGTTGAGTTATTTTGTTGAGGCCCGTAGAGGCATTTCAGTTATTCAGTTTTGAATTTAGGTCGGTAGGGTACACCACTCTAGGAGATTCGTTAAGTAATTAAATAACCCGAAAATAATAAGGACAGACACTAGTGGTGATATGATGAACGGGAACATGGGTTATGTACCTCAGCATGGCTTTAGATGTGGGATTTAATCTCCGGAATTATCCAAGTAACTTACTTGAGATGTGGGATTTATCTCCGGAATTATCCAGGTAAATTACCTGCGATGTGAGATACATCTCCGGAATTATCCAAGTGATTTGCTTGCGGTGTGGGATTGATCTCCGGAATTATCAAAGTCGAGGCGACACACATGGGGTATTCATGTGATGATGTGTCAGTGTTTAGATGTGGGATGATCTCCGGAATTATCCAGGTAAATTACCTGAGATGTGGGATCTATCTTCGGAATTATCAAGCATGGGCTAATTCTCACAGTTTATCTTTATCTCGTAGTAGTCATCGTCTTAGGATTAGTTGCATAGCGGGGATTGAACCCTATGAAGTGGAGACGTTAAGGGATTGCACCGAACCTATGTAGAATGGGATGCATAGACTTTGACAAGTATGCATTAGAGAGTCCGCATATAGATTTTGTGTTGTCTTGACTTGGTTTTATGCATGAGCTTTCCAGTTTTCCTACACTTGACACTTAGACTAGATGCACTTGTTGTTTTTATTCTAGGATGTTTTCTGGCTTTACATCTTTGTTATTCCTCATTCATTTATCATCGTGGATAATACATGATGTTGATGACTTTATGTTCAATGATTAAATTATGTTGTTTGTTTTTATGTCACTCACACCATTTATGGCTGACCCCTTTAGTTTTGGGGGTTAGGGATCATCTCTAGCCTCAAGTGTTGCAGGTTGTTGTTTAGAGTCTGGGGGTTTGCACGCATGAGTTAGCTTTGGAGATTATAAGTAATGTAATAGAGCCTTGTGTTTTTTTTGTAAAGAGAAGTGTTGTAAAAAGAATATTTTAATTCAAGGTGTTTGTATTTCCGCTGCATTTGAAAAAGATTGTTGTAATAAAAATTTGGTATAAAATTATTTATGTTTTTGGGCTATGTGTACTGTTACATTGAAGTTGATGCTGGGATTGTGCCACGTATTTTCTAAGTTATTACATTAGAAATTCGGGGCGCTACAGATTAGTATCAGAGCATGCTTCAATAGTAATAATAGACATAGTATGAAAACCAACCTAGGTGTGGACACTAGAGCGTGAGTACCTAGGTGTGGACATTAGAAGTGTGAGTACACAAGTGGACATTAAATACAACCTAGGTGGACATTAGAAGTGTGAGTACCCTGGTGGACATCTGATGTGTGTGATTTGATTGTTTGGTCATGAAGACCTGTAATGAGACTTAGGCTGTTTGTATGCTCAGATTTGAAAGAAATCTCTTTATCGCAAGGGTATTGATTATTTTTACATAAAGCAAATAATTTCTCACTAGCTATTTTTGACATCTTTGTTCGCTTTGTGTATTCGATATTTATTCATGTGAGGTGTTACCCTTTCAACTTATGTAATTTCTAATGATCTACTATATGTTTTGCTATCTTACCCACTGTATATAATTTCTGGATTATATGATTTTCGCCAAAGTAATTTTCATTTATTTATTTATTCCTAGTTATAAAATTTAATTATCTTCCGTTAGATTCTTTTAATTATTTGCTCTCTTGTATATTTTGTGCACCTCAATTTTGTGCTCACTCTTGTATTCATCACTCTTACTGTTTTATATTTGTTTACTTACTAAATAACTTTTGTGAAATCAACTTATTTTACTTTTATTCGGTTTCTTTTATTGTCAGCAACTGAATTTATTTCTTTTTTCTATATCTCCAACCGAGCTTATATTATTTCTATTCATGAGTGCAAAGATTAAACTTTTACTAATCGTCTTGTTTTCTTTTAAAACTGTTTCCTTGACTTTACAATTGGTTTTTACTTCTTATTCTTTTGTCCAAGTTATTATTTGGCAATTTTTGCTGTAATTCAATAGTGCATCCTTTAGCATATCACAAGCTCATTTTATTTTGCGACTCTTACCCATTTCCTTCTTAACGTCGTATTTATCTTACTTTCATGTAATTTTTCGTTACTCGTATACTTTGATATTACTTCTACATATTACATTAAAGTTTTGAATTACTACGTGATAAGTTATTATTGCTACTTCTATTTCCTTTCAATATTGTTTTGCTATACTATACATTTTGTTTTGCATATTTACATTCATTTTATTACATATACTTGGATTTTCAATCCTATATTTTTCATTATTTTGCATTGTCTTATTTACTTTGGAGCATTTAAACTTGATTGCAATGTTTTACTCATATAAATATGATATGTTTCTGCACATTTAAATCTTTATTATTAATTATGTTTTTGCGCCTTATATTCGATATCCTTATTATTACTTATAGTTGACCGCTTTTGTTATAATTTCATTCCACTATTTAAAAGCTACTTATTAAATTTGTTGCTTCATACTTTTCGAAGGTACTATGTGCACTCACTACTTATATTTTACTTAAATTTTATTATCATTACATTCTTGATTTCTACATGTACTTCCTACAAATTTCTATATATGTACCACATATTTCAACATACTTACTATGCATATCATTTTACACTTGTTTAATTCCTACATTATTGTATACTTTATGATATATTCATTATGTAAATTTGCTATACTACATATGTATTTTCTCGTTCACATTTGTATTTGTGCTTAGGCATATATTTCATTCCGTTTGAAACATGATGTTTTGGTTTGGGGTATGGTTATGGTTTTGCCATAGGGTATGGATGTGAATGTGAAATGTGGGTGTGATGCTCCAACTTTACCCTTCGTTTTGCAGTATTCAGAATGGTTGCGCCCAGGCCCAAGAACGGTGGTAACAATGAGGATGGATCTGGAAGTTCTCGAGGAACTGGAATTGATCTCGAGGCTGAATTCGCCAAGGTGTATCAGACTCTGGATGCGCTGATGGCAGTTAATTTGGCACAGATTCGGAACCAGAATCGGAATCTTAGGATTGGACCAGTGTTTATTAACGCTGATCCCATCAACCAGGACGAGTCTCTCAAGAGGAGGAGGCCAGCATCAGAGCAGGAAGGGAAGGAATCCCCAGCGAAGCAAATCAAGTTCAGGAATCCAGTGCAGGAGACACCTGCAACTCAGAAAGTGACTTGTTATTTCTGTAAGGAGGCAGGTCATTACAGGTCAAAGTGTCCGAAGTTGGCGAAGCAAACCTGTTTCAATTGTGGAGAGACAGGACATCATCGAGCAGCATGCACCGAACCTCGGAAGGCGTGCTATCATTGTGGTCGTGAAGGGCATATTCGCCCAAACTGTCCGCAGCTGAAGAAAGAAGGTGCCGGGAAGGGCAAGGATCTGAAGAGGGCCGAGAGTCTGCATTGACTGATGAGGATACTCAGGATTATGACTCGTGTGTGCAAGAATTTAGAAATTCATTCTTTTGTATTAAGTGAAACTTTTATTTGGGGAATAATTGAAGATTGAGTATTTTCTTCATGTAACAAAATTTATTTGGATTAATGGAATAAAGACAAAAGTTTTATTTGATACTGTTTTCTTGCATGCACTTGTGTCTCCCATTTATTGCTAGTCTTAAGTGTGGAGCTTAAGGTGTTTCCAGGCAAGGTCTTGAGGTGGCTATCCTTAGTCATGTCCTTTCTAAGGAGGGAGTGGCCACTGATTCTTGGAAGAATGAAGCGGGTGTGGAAGGTCAGAGTTGGATGCAGGAGTTCAGTAGTTGTTGCAGAATGGCTTCCGATGGCAGTTATCAGAGTTGCGCAGTGGAAGTTTGATTTTCTGAATTCTTTGCATGATTGTGATTCGTCTGTATGTTGTACATCTTTTGTTGAAATGCATTCCCTTGTGTGATTGTATTTTTTTAAATTATGTTTCTATCCACAAGTTTTCATTCCTTCTTGATGTGTTTGTTTGGACCCCATTAGCAGTAGTTCTGAAGATAGAACTCTTCTAAGGAGGGAGTGATGTAGAACCCCGTATTTAATATTTGAAAATGAATTTAAATGATTTATTGGAAATTTAATAAATATTTTCTAAAAAGATTTATCTTTTTACACGTGCGAAACACGTGCAAATAATTTTGGTGTAAATATACAATTTAATATTTTTAATAAGTTCTCATACTTATTATGGACTGTATTCTAAATTTTGGGATTTTTCTAAATAAAGAAACTATTTTTACAAATATCTCGAAAGAGAGGGGCTTTTATGTAAAAAGTCGTTTGGATCTTAAATAAACTATGAAAATTTGTTTTTACTGATATTTTGGTTTCCCATGGCTAGCATTTAAATTTAAATACATTTATATTTTATTTAAAATCGATTTGGTGAAGATTTAAACCAACAGAGTGTTTTTGCAAATATAGAATTCATGTTGGATCTCCGTGCAAATGTTTTTCTGGAAGGTAAAAGTCATATATTTTGGTTGGAAAATGTAATATGTATTATTAGATATTATTTCGGATTTTTCTGGATTTTTACGAATATTTAATGATGTAATTGCAAATATTACAAAAGGGGAGGGCTTTTGTGCAAAATTGCCACCCTGAGTGTAAATCCGAAATTTTCTTATCTCTGGGCTGTGCTGGGTTGTTGGAAAACTTAGTGGTAAAAGGATTTTATTTAATTTTGATATATTTAACTTATTTTAACTAAGGAAGGTTATATATGTGAAGTAATAAATTGAAAAGGACTATTTTGCAAAAGTACTTCAAAACCCTAATTCCTTTCAATCCCAGCAGGTATAAAAGAGGACGTGCAGCCTTCATTCGCTGCACAACTCAAGATTTATTATATTATTATTTTCTTGGTGATCAAGAGGAGGATTTTTTGATCTCGCAAGAGGAGAGGCTTTCTTGTTGGATCTCTTTGTTCCTAAGGTGAGTGATGTAAATTTGTTTATTGTTTTGTTTTGATGTTGAGAATGGCATGAATCTTGTATTGTGGTTTGATTAATGTGATTGATTGTTATGTTGTTAGTTTGGCATGTATGTTATTTAGTATTTTGCATGAGAACGATGCAAAGGTTGTTGTTTGTACCATGTATGTGAAATCTATGAATGACTAGTAGATCTTGGTTTATAAAATCGTATTGTTAGATAGCATGTTAAGATCTGAATATGGTTATGATCGGATGGTGAACATCTGGATCTTGTGATTTCAAATCAGATCTTGGCTATGAGTTGTAAAGAAATTCAGTATCGAGAAACCCTAATGAAAGAATTAGGAATTTAAAACATAAGAATTGAGTTTTAAGATATTGTATGATTGAGTAATGTGTCCATAATGAAGAATATTTGAGAATTGTTATATTGCCTGAATACGAACTATTTTCCTAAACAAGGAATCTTTAGAAAAACTTCAGTTTTGATTATTGTATTCAGATCTAAATTATGAAATTTGTAGGTCGACAGTCGACTGGTCTACTATTCAGTCGACTGGTACGACCCAGCTACTGTATCTTTAGTTTTTTTTGAAAATCTGTTCTGGACAGTCGACTGGTACACTTAGAATTTATTTTTCAAAGTTATCGTAGATTTTTTTCTGGTAAGTCGACTTATGACCTTTAAGTCGACTTATATTGTATTTTATGTCGACTTATGACTTTCCAAGTCGACTTATAACACTTAGAATATTTTCTTAAAGATTTCTGGAATTTCTCTCTGGTAAGTCGACTTATGTTTTTATAAGTCGACTTATGTTCTTATAAGTCGACTTATGTCTCCTTTAAGTCGACTTATGTTTTTTTTAAGTCTACTTATGATCTGGTAAGTCAACTTATGATTTTTATAAGTCATCTTATATTGTTGGTAAGTCAACTTATGTTTTTGTAAGTCATCTTATATTGTTGGTAAGTCAACTTATGTTTTTATAAGTCATCTTATATTATTGGTAAGTCAACTTATGACTCTTATAAGTCAACTTATATTACTTAACTTATTTTCTCAAAATCATGGACATTTTCCCTCTGGACAGTCGACCTACTACAGTAATAAGTCGACTGGTACTTATGAGTTTTCATAAACTTGAGTGTTCTTTCGAATGATTGGCTTGAATGATTGGCTTTCAGATAATTCACTCTATACTTTGTCTTCTGTTAAGCATTTGGTTTAAGATATTCAGTTGAGCCACTTTGTTTAGTGGAACTTTGGTTTAGACATTTGAGTTGAGTCTCTAGAGGTGTGTGACCCTACTATACTGGTGTTGAGTTATTTTGTTGAGGCCCGTAGAGGCATTTCAGTTATTCAGTTTTGAATTTAGGCCGGTAGGGTACACCACTCTAGGAGATTCGTTAAGTAATTAAATAACCCGAAAATGATAAGGACAGACACTAGTGGTGATATGATGAACGGGAACATGGGTTATGTACCTCATTATGGCTTTAGATGTGGGATTTAATCTCCGGAATTATCCAAGTAACTTACTTGAGATGTGGGATTTATCTCTGGAATTATCCAGGTAAATTACCTGCGATGTGAGATATATCTTCGGAATTATCCAAGTGATTTGCTTGTAGTGTGGGATTGATCTCCAGAATTATCAAAGTCGAGGCGACGCACATGGGGTATTCATGTGATGATGTGTCAATGTTTAGATGTGGGATGATCTCCGGAATTATCCAGGTAAATTACCTGAGATGTGGGATCTATCTTCGGAATTATCAAGCATGGGCTAATTCTCACAGTTTATCTTTATCTCGTAGTAGTCATTGTATTAGGATTAGTTGCATAGCGGGGATTGAACCTTATGAAGTGGAGACGTTAAGGTCTTGCACCGAACCTATGTAGAATGGGATGCGTAGGCTTCGACAAGTATGCATTAGAGAGTCCGCATATAGATTTTGTGTTGTAGAACCCCGTATTTTCAAATATTATTTTTATATTTGAAAATGAATTTAAATTTATTTTTGGAGATTTAATGAATATTATCAGAAAATTTATCTTTGTACACATGCAAAACACGTGCAAATGCTTTTATGAGAAGTGTGAAAATTTAGTTTTCTTTATGAAAAATCTTTATCTAATATTTGAGATTTAATTAGTATTTTTCCAGATTTTTCTGAAATTTATTGGAGCTATTTGCAATTTTGAGAAAGGAAGGACCTTTTTGTAAAATTGACAATTTTAAGGGTTAAAGTGCAAAATGTGATTTCTGGACGTTTTGAACAGTATCAATTGGGATTTAGAAGTATATTTTCTCTTAAGTCCCAATTTAAATAAATTTTGATGGAATTTTCAAGAATAGAATCATATGTACAAGTTGTATTTTGGAAAGGATTGTTTTACAAAATTGGGTAAAATCCTAAATCTATTATCCGGCATATTTTAAAGAAATTTCTCCAGCCGTCATTTACAATACACAGAATTTTGAGATCTTGCTTTGGTGGAGAAAGAAGTTTTTGGATCTAGCAAGGAGGAAAGTTTTTCGTGGATCTTCTCTAAATCACGGTGAGTGACATTTGTTTGTGTTGTTGCTTGATTTTGTGAATGATATGACATTGTTTGTTTTGATTTATGTGAATGACATCGTTTAGCTTTATTTCGTCATATGAATGATATGATCCTTGTATTGTGATGTGAATGTATATGAACCATTGTTATTGTTGGACCATATTTGTGAAACTTATAGATATTGAGTAGATCTTGAGTTATGAAATTATATTGTTTGAAAGCATGTTAAGAATTGATCATGGTTGTGATCGGATGGTGAACATCTGGATCTGGAGTATACAAATCAGATTTTGATCTTAGTTGTGAAAGGAGATTAGTTTTGAGAAACCCTAATGGAAAGATTAGTGATTATGGATCTTGAGAATTGAATTTCGACATTTGGGTGATTGAGTAACGTATCCTTTATGGAGATTATTTGAGGTTTGATTATTTTGCCTGAGAGTGAACTATTTTTCATGAACAATGAACCTTTAGAACTCCAGTTCGGATTTTGTATTTAGACCTAAAATATGAGAACTGTAGGCCGACAGTCGACTGGCCTACTATGCAGTCGACTGGTACGACTCTACTGATGCATCTTCAGTCTATGGAGAAGCGATCTGGACAGTCGACTTGACTCTTAGCAGTCATCTGATCCACTGAGATTTATTTTTGTAAAATGTGTTCTGGACAGTCGACTTAGACTACTGTCAGTCGACTGGTCCACTGAGAAATATTTTGTTCAGTCCTTTTCGGGACAGTCGACCATTAACCTTTTTAAGTCGACCGATGACTTTTAAGTCGACTGTTATGACTTAGTTTATTTTCATAAAATTTTGGATATTTGATCTCTGGACAGTCGACTGTTCTACGGTACAGTCGACTGGTACTGATGGATCTTTGTAATCTTTAGTGTTATTTCGAATGATTGGTTTTCAGATTATTCTGTCTATATTTGATCTTTGGTTCAGTATTTGATTTTGAGATATTCAGTTGAGCCACTCTTGTTAGTGGAATTTGTTTAGACTTTTGAGTTTGATTCTCTAGAGGTAGGTGACCCTAGTATACCAGTGTTGAGATATTTGTTGAGTTATTTTGTTGAGGCCCGTTGAGGCATTTCGGTTATTCAGTTTTGAGTTATCCCGGTAGGGTACACCGACTCTAGGAGATTTTGTTGAGTAATTCAGTAACCTAAAAACAATAAGGACAGGCATTAGTAGTGTTATGACGAATGGGAACATGAGTTATGCACCTCAGTATGGTTTTAGATGCGAGAATTAATCTCCTGAATTATCCAAGGGATTTACTTGAGATGTGAGACCTATCTCCGGAATTATCCAGGTTGACTGCCTGAGATGTGAGATATTTCTCCGGAATTATCCAGGTAATTACTTGAGATGTGGGATTGATCTCCGGGATGATCAAGGTCGAGGAGACGCTTGTGGGGTATTCATGTGATGATGAGTTTATGTCTAGATGTGAGATGATCTCCGGAATTATCCAAGTGGTTACTTGAGATGTGGGATCAATCACGGAATTATCGGGCATGGGCTAATCCTCATAGCTTATCTTTATCTCTTAGTAATCATCGTTGTCAGCATATAGCATTTGTGCTTCCTTGACTCATTTTCATGCATTTGGTTTTACTGTTTTCCACACTTGACATTCGGTTTTCGTACCACCTGTTTACACTTCTTGTTACTTCTTATGTTGGTATATTTGGTTTACTACCCTTTTGTTGAGAATATCATGATTTATGTTCATTTACGTTGCTTGTTTGATTTTATGTCACTCACACCATTTATGGCTGACCCCGTTAGTTTTGGGGGTTAGGGACTCTCTCTAGCCTCACATGTTGCAGGTTAATGCTTAGAGTTGGAGATGGAATGCTTAAGTTGGTTTTGAGATATATTTGACGCATAAGAGATTTGTGTAAATTTGTATTAGCAGTGTTGAGACAAATTGGTATTGTAAATAAAGAAATTATTGAGTTGAGTTTGTTTGAATTCCGCTGTGATTTGTAATAGTTGTTGTAATAAATGTTGAAAATTTTAGTGGTGTTGTTGATGTTTAATATTATGTTGAAGTGGATCACTGGGAATGTGCCACGTATTTTCTAAGCTCTTATCTTAGAAATTCGGGGTGCTATAGAGATTGGTATCAGAGCAACGCTTCAATAGTAATACTAAACATGACATAAAAATAACCTAGGTGTGGACACTAGAGTGTCAATACCTAGGTGTGGACATTAAAGAGTGAGTATCACATAGAACTGAATATGAAGTTTTACCTTTGGGATTCAAATGAGATTTTACCAAAGGTTATTGATGTGAGTTTGAATTGTGTGTGTGATGCTCTAACTTTTCTCTCGTTTTGCAGTATTCAAAATGGTTGCACCCAGGGGCAGGAATGGTGGCAATAATGAGGATGGATCTGGTAGTTCTCGGGGAATGGGAATTGACCTCGAAGCTGAGTTTGCCAAAGTGTATCAGACGTTGAATACGCTGATGGCATTTAATGTGGCACAAGCTCAGAATCAGCAGCAAAATCCGCAGCCAAATCATGGAGCTGGGCATGGATTGGTGAACGCCGATCCTATTAAGCAGATTGAATCCTTTAAGAGGATGAGGCCGCTAGTCTTTGAGGGGCAAGCTAATCCAACAGCAGCAGATGATTGGATTCGGAAGATGGAGACAATCTTCGAGGTATCGGAGACTCCAGCAGCCAGCAAGGTGAAGTTAGTGTCGATGCAGCTTGAGAAGGACGCTGGTGTTTGGTGGGAGTCAGTAAAAAGGGCTCTGGGAGATCAACAGTTGACTTGGGAAGCTTTTCTGGAGGAGTTCAGAGATCGCTTCTTTCCTCTAGATGTTCAGGAGAAGAAGGCGACCGAGTTCATGAACCTTCAGCAGGGCAGCATGACCGTGCAGAAGTATGAGACCAAGTTTGCTCAACTTTCGAGGTATGCACCAGAGCTGGTCGTGGACGAAGCGAAGAAGGCCAAAAAGTTTGAGCAGGGCTTGAGGCCAAACTTGAGGTCGAGGATGGTTCCGTTGGGTATCAGGAATTTCGAGAAGCTGGTCAGGAGGGCAGCTTTGACTGAGGAGGATATGGACCAGTTTCAGAAGAAACAAGATACATGGAACCGGAACAAGAGGCCAACATCGGGCCATAGTGGGAAGGGATTCCCCGCGAAGCAGGCCAAGTTCAGTGGACCGGTGCAGAAGGCACCTGCAACACAGAGAGTGACCTGCTACTACTGCAAGGAGGCAGGGCATTACAGGTCAGCATGTTCGAAGTTGGCAGAGCATATTTGTTCCCAGTGTGGGCAGAAAGGACATTCCAAGCCCCATTGTCCACAACTGAAGAAGGATGGTTCAGGTGGGAGTAAAATCCAGAAGAGGCAAGGGCGAGTATTTGCATTAACCGAGGAGGACGCGGGTAACTCGGAAAATGTAATACAGGGTATGCAAGAATTTTGAATTTTATTTTGAATCAATGTAATGAATAAAACCTATTTGAGAACAGTTTAAGATTGAGTATCATTCTTATTGTAACAGGAGTTGTTTTAATAAATGGAATAAAGGCAAAGGTTTTGTTTGACAGTGGTTCATCGCACACTTTTGTATCGCCAAGTTTTGCAAGGATCTTAGGTTTGGAACCTAAATTGTTCCCAGGCAGGGCTTTGTCGGTGGCAACGCCGTCAGGTGAGGAGTTGATTGCGGATCGATATTACGAGGGCTGTGATATCGAGATTGGTGGAAGGATGTTCGGCATCGACTTGATCGAGCTACAAGTGTTGGGTGTGGATGTCATCGTGGGCATCGATTGGATGGCAATATATGATGCCACAATTGATTGCAAGCAGAAGGAGGTGTTGGTGAAAGCACCAGGTGGACCTGCAGTGACTTTCCAGGGCAAGAAGAAGATTCCGAAGATAGCGGCAATGGTATCTAGGATGGCAATTTCAGATGAAGTCAAGGGGATTCCAGTTGTTCGAAATTTTCCTCAGGTGTTCTTGGATGATTTTCCAGGATTACCGCCACAGAGAGATGTGGAGTTTGGCATCAATGTTCAGCCGGGGAGTGCGCCGATTTCCAAAGCTCCGTACAGGATGGCACCTGTAGAGCAAGATGAGGTGAAGAAGCAGATTGAGGAGCTGTTGAGCAAGGGGCTTATCAGGCCGAGTTCTTCTCCGTGGGGAGCGCCAGTGCTGTTAGTCAAGAAGAAGGATGGGTCAATGAGGATGTGCATTGACTATCGGGAGTTGAATAGGGTGACTATTCAGAACAAGTATCCACTGTCGCGGATTGATGATTTGTTCGACAGACTTCGAGGAGCAGCTGTGTTTTCGAAGATTGATTTGAGGTCAGGGTATCATCAGGTGCGAGTCAAGGAGGAAGATGTGAGTAAGACAGCGTTCAGGACTCGTCATGGGCTGTATGAGTTTTTGGTGATGCCATTCGGGTTGACGAATGCGCCAGCAGTATTCATGGATATGATGAATCGGGTGTTGAGGCCGTTTATTGACTCCTTTGTGGTAGTTTTCATCGATGATATTTTGGTATATTCGAAGTCGGAGGAGGAGCATTCTACGCACTTGACAGCGGTATTACAGAAGTTGCAGGAGCATAGCTTATATGCCAAATTGTCGAAGTGTGAGTTTTGGAAGTCCGAGGTAGCTTTCCTTGGGCATATTCTTTCTAAGGAGGGAGTAGCTACTGATCCCCAGAAAGTTGCAACAGTGAAGGATTGGCCCAGGCCAACGTCTGTGAAGGAAGTTAGAAGTTTCTTGGGTTTAGCTGGATACTACAGGAGATTTATCCAGGGTTATTCTCAGATTGCAGTTCCATTGACAGGTTTGACCCGGAAGAGTGTGGCATTTGTGTGGACAGATAAGTGCGAGGAGAGTTTCCTTGAGTTAAAGGAAAGGTTGACTGCTGCACCTATCTTAGGTTTGCCGCAAGCTGGGAAAGATTATGATATTTATAGTGATGCGTCTCTCAGAGGTTTGGGATGTGTCTTGATGCAAGAAGGCAAGGTCATTGCTTATGGTTCGAGGCAGTTGCGTCCGCATGAGAAGAATTATCCGACGCATGATTTGGAGCTAGCATTATCATTTATGCCTTGAAGCTGTGGAGGCATTATGTCTATGGTGAGAAGGTTAATATGTACACTGACCATAAGAGCTTGAAGTACATATATCAACAGAAGGATCTAAATCTTCGACAGAGAAGGTGGTTGGAAGTATTGGAAGACATTCGTCCCGAGATCAATTATCATCCGGGCAAGGCGAATGTGGTGGCTGATGGACTTAGCAGGAAGAGTAGTTTATCAAGTTTGATCACTACTCGGAAGGAGTTGGCAGCAGAAATTGATCAGGCAGGTATCGAGGTGGTACTGCAAGGTTTAGGGGCATCTTTGGCTCAGTTGAGGCTGCAGCCGTCCTTGAGAGAGAGGATTATGGAAGGACAGAAATCAGATTCAGAGATTCAGAAGATGTTGCAGCAAGTTTCAGAAGGCAAGCTATCAGAGTTTCGTGTCCAAGATGGAGTTCTTTGGATGGGTGAGAGGTTGTGTGTTCCAGATAATACAGATTTGAGAGAGAGTATATTGCAGGAAGCACATAGTACCCTGTTGTCAGTTCATCCAGGAGGCACGAAGATGTACAGGGACATCAAACAGCATTTTTGGTGGTCTGGTATGAAGAGGGATGTAGCAGATTTTGTAGTAAGGTGTCTGACTTGTCAGCAGATCAAAGCAGAAAATCAGAGACCTGGAGGTTTGTTCCAGCCGTTACCCATTCCGGAGTGGAAGTGGGAGAATATCAGTATGGATTTCATCACAGGTTTGCCGAGGAGTTCGAAGGGCAATGACTCGATTTGGGTTATTGTGGACAGTTTGACTAAGTCGGCATACTTCCTAGCCATGAAGATTACTTGGTCGATGGAGAAATTGGCTGAGTTGTACATTGGTGAAATTGTGAGACTTCATGGAGTTCCTGTGTCGATTGTATCCGACAGAGATGTAAGGTTTACTTCAAGGTTTTGGAAGAGCCTACAAGCAGCTTTAGGCACCAGAATTGATTTCAGTACAGCGTTTCATCCACAGACCGATGGTCAGACGGAGAGGGTGAATCGAGTGCTGGAAGATACGTTGAGGGCTTGTGTTATGAATTTCGGTGGTAGTTGGGAGAGATACTTGGCGTTGGTTGAGTTTGCTTATAACAACAGTTACCATGCAAGTATTGGGATGGCACCGTATGAGGCTTTGTACGGGCGGAGGTGCAGGACACCTGTTTGTTGGTATGAGGTTGGCGAGAGGCAGATGTATGGTCCTGAGATCGTACAGCAGACGTCAGAGCTGATTGAGCTGATTCGCAAGAGGTTAGTCGAGGCTTAGAGTCGGCAGAAGAGTTATGCTGATACTCGACGAAGAGACTTGGAGTTTGAAGTTGGGGATGCAGTTTTTCTCAAGGTTTCTCCGACCAAAGGAGTGATCAGGTTTGGTAAGGGAGGCAAGTTGGCGCCAAGGTATATTGGGCCCTACAGGATCATGGAGCGGATTGGCAAGACCGCTTATAGATTGAAGCTTCCAGAGGAGTTGGCACAGGTGCATGATGTATTCCACGTGTCCTTATTGAGGAAGTATGTGCCAGATCAGAATCATCAGTTGGTAGAGGTTCCTGAAAGATTGCAGGTGAACTTGAGTTATAGGGAACAGCCCGTTGAGATCGTTGACCGTAGAGAGAAAGTTCTGAGAAGCAAGGTGATATCTATGGTCAAGGTGTTGTGGAGGAATCAGCAGTTCGAGGAGGCTACTTGGGAGCCCGAGGACCGCATGCAGAAGGATTTCCCTGAACTGTTTGTATGAGTGTATTTCCATTATGTGATTGTAATTCTTTAGAATGATAGTACTTCGGTTTGAGTTGTATTTCTCTTATTTTGATTGAATTGTCATATGCAATTGTTTGAACTATGTTTCCACTATGAGATGTTGAATTCCTTGTTGATATATTGTTTGGACTATGTTCTATTTATGAGATATTATTTCTTTTGATGATATGTTGTTTGGACTCATTAGTAGTAGTTCTGTGGACAGAACTTTTCTAAGGAGGGAGTGATGTAGAACCCCGTATTTTCAAATATTATTTTTATATTTGAAAATGAATTTAAATTTATTTTTGGAGATTTAATGAATATTATCAGAAAATTTATCTTTGTACACGTGCAACTGCTTTTATGAGAAGTGTGAAAATTTAGTTTTCTTTATGAAAAATCTTTATCTAATATTTGAGATTTAATTAGTATTTTTCCAGATTTTTCTGAAATTTATTGGAGCTATTTGCAATTTTTGAGAAAGGAAGGACCTTTTTGTAAAATTGACAATTTTAAGGGTTAAAGTGCAAAATGTGATTTCTGGACGTTTTGAACAGTATCAATTGGGATTTAGAAGTATATTTTCTCTTAAGTCCCAATTTAAATAAATTTTGATGGAATTTTCAAGAATAGAATCCTATGTACAAGTTGTATTTTGGAAAGGATTGTTTTACAAAATTGGGTAAAATCCTAAATCTATTATCTGGCATATTTAAAAGAAATTTCTCCAGCCGTCATTTACAATACACAGAATTTTGAGATCTTGCTTTGGTGGAGAAAGAAGTTTTTGGATCTAGCAAGGAGGAAAGTTTTTCGTGGATCTTCTCTAAATCACGGTGAGTGACATTTGTTTGTGTTGTTGCTTGATTTTGTGAATGATATGACATTGTTTGTTTTGATTTATGTGAATGACATCGTTTAGCTTTATTTCGTCATATGAATGATATGATCCTTGTATTGTGATGTGAATGTATATGAACCATTGTTATTGTTGGACCATATTTGTGAAACTTATAGATATTGAGTAGATCTTGAGTTATGAAATTATATTGTTTGAAAGCATGTTAAGAATTGATCATGGTTGTGATCGGATGGTGAACATCTGGATCTGGAGTATACAAATCAGATTTTGATCTTAGTTGTGAAAGGAGATTAGTTTTGAGAAACCCTAATGGAAAGATTAGTGATTATGGATCTTGAGAATTGAATTTCGACATTTGGGTGATTGAGTAACGTATCCTTTATGGAGATTATTTGAGGTTTGATTATTTTGCCTGAGAGTGAACTATTTTTCATGAACAATGAACCTTTAGAACTCCAATTCGGATTTTGTATTTAGATCTGAAATATGAGAACTGTAGGCCGACAGTCGACTGGCCTACTATGCAGTCGACTGGTACGACTCTACTGATGCATCTTCAGTCTATGGAGAAGCGTTCTAGACAGTCGACTTGACTCTTAGCAGTCGTCTGATCCACTGAGATTTATTTTTGTAAAATGTGTTCTGGACAGTCGACTTAGACTACTGTCAGTCGACTGGTCCACTGAGAAATATTTTGTTCAGTCCTTTTCGGGATAGTCGACCATTAACCTTTTTAAGTCGACAGATGACTTTTAAGTCGACTGTTATGACTTAGTTTATTTTCATAAAATTTTGGATATTTGATCTCTGGACAGTCGACTGGTCTACGGTACATTCGACTGGTACTGATGGATCTTTGTAATCTTTAGTGTTATTTCGAATGATTGGTTTTCAGATTATTCTGTCTATATTTGATCTTTGGTTCAGTATTTGATTTTGAGATATTCAGTTGAGCCACTCTTGTTAGTGGAATTTGTTTAGACTTTTGAGTTTGAGTCTCTAGAGGTAGGTGACCCTAGTATACCGGTGTTGAGATATTTGTTGAGTTATTTTGTTGAGACCCGTTGAGGCATTTCGGTTATTCAGTTTTGAGTTATCCCGGTAGGGTACACCGACTCTAGGAGATTTTGTTGAGTAATTCAGTAACCCAAAAACAATAAGGACAGGCATTAGTAGTGTTATGACGAATGGGAACATGAGTTATGCACCTCAGTATGGCTTTAGATGCGAGAATTAATCTCCTGAATTATCCAAGGGATTTACTTGAGATGTGAGACCTATCTCTGGAATTATCCAGGTTGACTGCCTGAGATGTGAGATATTTCTCCGGAATTATCCAAGTAATTACTTGAGATGTGGGATTGATCTCCGGAATGATCAAGGTCGAGGCGACGCTTGTGGGGTATTCATGTGATGATGAGTTTATGTCTAGATGTGAGATGATCTCCGGAATTATCCAAGTGGTTACTTGAGATGTGGGATCAATCACGGAATTATCGGGCATGGGCTAATCCTCATAGCTTATCTTTATCTCTTAGTAATCATCGTTGTCAGCATATAGCATTTGTGTTTCCTTGACTCATTTTCATGCATTTGGTTTTACTGTTTTCCACACTTGACATTCGGTTTTTGTACCACCTGTTTACACTTCTTGTTACTTCTTATGTTGGTATATTTGGTTTACTACCCTTTTGTTGAGAATATCATGATTTATGTTCATTTACGTTGCTTGTTTGATTTTATGTCACTCACACCATTTATGGCTGACCCCGTTAGTTTTGGGGGTTAGGGACTCTCTCTAGCCTCACATGTTGCAGGTTAATGCTTAGAGTTGGAGATGGAATGCTTAAGTTGGTTTTGAGATATATTTGACGCATAAGAGATTTGTGTAAATTTGTATTAGCAGTGTTGAGACAAATTGGTATTGTAAATAAAGAAATTATTGAGTTGAGTTTGTTTGAATTCCGCTGTGATTTGTAATAGTTGTTGTAATAAATGTTGAAAATTTTAGTGGTGTTGTTGATGTTTAATATTATGTTGAAGTGGATCACTGGGAATGTGCCACGTATTTTCTAAGCTCTTATATTAGAAATTCGGGGCGCTACATGTGTTGTCTTGACTTGGTTTTATGCATGAGCTTTCCAGTTTTCCTACACTTGACACTTAGACTAGATGCACTTGTTGTTTTTATTCTATGATGTTTTCATGCTTTACATCTTTGTTATTCCTCATTCATTTATCATCGTGGATAATACATGATGTTGATGACTTTATGTTCTATGATTAAATTATGTTGTTTGTTTTTATGTCACTCACACCATTTATGGCTGACCCCTTTAGTTTTGGGGGTTAGGGATCATCTCTAGCCTCATGTGTTGCAGGTTGTTGCTTAGAGTCTGGGGGTTTGCACGCTTGAGTTAGCTTTGGAGATTATAAGTAATGTAATAGAGCCTTGTGTAATTTTTGTAAAGAGAAGTGTCGTAAAAAGAATGTTTTAATTCAAGGTGTTTGTATTTCCGCTGCATTTGAAAAAGATTGTTGTAATAAAAATTTGGTATAAAATTATTTATGTTATTGGGCTATGTGTACTGTTACATTGAAGTTGATGCTGGGATTGTGCCACGTATTTTCTAAGTTATTACATTAGAAATTCGGGGCGCTACAAAACATCCCATAAGCGTCGCCACCGGGACGGTACCCTGGAGCAGTATCCACGTCATGTCACGACGCATCGTGAAGACAGCGTGTGAATACCCTCATGCCGCCAATCCAGTGGCCCTCATACTCATGTTTTTCTCCTACTTTGATCACGTCTCCACTATGTACTAGTCCTTAGTTTTTATCAAAATCATGAACAAAATCAAAGCTCTAGAGTTAGCCTCTCCACTAAACTGGACTTATTCATTCATTCAAACATGACCAATCTTGGTCTTTCATTTCAAATTTCATTTCATTTCTTTCCAAATGCCGGGGGAGACTTAGCTACGCTTTTGTTTCAATTTCAATTCAAATTTCCAACATTGAGCATTTCCACTCATAAGTTCATATGTTGAGTTATCATACTCAAATAGCATTTCTCTTTTCCAATCATGATTCCTAAATTATCCAATAGTCCATAATTATACATTAAATTCAACTATTCATCATGTAACTCATGAAATGTTATTTTCACATAAAAAACCCACATCACTAATTATTCAATCAAAGGTGAACATTTACACTTCATAATTTCCACACTATTCTCAAATGAGAATAATTTGAATCACATCACACAATATAATTTCTACTTGCCACATTAATTCTCTAAACCTTCATTTCAAATTCTTTTTGCATGATATAATTTCACAACAATATACATATAGAACCATAGTTCTATTTACACATTTTATTCTCAAATCATGTTTTATTTCATACAAATAATCCCCAAATTATTTTTCTTAAGTCCTACATATTTTTAGAAGAAAAATCATATTTTTTCCACAATTTTTTTTTGATCACCAAAACGTTAAAAAAATAAGTTTTCCAATCTTGCCGAGGGCAAGATTCGAACCCAGAACCCCGGAGAACACAGCCAACAGCACGAACCACTAGGCCAAAGGTGCTAGACGGTATAAGTCCGGCTGAGAGCTTTAAATGCTCTCGGCTGCGCACTTTAACCTTTTTTTTCAAAAAAGCAAAAGTACGTTACTGAGGGGATTCGAACCAGCAACCTCAGAGAAACAGGCCGCGCACTCTGACCACTTGAGCTACGTGCTCAGGTTGTCAAGTACACTTCGAAATTCTTTTTAAAACAATTCTCTCAGTTATTTAAAACATTTCGACGTTCATCGAATTCTCATTTCAATTTGCTTTTATAGAATTTACTATGAATTTCCAGATTGGCTATTCTCAACCTAAATTATACTCCAGTATAATAAAGAGTAATTTTTTTTAATAATTAATACATATTTTCATACAACTAATTCGAAATATGAACTATCACTACCACATTTTCTTCTCTTTTCGACATTTCTTAGCAATTAGCATTCTAATCTCTTTATCAACAATTTTCACATTAGTTCTCTGTCTTTAATCATTTATCCAACATACAAACTCATATTTAAAAATATTCATGCCCACATTAACACAAAAGATCTATTTAACACATGAAATAGCATTATCAATCTACTAACTTTTGTATGTAATTCTTGATGGTAATAAATGTGTTTTCTTCAATCAATCCATGATACTAATCAATTCACATACAACTTAAATAATAGAACCACATACAAATTTGCATATCCACATTTCAATCATTCAATAGGTTATTTTTCCGAATTAAGTGTACTCTCGTTAATCTCTTTCATGCTTCATTCACTCACTTCTAACATGCATTTCTAATTTAGAAATATGGAGAATTTACCCACCTCAATGGAGAGACAAACACAATTAGCAACTTCCTAAACAAAAGTCCTTGCACACGAACGGTCCTCCTCCTAGAAGCGCGCACTCGAGCCTCCAAGAACACCAAAGCCGAGCACCTCCACAAGCCACCGAGAGCACTCTAAAGCCGGCCCCTCTCCTTCTTGATTGATGCACCAACCCACACAATCTCTCAATCTTTTAACTCACTAAAATAGCTACTAGATAATGTAATTGAACTATAGGTTTGGAAGGAAATAATTTTGCACAAGAATAACTAGCCATGGGGGGGGGGGGGGGGTATTTATACTAAAATCTTGATGGAATGGAGGGCTAGGATCAAGTAATTGGTTACAAGATGGAGGGCTAAGATAAAAGTAGGGGTTGCATTAACTACCCACAACCAAGTAACCACCAAGCATGATCTCCATTAAAATTTTGATTTTCCCTCCAAAAAAGATTACAACCGGCCATGCTTGGAAAAGTGCATTTTGCACGTGTACGTGCAATGCACGTGCAAGCAACTAGGTCCAAAAAATTGTATATTAAATTTTTGTATAAAAATAAAATAGTCTTTAAATTGTATTCTACATGACAAGTTGTATAAAAATAGTTCATGGGCTTTAGTTTATGGGCCAAAATAATTATTATAAAAATAATAAATTAAATTAACTTTGGGCTTTTAAAAAGAAAAGGCTTTTTGTCTAATTGAAAGAAGGCTTTATAGAAAAATAATTAAAGGCACATATTTAAATATCTATACTCATCATAATGAAAATAATCATAACACTTCAAACAAAAATATTGCACGTGCACACTACGTGCAAAATAAATAATTTTTTTCATTAAATGAAAAATCAGGGCATTACACCCAGCCCGGTCATATATATATATATATTATGTGAAATGTAGGAATTAAACCCCCAACCTCATGTGAATTCAAAACTTTAACCGTTGGGCCATAAGACAATTTTGTCAACAATAGAAGTGTTTTCAATGTATACTCAATTCCAACAACTGCTGCGGCCTATATTATGGCCTATCAAAAAATAACACTTAAAGATGTGAGTCTCCTCTCTTTCCCCGTTACTTCATCTGTCCCAACTCTCTCTTCTCCAACTCCGAAACCCTGAAACCCTAGATCTCAACTCTCTCTCCTCGTCAAATCTTTTACATATCTCTCTCTCAACTTCACTTCATCTTGCGGCCTACCCAAAACCAAAAACCCCCCATCCTTAATTCCCAAACTCCTTCAGATTCACCAACTCTTGCCACCAACATTCAATCCGACAACACTCCCGACATTGTCTCGCACAACACCTACAACATTGTAAAATTTGGTGTTTGTTGATTGGTTATAGAATTGATATAGTCAGATGGTGGAAAAATTCAAATCAACTAAATCAACGTTATAATGCAGGCTCTCTACTGATTATATAGGGTGGTTTATTTATGCAGGGATAGCATTCTAGGTATTACGACAATGGTTATATAACTATGTTGTCTCTAAAAGTATTATGCAATGATAGCTTATCTTTCCTTAGCTTGTATGTGTTGATATCGAAATATCTTGCTCGTAGTAATTTTGAAATAAAAGTCTTTCCTAGATATATCTTTCTGGTTCCGACGTCTCTCCAATTTTGAAATAAAACCTGCAACTGGATATTAGGGAGGAAAAATCTACAACCGAATGTACAGAAAGAAAACTGGCAACCGAATGAGGGGAGGCAAATCTGCAGCCTGATGTCTAGGTGGCAAGCCTGCAGCCGGACGTCAATGGAGGCGAACGCGCAACACAGGGTCGAGGAAGAAATCAGCAGAGTCAATAGCGGCGACCTCAATGTCGAAGCGAGAATTCACCGAGATGCACAAGTTGATGGGAGCATTCGTGGTAGTAAGTAGGAACCAGTTGCCACTAGCTGAAGTCACAGGTGGAAATCCAGGAAGTGATGTTCCAGATCTTGTCCAGATGGTTGGATGGTTCTAAGAGCCAAGAAGATGGAAGGACTACTGGAGAGATTCATTAGACCTAGTGCTTTGCCTTGAGATTCATTTGGGAATCTGAAGACTGTTGATGAACGCACTTCCTGAAAAATTAATAAAATTGTGTATTGTTTTCCTCTTCACTAAATGTCGTTCTGAGGACAGAACCATTATAAGGAAGGAGTAATGTAAGATCCCACAAAATAGTATATAACTATTTTATACTTTAATTTGTGCAGAATTCAGAGTCACACGTATTAATAAGATTGGGATCTAAATAGGGTAGATGACTAACCCAATCTACAGATGCGGGCCAGTCATCTTCGTCTTCCGTTACACGTGGAGGCCTAGGTCCTTTAGATCTGACACTGCTGACAATGCAATATCATCATTGATCACAATCCATGTGAGATGGTGTAGCCAAGGAGTGAGTGCACATTCTGTACGCATGCTACATTGCCCAGGAACGCACGTACACATGGGTTGTTGGCCACAGCTAGGTTATACAGAACAAGGTTGACAGGGTCTATGAAACTCGATTGTGCTCTACTTACAGCTCTTCTCGAGAGATGGAAACTAGAGACACATTCCTTCAATCTACCCGCAGGAGAGATGACCATCACACTTCAGGATATTGCGGTCATCTCAGGTCCTCACGTTGGCCGTGACTAGGTGTCTGGCTCTGATAGAGAGCAGCTCGTCAAAGATTACCTTGGTCTTGTTGGGAGCGCTTATATGTCGGTCAACCCGGCATACAGAAGCAATCAAAAGGGCAGAACGAGGTCACACAGGATCAATCCATGTTGGCTCCCATTGGTGTATACTGGGTTGGGGCACACATGTGGAAGGATAACCCACGTGGTGTGTTGACACATTACAGAGATGTGCTCGACCAATTGCGAGAGGAGTTCATCAAATTGGAGCCTTATATGGCCAAGTGACTGCCACCTGCCTGCACGGCGTTCCCACAGCTATGGTTGATGAGATCACCACTTGTCAACTTTGGTGTTGTGAAGTTCTATTTCACAGACCGAGTGCTTCGACAGTTTGGAATCCATCAGAGCATCTAGGTCAGATGATCGTATGTCATTGCACTTCACGGTGTCAAGGGGATGGGTCGGTTGCCGGATCACGATTGGGCAAAATTTTAGCAAGTCCATGTTGATGCCTAGAATGAGTACCGGTTCGAGCAGGTGGCAGAGCCAATTGATGTGAATATTTGCAAGTGTACAAAATCGCAACAAGTAATATAGTTAGTGAATAGAGTGTCGAACCCACAGGGACTAGATATTTTATTGAGTACAGATATCACTAGATTAATCACTATTTGGAAGATCGAAATTTATGAAGGATAAAACAACTAAATTAAATTAATCTAATTAAAGCTAACTAAAATTTGCGAAGAGGGAGAGGGCTGTGAAACTATGAAGCTCTTGTACTTTATTAAGGGTAAAATTAGTTCTAGGGCTCTTGGTTCACCTCGTTTATCACACACACAAATTATAACTCCTTATAAATAAAAATATTATCTTTCCCAATTGTAGACCAAAATCCTAAAGATATTAACCACTCTATCCACGTAGTCTAAAAATTATTCTCAACTAATTCTTTGCCTATCCATCAAATTATTAATTGAAAATTTGGATTTCTCAATGGTCACGTCCTCCAATATACGGTGTTAATTTTTATTTATCACAAATAACCTGTTCAGTCTCTTTATGATTTGAAAAATCATACAAATGTCTATCCACCATTTTGTACGCATAAATAATAAAAATTAAAACACAACCAGGAAAAATAGAGTAATAATAAGGACTTAAAATTTGTGTTCTACAAAACTCGGTTACATCTTAGCCTCTAGAACAATAAATTCAATTCATGATCGATTTGCAATTAATAAAATGTTGGGGATTGCATCAAAAGATATAAAGAAGAAGAGATACAAAACGAATACAAAATTTAATTCAAACCCCTTTTCTGTCTCAAAAGCCGGAGCCAAAAGTGTCGTTGTCACGCGCCGTCACGTCAACGCGTCAGTCTGTCACACTGTCGTTGTCGGGCCGCGTGTCCCAAAACTAGAGGTGCCACGTCACGTCGAAGTCAGAGCCGCCTGCCACACGTCGCTGTCGTTTTCGACCTGTCACGTCGCCGCGTCAGCACGTGCTGCTGGTTCTGCTTCGTTGTTGGCGCATCGGATTCCATGCCAGAACAAAAAAAAAGAAAGAAGAGCTGCCACATCAGATCGCACGTGCCTGCTGCTGCTGCGTCCTCTCTCTACTCTTCGATCCACACGCCGAGAAAGAGAGAGAGAGATCGTCTGAGCTCTCTCTCTCTACTCTTACTTTTTCTCTTTGTTCTTTTATTTGTATGTTTGTTTAATTTTGCAGCCGTCACCTCTTACCCTTCTCTCTCTTCTTTGCTTTGTATTTATAGAGAACGGGGAGAACAATTAGGGTTTGCACTTTTGCAAAAAACTCCAATCTTTTCCTTTATTTCCTTCCTTATTTGATCTGAATTTTATTTCTTTCTCTTTTCTCCTTTTATATCCTTTTCTTTCAACCACGTGCTGCTGCATACACAAAATAATACCAGAAATTAGGATTTTTAAATAAAATAAAATTAATTAGTTTAAAATTAATTAAACTAACTACAAATCATATTAGCTTATAAAAATCCTTTTTTAAAATTATTTGTAGCACTTTTAAATCAACAAAACAATAAAAATTGATAAATCTATTATGTTACTCTGTTTGTTGATTTTTTCTACAAATCTTTATTTTTTGCATCAAAAATATTATTTCTTCAAAAATTATTAATTAAATGAAATCCTATAGAAATAAGATAAATTATAGACAATATCAACGAAAACAAGCGATTTTAATAGGTAAATGAGTACAAATATTTGTATATAAATTAGACACATCACCAACTCCTCCACATGTTCCATCATTACATCCTACGTATATGACTTGGTATCGGAGGATGACCCGGTTGTATAATGCGTATTCCCTACCTATACTAGCAAGGGTCCATATACTGGTTTAGAAGAGAGAGATAGAATCAGCACTTGGGTATTCCTCTTTGTAGCCCATGTATCAATCGAGGTCATCGACGTCTCGCTCCATCGTAAGAAATAATATTTGGCTCTTCATTTCATATATCTATATTTAACTTGTTTTTACCATTTGAATTACAATTAGTATATCATACTTAAGTATATAATAATTTGATGCAGAATTAAGACGGATGGAATATCACAAAGAAATGTGCCACTGCCTTGTCGATCAATGTGACCAAAGTAGTCAAGGATTTCGCACGAGAGATTCTTAATCTGTGCAAGTCAGATGGAACAAGTTGGTGAGTGAGTCAGATTGGATGCTCTGTTAACCGCTCTGGTGCACCAAATGGGCAAACACAAAAAAGAGGTTAGGAAACCACCCAGGTCGTGGGTATAGGTAGAGGAGCAACGGCCGGAAGAGGAGCTATAAGAAGATGTGGGTGCCCAGCAAGAAGAAGAAAAGCTACAACATCAACAACAACAAGGGCAAGAAGTTGACGAGCATATTCTCATCTCTCAACTAACACAATTATCTCCATCAAGGCCACATCAGAAGAGGAAAAAGACGAAATTGTATACTTCAGGTTGATTGAATTATATATTTTCCTTTTTTTAATTTATATATTGCGATATATCTTGTTTAATTTTTGCTTTGTGTAAAAGATTGAAGAACATGGTGCATCTCGTAATTTGTTGTGGTTGATGTTTGAGTAGTTAGATTAGTTTGATGTGTTAGATTAGTTTATGCCAAGTTGTGGATTGAGTAAATTTTGCTTTAGTAAGATTAGTTATATGTTTGATTAAAGATGCATAAGATATTATGTTTGAGTTGTGTTTTGGGTTGAAAATGATTCATTTATATGTGTGAGTTATTCATTTATATGTTTTTGGTTTGTAAACAGGGAAACACTTGCGATTTGAAATTTTCAAGTAGATTTTTTACACTGGGGCCACAATTTTCAATTTTCTTGCTCAAACTTTGCTCTCTGTGACCCTTGGCCACGAATATTTCATTCACATTCGATATTGGATACTGCATCCTAGGCTACATATGGGCCACAGTATGAGATAGCCGCTCCAATTCAAATAAGTTACATTATAGGCACAATACCACAAATTATTACAATATTATAACAAAATATAAAAAAAGTCACAATATCACATTCTTTTCATGCAATTGTGTGTCCGTGTCCTCCACCACTGCTAGTAGATGACTCAGTGGTACTTCTCGGGAGTCGTCCACCATGCATTTGTGGTCCCCGTCCTTGGCCACTTGTACTAGCAACTTCTTTCGTCTTGTCCTACATAAATAATAACTTTTGTTAAATGCATGAAAATAAACATATCATGTAAACAACCAAATGCATACAACTTACCTGTGGCATACTGGTACTATCTGAGGGCCTTGCACTCCTGTTGGTGTATGCCCTAGAGGCCAGCCTTATATTGACCTTACTAGTTTACATTGTATCATGACATTTATTTCATATATGAGACATTTTATTTATTGTATTGTTTATTTTGATTGAATGAACATAATAAAGTCCTTAGAATAGTATGTTCAATACCATGAGACATCAAGTGTATGACTTGATTGTGAGATCCTATTGGTTGAAATCATAACACTATTCTTAAATGCCCCTAGTCAAGTATTATTGTGAATTTGAACAAAAATAATACATAGAGAACGCTACGTGAACTAGGACAACAACAATATATAGAAAACCATATCTCATGGGTCATGGACATGAGATATCAAGTTTTCACATGGGTACATATTAGAGTAATAAGGTACTGGGCTGACCCACCATGAAAACACTGCATGGATCGTTACATGAGTGTCATGAGCGATTCTCACAATGACTATGTTGTATATGGTCCTTGGACTTGAAGTCACTACAGTTCCGTACATGATATGTTATATGTTTTAATACAGTCAAACATCGCCTGCGATAAGGTGATTATAAAGTCGGCTATTGGACATACTATGAATCATGCAGAGGGATGTTAGTGACATAGATATGATTAGTCCCTCTCACATAATAGGAGCGATATCTTCGGGCTTCTTGATTGTGTGAGACTGTAAAATACATGGTCGTGCTCAAATGAGTCAATATCTCTAATGAGTCAATATGAGATATTGATCTCATTTGTTTTAATAAGTCTACTCAGACATCGAGAAACCAAAGATTGAACTATAAAAGGGTGACACGCTCTATGCCTTGTGGACAACTAAGATATCTGGACAAAATGACTAGAATACATGATAACATTGATCATGGATAGGTTACGTCAAATCACTGGCATTTTCATTACTTGAGTAGTAGTGATTATTGCTAGATACTGCTCACTGTTTGTAACACTAAAATAGAATTTTAGTATTACTGTCAACGTAATGGAAACCTACATGGTCACACATTTAGAATGGATCGAAATTGGGATTTAAATTAATAAGATAAATTTAATTGGGAATCCAAGTAAGACTTGGACTCCTAACGTTGGTTGGACAATTTGTAATACCACATATGAGATGGGCCTTCATGGTGGGCTCAGTAATTAATTCATGGTTAGATGAGTCTATAGATTTGGTAGTGGGTGTATAAAGCCTATCGAAAGAATGAATTAATTACTATGGGGCCATGATGTTCATGGTAGGTGGTGTTGACTTAGTCCTACGTAGAAGGTGAGTTCGGATTATGTGTGAATATATTAGGAAGCCCATGATCAAGAGGCACCAACTAGTCATGACACCTTTTGAGAGGCAGCCTGTGGTGGGCAGTTGTTAGAACTTGTTTGAGCAGGGCCCGGGGCATTACAATGGTATCAGAGCCAACTTTCGACACTGATTGTGGATAAGAGTGGGTGAGATGTACGCCTAGATTGTAGCGCCCCAAATCCCCATACTGGAAATCTGAGACCCTACTCCAGGAGCCGAATTCAAAATAGCCATAATCACAGAAATTACAGGAAAATTTAAAACTTTTATTCCATATAAATGTTACATTTATAAGTGTTACAATATCTAAATAAGAATTACAAGATTTACAACAATATAATAACACTTGCATATGTCACTTGGATGCTTGGACCAACTCGGGCTCTCAGTACCTGTAAATCGGCTCCGAATACCTACAAGGTGGGGAACGTCAGTACTTTGACTGACGCAAAGCTGATAATAACAGCGATTCTCTGAACAACAATCACAACCATAATTTATGCAAAAGAAAAGTGATGTGCCAAACAAGGGTTTAATAGATTCGGGTTATAGTAAAGTGGTATACCATAATCCTACGACTAGATGCAACAAATCACATGTCTGACTCTAATGCAAGCAAGACTTTGGAGAACGAATGCATCCCATACTACATACGCTCCCAAATCTAGCCGTCTTTCTCCACAGTTTAGGGATTCAAATCCTCAGCATGCATCCTACTCTTGTACTCAACCTGTTCCCAATAGATTATCCGTGCCCGAGGAGGTTGCACTTGGTCGGTCTAGTTCCGCCACTGTAGTGCCTTAGTGGTGGTCACATTTTTCACTCAGTACCCGCGCACGGACCTCACTCGAAAAGCCGTGTCAATTTCCGGTAACAAGACTGTGTACCTGTCCAGTAACAAAATGACGTCAATGATTCACATATAAAATAAAACCCACGTGCATAGGAACATGACGGACTCGATGGTCAAATCCTCCTATCCGACAAGAGTTCCTCTCCCGTTCCTTACACCGGCATCCTTGGGAATTAACAGATCGAGATACGAAACTGTGAACTCATTCCTGAGAACTGAAAACGTATCCCTACGACTGGAAAGTACAACACCCGATAATGGTCTGCTAGTACTTTTACAAACCCTTTAATACACCATTCTAATCCACGGCTCATTCTAATCACTTTGGATAAAATAAGATTGCCTCCAAAAACTTTGCCTATCGACATCTGGTCCTGGCGATACCAGTTCGGTTTGTCACTTCCCCTAGTTTGGAGTTCCTTCGACAACATGGCCCGCGTTCAGCCTCTCCGGCTTGCATATAACTTGACGGCACCAACGTGGACATCCAATGCCTCGGCAGAAATTCACGATTTTTAGGGTCGACAGACATAGGACATTACCCTACCCTAGTGACTAACTCGAGTCACGATAATCGACCATGGGAGTCAAACAAAACAATAGGCACCCATCTTCACCAAACAGTGAGTCATCAACTCCAATGTTCATAGGGGAAAGGTCCTTTCAACACTTAGTCAAAACCCAAGACTAAGCAACCTATGGTGTTTCTGCCTGAAACTTAAAAAGATCATAACTTCCACAATACAACTCAGAATTGGGTGCTCAAGCCCAATCTGGAAAGGTAAATATTGAGGCTACAACTTTCTAGTTGATCATAACCTCAGATTCTATCATCTAGGTCCTCAAAATGGCCTCTAAAGCCTCAGTCTGTGTACTTCTTGTACATTGGCTGCACCTTACCGGTAGCATAAATCACTACCCACTCATCAGAATACTACCAACCCAAGTTCTATGAAAAGGAGTGGGTGTCCTCTACAACTTCCTAGTTGATCACCGTTCCAAATTATGCCCTTTGATCACCCTAAAACATACATTACTCTTAGGTGTACCAAATCACACACTAAGCCTTACTCAAACATAGAATTCAACTCAACACCTAGTTTCTATCCAGTCTTATAAAAATAACATTAAATCTTCCACTCACAGGAATCATCTCAAACAAGGCTTGTTACAAATCTTTAGTTGTCTACTACAATTCTCTAAGAGAACACTTTCTTAAAATCTGCTCTTAGAGAGCCTCAAATGTATCATCTCATCAAGGTATCTAATCTGACTGAATTCAGCACAGTACATGCTATAAAATTCATCATAAATCATATAATTATCCAATAGTCACGAGTTTTACATTAAAGAAACTAGACATCATAATGAACAACATGAAAAAGGGTTCATGTCCAAATTCCAAGTATACACTGAGTTCTTCATGTTTCAAATAAGCATAAAGATCATACTGCTCTTCAGTCATAGTTCTAACTACTGTTGATAGACTAATTTTGAACATGCATGTAACTTCCTCCAACTAATTTCTTGATTTTTCCGTAGGATCTAGATACATATGAGAAAACATGATAAAAATTTCAGAATAAGATCATATGCCAATTAATTATAAGAAATCCATCTATCTCAGGTATCACGGTAAACAAATCCTGTTACTGCCTTACGACTCTAATCCAAAGACAGATTTTATTAAAATACCAAACAACCTCAGAAAAATCAGAAATAATTTATGCATCATCTAGTCACGTAAAGGAACAATCTGTGAAAATTTCATCCTCAAATGCCATGTGGTTTGTTCTCGAAATATTCTAGAAAATGATATGCAGATCAAGATTTCAGGTTCTAGTTTCAGATTCAACATTCAATCTCTTAAACAACGATTCTAAATTCCTACCACTACTCATGCATGTAAGAATCAACAAGAATCAACAAGAAAAGTTTAAAGAAACTCCTCACCCTGAATTGGTTTGAGAGTAGATGATGGTCTTGAGCTTTTCTCCTCCAAGAATCCACTCCAAGAGAGCTCCTCTTCAATCCTTCTTTCTTTTTTTCTCCTTCTCTTTCTTTTGCTTTTTTCTTTGGGTTTGTATTCTGAAAATTTCAGAACTTGGGAGGGGAAATAAGTGGGTTTTAATGGGAAAAGAGTGAGGAAAGAGAGGGAGGTGTAGGTCGGCCTAGGGTGGTAAGGGGGGGGGGGGGGGGGGTAGGATAGACTAGGGTGGTTTTGTGTAAAACCATGTCTAGCTCATGGTTTGAGGATACAATGCTTGGCTGAACTTTTTAGCTCTTAATTGAGTTCTATATGAGAGATGAGAGGTTTTATTTGAGTGTATGCAAAGTATACCCATTATAGCATCATACAACGCAAACCTAACCGCACACAAACATTCATACAATCAAACAATATACTGCAATCATATGAACACATATAGACAATCAAACAATATATATATATATATATATATATATATATATATATATATATATATATATATATATGTATATATATATATATATGTATAAGTATTGTACAATCTGCGGTATTACATTACTCCCTCCTTAGAATCGTTCTGTCCTCAGAACGTCACTAGTGGGAGAAAAGTAAAAGAAAAGAAACTCCTAAAATAAATCCGGATACAAAGCCTTCATGCGGCTCTCCGGCTCGCACGTGGCTTCTTCCACGAACTGGTTCTTTCAGATAACTTTGACCATCGGGATGACCATGTTTCTCAGTACCTTGTCCTGATGTTCAAGTATCCTGACTGGTTGTTCCTTATAAGGAAGATTAATTTGCAATTCTTTCTGAACCTCTGGCAACTAGTGGCGTGAATCCAGCACATACTTCCGTAGTATAGAGACATGGAATACGTTCATGCACTTGAGATAACTCGGCCGGTAGCTCCAACTTATAAGCCATCCTGCCAATCCTCTTCAGAATCTTGTATGGTCCAATGTATCTCAGAGCTAACTTCCCGCCCTTTCCGAATCTGATAACTCCTTTTGTCGGCGACACCTTAAGAAATACGGAGTCACCTTCCTTAAATTCCAACTCTCTTCGGCGGTTGTCTGCATAGCTCTTCTACCTACTTTGTGCTCCTTGTAGCCTCTGCTAAATAAGTTCGATCTTTACCGATGTTTGCTGTACGATTTCTGGCCCATACATCTGCTGCTCTCCTACCTCGAGTCAACAAACTGGTGTTCTGCATCATCTGCCATACAAAGCTTTGTATGGAGCCATGCCAATGCACTCCTAATAGCTATTGTTGTAAGCAAACTCTACCAAGGCTAGGTATTTCTCCCAACTTCCTCCGAAGTCCAAAATGCATGCCCTCAACATGTCTTCAAGAATCCTGTTGACTCTCTTTGTCTGTCCATCAGTCTGTGGGTGAAAAGTCGTGCTGAAGTCTGTTCTGGTCCCCAATGCTGACTGTAGACTTTGCCAGAATCGAGATGTAAATCTTGCATCTCGGTCGGATACTATCGACACTAGCACTCCATGTAGCTTCACTATGTTCTCGATGTAGATTTAGGCCAATTTCTTGACTGACCAAGTCGTCTTTACTGAAAGAAACTGTGCTGACTTTGTCAATCGATCCACAATCACCCATATCGAGTCATTTCATTTAGGGCTCCTAGGTAATCCAGTGATAAAATCCATACTGAAGTTCTCCCATTTCCACTCTAGAATGGGTAGACGATGTAGCAATCCTTCTAGTTTCTGATTCTCAGCCTTAACCTGTTGGCACATCAGACATTTGGCCACGAACTCCGCTATGTCTCGCTTCATCCCTAACCTCCAATAGTGCTGCTTTATATCACGATACATCTTGGTGCTTCCGGGGTGAATCGCAAGCAATATGGATTGAGCTTCCTTCATGATGTCTTCCTCAACTCCTTGTCTTTATTCTTAAACATGTAATTCAAGAAATTTGTATTTTTTTCTGTTTTTATTACACGTATTTGTATGCTACGAAGTTGTAAAAGAATCATATAAGTTGAAATGAATAATATATACAATTTTCTTTAAAACATATCTTGGTCTATCTTTTTTTGAAACTATTAATTTTTTTTTTATTTTAAATTTACTACCCAACCCGCAACCTGGCCCGACCCGAAACGGGTTCAACCCGTTGGGGTTCACCGATCAAACGGGTCAGGTTTTTTAACTTTTGACCTAGCCCGGACTGGCCCAGTTTAACGCTCGACCCGACCCGAGCCCACCCTACAAGTAGGCCAACCCGACCGGTCCCAATCCGACCCGACCTGCTAGACCTGATTGCAAACTCTAGTCTACCCCCACTAGTCTACCCCCACCCTTGAACCGACGGTAGCCGCTGCCGCCTTACAAGACAGTGTCTGCGACACCTCCCTTAAAATGTCTGTAGCCAAGAATCCTCTTCGACACTTCTTTGAGCTACTAAAATGGTGTCAGAAGTACATTCGAGATGAGAAGGTCCTCCTTACTCAGGACCAAAGTGAGCCCTCGTCTGGGAACAAATAGAGAATTGTGAATGAGAAAGAGCCCAAGAAATCATATACGGACGAGATTGGTCAGCGTCGCCATCTTCCGACCCTCGTTTCGACAAGTTCACCCCACTTATCGTGAGCATATCAACAATTTATCATGAAAATCAAGGGAGACGGGCTACTCCACCCCTTCTAAGATGAACCCAATAACTAGAATGAGGGATAAGAGCCGATGGTAACGGTTCCTTAATGACCATGGCCATAAAATGGAGGAGTGCATAGCTTTTAAAGAAGAAACCAAAGCCCTTATATGCCATGGTCACATCTCCAAGTACACCTAGAAGAATAAGGTTGAACCTCCATCTGCTCGAGCAGCTAATAAGGATGCGAAGAAAAATTCTGACCTAAGACTCTGAACCTTTGGCCATTCTCCATTTCATCCATGGAGGTTCTAAAGGAGGGGAGTCAAACTCCTCTCGAAAGACATTTATTAGGGAGGTCAACTCAGTGCACCCGTCCCCCCCCCCCCCCAACCCACCCCCCGCTCGCCAAGAGCTGGGGAGTCTCAATAACTTTCTCGGACAAAGATCTTGAAGGCGTCCGAACCCCTCACTGTGACACACTAGTAATGTAATATCCCGGGAAATACTAATAATTATTATTTTTGAATAAAAATATTTTTTTATTGTACCCCCTATTTTTATATTTTGGATTTTAATGTATTTTCTTTTCATTTCTTTATTATTGTATCTGATTTCTTTTAATAATAAATTTTTTGCTTTTATTGGATTCATTTATTTTTTTTGATCATTTCGTACTCTTTTGGCTTGCATTCTTCTATTTTTGGCTCATTGCAAAATTTTTGTCCTCGTGTTTTGAGTTTGAGTTGTTCCGCTATACATGTTCATCTCATTGATTCCTATATGTTTTTCTCCTTTTGGAGCCTAAACCTATACCCAAAACCCCAACTTCTTAATTCCCTATAAATACCCTATTATTAAAACCCTAATTAAATAAACTCTTTCTCTCTTCCGTCGCTCTTCTCTCTCTCCTCGCATCCCGCCCTCTCTCTCTCTGTATCATCTTCAAAAACCCACTGCCAAGCCCCCGTTCTCCGATCCCATCTCTGACCACCACCTCGACCTCGTCACCCTAGCCCTCTGCCGTTGCCCTTACTCCCGTCTACCCACCATCCCGTCGCCTTCGTCCAAACCCATCGTCACCGAACCCATTATCGCCATCGCCTCCGATCGCCACCACCGCCACTTTGACCACCGTTTGCCCTCTCTGTTAACCTCTGCATGAAATCCCTCACCCCTCGTGATCATCGTCGAACGCCCGAAGCCTTGCCATTCCGCTCCTCTGTTTCGGTCGGAAACAGAGTGTCGCTCAAACACTGCCGTCTCGTCGCTGAGATGCTTCCCAACCGCCAGTGTCCCCGTTGACAGCCACCACCGACTGCCCTCGCCATGGGTTGTTGCTGTCGCCAGTCGCCGCTGCAGTTGCCGTCCCCTACCGTTCTCTCTCTCTGTCGCTGTGGAGAAGAAGGAGGGAACTATTTCCCAGTTTTTGCTGTTTGGAGGTAGGGGATCAATTATGGTGTTTGTTGTTTGTGAAGGAGGGGATTGGTTTTCATTGTTGTTGTTGTTCGTGTAGTGGATCCGCTGTGTTGCCATGTTTTGTTGTTTTGTACGTGACTCGCACGTATTTCCATGATCGTGATTTGTTGCTCGAGATTCTCATCCCGTTATTCTATGTATTCGAATCTACTAACTAAAAGGCAAGTCCATTCTTGGTCTAGTTATTTGTTTTGTTCAAGATCCCTTGATCTCTACAAGTAGATCCAGTTCTTTTTTTTATCGTACTGCTATTGAAATTCTGTTAAGTTTATTGAAGGTTTACACAAGCTAACCCGATATATTCTTAACATCGTGCCTACATCTTTGATCTAAACCTAGTCCCTATTGAATCTTGCATTTGCACAATTACATGAAAAATATCTAGATCCATGTGTTATAGAATTGTTTGATAAATTGGATATATATTAGATTGAATTTGATTTAATGAATTGATTACCATGTTTGTGAAATTGCATCTTAAAACTTGAATTATGCATATTAAACATCTAGTATCACTTTGATTATTAATTAGTACAAACTATATGGTTGTATGATTAAATTGTTGCCTATTCATATCAAAATAAATTCTGCACTATTGTTTGTATCTTTTTGTATCAGATTTTCTACTATGGTGCTGTTGTAATTTGAAATAACTTTCTGAACATGAATTATAGCCCCATAAATCTATTTCCCAGAAATTTTAACGGATCTGAATTCCGAGTTATAATCTATTAGATATCAGTATTTTAGTACAGCTGTGTCAGAATTTCTAGATTCACAAATTCATGCTTATCTTTCTGTTTCAGAATCAAATTGAACATGTTAACAGTAAAATAAAAATATGAAATATATTTGGCTGTGACTAGACATGTGTAGGAACTACCCTGAATTTTTGTAGATTTAATTGATGACCTGAAACATATATGTGAACACAATTTACAACTTGCTGCCTGAAAATAAATTCTGAAAAGAATAGGATTTTCACCCTAGTTTCTGTAACTTTTATATTTTGTATATATATTTGCTGGAACCGGAAGAGATTCTTGTTTTTAAAATTTCTGACGAATTCCGATTTGCTTTTCTGTAAGAGCGGTAATCGTTGTTTTTGTACAGCAACGTCATGCTGTCCAGATTGTGTGATTCGTGTTAATTTAATATGTTGCTTCTTGATTTGTCTATAATGAGTAGAATTAGTCACACCTAGCATCATACAACATTGACACCTTCTTGCATGCTAAGATAGGATGAAATAAAATGATTACAAGCCAGGGTATTATGGGATGACTTGGTAGTGAACAATCGAAAACTGTACTTGGTCGGGCCCTACTGCTTGACTTGTACTGATGGCCATAAAATACTGCTTGACAATCACTGACACTGAACATTAAATACTGATTACTAGGCCGAGTACACGAACCGTGAATTCACCATCAGTCTAAAGCGTACACTGTGTGCTTGCGCTGAACCTGTGGAATGTGACGCAGTAGTACGCGCACTAGATAGGTTAATAAAATGATTAATAACCTGCATTTGACATTTCATGCTTGATCCCGTATACTGTCACCAACATTGGACTTGAATTGAAGCAATTAATTAAATGCCTGATTAAACATAGACCCTTGATATTATTGCCTATCTTTTACTTTGTTATTGATTTTGATCTCGTCACTTTTCTTTTGATATATCATGTTCCTATTATTCTCTGTTTTCCTCTACTTACTCTCCATGACTTGCTCTAAGGATATTATTTTTTTTCTTTTTAGATCAAGAGTTTATAGGTACCGGGAGAACAATACCAGAAGGAATTGGTGAGCAATGATTCTAGAAGATGGTGTCCAAGATTTGATTGCTTGAATTGATTTTTTACTAGATTTATTATTTGAACATTGTTGATATTATACTTTGTTTTTGGGCTTTATGACCCGGAGTTTGTTTTTATCCCAGATGTTGGATATTATTATTTAGATTATTTCATTTATTACTGAAGTTGATCTTTGTTTATGTAATTATATCTTCTTGCGTGGTTGTGATTGTTCTTTCATATTGTTGAGTTAGTCTGGTACAACTTATGGATGGTGTTTACATCATTCGCTGTGCTTACGTTACGTACTCGTATTCCATATTTTGGGAAGCGAGGCGTGACAGGTTTTTAGTGGTATCAGAACACTAGGTTTGGATAATATATCAGTCAAACATGACTATCTTTATATTAGTCAAGTTTGGCTCTAGCCGGGTTAATTCAGTAATGTGCACACCACGATGATCACATAGATGTATATAATAACTAACATATAAACTGTGTACTGACCATCTTTGCTCGTGTTTCAGGCTATGGCTCGTGAGAATTCTTCTTCTTCCCGTCCGAGGGATGAGCATCTGGACAACACTACTATTCTTCAGACGATTCAACAAATGATGGCTCTCCAGAAAAAGCACAATGAAGTGATGAAGACCACTTTGGCGGCTAATGGGACTGTTGCTGGACCTACTCCTAGGCCACTGCCACCAAGGCTCGGTATAGTAGTAGATTTCATGAGCCTGCACCCAGATAAGTTTTCGGGTACTGAGTCGCCGCTGGAGGCCAAGCAATGGCTTATCCAGACGGAGCAACTGTTGATCTCCGCCCGTGTTGCTGATGTTGATCGTGTGGATGTGATTAGCATCTAATTGGTGGATCTCACTCAAATCTGGTGGCAAGCTGAGACCAAAAGGATGGCGAGTCCCATTGAGTGGGCCACTTTCTCAAAGAGCTTCATGGCAAAGTTCTTTCCCAGTGTTACCAAGACAGAGATGGAACGACAATTCGTTTCCCTAGCCCAGGTCAGCTAAATAGTGTTATTAAATGTCATTGTTGTTGTCTACTTCACCTGTGACAATATTAATTTGAGCATTGTCTTAACTAGGAAAATCGTTCCATGGACGAGTATGCTGTAGAGTTTACTCGGCTCAGTCGCTTCGCTCTTGCCCTCGTTGCCACTGATGAGGATAGAGCTCGCAGATTCCAGTTGGGCTTGAGTTTTTCCTTCCAGGACCGCTTGGTTGCTCTTCGGCTTCGTGCCTATGCCGACGTTCTGGATACTCCTCGAATCCAGGAGCAGACCCTTAGCAGGTCAGGTGTTCCTCAGCGGACTATTCCGGACCCTGTTGTAGTTTGGCATACCGAAGGACCTATTCGGAGGCCAGTTCCACCTCCTCCCGCGAGGGCACTGCTGCACACACCTTTTGTTCCAAGAACTGTCGAGACTTGTGTCTATTGTCATAAGGTTGGGCATTCACAGTGAGACTGCATGTTAGCTAATCGACTATACCTTGCATGTGGCAGCAGTGATCATATGAATCGGACTGCCCCAGGAGTAGACAATTGTTCAGGCTGGAGGTACCGTTCAGTAGGGAGCACTGGCTCGTGGTCAGGGTAGACCGCCTCTCCCACTGCAGAGGTAGACCTTTGAGCAAAGGCATGTTGCTCCTAGAGGAGGCCAGACTGGGAGTCATGGTCAGACTTAAAACCTGACAGCCGAGGAAGCAGAGGTAGCTGTTGGAGTGGTTGCAGGTATATCACAGTAGTTTTACTTTTCATTTTCTTCATTTCAGTTTTCTGCATGTTATTTTCCTTCTTTTGTACAATTATTCGTGCATATATCCTGCTAGCATCTTATTCTTTTGTTTGATCTTCTTCTAGGTGTTATTTTAGTCTTCTTCCTTCCAGCTCATGTTTTGTTTGATTCTGGTGCTATCCACTATTTTATTTCCTCCTGCTTTTTTGATCAGCATAGTTTGGCAAGCGATGCTATGCACATCTTGGAACATCACCACGGGTGGAGGTGTCATTGTTTGTTCTAGGGTATGCAAGCAAAACCCGTTGCTGAATGGTGGTGTGGGTTTCTTCGTTGATTTGATTGTGATTCCCAATTCTGGTTTCGATGTCATTCTGGGTATGGATTGGTCGGGTGTTTCTTGTGTCGTGATTGATTGCCGAGAGAAGAAGGTGACTTTTAGGCTTTCTGGTCAACCAGAGTTTGTGTTCCATGAGGGTGAGACACCGTCAGGGCATGTCAAGAACTCGATGGATCCCAAGGCTGTTTCGCTTGTGTTGTTGGGCTCTTATGGGGTTGTTTCACCCTTAGTTGTGCGGGATTTCCTTGATGTCTTTCTCGAGGATTTGCCCAGTTTGCCGCCAGAACGAGATGTGGAGTTCAGCATTGATGTTCAGCCAGGTATGATGCCTATTTCCAATAGTCTGTATCGTATTGCACCGGTTGAATTGGCGGAACTGAAGGTGCAAGTTCAGGAGCTATTTGATAAGGGTTTTATCAGGCCTAGTGTTTCACCTTGGGGAGCCCCAGTTCTGTTCGTCAACAAGAAGGATGGAAGCAGCAGGCTTTGCATTGACTACAGAGAGTTGAACAATGTCACCGTAAGGAACCGGTATCCATTGCCGAGGATTGACGATTTGTTCGACCAACTGGCAGGTGCTTCAATGTTCTCAAAACTGGATCTTCGTTCTGGGTATCATCAAGTTAAATTAAAGTAAGAGGATGTTCCGAAAACAGCTTTCCGAACGAGGTACGGGCATTATGAGTTCTTAGTGATGCCTTTCGGAGTTACTAATGCACCAAAAGTGTTCATGAGTCTGATGAATAGGGTTTTCTCGCCATTCTTGGATCAGTTTGTCGTGGTCTTCATTGACGACATAATTGTGTATTCTCGAAATAGGGAAGATCATGTTGAGCATTTGACGGTTGTTCTGCAGACCTTGAGGGAGAACCAGCTGTATGGTAAACTCAATAAGTGTGAGTTATGGCTGGATTGGGTTGCTTTTCTGGGTCACATTATTTCTGGTACTAATGTTTCTGTGGATCCATCAAAGATCTTTGCGGTCAAGGATTGGCCGATTCCGAAGTCTGTTCCTGAGGTGCGGAGTTTTCTTGGTTTGGCGGCTATTATCGGAAGTTCGTTCAGGATTTCTCGAGGATTGTTAGGCTTCTGACCAGTTTGATGAAGAAGGAGCAAAAGTTTGATTGGGATGAAGCTTGTGATGAAGCTTTTGCCGAGTTGAAGCGTCAGTTGACGTCAGCGCCTGTGCTAACTATACCTGACAGTTTTGGTAGTTTTGTGATCCATTCTGATGCACCGGTAGAGGTCTGGAAGCAGTACTGATGTAGCGAGGCAGGTTTGTTGCTTACGCATTGAGGCAATTGAGACATCATGAGAAGAACTATCCCATGCATGATCTGGAGCTTGCGGTCGTGGTATTTGCTTTGAAGTTGTGGAGGCATTATTTGCTTGGGGATAGAGTGGAGATATTCACATATCACAAGAGCCTCAAGTATGTGTTCACGCAAGATGGAATTGAACATGAGGCAAAGAAGATGGTTAGAATTGATAAAAGATTTTGACAACAATTTGCAGTATCACCCGGCCAGAGTGAACTTGTTGCCTAATGCTTTGAGTAGGAGGCATGCCGCTATGTTCCTTACTAAGCAGAAGGAATTAGTAGAGGATATAAGGAGGATGGAGTTGGAAGTGCTACTTCCTGGATCAGCTCAGCAGTTCATGATATTGCAGTTGCAGTCTTCCTTGATTGAGCAGATTAAGGAAGCCCAAGTGGGTGACCAGTAGCTGTAGCAGTTTCGAAGTGAGGTGGAAGCCGATCCTCGTATTCTATTCATCTAGGTGGTACCAAGATGTACATGGACTTGAAGCAACATTTCTGGTGGCATGACATGAAGAGGGATGTGGATAGATATGTCTCTCAGTGCCTGATCTGTCAGCAAATGATGGCAGAGCATCAGAGGACCGCAGGACTTTTGCAACCTCTTCCAATCCCAGAGTGGAAGTAGGAGAGTATCACGATGGATTTTGTGACAGCCTTCTCGAGGAGTCACAAAGGTCATCATGCTATCTGGGTGATAGTGGATCGGCTCACGAAGTGTGCTCACTTCATTCCTTTCCGTGTGGGTCAGTCCACGGAGAGTTTGACTGAGAAGTATGTTCAGGAGGTTGTTCGTCTGCATAGAGTTCCTGTGAGTATCGTATCGGATAAAGATACGACATTTAGGTCTCAATTCTAGAAGAGTCTGCAGAAGAGCTTGGGATCATGCGTTCTTCAGTTTGGAGATTTATGGGAAGATCATCTTCACTTAGCTGAGTTCTCTTATAATAACAGTTACTATGCAAGTCTGAAGGCTGATCCATTTGAAGCTTTGTATGGGCACAAGGGTAGATCGCCGGTCTGTTGGGATGATATTGGCGAAAGGAAGCTTTTGGGTCCTGAGTTGATCACGAAGATAGTTGATGTCGTGGCTCAGATCCTGAGGCACTTGCAGGCTGCTCAGGATAGGCAGATGAGGTGGGCTGACTGTCGCCGTAGACCTCTAGAGTTTGTGGCCGGTGACCATGTGTTCCTAAAGGTATCGCCATGGAAAGGTGTTATCCGTTTTGGAGGTGGGGGCAAGTTGAGTCCCCTGTTCATCGGTCCGTTTGATATTGTGGAACGGGTGAGCAAGGTAGCTTACAGGCTCGCGCTGCCGCCAGCTTTAACAGGTGTCTATGATGTATTCCAAGTTTTTCAGCTCAGAAAATACATCAGGAATGACAGTCATGTAATTGACTACTCAAACTTGTTTGTGAGGCCGGATTTGTCCTGTGAAATTCAGCCAGTCTCTATCTTAGACCGTCGATAGAAGGTGTTGAAGAGTAGAGTCATCAAGTTGGTTCGAGTTTCTTGGAATCCTCTCTTGCCATTGGGTCGACTTGGGAGTTGGAGGAGGAAATTCAGGAGAAGTTCCGTCATTTGTTTGAGTAGTGTTTTGTCTTATTTTGGGGTTTGCCCTATGTACCACTTGTATAAATTTTGAGGACGAAATTCTTCTTGTAAGGTGGGTAGGATTTGTAACCCCTATTTTTCTATTTTGGATTTTATTGTATTTTATTTTATTTTCTTGATTATTGTATCTGATTTCTTTTAATAATAATTTTTTTGCTTTTATTGGGTTTATTTATTTTCTTTTGATCGTTCTGTACTCTTTTGGATTGCATTCTTCTATTTTTGGCAGATTGCAAAATTTTGCTCTTCATGTTTTGAGTTTGAGTTATTCCGCTATATGTTCATCTCATTGATTCCTATATGTTTTTCTCTTTTTAAAGCCTAAACCCGTACCCAAAACCCATTAACCTGCAACCCAAAACCCCAACTTCTTAATCCCCAATAAATACCCTATTATTAAAACCCTAATTAAATAAACCCCCTCTCTCTTCGGCCGCTCTTGTAACGCCCCGAATCCCAAATACACTGAATTCGAGATGTTCTACAGGATCTTTTCTCTTTCTTTAGTACACTTTTACAGGGAAATAAAAACTTTTCATCATACATCAGAGTTTACATCATAATTACATCTTTCTTTTGCACAGCGGAAGTAAAATACAACAATTTGATACAAATACAACAGCATAATGTAATCTTTAAGCATCCATCCTCTTTAATCTTTAACATGATATTTACCTGCATATAAGACTGTGGGTACGTCAGTTTATTCAATCGACGAACATTATACACGGCCGTCCTCGCTTTGCCGGAAATAGTATAACTTAACATTTCATATTTAGCAAACACAAACTTGTCACATTTCAAACTAAAAGGGACTACCCTATTGATGTCGTGTTGTGATTGTGCACTTAGTCCTTAATGCAGTTTATTATGTTACATGACACTAATGCGCACTTGTTCGGATTCTATGCTGCAAGCCCTTATTCGTTCTTCATCTTGATAGGGTTCAATCTCCCGTTATGCCTTAAACTACTACTGTAACTACGGTAGTGTCTTAGATGTCCTATGATCTATGAGCCCATGTCCAGGCAGCCTGGAGGGGAATCCCATGCACTGTCACGACGCATCGAGCAGGCAACCTATGGACAATTCAGCCTCTGCCATGGAACAATGGCACCACCCATAGCCACTCGAACATCCCACGAGCGTCGCCACCGGAACGATAATTTCGGAGTAGCGCCCACGCCATGTCTTGACGCATCAAGCAGGCAACCTGTGGATCGCTCTCACACCGCTATCCGTTGGCCCCCATACTCATGTTTTTCTTCTACTTTCATCACATCTCCACTATGTACTAGTCCTTAGTTTTATTTAAAAATCATGAACAAAATAATCACTAGAGTTAGCCTCTCCATCAACCGGACTTATTCATTTGTTTCAACATGACCAACCTTGGTCTAATTTCAATTCAATTCATTTTTCTCAATGCCAGGGGAGACTTAGCTACTCTATTTCAAATTTCATTTCACAATCTTTAACTCCTGACAATTTCCATGTCGAGTTTTCATACTCATTCTTTTTCAATTCATGATTACACTTTATTCACAAGTCCACAATGAATACTTTTAATTCACGAGTTCATAATGAAAACAATTCATATTTATAGCCAACAATTTCTTTTCCTCTTTCATAAATCATGGTTTTAATTTCATAACCATACATGAATTATACAACTTCATAATATCACATTTCAACCTTCATACTTCATATCTTGCACAATACTCATAATGAAAATAAATAAAATCATGTCACACCACAAGCACTTTTGCCAATCACTTTATAATAGCCTATCTTTATAAGTTATAAATCCACAAGTGTATATCTCATAACCAAAGCTCCATTTATGCCTTTTATTCACAAACCATATTGTATTTCATTCTAAAAATACCCAAATCACTCTTATAAAATTCCTTGTATTTTTATGAGAATTACCATATTTATTTCATAATTTTTGGACTTCAAAAACACCCAAAAAAATATTTTTTTCCTATATGCCGAAGGCAAGAATCGAACCAGGCGCCGCACCAAGACAGCACAGAGCCCCGACCACTAGGCCGGTCGCTGAACACGTCCATAGAGTGACTAGGGTCTATATAAACCCTTAGTTCGCTGTTACTGTTTTTAGGGTAATTTAACAAAAGAAGTGTTCGGCCTGGGATTCGAACTGGGCAACACAGAGAAGCCAACCGGGTCCAAGACCACCTAAGCCACTGGCTCGGGTTGTCACTAACCCAAATAAAAGTCCATTTGTATTATTTTCGTACTGTTTTAAAAATAACTCGATATTCAATAAGCCATAGCTTCTTGTTACTTTAGTAAAATTTTATAAAAACTTCCAGATTAAATCCTCAGTCATAAAAGTTCATACCAGTAAAATAATATAATTTTTTGGTGCTAATGAAATGTATTTTTCACACACAAAACTCCAAAATTAATTCATTAAACTACAAAAATTTGTATTTTCGACATTGCCATATAATTAATCCACTAGTCTTTTTATTCACTAATTTCATGGTGATAATTTACTGAAATTAGTTCTTAACTCAACCAATATACATGTGAGTTCAATAGTCCATATCCATATCAACATATAAGTCTATTCATCTCAATTTCACAATTAACAAGCATGCATCATGTCTCTAATCACAATAGCAACATCCTCAATTAAATTTTGTTACCATCATAACTTCATATTAATGAACATGGAGCAATCTACATACAACTTAATTTTAACACTAGAGCCATATAAGTTAATCATCACATTTCAAACCATTCACATACTAACTACTCAATTCAAGTGGGCTCTTATTAATATTTTCATGCATCTTTGATGGTTGAAACTAAGCATGGACCTACTTTAGAAATATAAAATGTTTTACCCACCTCAATTGGAGAGAAAACACAACAAAGCAACTACGTCTTGTAGACGAAAGCACCACCACCTAGCCAAAAGAGTGCACAACTCCAAGCTTCCAAGCCAATGCCGAATGCTCCTTCAAATCCACACCGAAAGCTTCCCTCCTTGATGCCGGCCACTCCAAGCAACAAAAGCCCACACAACTCTCTATCTTTTATAACTCTCACAATGATAATACTATAATTATGAAATACACTTTGCATATCAAAATTAGCCATGAGAGGGGGGGGGGGGGGTATTTATACTCAAAGATGAGTGAAATGGAGGGCCAAGATCATTTGGTTAGTTGTAAGATGAAGGGACTAGATCAAAGTAGAAGTTAGAAGAACTACCCACTTCTTTGAAACTACCACCATGTTCTCCACACCCAAAATCAAAAATCCCTCCAAAAGATTGATACCCGGCCACCATAGAAGAGTGTGCAATGCACGTGTACGTGTAGTGCACGTGCATGCAACTAGGCCAAATTTGTACACTCTTAAATTTGTACAAAAAATAATTTAGTTAAAAAAAGTCTTCTACATGACAAGTTTAATTAAAATAAATTAATTCATGGGCTTTCTTTTTGGGCCAAAATATTTTATAAAAATAAATAAAATAAAAATGCTTTTGGGCTTTTTAAGAAAAGGCTTTTTAATTAAATCAAATAAGGCTTTTAAAGAAGGCTTTTTGTACTAAAATAATTTGAGAAAATTATATTTAAATATACACATCATGATAAAATAATCCAAACGAAAATATTGCACGTGCACAACACATGCAAAATAAATAATTTCTCATTAATTGAAAAATCAGGGTATTACAGCTCTTCTCTCTCTCCTCGCATCCCGCCCTCTCTCTCCGTTTCATTTTCAAAAACCCGCCGCCAAGCCCCCGTTCTCCGATCCCGTCTCCGACCACCACCTTGACCTCGAAACCCTAGCCCTCCGCCGTTGCCCTTGCTCCCGTCTACCCACCATGCCGTTGCCTTCACCCAATCTTATCGTCATCGAACCCATTATAGCCATCGCCTTCGATTTCAATCACTGCCTCTTTGACCACCGTCTGCCCTCTCCGTTGTCCACCGTAGAAATCCCTTACCCCTCATCGTCGTCATCGAATGCCCGAAGTCCCACCATTCTTCTCCTCTGTTTCGATGCGAAACAGAGTGTCGCTCGAACGCCGCCATCCCGTCGCTACATCGCTTCCCGACCGTCAGCATCCCCGTTGACAACCACCCCCAACCGCCCTCGATGTGGGTTGTCACTGTCGCCAGTCACCACCGCAGTTTTCGTCCCCTGCCATTGACTCTATCTGTCGCTGTAGAGAAGAAGGGAACTATTTTCTGGTGTTCGGTGTTTGCTGTTTGGAGGTAGGAGATTGATTGTGGTGTTTGCTGTTTGTGAAGCAGGGGGTTGGTTTTCGTTGCTGTTGCTATTCGTGTGGTGGATCCGCTGTGTTGCCGTGTTTTTCTATTTTGTACATGATTCACACGTATTTTCGTGATCGTGGTTCGGCACGCGGGATTTTTATCTCGTTATTCTATATATTCGAATCTAGTAACTAAAAGGCAAGTCTCTTCTTGAACTAGTTATTTGTTTTGTTCAAGAGCCCTTGATCTATGCAAGTAGATCCAGTCCTTTTTTTTTATCATACTGCTATTGAAATTCTGTTAAGTTTATTGAGGGTTTACACGAGCTAATCCGATATATTCTTAACATCGTACCTACATCTTTGATCTAAAACCTAGTCCCTCCTGAATCTTTCATATGCACAATTACATGAAAAATATCTACATCCATGTGTTATAGAATTGTTTGATAAATTGGATATATATTAGATTGAATTTGATTTAATGAATTGATTACCATGCTTGTGAAATTGCATCTTAAAACTAGAATTATGCATGTTAAACATCTAGTATCACTTTGATTATTAATTAGCATGAACTATATGGTTGTATGATTAAATTGTTGCCTATTCATATCAAAATAAATTCTGGACTGCTGTTTGTATCTTTTTGTGTCAGATTTTTGACTATGTTGTTGTAATTTGAAATAACTTTCTCAATATGAATGGTTGAACTATGAAATAACTTCATTTGATACAAATACAAATGGTTGAACTATAGCAATTTTGTATTTTAAAAAAAAAGTCCAAGAAACAATATAATGCAGTTATTGAAATTAAAAAGCCTGATAATAATTCCCTCTATTCAAATGACAACACTATCGATACACTGCATGTCAATCAGAGAGTTACCGGCGTCTCAGTCAGTTGTCCCGTAAATACAAATTGTACAACTTCATCAGCTTAAATGTTAGGTTCCAGCCAACCTACCCAAAGGTAACCACTGATGATAAGTACTTGATTCTAACTTGGTATGACAATCATGAAGATAATCACAGTCTAAGTGAGAAATCCTTGCCCCATTTCTACAATAGCCAATGCTAGACTTCCACAAACACTAGACTAGTTAGGAACAATCTGATGAAAGACAAATAACGCAAACACTAACACCCACAAGTGAACTGATATGAAGAAATTGAGACAAAAACCAGGAAAAGAGTTAAAAATGTAGACAAGCATTGATCCTGTTAAGAATTCTTTTCAATTTTAAATGTAATCTATATAATAAAACACAAAGAAATCTATCAAGTGGCTCTCCTTCAATCCCCCAAAATCAAAGGCCCAGATCTAACCTCACAAAACACATTTCCCCCCGAAATTTTTCCCCCAAAACTCAAATTAAAATCCCCAAAACAACTCATTTATTTATTTAATTCTCTCTCTCTTTCTATATATATATATATATATATATATATATATATATATATATATATATATATATAATTCTCTCTCTCTATATATATAGCCCCATGAATCTATTTCCCAGAACTTTTAGCGGATCTGAATTCCGAGTTATAATATGTTAGATATCAGTATTTTAGTACAGCTGTGTCAGAATTTCCAGATTCAAAAATTCATGCTTCTCTTTCTGTTTCAGAATTAAATTGAACACGTTAACAGTAAAATAAAAATATGAAATAAATTTGGCTGCGACTAGACATGTGTAGTAACTATCCTGAATTTTTGTAGATTTAATTGATGAGTTTTCTGACCTAAAACATATATGTGAACACAATTTACAACTGGCTGCCTCAACATAAAATCTAAAAACATTTATGTTTCTGGAACTTTTATATGTCGTATATATTTGTTGGAACCGGCAGAGAGTCTAGTTTCTAGAATTTCTGACAGATTCAGATTTTCTTTTCTGTAGTAGTGGTAGTATGTGTTTTTGTACAGCAACGTCATGTTGTCCACATTGTGTGATTCATGTTAATTTAATATGTTGCTTCTTGATTTGTCTATAATAAGTAGATTTAGTCACACCTAGCATCATACAACATTGACACCTTCTTGTATGCTTACATAGGATGAAATAAAATGATAACAAGCAGGGTATTATGGGATGACTTGGTAGTGAACAATCGGAAACTATACTCGGTCGGGCCATACTGCTTGACTTGTACTGATGGCCATAAAATACTGCGTGAAAATCACTGACTCTGAACATTAAACACTGATTACTGGGCCGAGTATACGAACCGTGAATTCACCATCAGTCTAAGGCTTACAATTTGTCCTTGCGCCGAACCTATGGAATGTGACGCAGTAGTACGCGCACTAGATAGGTTAATAAAATGATTAATAACCTGCATTTGACATTTCATGCTTGATCCCATATACTGCCACCAACATTGGACTTGAATTGAAACAATTAATTAAATGCCTGATTAAACATAGACCCTTGATATTATTGCCTATCTTTTACTTTGTTATTAACTTTGATCCCGTCCTTTTTCTTTTGATATATCATGTTTCTTTTATTCTCTGTTTTCCTCTACTTGCTGTCCATGACTTACTCTAAGGATATTATTTACTTTCTTTTTAGATCAAGAGTTTACTGGTACCGGAGGAACAATACCAGAAGAAATCGGTGAGCAATAATTCTAGAAGATGGAGATCAAGATTTGATTGCTTGAATTAATTTATTGCTAGATTTTTTATGTGAACATTGTCTTGATATTATACTTTATTTTTGGGCTTTATGACCCGGAGTTTGTTTTTATTCCAGATGTTGGATATTATTATTTGGATTATTTCATTTATTATTGAAGTTGATCTTTGTTTATGTGATTATATCTTCTTGCGTGGTTGTGACTGTTTTTTCATATTGTTGAGTTAGTCTGGTACAGCTTATGGATGGTGTTTACATCATTCGCTGGGCCTACGTTACGTACTCGTATTTCGTATTTTGAAAAGCGAGGCGTGACGTTTATATACAAGTGTTTTTCTCAAAACATGGTATGAATGCATTGTATCTATATGTGTATGTATATGTATATGAACATATGTAAAATTTCTTCTTAATTATACATTAATTAAACCTTATACACAAATTAAACCCTAAACACTTTTAAAACCATAACCCTACTTTTAAACTATGGGCTGCTCATGATTTTAAATTGTAGCACACTGTGTCTAGTTTCTAGAACATCTGACGGATCCTCAATCCGACTAATAGATTGTAAGATATGCAATTTCTACCACTGTACTGTCGTAGTTTCAGATTACTAATTTATAGATGTTGTACAATGTTCAACCGATCGAAATAGTAAGTTAATATAAGAATTAAAATCCCAAATTTGCAAGAATGGTAATGAACACTGTCTGAAACCAAATTATAATTTTTGTACAAACTTGAGTTAAGTTTTAGCTTTTGAATGGACTACTCTTAGGGAAAAGAAAATATGACTTTCACATTTTTAGTTAATGGATAATTTAAGAATTTTTCGAATATAAACTCTTAAAACTAATCTATTTGAGTCCAGATTTTTGTGGTGGATTCGTTGATATGTGCTGGATTTAAATGAATTTTTCTAGAATTTGATATCGACTTTTGAGTGCACTATTTGAATGACAAAATTGCATAATTTTCAGATTTATAAAAGTCTTTATTTTCATAGATGAAATGTGCTTCCATACATATAAACGAGTTCTCTTGGCAGTAATAGTTGATTAAAGGAATGAGGTTAATGAAAGATATGTTTGTATAATTGTAACACCTGTTTTCATTATTGTATTTTTTTTGGGTACTATTATTCATTGTACTCTTCATTGTAAAATCCTGAACCCTTGAATTTGATTTTCTCTTAATGAAATTCATTTTTTTTGCCTTCGACTCAATTTTTGTTTACCAATCTATTTAAATTGTATTTTTCCTATTGAGCCAAATTTGTTGTTTATCTCATTCTAATTTTTGCATATTGTCACTCTCAAATCTATCTTATTTATTATTCTTCACTTTCTATTGGATCCCACCCTATACCCAGTAACCCTATACCCACTTACCCATTAACCAAATAACACCCTAACCATTATTATAAGCCCCTATATAGTCACTATTAACCCTAATGACTCTGCCAAACCTAATTACCATCTAATCTCCCAGCCGTCATCTTCTTCCCCCACTTTTTCTCTCCCCGTAACCGCACCTCCCCATCTTTACCCTCTGCCTGTGACCCCCAAGCAACCAACCACCACCCGTCATCCTCCCCGTCCTCCTTAGTCGACGCCCTGCCTTCGCCGCCCCTATCCTCATCCCCAACGACCCACATTCCACACCGAGCACCACCACCGCAACCCACCTTGCTCCACCACTCCTACAGATCCATGACCACCTACAGCCTCCGATCACCCTCTCCATGATCCTGCCACCTTCCACCTCGCGATCGGCGATCGCCAGCCAGTTGTGTAATGCCCCGATTTTCATTTAATGAAAATTATTTATTTTTGCACGTAGTGTACACGTGCAATATTTTTGGTTGAATTAAATCTTATAATTATTTTTATTATGATGAGTATAGATGTTTAAATAAGTGCTCCTTAATTATTTTTATATAAAGCCCTATTTCAATAGACAAAAAGCCTTTCTTTTAAAAAGCCCAAATCTAATTTATTTGTTATATATTTTTTTAATTATTATTTTGGCCCATAAACAAAAGCCCATGAACTATTTTTATTTTAAATGCAACTTGTAATATAGAATACATTTTAAAGATTTTTTATGTAAAATATAATGTACAATTTTTTAATGGTACCAAGTTGCATGCACATGCATTGCACGTACACGTGCACATGCATGTGTATAGGCCGGTTGTGATCTTTTAGGAGGAAAAATGAAAATTTTTGAGTGGAGTCATGGGTGGTTGTTACTTGATCATGGTTGGTTATTGTAACTCCTCCTTGAATCCTAGCCTTTTAATCCTAACTCCTACTTCAATCCTAGCCTTCCATTTTCCTAAACTTTTAGAATAAATACCCCCCCCCCCCTGCCTAGTATTCTTGTGATAATTATTCCTCCAAACCTATAGTTTAAAATACATTATTAGTAGTATAGCAAGTGAGTAAAAGATTGAGAGTGTGTATGAGGAGTTTGTGCTTGCATCAAAGGAGGCCGACATCAAATAGGAGCACTCGGTTTTGGCTTGGTGGAAGGCTCGGGTGTGCGCATCAAGGAGGAGGATCGTTCGTTTGCAAGGACATTGGTTTAGGAGGTGTTGCTAAGTGTAGTCTCTCCAATTAAGGTGGGTAAATTTTCCATATTTCTAATTAGGAAGCATGCTAGATTTGAATTGAAAGAATGATGCATGAAAAAGATTAATAAGAGTACACATTTAATTGGAAAACTGACCTATTGATTGATTGAAATGTTGATATGCAATTGTATGTGGTTCTATTATTAAAATTCAAGTTGTGTGCGAATTGATTATAGCCATGGATTGTTTGAAGAAAACTTCATTATTAACATTAAAAATTATATGCAAGAGTTAGTAGATTGAAAATGTCACTTTATGTGCTTAAATAGACTATTGTGATAATGTGTATGAATGACTTAAAAATATAATTTGGGGGTTTGTGAAATGATTAAAAACAGAGAATTGATAATGAAGATTGCTAATAAAGAGATTAGTGATGTTAAACTTGATAAGAATGTCGAAAAAGAAATGTGTTAGTAGTAGTATATAAATTTCAACCAAATTGTATGGTAGATATATGTTTAATTATTGAAAAAATTATTTTTATATACTGGAGTATAATTTATGATGGGTATAATTAATCTGGAATTTTTACAGCAAGTTTAGAAAGAGTAAAATGAAATGAGAACTTGTTGAACATCGAAATGTTTTAATAAACAGAGAGAATCGACTTAAGTAGACTTCAAGTTGTATCTATGACAACCTGAGCCTGTAGCTTGAGTGGTCGGGATGCTCTTGTTTGCTACAGTGTCGGCGGCTTCTTAGAGGTTGAGGGTTCGAATCCTGTATGCACCGCATACTTTGTTACAATTTTTAAAAAATAAATATGAACCGCTGCCGAGAGCATTTAATGCTCTCAGCCCTCCTTTTGATGCCTAGTGCGTTCGGCCTAGTGGCCTGTGCCTTCGGTTGGTTTCCCTGTGGTCGCTGGTTCGATCTTTGGTCTTGGCTGTGTTTGTGTTGTCAGAAAAAATATTTTTTTTGGGACTTTTAATGATTAAAAAATTATGAAAAAAATATGGTTATTATCCTAAAAATATGAGGGATTTATGAAAAATAATTTGGGAATTATTTACATGAAGTGGAGTATGTCTTGAGAATAAATGTATGCTTCTACACTTGTATGTTATGAAAGTTGCACTTTGCAAAAAGGACTTGAAATAAAATGTTAGAAAAGAAGTGTAAGAAAGATAGAAATTATATGTAGTGATGTGATGTGAATTATTCTCATTGGAGAATAGTGTAAAAATTATGAAATGTGAATATTCATTTAGTGATGTAATTTTAATGTGAAATTGATATTTGATGAAATATATAAGGAATAATTGAATTCCATGTATGGCTATGGACTCATGAATAAATTAGAAATCATGCTATTGAAAAAGAAAATCTGTTATGATTATGAAGATGAACTTATGAGCTGGAAACGCTCAATTTTGGAAATTGTGAATTAGAATTGAAACAAACGAGTAGCTAAGTCTCCCCCGGCATTTGGAAAGAAATGAAATGAAATTTGAAATGAAGGACCAAGGTTGGTCTTGTTTGAATGAATGAACAAGTCCAGTTTAGTGGAGAGGTTAACTCTAGAACTTTGATTTTGTTCATGATACTAATAAAATTAAGGATTAGTACATAGTGGAAATGTGATGAAAGTGAGAGAAAAACACGAATATGAGAACTAGAGTTTACGGTGCGGATGTGAGCCACAGAATGCATGCTTGATGAGTCAAGACATGGCGTGGGCACTACTCAGTAATGATCGGACTTTAGCCACGCTTGTGGGGTATTTGGTGACTGCAATAGGATCGTGTGCCATGAAGGAGGCTGAATTGTCACAGAATGCATGCTTGATGAGTCAAGACATGGCGTAGGATTCCCCTTTAGGTTTTCTGTATACGAGCTTGTACTCATAGATCATCTAGGATCCTCACCGTAGTTACAGTAGTAGATTAAGACATGACGAGGGATTGAACCCTACAAAGATGAAGAACGACTAAGAGGCTTGCCCTCGGACCTATGTAATATGGGATGCATAGAATCCGAACAAGTGTGCATTAGTGTCATGTAATATAAATAACTGCATTAAGGACTAAGTGCACAATCACAACACGACATCAATAAGGTATTCCCTTTAGTTTGATATGTGATAAGTTTGTGTTTGTTAAATATGGAAAATGAGTTATACTATTTCCGGCATAGAGAGGATGGCCGTGTATAATGTTCGTCGGTTGAATAAACTGACGTACCCACAGTTTGTATGCAGGGTAAATGACATGATAAAGAGTAAAGTGGAACAGATGCTTAGAGATTATTCAATGTTGTTGTACATTTGTTTAAATGTTGTAAATTTGCTTCCGCTGTAAAAATATAAAGTTTTTATGTAAACTCTGATGTAAAGTGAAAAGTTTTAAATTCCTTGTAAAATTGTACTAAATGAAGTATAAAGATCCTGTGGAATCTCGAATTCAGTGTATTTCGGAATTCGGGGACGTCACAGAGTGGTATCAGAGCCACGCTTCACACTTGTACAAATTTATAAGGAACGACACCCTAGAAGTGGACATTAGAGTGTGTATTTGAGTCTAGAGATTTAAATGTAAGTGACTTACATTTGTGTTGCTCTATGACTCATGCTTCTTCCTCTCTATTTCTAAGATGGCTGATCACTTCGACCCTACTGGAGACGACGACTGGCATATCATCGAGGAAGAGTACCATCCTGGACAAGCAGATTCCGAGGAAGAGTACTACCCAGGGCAAGCTGATTCTGACGGAGAAGAATGACCTGAATCCCGAGAGATCACCCCACCTCCGGATTCATCTGATGACTCTTCTGACGAAGAAGAAGAACCAGTTCCAAATAGTCTTGTGATATCTCTTCAGAGGCAGGTAGAAACACTGCGGGAGAGAGTCTGATTATTGGAGGCTAAATTGGCAAAGCGCAAGGACGACTTTGCAGTTCTCAGTCATCGTGTATGGGAACTCGAGAAGATGAAGAATATGACCGATGTGCTGAAGGAAGAAGTTGATGAACTACGGGGAGAACTTCGAGAAACAAAGAGGAACCATAAGAGTTAGACTGTTGTAGCTTCATTCTGATGTCAAGAAATGTTTTTCCAATTCGAATGTATAAAGTTTGGAATTTAATGAAATGCAAGTTGATTTAAAATTCATGTCTTATACTTCGAATTTAATGGATTTTTTGCATCAGAATATGGCTAGAAGAGGAGCTAGAAACAGGGAAGTTCTGGATCTGGAAATGGAACTTGCGAGGGTCTATCAGACGCTCAACGCCGTGGCCATGAATCAGAACCAAGGAAGGGTACCTGCGAATCCGGTGCCCGAAGCGATCAAACTAGTGGAATCGTTCAAACGGATGAAACCACCTGTGTTCGAAGGAAAGTCAGACCCTGATGCGGCTGACAACTGGATTTGTCAGGTAGAGACGATCTTTGAAGTGCTGGAGACCCCTGAAGGCAGCAAGGTGAAGTTGGCGACTCTGCAACTTGAGAAGGACGCAGCTGTGTGGTGGTAGTCGATGAAGAGGACAATGGGAGGCATAGTTCTCGGCTGGGAGGAATTTCTGGAAGAATTCTGCAGTCACTATTTCCCCTCCGACGTCCAAGAGAAGAAGGCTATGGAGTTTCTATCACTACAGTAAGGTGGCATGTCAGTTATAGAGTACGAGACCAAATTTACTCAGCTCTCTAGGTATGCTCCGGAACTAGTGATGGATGAGGCTAAGAAGGCTCGTAAGTTCGAGCATGGATTGAGACCGAGCTTGATGTCCCGGATGATACCTTTTGGTATCAGAAGATTTGACAAGTTGGTCAAGAGAGCAGTAGCCACGGAAGCAGACATGGAGCAATTTCATGTTGTTCAGAATCGGAGGAACAACTGGCAGTCCGGAAAAAGGCCTGCCAATTCTGGGAATTTCAAGGGACAACCATCTGCACAAAGGTTCAAACCGACAGGGGCGAACGCTATTAGTGTGGCTGGAGGACCTGGGAACAATGTGGTGAGACCTCCTGCGGTAAATTGCTTCAATTGTGGTGAGACGGGACATTACCAATCTCAATGCCCCAAGCCACGGAATGGTAATCGCAATGTACCAATGCAGCAGATTGGGAAGAGATCGTACCAACCAGGGCGAGTATTTGCCTTGACGGAAGCTGATGCCGATGAGGTGGATCATGTCATCACTGGTACGAGGGCGGATGCTTAGTGGTTTATGTTATTTCTTTTTCCCGCTATTTAGTGAACGGTTACGTAATGAGTGTGTATTATGTAACAAGGGAACTTTATTTAAATGGAATGAAAGCTGTTGTGTTGTTCGATACGGGATCCTCTCATACTTTTATGTCTCCTAAATTTGCTAAAGTGTTGGGAGTGGAACAGAAGATTTTCCCAGGCAAGATCCTAGCAATAGCTACTCCATCAGGAAAAACTTTAACCACTGATCGGTACTATGCGGATTGCGAGATTGTGATCGGGGACAGAATCTTTGGGATTGATCTAATCGAGCTGACTATCTTGGGAGTCGATGTTATCATTGGCATTGATTGGATGTCGGTGTACAGTGCAAGCATCGAATGTAAGACCAAGACGGTAACAGTGAAGGCTCCAGGTGGACCTGAAGTCACTTTCCAAGGGAAGAAGAAATGTTCTAGGCTGGTGGCAGCTATCCGCAAGGAAGAGATTCCTGTGGAAGTGCAAATGATTCCTGTGGTTCGGGACTATCCGACTGTGTTCTTGGATGATTTTCCTGGGTTACCCCCGCATCGTGATGTAGAGTTCAGCATCACTGTTCAACCGGGAAGTGTACCTATTTCTAAGGCACCGTATAGGATGGCTCTAGTGGAACAGGATGAGGTGAAACGGCAGATTGAGGAACTGTTGGAGAAGGGCTTTATTCAACCTAGTGCGTCACCTTGGAGAGCACCAGTGCTTTCGGTAAAGAAGAAGTATGGATCGATGAGAATGTGTATCGATTACCGGGAGCTTAATAAAGTCACTGTTCAGAATAAGTATCCTATTCTTCGAATTGATGACTTGTTCGATCGTCTACAAGGAGCAGCTGTTTTCTCCAAAATAGATCTTCGATCAGGATATCACCAAGTTCGAGTGAAAGATGAAGATGTGCACAAAACTGCATTTAGAACTCGACATGGGCATTACGAATTCTTAGTTATGCCATTTGGAGTGACGAATGCACCCGCAATCTTCATGGATTTGATGAACAGAGTTCTGAGGCCGTTCATTGATTCTTTCGTCGTGGTGTTTATCGACGATATCCTCGTGTACTCCAAGTCAGAGGAGGAGCACACCGAGCATCTGGCAGCAGTTTTGAAGACGCTGGAAGAGCAGGAGTTGTATGCCAAGCTATCCAAGTGTGATTTCTGGAAATCTGAAGTGGCATTCCTAGGTTACATCCTTTCTAAGAAGGGAGTGGCAACTGATCCTCAGAAAATAGAGGCAGTGAGAGATTGGGCTAGGCCTACTATAGTGAAGGAAGTCAGAAGTTTTCTTGGAATGACTGGATACAACAGGAGATTCATTCAAGGTTATGCTCAGATAGCTGTACCGCTTACTGGTCTGACCAAGAAGAATGTGAACTTCAAGTGGACTGAGCAATGTGAGGCCAGCTTTCAGGAGTTGAAAGAGAAACTGACAACTGCACCTATTTTGGCTTTGCCTAGAGCAGGTGTTGAGTATGATGTTTATAGCGATGCTTCACATCGTGGGCTTGGTTGTGTCTTAATGCAAGAAGGAAGAGTAATCGCTTATGGGTCTAGGCAACTACGACCGCATGAGAAGAATTACCCGACTCATGATCTGGAGTTGGCTGCAATTATCTTTGCCCTGAAGCAATGGAGGCACTACGTGTACGGTGAGAAAATGAACATGTATATGGACCACAAGAGTTTGAAGTACATATATCAGCAGAAGGATCTGAATTTGAGGCAGCGGAGATGGTTGGAAGTGCTTGAGGACATGCGACCTGAGATCAAGTATCATCCTGGGAAAGCTAATGTTGTCGCTGATGCACTTAGTCGCAAGAGCAGTTTATCCAATTTGATTACAACTCAGAAGCATCTAATTGAGGAATTGGGTCGAGCAGGTATTGAAGTTTTCTTGCAAGGATTGGGAGCATCCTTAGCTCAGTTGAGGCTTCAGCCTACTTTGAATGCAAGTATCATTGCAAGTCAGGAGGTTGATGCTGATATCTTGGAGATGAAGGAGCAGGTTAGTGCTGGCAGGTTGCCCAGATTTCAAATCAGGGATGGAGTGCTGTGGTTTGGAGAGAGGCTATGTGTTCCGAATCAGGCAGACCTGAAAGAGAGTATTCTTCAGGAGGCGCATGCTACTCTTTTGTCGGTACATCCTGGAAGTACTAAGATGTACAGAGACATCAAATCGCATTTCTGGTGGTCAGGTTTGAAGCGGGATGTGGCTGAATTTGTGGCAAGTGTGAGGTTTGTCAGCAAGTCAAAGCCGAGAATCAAAGAACCAGAGGTCTATTACAACCGTTACCTATTCCATAATGGAAGTGGGATAATATCAGTATGGATTTCATTACGGGATTGCCTAAGAGTCCTAAAGGCAATGATGTGATTTGGGTTATAGTCAATCGACTAACCAAGTCCGCTCACTTTTTGGCGATGAAACTCACTGCTTCGATGGACAAGTTAGCTGAGTTGTATATTGGCGAGATCGTCAAGCTCCATGGTGTTCCGTCAACTATTGTGTCTGATCGAGATGCGCGGTTTACTTCGCATTTCTGGAGGAGTGTTCAGACAGCTTTGGGTACCAAGACGGATTTTAGCACTGCTTTTCATCCGCAAACCGATGGGCAGACCGAGAGAGTCAACTATATTCTTGAGGATATGCTTCGGTGTTGTGTACTAGACTTTGGAGGCAGTTGGGAACGGCATTTACCTTTGGTAGAGTTTGCCTACAACAACAGTTTTCAGACTAGCATTGGGATGGCACCGTACGAAGCTCTGTATGGCAGGAAGTGCAGAACACCTGTTTGTTGGTTTGAAGTTGGGGAGCATCAGTTGTTTGGTCCTGAGCTTGTGCAGCAAACCTCTGAAAAGATTGTTCTGATCAGGAAAAGGTTGGTAGAAGCTCAGAGCAGGCAGAAAAGCTATGCAGACAACCGGAGAAGGACCTTGAATTTGAGGTTGGTGACTTCGTCTTTCTGAAAGTATTGCCCAGTAAAGGTGTGATTCGATTTGGCAAAGGTGGGAAGTTAGTCCCGAGGTTTATAGGCCCATACAAGATATTGAAAAGGATCGGAAAAACTTCTTACCGGCTTGAATTACCGGAAGAGTTATCTCAGGTGCACAATGTCTTTCATGTGTCTATGCTGAGAGGTTATATTCCAGATCCGAGTCATCATTTGCCTGAAGTGCCGGAAGGTTTGCAGTTGAATCTGAATTACATCGAGTCTCTTGTCGAGATTGTTGATCGTCGAGAGAAAGTCTTGAGGAATAAGACGATACCGATGGTCAAGGTAGTCTGGAGAAACCATTTGGTTGAAGAGGCTACTTGGGAGTCTGAGGAGAGGATGTTGAAGGATTATCCTGAGCTTTTTGCTTGATTTGTATTTTTGTATTTTTCTTATGCTTGTTGTGAGTGTTTGTTTTCTCGCTCTTGATTGTAGTTCCGGGGACGGAAACTATTCTAAGGAGGGAGTGTTGTAATGCCCCGATTTTTATTTAATGAAAATTATTTATTTTTGCACGTAGTGTGCACGTGCAATATTTTTTGTTGAATTAAATCTTATAATTATTTTCATTATGATGAGTATAGATGTTTAAATAAGTGCTCCTTAATTATTTTTATATAAAGCCTTTTTTCAAATAGACAAAAAGCCTTTCTTTTAAAAAGCCCAAATCTAATTTATTTGTTATATTTTTTTTTAATTATTATTTTTGCCCATAAACTAAAGTCCATGAACTATTTTTATTTTAAATGCAACTTGTAATGTAGAATACATTTTAAAGATTTTTTTTGTAAAATATAATGTACAATTTTTTAATGGTACCAAGTTGCATGCACATGCATTGCACGTACACGTGCACATGCATGTGTATAGGCCGGTTGTGATCTTTTTGGAGGGGAAATGAAAATTTTTGAGTGGATTCATGGGTGGTGGTTACTTGATCATGGTTGGTTATTGTAACTCCTCCTTGAATCCTAGCCTTTTAATCCTAACTCCTACTTCAATCCTAGCCTTCCATTTTCCTAAAGTTTTAGTATAAATACCCCCCCCCCTTGCCTAGTATTCTTGTGCTAATTATTCCTCCAAACCTATAGTTTAAAATACATTATTAGTAGTATAGCAAGTGAGTAAAAGATTGAGAGTGTGTGTGAGGAGTTTGTGCTTGCATCAAAGGTGGCCGGCATCAAAGAGGAGCTCTCGGTTTTGGCTTGGTGGAAGGCTCGGGTGCGCGCATCAAGGAGGAGGATCGTTCGTTTGCAAGGACATTGGTTTAGGAGGTGTTGCTAAGTGTAGTCTCTCCAATTAAGGTGGGTAAATATATAGGTTCATTTGGATGCTCTTCGCCTCCGCACATATACTGATGCCCTTGAAGCGGCTCGAGCTCAGGAGCATACTCGCAACAGAGGGTCCCTTCTCAACGGGTTGCTCAGTACCCTACTACTGCTACTGCTAGGCCCACTGGATGGCCGATTCGGAGGCCAGCCCCGGCCCCTACTATCAGGGCAGCTCCCTACCCACCTGCCGCCCCACGGAGGGACTTGATCTGTGACTACTGACAGCTAGCTGGGCATGTATGTAAGGACTGCTGGAAGGCCAACCGCCGATGCCTCGCGTGTGGTGCCAGTGACTAATCGGTTCGGGATGGCCCTCAAAGGAGGCACAGCCTGCAGGCACACTAGTTCATGGTCAGATCAGGCCACTGCTTTCCCCTCAGTAGCAGATTGTTGGTCAGAGGACCGCAGTTCCGAGGAGAGGCCAGACCTATAATCTGACTGCGGAGGAGGCTGAGACTGGGGAGGATGCTGTTGTAGGTATATTGTGTTTTCTTTTATTATTGTTCTGTTATTTCTTTGTTGTATGTCCTTTCTTGCATTATCCATTCTTGTGTTCTTCCTTGCACAATTATTCATCATTCATTATTCATTTTCCTTGTTTTTGACTCAATCATAGGTATCATCTTAGTTAATTCACTCCCTGCCCATGTTTTGTTTGATTTTGGTGCGACTCATTCCTTCATCCCTTCCTGCTTCGTGGATCGGCATCAGTTGGAGTGTAGTATTATGCTGGCAGCTTGGAATATTACTACAGGTGACGGTGTTGTCATTTATTCTAGGGAGTGTAAGCAGAGCCCTATGGCAATTGGTGGTGCAGATTTCAAGGCCGATTTGATTGTGATTGGGAATTCTAGATTTGATGTAATCCTCGGGATGGATTGGTTGGGTGATTCCCATGCAGTTATTGATTGCAGAGCTAAGAAGGTTGTGTTCAGAATTCCGGATCGTCAGGAGTTTGAGTTTCATGCCGGTGAGACACCCCTTGGGCGTGTCAAAAACTCGATTGATTAGGAAGCTTGTGCAATGGAGTTGCACGCGATCTGTGAGGTTGCGCCTCTAGTTGTGCACGAATTTCTAGATGTGTTTCCAGAGGAATTGCCCAGGTTGCCCCAAACATAGAAGTGGAGTTTGGTATTGAAGTTCAGCCGGGTACGGTGGCAATTTCGAAGAGTCCCTACAGAATGGCACATGTCGAGCTAGCAGAGCTAAAAGTGCAAGTCCAAGAGTTGTTGGACATGGGTTTGATCAGGCCCAGTGTTTTGCCATAGGGAGCTCCAATTTTGTTCGTTAACAAGAAGGATGGAAGTCCCAGGCTTTGCATCGATTACTAGGAGCTGAATAATGTTACAGTTAAGAATCGGTACCCACTGCCAAGGATTGATGATTTGTTTGACTAACTAGGGGGTGCTTCAGTCTTCTCGAAGCTGGATTTTCGTTCTGGGTACCATCAGGTCAAGGTGAAGGCTGAGGATATCCAGAAGACATCTTTCCGGACAAGGTATAGGCATTATGAGTTCTTGGTGATGCCGTTCGGAGTCACTAATGCACCGGTAGTCTTCATGAGCTTGATGAATAGCGTATTCTCTCCTTTTCTGAATAAGATTGTGGTCGTGTTCATCGACGACATCCTGGTGTATTCCAAGAACTAGAGGATCATGCTGAGCATTTGAGATTGGCCTAACAGACGTTGAGGGAGAATCAGCTGTACAGGAAGCTCAGTAAGTGCAAATTTTGGCTCGATCATGTCACATTTCTAGGGCACATTATATCAGGTGATTAAATTTCTGTTGACCCATCCAAGATTGAAGCAGTGAGGGATTGGCTAGTGCCTAAGTCAGCTTCTGAAGTGAGGAGTTTTCTTGGTCTAGCAGGCTACTACCGAAAGTTCATTCGGGACATTTCTAAAATTGCTGGACCTTTGACTAAGCTGACTGGGAAGGAGCAGAAGTTTGTTTGGGATGGAACTTGTGATGGAGCTTCTGCAGAGCTAAAGAGCAGGTTGACATCCGCGCTAGTGTTGACTATTTCAGATGGCACAGGAGGGTTTCTGGTTCACTGTGATGCTTCTGGCAGAGGTCTAGATGCAGTGCTGATGCAGAAGGGCCAAGTTGTCGCCTACGCATCTAGGCAGTTGAGGTCGCATGAGAAGAACTATCCTACGCATGACTTGGAGCTTGTCGCCGTAATCTTGCTCTCAAATTTTGGAGGCATTACTTGCTTGGGGATAGAGTGGAGATATTCACTAACCACAAGAGCCTCAAGTATGTGTTCATGCAGAAGGAGCTGAACATGAGGCTGAGGCGATAGTTAGAGTTGATGGCCGACTTTGATATCAACCTACAGAATCACCCCGATAGGGTGAACTTGGTACCCGATGCACTGAGTAGGAAACCTGTTGCAATGTTTCTTACTCGATAGAGAGAGCTGTGGGAAGATATGAGGAGATTGGATTTGAATGTGGTTTTGCCCGGTGCCAACCGGTAGTGTATGATGCTTCACTTGCAGTCTTCTTTGGTGGAAGAGATCAAGAAGGCCCAATCGGGTGATGAGCAAATACAGAAGTTTTAAGCTGAAGTGGAAGCAGGTGTAAGGACTGATATGGTTGTTCACTCAGATGGATCACTTCGCTTTGGGGCTAGATTGTGTGTCCCAAAGGGTGAAGTCCAGCAGAAGTTACCTGAAGAAGCCCACCGGTCATCTTATTCTATTCATCCTGGAGGCACGAAGATCACAACATTTTTTATGTCACAGCATGAAGATGACAGTGGCTAGATTGGTTTCCCAATGTTTGATCTGTCCGCAAGTGAAGACAGAGCCTCAAAGGACAGCTGGACTCCTTCAACCTCTTCCTATTCCGCAGTGGAAATGGGAGAACATCACGATGGATTTTGTGACTGCGTTGCCCAGGAGTCCCAAGAGTCAAAATGCCATTTGGGTGATTGTGGATAAACTGAAGAAGAGTGCCCATTTCATCCCTTTTAGAGTTGGCCATTCTACTGAAAGTCTAGCCAAAAAGTACATGCAGGAGATTGTGCGTCTTCATGGAGTTTCTGGTCAGCATTGTATCCGACAGGGATACGAGATTCAGGTCTCAGTTTTTGGAGGGTCTTCAGGGGAGTCTTGGGAGCAAGTTAAACTACAGCCCGGCTTTTCACCCTCAGACAGATGGTCAGTCTGAGAGGACAATTCAGACTCTGGATGACATGTTGAGGTCATGTGTCCTTCAGTTTGGAGGTTCTTGGGAGGACCATCTGCACTTGGTAGAGTTCTAGTACAACAACAGTTACCATGCCAGTCTCAAAGCTGTGCCATACAAGGCACTTTACGGTTGGAAGTGCAGATCGCCAGTATGTTGGGATGACATTGGCGAGAGAAAACTTTTGGGGCCAGAGTTGATCACAAAGACTATTGATGCTATGACCCAGATCATGAAACATTTGCAGGCAGCACAGGACAGCAGAGGAATTGGGCTGATATTCATCGCAGGCCATTGGAATTTGAGGCAAGAGATCATGTCTTTGTCAAGGTTTCACCATAGAGAGGTGTCATCCGCTTTGGAGGTAGGGGCAAGCTAAGCCCCAGGTTCATTGGGGACATTGTGGAGTGCGTATGCAAGGTAGCTTACAGACTCGCACTGCCACCAGCCTTGTCATTGGTGCATGATGTGTTCCATGTCTCGCAGCTGAAGCGGTACATCAGAGATGAGAGCCATGTGATCTACTATTCAGATTTGTCTGTGCAGCCAGATCTATCTTGTGAAGTCCAACCGGTTTCCATCTTGGATAGGCAGGAGAATGTATTGAAGAACATGGTCATCAGGTTGGTTCAGGTTTCTTGGAATCCTCACTCGCCGGGTGAGTCGATTTGGGAATTGGAGGAGGAGATCCAGAAGAGTTTCCTCATCTGTTCGTGTAGTTCCATTAGTTTTCTTTTCTTTTTGGTGTTGCCCTATGTACCACTTATATGAATTTCGAGAACGAAATTTTTCTTGTAAGGTGGGTAGGATTTGTAACCCCTGTTTTCATTATTCTATTTTTTTTGTACTATTATTCATTGTACTCTTCATTGTTCTATCCTGAACCCTTGTATTTGATTTTCTCTTAATGAAATTTATTTTTTTGCCTTTGACTCAATTTTTGTTTACCAATCTATTTAAATTGTATTTCCCCTATCGAGCCAAATTTGTTGTTTTATCTCATTCAATTTTTTGCATATTGCCACTCTCAAATCTATCTTATAATAATCCAATTTATTATTCTTCACTTTCTATTGGATCCTACCCTATACTGGATAACCCTATACCCTTTTACCTATTAACCCAATAACACCCTAACCCTAATTCTAAGCCTATATATAATCACTATTAACCCTAATGACTCTGCCAAACCTAATTACCCTCTAATCTCCCAGCCGTCATCTTCTTCCCCCACTTTTTCTCTCCCCGTAACCGCACCTCCCAATCTTCACCTTCCGCCTGCGACACCCGAGCAACCAACCACCACCCGTCGTCATCCTCGTCCTCCACAGTCGACCCCCTGCCTTCACCGCCTTTATCTTCATCCCCAGTGACCCACCTTCCACACCAAGCACCACCACAACAACCCACCTTGCTCCACCACTCCTGCAGATCTCCGACCACCTACAACCCCCGATCACCCTCTCCCCGATCCTGCCACCTTCGACCTCACGACCGGCCATCGCCAGCCAATCGAACACCTTATCATCACCTATAGTCCTCGATCACCACCCTGCCATTGACACACCGATGGTTGCCATTGTTCTTGTTGTTTGGCCGTCGGAGAACTTGTTGTTTGCTGTTCAGATCTTGGATTGTTGTTTGCTATTACTGTCGTGATTTGCTGAGTTCCTCCATGTTCCTTCTACACATAGTGTGCATGTGCTGCCGCTTGTTGTTGCACGTAACTCGCACGTGTTTTGCTGCCCGGGATCCTTATCCCTTTATTCTAATCTTTATCGGAATCGTCATCTCGTAAGGCAAGTATCTTGTACGAATTTTTCTTGTTCCCCGTACAAGCATTTTTTTTTGAAATATCGCAAGTAGATTCTTTATTGTGACTCTTTCTTCATGTTTATCCATTGATAAGCTTGGCCCTACATGTTTGATCTATTTCTATCAATTTCATAATCGTAAAGGATCACAAACAATTCGTTATTTTACCCATCACAGAAACATGAAGTAGATCTAGAGATTTATCCATATGAATGCATGTTGTAGATGTTTTGTTGTATGTTGAGCATGTGAATGATGTTTCCCTCTTAATGAGTTTGAAAATAGACATAGCTTGATGATTTGAATGCCTGTTATATTCTGATTTGCATTATACATCTACCTGAATCCATCGTAGTTACTAGTTATGTTATAATTCATGCAAAAGTAAATTTATTTACTGCTGTCCTGATTTGGCACAACTGATTAGACCCTGTTAATGTTAGATTAATAAGTGAGTTTGTGAATATGAAATGTAGGTCCCTATTTCTTATTTCCAAAAATTTTGACGGATTGAAATAGATATCACACTTTTAATACTGTTGTGTCGAAATTTCTAGATTTCTGATTACAAGATTTTTGGCATGAATTATTGATTAAAATATATGCTAACAGTGAAATCTAGACTTGGTATTATTCTGGACATGACTAGACATGATTTGAAGTCACCCTAAATTTTTGTAGAATTATTTGATAACTTTTCATGACTTAATACATTATTCAAACATGACTATATAATTGCTGCCTGCATGCCTGTTCAGTGAAAAACCTCAGTTTTGACCTGATTATATTAGTTGTTGAATAAAATTTATTGAATGAGAATCATAGCTCTGTGTGTCTGGAATCCAGAGCATCTGATGATTTTGCAATTCGATTTACGAATTGCAAGAGATTTAGATTTTCATACAGCGACGTATGAATTCCATATTACAGTCTAAAATATACATTACCCTATTTAATTAGCTGAAACAGTAAGTTAATTTAAGTATTAAAATATGAAATTAATTATGCTGATATTTAACATTGTTAGAGTTTAAATATAATTTTTAAGAAACTTTTAAAGGGTTTTGCAAGTTACTTTTGTTTATAAGTATTTAACTCTTACCTGCTGCCTGAACATGTAATCTGTAAAGAATAATATTTCGAACCTAGTTTCTGTGACCTTTATATATCATGTATATGCACTGAAAACGGCAGAGAGTCTAATTTCTAGAACTTCTGATGGATCCATATTTTTTTTCTGTAGCAGCGGGAATTCCAATTTTGGTGTAACAACATCCTGCTATCTAGAATTGGGGTTCTTGTTGTTTCAATATTTATAATTTTACTTGACACCTGAACATATTTTTCTGCCCAGTCTAAGCCTATTTTCTGTCCTTGTCATGTTTACCTATCCCTAATTGTTCACATTCATGTCTGTTTTGGTACAAAGAATAAGTAATCAAGCTAGGGTTAAGGAAAAGATCTAGTAGTGGACAATATAGAAAAGTGTACTCAGAAGGGGGGCCGTGTTTCCTGACAGTTTACTGTTTTACCTGACTACATACTTCCTTATAGAAAGGTGTACTTAGAAGGGAGCCATATGTGCCAACTGTTTACTGCTTTACCTGACTACATACTTTCTTATAGGAAGGTGTACTCGGAAGGGGGCCCATAGGTTTCAACTGTTTACAAGAATACAAGATTACATGATTCAAGACACTGTTTACTGTTTACTGTTTTCTGTTTTCCAGATGCCTGAGTACACGGCCCTATAGAATCCACCACAAAATCTAAACGTAACTTGATAGTATGGAGCAAACATATGGTGTATATTTGGAACGCATGATTGCTGCATTATATAGGATTAAATAAAAGATCTACAAATAACATGTTTCACCTGCACATTACTGTTACTTGGTACTATTACCTGTTACCTGTTACTGTTGCCTGTTGCATGTACCAGTCACCTGTTACCTGATACCATTACCAGTTTACTTGTTTATCTGATCCTGTTTAATTGCTTTCCGGTTTATTTGACTACATTTCTCGTTGCATTCCTTCCATGTTGTATTCTATGCTCTTGTTTCCTGTTTCCTGCTTTGTGTCCTTGTTTACCCTGTTCCCGTACCCTTTTTGCTTGTACTACTTGTGGCCCATAGCTTGCACTAACAGGCAGATTATATTCCTATTTCTCTGTTTATTTCAAATGATATATGTACAAATTTTGAAGACGAATTACCTGCAGGAGTGAGTGATCAAGTGTTCTAAGCTTGACTGGAATCTTTCATGCTTTAGTTTATTTCTGTATTGAGTTATCAGTTTCCTTGTTGCTACTTGATACTTTGTATTGGGCATGTTGTCCCGGTGTTTTATTGTCTTTCCAGATCTTGTTTTATTTGAGAATTATGTATTTGTTTTTAAATAATTCTTTTGATTATGAGATTTATTTCATGCATGCGTGGTTGTATATTTCTTGTATATTTATATTTACTTTTTAGTTGATCCTTACAGCTTATGATTGATGAAAATTATTCGTTGGGCTTTGTCACGTACTCGTATTCCGTATTCTTTTTTGGAAGCGGAGCGTGAGAATAATAAAAACCAAGATGGGGTCGATTTGAGACTTAGGGTTATGATGTGGACCCTAGAAGGACTATTAATGATATTTTGAATCTTGAGACTGTAGAATTTGAGTGGGACCCTTGCACGCCGACAAATGAGATTTTGTGGAATTTGGCCAGTGGGGCTTTTGTTAATGATTTAGTAGAGTTAAGTCTGGTAAGGTATACCAACCCTAGGAGGAACTGTGATTCATTTAGTTGAATATAATAAACATAAGGATAGGCACTAGTGGAGAAGTGATAGATCTTGGGAAACGTTAGTAGGGGGCACTGTATGGTAGATAGATGAGATTCGAGACTATAGTAGTAGTTGGGAGGTTTGATTCCGAAAGCTGCGATTATCATTGCCATCTCCCGTATTCGCACGTTAAGGGTCTTTTACAGTTGGGCGGTTTTATTCTGAAGGGTGAGATCTATTCGTGGAGTTACGGCATGGAATATTCTAGGCGACGCTTACATGATGCTTGCGCGTTGAGGGTGCTAGTCTGGTGTGTAGATATCGAGATGTAGGCTTATTCACGGAGTATTTAGATCTTGTTTCTATCACCGTAGTAGGTTAGTTGCATAATGAGGGATTGAACCCTACAAAGTGGATAATGATAAGAGCTTGCACCGGACCTATGTAAAAGGGGATGCATAGAATCCGACAAGTATGCATTAGAAATCATCGTGTGCATTGTGTTTTCTTGAACATTGTTTTATGCATTACTCTTTTATTATTTTGACACACACTTACTTAGAATAGTTTCACTTGTTGTTGATTGAATCTTTCATTGTTATTTTATTTCATGTTATTTAGCAAGTTTGTGATTGTGAGACTTGGGAAGGTTACTATTACTATAGTTGACGTCAGTTGCATTTAACTGGTGTACCCACTTTTCATTCAGATTTTTATAGGATTTTCAGTTATGCATAGAGTTGAATCAAGAAAGAAAAAGGTGGGGGAGGGGGGGTGTCTTAGAGTTAACTGAGAATTGTAATTTATCATGTTGTAAAGAGAATGTAATTAAAGTATTTATTTCCGCTGTGTTGTAAAGAAATGGTGTAATAAAAGGTGTTAAATTTTTTCCTGTGTTTATACTATGTTTATAATTTAAATTGAAGTTGACGCTGGGAATTGTGTCACTTATTTCTATTTTATTTATTGAAAATTCGGGGTGCTATAGAGTTGGTATCAGAGCAAACTTTAATTTGTAATACTAAACATGGTATAGGGAAATAAAATTATGGTGGACATTAGAAATGTGAGTACCCAGAGTGGACATTAGAAGTGTGAGTATTGATATGGCTAAAAGTGGAGTTAAATCGGAACCGCCCAAATCAAGCATGAATCTTGAAGCCCAGGGGTAAAACGGTAATCTCACATACAGATGAGTTCAAAACGGGTACTGGATCTCCTTCTCACAGATCCGATAACCCGCGAATGAATCCGCCTCAGCTGAATGCGGGTTCCGACCCAATTCAGAGCCAGTCCGGCTGGATAGAATCAGGATCCCTGATTAGGCCAAATCAACGGGCCTGATTCGCCATTATCCTTCCACCGGGAATTAGGGGTAACAGATTCCTAATCTGGTTAGGAGAATTTTACTCCTTATCAGATCACAAGAATTACTACCTTCCTAATCTGATCCCTAAGGCGGCTATAAATACCCCCCACCTACCACTGTTACAAGGTAATCACTCTTTTTTATATGAACGCTCTTTCTTAATCATTCCTGGTTACTGACTAGAGCGTCGGAGGGTGCGTCGCCGGGATCAACCCTGGTGTCTTGCACTTCCCTGCAGGTGAACGGAGGGAGTCAGCGATCAAACTCCGGCGGAACAGGTTGGGTGTTTGCTATTCAGGTTTTCTACGAGTCCACAAATTCTATCTGTTTACCCCCACACCAGATTCAGCGGTAACAGACTGGCGCCGTCAGTGGGAAACATACGAATAGCAGCCTCCCCTCTTCCCGTTAGTGAGATCTCCTCCAGCCATGCCGCCCAGAAAAGTAAGATCCAGGGGATCCAATCGTGGGCCCAACCCAGATCAGCAACAAGAAGTCCCCTTCCAACCAGCTCATCAACAGGGGCAACTTCCGCTTCAAACCGAGGATCTGCCTCCTCTCCCAAATCAGCAACCTCCTAATGGTCCCCCCGGTCCTTCAAATGCCGGCGCAGGAGTCTCGCGCCCCGACCCGCAGAAACAACCTCTCCATCCGGACCACGTATCCGCCCACAATGCCTCCTCGGATTCTATGGCCTCCCACCATCTTCGAGTTTCCGACCTCCGCAATACCATTCTAAATCGACAAAAGGATGAGGATCTTTGTCGCCGCCTGGATGAGAAGCGGGCCCGAGAGGGAATCTCCCGCCAACAACATCCAGGTAAGCGATCTCCTCACCACCGAGATAGCAGGAGGTCCCCGGACCGAAGGGGCCGGAGGGAATCCCCCGAGCATCATAGGAGGAGACCGCATTCCCCCGCTGGTCGGCGTCATCCGAGGAATGATGAGGCACCCATTACTCGTGCTGAGTTCCTACAATTCCAGGCAACAGTGTTGCAGGCCCTCAACCTTCGCCCCAACACCAATAATGCCCAAAGGGTTCCGACACCCTCGCGGGTCCCAAGTCCCCATCCCCAGTCCGTAACACCTCCTCCGGCTCCTAATCACCAACAACACAACCATAGTCCTCACCGCTCCCAAGACTACCGCCGTCGTAGTCCCCGCTCCCCTTCCTACGAAGACGAGTCCAGGGGCTCGTTTGACTACCACCGGAGGGACGATGCTCTCTACCGCCGTCTCCATGAGATGGAGAGACGCATCGGTTGAATGGACAAGGAGGAAGAGTCGAGAGGAAGGACAGTCCGCCCCGGCAGACCTCCCTTCTCCCGGACTATCAGGGAGGCTCCCATCCCGAGGGGTTTCAAGCCTCCGCACTTTGAAACTTATTCGGGGGAGTCGGACCCCGTTGACCAAGTCGAAAGCTTCAAGACCTTAATGCTAATCCACCAAGCTTCCGACGCCATGCTCTGCAAAACCTTCCCCGCCACCCTTAAGGGTTCGGCTCGGGAATGGTACTCCCGGCTCGCTCCCTCTTCCATCTTCTCTTTTGAGGAGTTCGAAACGCTCTTCATAACCCAATTTGTGAGTAGCAGACGCACGGAGAAGACCAGCATCTCGTTACTCCACCTCCATCAGGAGAGGGGAGAAAAGTTAAGGGACTATGTGAGGAGGTTTACTGCAGAGGTCAGGTCCATCGCCTCCCTTGACCAATCAGTGGCAACCGTCGCAATTCAATCCAATGTCCTCAATTCCAACCTTCGTTCGTCCCTCGCCAAAAAGCCCCCGCATAACTTTGCCGACTTTCTCCTTCGGTGCGAAAAATATATTCGGGCGGAGGAGGCCGAATACCTCACGGGCTTTGGAGAATCTGCCTCCGGGACGAAGAGGAAGACAACTAAAGAGGAAGGGGCCAAAAAGTTGCAGAGGGATAATAGCGGTCAGTGCTGCCCTCCCCCAGGTTCGAGAAATTTACTCCTCTCACTACCAACGTCTCCACCATCCTAATGGAAGTCGAGAAGGAAGGTGTCATACCTCCTGCTCCTAGGATGAACACCCCTGCCAAGAAAAGGAACAAGAAGAAGTGGTGCCGTTACCACCGGGATCATGGCCACGACACCAACGACTGCCGGGCGTTGAAGAACGAGATAGAGGCCCTCATCCAGAGGGGGCAGCTGGCCAAGTTTGTGAGAGCAAATGATCGGGCCGATCGCACCACTCCTCCGCCTCGGGGGGCTAATAAGCGTTCCGAGCGACGCGATGAAACCCCCGAGTTTGAGGAGGAACGCGTCCTACACCTTATCCATGGAGGCCCCATGGGAGGCTCTTCCAACTCTTCTAGAAAGGCGTTCGTCCGAGAGGTTAATTCTGTTCACAGCGCCCCTCCCCCAAAAGGCCTCGGTGTCCCGGTCACATTCTCAGATGAAGATCTCGAGGGGGTTAGGACTCCCCACTGCGATGCACTTGTTATCGATCTCCGTATGGCGAACTTCAAAGTGCAGAGGATCCTAGTAGACAACGGAAGCTCTGTGAACATCCTCTTCCTCTCAGCCTTCCGAGGTCTTCAGCTACCCAGGGACCGTCTCAAACCGGCCGGTTACACTCTCCACGGGTTCACGGGAGTGCCAGTAACTATCGAAGGGGTAATAACCCTCGACATAACTGCTGGCAAAACTCCTACCACCCGGACCGAGCCGATGGACTTTATGGTCGTCGACGTCCCAGCTGCATACAACGTCATCCTAGGCCGACCCGGCTTAGCTGCCCTAGAAGCCGTCCCTTCGGCCTATCACCTCAAGATGAAATTCCCTACCCGGGCAGGAGTAGGGTAGGTCAAGGGCAGTCAGGAAATGGCCCGGAAGTGCTACATGACTTCCACCGGGGGTCTGGTCCTCTCTCTCGAAACTTTAGAAATTCCCCAGGAGGCCGTTCGACCAATGTCCGAGCCGGTAGACGAACTGGAAGAGGTGCTCTTTTCGGAGGATGACCCGAGCAAAAAGTTCTTCATCAGCACGACCCTCCCTTCTGTCCTATGTTCCGACATAGTGCAATGCATCCGAGGTAACCGCGACCTTTTTGCCTGGTCCGCCGCAGATATGCCGGGAATTTTCGAGGAGCTTTTGGTCCACCGCCTCAGCGTTGAGCCGGGGTCCAAACCGGTCCAACAAAAGAGGCGCAAGTTCGCTCCCGAGCGGCAGCAAGCCATCAAAGAAGAGGTGGACAAGCTCCTAAAGGCCCGGTTCATACAGGAGGTTAACTACCCGGAATGGCTTTCCAATGTGGTCATGGTCAAGAAGTCGAACGGGACCTGGAGGATATGTATCGATTTCACTGATCTGAACAAGGCCTGTCCCAAAGACCCCTTCCCTCTTCCAAGCATCGACACCCTCATCGACGCGACTTCGGGACATGAGCTCCTCAGCTTCATGGACACTTTCTCAGGCTACAATCAGATCCGAATGTTCCCCCCGGATATCCCAAAGACCTCGTTTGTGACCGACCAGGGCCTCTACTGTTACATAGTGATGCCATTCGGATTGAAAAACGCTGGTGCCACTTACCAGCTTCTTGTTAACAAAGTCTTCCAGAGCCAAATAGATCGCAATATGGAAGTGTATGTCGACGACATGCATGTAAAGAGCATCCGAGGTACCGACCATGTCGCCGACCTGCAGGAGGCATTCGGCGTACTGAGAAAGCACAACATAAGGCTCAACCCGAACAAGTGTGCATTCGGAGTCTCATCAGGAAAGTTCCTCGGCTTCATGGTCAGCCAACGAGGAATCGAAGCTAATCCAGAAAAAATCCAGGCCATATTAGACATAGCCCCGCCCAAGAATGTTAAGGAAGTTCAGAGGCTGACGGGCCGCCTCGCCGCAATAGGTCGTTTCCTCTCCAAGTCTGGGGAGAAATGCCTCCCCTTCTTCAAGGCTCTCAGGGGAGCTAAAGGTTTCGAATGGGGGCAGCAGCAGCAGGAGTCATTCGACCAGCTAAAGGCTTACCTCGTCAATCCTCCTCTGCTCAGCAAGCCTGTCCCGGGCGAAACCTTGTACCTCTACTTGGCTGCTTCCGAGCAAACCCTCAGCACCGTTTTAGTAAGGGAAGAAGACCAGGCTCAAAGGCCCATCTACTATGTAAGCAAGGTGCTCTATGATGCTGAGCTACGCTACTCGAAGATAGAGAAGATGGCATATGCTCTGATCATGGCGGCGAGAAAGCTTCGCCCCTACTTCAAGTCTCATTCGGTGGTCGTCCTTACCGACCAACCGCTGAAACAAGTCCTTCTCAGACTGGAGACCTCTGGCCGCCTCATGAAATGGTCCATCGAACTAAGCCAGCACGACGTCTCGTACCAGCCCCGGACTGCGATCAAAGCTCAAGCCCTTGCGAAGTTCATCGTCGAGACCACCATTCCCGAGGTCAGCCAGGTGCCGAACGGACCCCCAATTTGGACGAATTTTGTGGACGGTTCCTCTTGCAACGAGGGAAGCGGAGCCGGAATCATTTTGGCAGGTCCAGACGACTTCATCCTCCAGTATGCCCTGCGCATGAACTTCAAGGCCTCGAACAACGAAGCGGAGTATGAAGCACTAATCGCCGGCCTCGGGCTTGCCCGAAGTGCAGGGGCGCAACGCCTCCGAATCTATAGTGACTCTCAACTGGTAGTGAATCATGTCTTGGGCGATTACGAAGCACGGGACGAAAAGATGGCGAAGTACCTCGCTAAAGTCCGAACCCTCATGGCCCGGTTCGAAGAAGCGCTCATCCGGTGAATCCCCGGAGAAGAGAATTCACAGGCCGACGCCCTCTCCAAGTTAGCCTCATCCTCCCTCCAAGGTCTCGAGCAAACCATCTTGATCGAGGTCCTCCTAAAACCGAGTATAGAAGATGAGACCCTCGGTGGAGTCGCTGCCGGTCCTACTACAAGATGACTGGATGAAATCGTTGGTCGAATTCCTAAGGGATGGGTTCCTCCCTGATGACCCTAAGGAGGCTCGCCAAGTAAGGACCAGAGCGGAACGGTACACTCTCGTCGAGGGAATCTTGTACAAACGTTCCTTCTCGCAAGTGGATGGCAGGCCGTACTTGAGGTGCCTCTCCCCAGAACAAGCCGACTACGCCTTGCAGGAACTCCACGAAGGCATCGGCGGAGCACATTCAGGGTCCAGATCACTGGCTCGGAAGGTGTTGAATTACGGTTACTTCTGGCCTACCATCCTCCGAGACGCCGAGCGACACGTTTGGAAATGCGACTCTTGTCAGAAGCATTCAAACATTCGTCGCCTCCCTATCAAGTCCTATGCCCTTTGCCATGTGGGGAATGGATTTACTAGGGCCATTCCCTCCAGCTCCGGGCCAGTTCAAGTTCCTCGTCGTGGCGATCGACTACTTTTCAAAGTGGATAGAGGCCGAGCCTCTGGCAACAATCACAGAGAACAAGGTGCTCCAGTTCTTCTAGATGCATGTCATCTGCCGATTCGGTGTTCCCCGAGTCCTCGTAACTGACAATGGAACCCAATTTACTGGAGCAGCGTTCCGAGCTCTGTGTGAAGACCTCGCAATCCAGCAACGTTTCTCCTCCGTCTCCCATCCGCAGTCGAATGGCCAAGTCGAAAATGCTAACCAGCAGATTCTCGCCGGCATTATGAAGAGGTTGGACAAGGGTGGATCAGCTCCCCAACGTGCCGTGGAACTACCGCACCACAAAACGAACCCCCACAGGAGAGTCCCCGTTTAACCTCACCTATGGGTCCGAGGCAGTGATCCCTCTGGAGGTCGAAATACCTTCTCCTCGCCTTGTAGCCTACAACGAAGAACAGAACGCCAGGGAACTTCGGGCAAACCTAGATCTGATAGACGAGCTGAGGGAAAGAGCATCAATCTGCTAACAGAACTATTGAAGGAGGATCGAGCTGGTGTATAACAAAAAGGTCCGACCTACCGATCTCAAGGAAGGGGACCTAGTCCTCAGAAAGCTAGTTGTCTCCTTCCCTAGTCAGAAGAGCAAGCTGGCTCCAAATTGGGAGGGGCCCTATAGGATCATGAAAGTAGTTCGGCCATGAGCTTATCGTCTCAAAGACCACGAAGGCAGAGAAATCCCTAGGACCTGGAATGCCGACCATATTTTGAAGTACCAAGAAGGTGCCCGGGCACCTCTCTAAGTATTTCAGGATGTCGAACCGTTCCTCTCCTACCCCCTGTATTTTCTCTAATTTGTTTCTCATATGTAACAACGGCTCGCAACTTTAGAAGCAGCCGACCATTAGTCAATAAAGAAAGCTTTCTCATATTTTACTTGTAAAAACTGCTTACAACTCCCTGCCTTTACTCTTCGCTCTACCGATGGTTCGGAGTCCAACACTTGGCTCGATTCTACTTCGCAAGTTCGCTCGTAAGCGAGCTAGAAGTAGGTCGCCATTCGGAACTTCTCCTACAACCGTTGAACAACTCTACCGATGGTTCGGAGTCCAACACTTGGCTCGATTCTACATCGCAAGTTCGCTCATAAGCGAGCTAGAAGTAGGTCGCCATTCGGAACTACTCCCACAACCATTGAACAACTCTACCGATGGTTCGGAGTCCAACACTTGGCTCGATTCTACTTCGCAAGTTCGCTCGTAAGCAAGCTAGAAGTAGGTCGCCATTCGGAACTGTTCCCACAACCGTTGAACAACTCTACCGATGGTTCGGAGTCCAACACTTTGCTCGATTCTACTTCGCAAGTTTGCTCGTAAACGAGCTAGAAATAGGTCGCCATTCGGAACTGCTCCCACAGCCGTTGAACAACTCTACCGATGGTTCGGAGTCCAACACTTGGCTCGATTCTACTTTGCAAATTTGCTCGTAAGCGAGCTAGAAGTAGGTCGCCATTCGGAACTGCTCCCACAACCGTCGAGCAATTCTAATGGTGGTTCGGAGTCCAGCGTTCGGCTCGACTGCGCTCAATCAATACCCCGAGCCGAGCGGACGAGGAACCGACCCTCACATATGGAAAAAAATTCTGCCGGACCAATTTCACCGTTAGATCACCTCAAAATACGTACTGGAGCGTGATGAACGGATCAGATCGTGCCACGTATCCACAAAACAACAAGATAGTGTTTTTTGGGAATTCGTGCCTCCCACCTCGTGATGCGTTCCACGATCATGATCGACTGTCTAGATTGAGCCACGTAGATCGCGTCTAAAATCCGAGCTATCACACCACGAAATTGCAAAATTGCCTCGGTATACTCCGAGCCAAAAAACTAAAGTTCCGACGCTAAAACATTCAAAGAAGACAACTATGGGTCCTTATGGTTCTGTTTCAAGTGTAAGGCAGCTGCGGCACAACGTTGAGCGAAACAACTTTGATTTAATTGAAACACTTGGTAAATTTACAAAGCAAGAAGTTATAGCGAGAAGCCAACTAGATAAATTTACAAGGCATGCTATTACAAAGACGACGCAAGAAGTAAAAAGCTCGATGCAACTCGTTCAGTGCCTCCTCGGAATAGGAACATTCCGATTCAGAGACACTCGAGGCTTCCATTTCTTCACCTCCGTGCTCATCTCTAGGCTGACGAACTGAGACGCCGCCCCGCCACTGAGCCTAACGGTGGCTCCGACCGAGGCTCCACTCGAGCTAACAGCTACTCTGCTTTGTGCATCGGCTGCTGTCCGACCCATAACTTGACAACGAGTCGCGAGCTCGTAAAAGGTGATCCCTCTCTCTCTCTCCTCATGAGTGTAGGAGGTGCTGCGGACATTAGCCCTCACGAGCTGAGGCTTCAGTCGAGCCACCTCCTCCACGAGCTCAACGATCCTATCCTTCAGAGTGTCGTCCTTAACCATTATCTTGAATCGAGGGAGTTTTGCCGAACTGGGGCACTCAGCGCTATCGGATATAATACGACGTAAGTTGGTCACCTCGATGCTCTTGTTGACCGTGACCCTCTGCAGCTGTTCGACCTTCCTCGCGAGCTCGTCTCGCTCGGTCCGCAACAAGGCTAGCTCTTCCTCCCTCTCCGAGAACTCCTCCTCGACTATCCGAAGATGGTGCACCTCGGCTAGCAGCTCGCTGTACTTCTTCTCTACGTTGAGTGACACCCTCCGGATCAGCTCGATTTCGCCCTCAAGACGAGCCTCGCGAGATTGCTTAAACAGCTCAGCACGACGCCGAGCTGCTGCTGTTTCTGGGATGTGTTCGAGGATCTGAAATACAAGAGCGTCACAATCGAAAGACTACAGACCGATCCAAACACTTTGACAAATTTGAAACAAAATTTTCATTCATAAGGGAAGAAGCGGTGGCCAGTCCGCGAAAAGGCGTTACATTTTTCTAGAAAAAAGAACAAAATTACAAAAAGACGAGGAGATCAGGGGTCCACCTGCATCGTCACCTCGACCACAGGCGCCTCGCCGGAAGGCCCCTCGTTTCCCACCTCGGCCTGGGGGTCGGTTACCGCAACCTCGGGGACCACCTCCTCCTCGTCGTCGCCTTCTTCCTCTTCACCTCCCTCCTCGCCATCTGATGGGGTTTCGAGCCACAGCCTGTAGCCGACCCACTGGAATCCGGGGACTCGGTCCTCAACATAGTCGAACACCCTCTGGTAGGACTTCTCCATGTTTGAGGCCATGTGCTTCTTCGCTTCGGCCTCGACCTCGGTCCTGATCTTCGTCGCCAAGGCGTCCCTCTTCGCCCTCGCCTCCGCCAGGGCCTTAGCCGACGCCGCCGACTCCTCGGCAGCTTTGGTGACCTTGGCGACCTCCTCGGCGAGCCGCCCCTTGGTTCGCTCCAAGTCTGCCTCAAGGTCGGTGACCCGTACCTCTAAGCCATCGGCTCGCCTCTGCTCAGCCTCGAGCTGCCGAACCGCCCTCACTTTGTCCGCCCTGTCCTTATCACTGGCGGCCTTCAGCTCCTTCTCCTGTTCGGCGAATGCTTCGAGGAGATGGTTAAAGTGGCAAGTGGCCTGCCAAAACAAAAAGATAGTGAGAACAAAGTAACAGCCGAACGGCAGACTTGAAGAAATTCTCAGGAGAAAGCATGCGACACTTACCGATCTGAGCGACCGAGCAACCTCGTAGGTATCATTGCCGACTGTCCCCGCCTTCAGAGCGGCTCGATCCTTCGGGGTTGCCAAGTGCTTGACGGCCTGCATGGACATCTGCGAGTTTTCGAGGAAGCCATCGTGCTTCTTGACTCGCCAGTCCGGGACGAACAGTTGCTTATGCTGCTCGGTCAAGATCACCTCGGCTTCGGCAATCAGCGGTGGAGCCTGAAGCGACAACACTGTCGAGACGTCGAAGGCCCCACCGGCCGTGGTGGAAGCAACAGGAGCCGAGGGCTCGGCCACAACGACCACCGTTGGCGAGGGGACCTCAGTGACGGGGGGAGGCGGAACAACTGCCGAAGTAACTTTGGGGGGCCGACCTGACGAGGCGGTTATGCTCGGCCTCTTCCTCTTCCTTCCATCGGCAACCTTACCCCTCTCGTTCATCATGGCTGAAAAGTCCATCTTCGGCGCCTCTGTACCAAGCGGCAGACAAATGGAAAATTAGTAAAACGAGCTAAAAACTTCTAGAAAAAAAAATATTGCGAGATGTCAGGAGCGTACTCGGGTCGATCGGACTAAGGCCTGACCCGTGTAGCACCTCCTCGGTCATCTCCCTCCAGCTCAACATCGGGAGGGCCAAGATCTTCCCCACGAATTCCTCCTTGGCTGCAGTCAGTTCCGGGTCGGCCCTCGCAAACTTTGGCACCTCTACTTTCCACCGACTCGGAACTTGCAGCATCGGGGGCCCCCTCAAAATCAAGAACTTCTCCTTCCAGCCTTTGATCGAGTCTGGGTTTTCTATTATCCGAATGCCTTTCCTCGGCGCCAGATAATAGCGATGCTCGGTCTTGTGCATTAGGTGAATCCGATACATGCTCCGGAAGATTGTTAGGTCCGGTTCGACCTCGGCGTTACGGCACTGCAGCAGGTTGGCATTCACATGGTGCCAGGTGTTTGGCATGAATTGGGTCGGCGCAAGGCAGTACCACCCGAGGACTTGACGAATGAAGGGGTGCAGGGGAAAGCGTAGACCGGTGTTCAGCGAATCATAGTCGAACATACACATATCCGACGACGATAGCTTGGAGTTCGCTCTCATCTCAGGGCCAGGGAGAATCAGCTTATACTCCGGAGGTATGGCGAACCCTTTTCTGCTCCGGAGCAGGTCCTTCTTGGACAGCACCGATCCAATCTCGTCCGCCTCGGTAGCCAGAACTGGGTTGTTCTCCTCGTAAACCTCCGACCGACCTATGATTGCCTTCTTCATGAGGTCGCCTTCGTATTGCCTGACTCCAGCATGCCCAGACAGCACACAAGGGTACTGGCCCATCTCAGGGGCTTGCCTCGGATTCTCCACAATCTCCTCGACTACAGGAGATTGGGTCACTGCCCTCTTCTTCTTCTTCTTCGCCTCGGCCACGGACGGCTCGGCCACCTGCTTCCCCTTCCTTCGAATCCCCATCTGCCTCCTCTCCTCGGCACCACTATCACCCGAGGTCGAGGCCTCACTTCCCGAGTCTACCCTTGACATCTCTAGAAAACAGCTAAGGCAAGTAAACTGACCTTGATGTGACGTGCCCTTGAAGTGACGTTCACGGTCGGAATAAGTTTGCCGGAAATCGCCTGGCCCACGCGACAGCTAACGCAACCGCCTTGGAGCAAAAATTGCCGCTAGCAGAGAACGTAGAGAACGAAAGTGAAAGCTTGGAGTGAAAAGTAAGAAATGAGCTTGGGGGGTGGGGGAGTAAGAATTTATAACCCCACCACGACGATTGGGCTTCCTTGGGAACTTAAAAGCCCACTAAGAAGCCTAAGCGTCAAAGCGGAGAGTTGTGACGTTTCGAAACAAAGACTACTCAAATCGCTTAAGTCCACGACTCGGCCACCAGTGTGCCTAGCAAAGCTACCGAACCGCTTGATTGAGCAACCGAGCCACTAAGCCCAACTCCATTCGTCGGCGATCAGCACCGAGCCTCCGAGCCGAGGGGACGAGGAACTGACCCTCGTATATGGAGAAAAATCCTTCCGAGGCTAAATCACCGTCAGATCGCTCCAAAATTCGTGTCAGATCCTGATGGACGATTCAGATAGCGCCACGACCACAAAAACAACAAAATAACGTTTTCTCGTGATCTGAGCCCCGTCCTCGAGATTCACGCAATGATGGAAGCTCCAGATCTGGCCACGTGTACCTTCTGAGCTGCTGGCCACCGGTATACCTAGCCGAGCTACCGAACAACCCGGCCGAGCAACCGAGCTGCTAAGCCGGAGGGTGACGACGATCCAAAACCTGAACTCTTCACAACTCCATCCCTCGGCCAACAACACCGAGCTTCTGAGCCGAGGAGCCGAGGAACCGACCCTCGTATATTGGAAAAATTCGGCCGAAGCTGGGTCACCGTTGGATCGCTCCAAAATTTGTGTCAGATCTTGATGGACGGTTCAGATAGCGCCACGACCACAAAACGACAAAATAACGTTTTCTCGTGATCTGAACCTTATCCTTGTGATTCACACCCAGATGGACGCTCAGGATCATCCCACGTAGTTCGGCAGATCATAACGCTCAGAACATATTAGTCGAGCCGAGGAGTCGAGGAACCGACCCTCGTATATGGGGAAAAATTCGGTCGAAGCTGGGTCACCGTTGGATCCCTCCAAAATTCGTGTCAGATCTTGATGGACGGTTCAGATAGCGCCACGACCACAAAACGACAAAATAATGTTTTCTTGTGATCTGAACCTTATCCTCGTGATTCACGCCCAGATGGACGCTCAGGATCATCCCACGTAGTTCGGCAGATCATAACGCTCAGGACCTGTTAGTCGAGCCGAGGAGCTGAGGAACCGACCCTCGTATATGGAGAAAAAATCTGCCGACCCTTCTCAACCGTCAGATCTTGTCAAAAAATGCGCTCATCGTGATGAACGGTCCAAATCTTGCCACGTACGCTAAACGACAAGATAGCGCTTTTTGGGGATCCACGCTATGATGGACGCTCAGGATCACGCCACGTGGTTCGGCTGATTCCGAGCTGGGGGCCGAGCGGCCGAACCGAGGAGCCGAGGAACCGACCCTCGTATACGGAGGAACTATCTGCCAAGGAACTGGGATCATCCGATCGCCCAGAAAATCGTGTTCGGCGCAGATAGAGGGCCCAGGTCGCGCCACGCCATAAATCGGTATTAAAAATTAGTTTTTATTTATTTTAATCGTTTTATCTATTTAAAAATTGCGAAAAAATTACTAAAAATTCGGGAAAATTAACTAAAAATTCTAGGCAATAATTGTAAATTCGGGGGTACATTTTCGGGCCCCTAAACGAACAATTAATGCCTAGAACGCGTTGTTAATACCCCCGAACGACTAGTTAACACTTCACAAAATTAAATACATAATCCGAAAAAAATAGATAGAAATCACCTAACGGCCAGAAAAGCTCAAGAACAACTGATGATGCGACCAGCTTGAAGAATCGCCACACTACCTCTTTCAAAGATTCAAAGACCATCTGTTTGGACTCCGATACAACTCCGCCAGCCATTAAAAACAGTAAAACTACTCCTCAAAGGCTGATTGAACTCAGTCTTTAGGAGTGGGGGGCTCGTGATATGGCTAAAAGTGGGGTTAAATCGGAACCGCCCAAATCAAGCACGAATCTTGAAGCCCAGGGGTAAAATGGTAATCTCACATACAGATGAGTTCAAAACAGGTACTGGATCTCCTTCTCACAGATCCGATAACCCGCGAACGAATCCACCTCAGCTGAATGCGGGTCCCGACCCGATTCAGACCCAGTCCGGTTGGATAGAATCAGGGTCCCTGATTAGGCTAAATCAACGGGCCTGATTCGCCATTATCCTCCCACCGGGAATTAGGGGTAACAGATTCCTAATCTGGTTAGGAGAATTTTACTCCTTATCAGATCACAAGAATTAATACCTTCCTAATCTGATCCCTAAGGCGGCTATAAATACCCTCCACCTACCACTGTTACAAGGTAATCACTCTTTTTGATATTAACGCTCTTTCTTAATCATTCCTGGTTACTGACTAGAGCGTCGGAGGGTGCGTCGCCGGGATCAACCCCGGTGTCTCGCACTTCCCTGCAGGTGAACGGAGGGAGTCAACGATCGAACTCCGGCGGAACAGGTTGGGTGTTTGCTATTCAGGTTTTCTACGAGTCCACAAATTCTATCTGTTTACCCCCACACCAGATTCAGCGGTAACAAGTACTTAGGTGGACAGTAGATATTTGAGTTTGTTGTTTTGATCATAAATGTGTGTAATGAAATTTGAATTTTTTGTATGTCTAGATTCAACTAAAAATTTCTTTATCATAAGTGGGTTGATTGTTTCCGCATAAATAGAAGATGAATGATTTGTTTCCTCCTACTGTTATAATTAACTTTTAATTATTTTTTTCCATTATTGACTTTAAATTGGGATTATTTTATTAGTTATTGACTTATCTGTTTTAGTTGTTTTAAAGTATGTTTTGCTAATTCTAGTCTATTTGTTTTATGAGTCTTTTTATTTTATGGAAACAAGTTTCGTTATTGAAGTTTGGATTGTGGCGAATATAGCTTTTTCTTTTTCTATTCTTGTTTGCAGTTTATAATTTTTGAATGACGTAATGTTTGATTTTCGTTGTCACTTTTGTGTGACGAATACTGCAATAATTACATTATAATTAACATTTTTTACTAAAAATTTGTTTCTTTCGATTATTGCTTTCGATATATTATGTTTTTGGTATGTAGACTAACTTTTTCCTTCTCTTTCATTTTTTGTCCTACTTATTTTTTTTCTTCCTTTCTTAAAAATTATGTCCATCATATTTCTATGTACTTTTATATTTACTAATTTATTTTGCTATTACTTTTACGCATTATATTAGTTTCAATCACTACTATTTAAATTATTACTACGATGGTTAATTTCTTTTATTATTATTCCTATTATATTTTAAATTTTTGATTTACATTCATTTTATATATGCTTTGATTTTACGATGTTTGTTATTATACATATATATAAACATTTTTTTTATTACTTTAGCTTGTCTTATTAATTCCAATATGTCTTAACGTGATTTGAATATTTTTACTTATATAAATATAATACACTGTAGTCGCTTGTTACCTTAATAATACGATTTTTACCCTTTTTGTTATTTTCTTATTACATATATTTTCTACTATTTATTGTGTATTTCATGACATATGATTATTTATGCAACATAGTTATCTCTCATTCGCAATTGCATTTAAACCTATGCATTTACTTCATTTTATTTTCTTCTCCTTTCTTTTTATATTATTTTCATTACTACTAATTTCTGCTATTTATATTCAATATTTATGACCTATAACTTTCATTCCATCATTGTAATTTTCTACTTTATTTCATGTTTTACTATCCCACACTTCTACTTCTATTTTTATATCACCAATTTCAAAAATTAACATCATACTTAATTAAGCAACCAATAACCAAGTACATGTGCAGGATTACATCATTCCACTCACCATTTTGTAGTAACCGGATGTCGAGAAGGCAAATCTACAACTAGATGTCATTGGAGGCAAACTTGCAACTGGATGTCGGGAAGGCAAAAACGGCAACCAAATATCCAGACGGCAACCTGCAACCTAATATCATGGAGGCAAACTTGCAACTTGATGTCAAGGAGGCCAGCCTACAGCTAAACATCAATGAGGCGAACCCACAACAAAAGAGATTTTTTTTTTAAAAAAAAAACTTTAATGACCCCCCACTTTTAGTTTTATATATGTTACATACCACTACTCCATTCTTTTGTACTAGTTTATACTATTTTATAATATTTTAAAACTTAGCCTACACTACTTCGACTTTATTATTTATAATATGGTTATACTTACATACACATTGACTCAACCACTAATTTATCGTTCTCCTTCATAGGGAACATCTCGAACCTGTGAACAAGAACAGATATCTTAGATTCTTTAACCTTATTAGTACCTTCATGAGTTACCTCGAGTGTGTGCCAAATTTGATGAGCCGTTGTTGCATTTGACACACGATTGAACTCTTCTTTGGTAAGTGCACAGAATAAAGCATTCATCGCCTTTGCAATGTTCATTGTGTTGCTCTTCATGTCATCGTTCCATTGTGCATAGGGAATTGTAGGAGCGATGAATTCCGTCTCAGTCATGTTCTAAATCTCATAGTTGATGGACTGAAGGTATATTCTTCATTCTACACTTCCAATAGTTATAGTTTGTTCCATCGAATAGGGGTGGCCTTTGTGTGGATTGGCCTTCATGGTATTGGCATGCATTTGAAGTAAACGCCATTGCACTCAACCAGGCTCTGATACCAAGTGTTGGATCCTGTAGGCAAGGCAAATAACACTAGAGGGGGGGGTGAATAGTGTTGTATAAAAATTAAATCAAAACATGAACTTTTCATACTGTTCAGTTGACTGAAAAAAGAGATACAGTCGACTGTTGCGTCAGAGTAGAAGAGTATCTTACTAAAAATTTACTAGTCTGATTAGTCGACTTAGCGCAGAAATCCAGTCGACTTACAAGACAAGTTTTTAAAATAAAACACAGAAAAATTGAAATTGCAAGTTGAGATCACAGAGAGTCAATCACAGACTACACAACGATATATCCTGGTTTGGTTCTCCCGACCTACATCTAGTCCCCAAGCAACTCACTTGAGATTTTTCACTATTCTTGAAAAAAGTACAAGAATACCCTACGGCATTTGACAATAACTATGTCAAATTCGTAGACCTCTCTCACCACTAGAGAGAGCAAACCCACTCTACACCCAAGAGTGAAAAACTGACTCTACAACCAAGAGCCCTACTCTCCAACTGAGAGGACCACTCTCACAACCCGAGAGTGAAAAACAACAACAAAAAGAGTTTGCAATAACCTATAGCCTTGTTTGTAATTTGTGCTTTTGTATAGTGGCTATTAGGTTAAATTCTGAAATCAGTCTAAAACGAATTCAATGTTATACTAGACTGAATTTCAGAAGAACCAAGACTTAGAGTTTGTATGCTTTTGAAAGACTTGTTCTTATTAAAAACAAAAAGCTTGAAATTTACAGAAATGCTTGGAAATGTTGTAACCTTTGCCAAATGAGTTCTATACTCTTTTTATAGAGTTAGAAATGTTTGGACGCTGAGAGGTTGAATCCCAACTGCCATACAATGACAGTAAAAAGATTTGATTTTGAAAAACAAGTTTTAAAACAGAAAACTGTCGAAACGGCTTAAACAGTCGACTGGGTTGCCATAATAAGTTGACTGGCTAGAGCTTGTATGAATTCAGACAGTTTCGTACTATGACAGTCGACTGGTCCCAAGGAACGGTCGACTGGTACTCAATAGCTGAACTTATTCAAGCTTGTTTTGACCTTTTAATTTTGTAAAACACTCAGTTATTAAAAAGTATGTGTGAGTATGTGTGTGACAAGGTTATTACAAGTTTCTAAGACTCAAAGAATGAAAATTACAATATTACAAGACACTTTTTACAAAACATTTGAAGCACTTGAATCTTGTCTTGAACTTGAGTCTTTGATTTGAGCTTGAGCCTTTGTGTTTTTGTATTGAAGCTTGCTTGATCAATGTGGCTTGAGCTTAAATCTTTGTGGCTTGATCAAATACTCTTGAATGCTTCATTGGATGGTTATACCTTTGTGTATTTCACCATGGAATTTACTTTGATACACTCTGCAAGAGATATGTGATAGGAAAACTTTGTATTGTGTTGTAGTCATCAAAACCAAGAATCAACATTCTCTCCCTTTTTGATAATGACAACACAATAACTTATAATAATAACAATTACATATCATGAAGTCTTACAAAATTGAAAGATATATAAAATATAAACATATATGCTACCCCTAACTAATGTACAACAAGCACACAAGTAACAAGTAATAATATGCGCAAAAACATGCACAAGACAAAACATGCACCAAAAAACAAGCCTTTTCTCCCCCTTTGTCATCAACAAAAACAAATAAATAGAAGGAGGGAAGAAACAAAACATAATGTAAATCAATGCATAACGAACAAACGCATTGCATAACCATAACACATTGATACATAAGAAAGCATGTTCATTATTGCAGAAAAATAACAAATATAAAACATAGTGGAAAAGAAAAGAATACATCAAGTAAAACTTCTGTCAGTCGACGGGTTACTGATACAGTCGCCTGTCCAGAACACAAAAATCAACCAAAATATGAACAACGAAAAATACTTTGTCAGTCGAATGAAAATTATTTTTAAGTCGACTTACACAAAATAAATATTCAAGAAATATCATCAAAACAACAAATTCCTAGTTCTCTTCTAAAGTTGATAAAAGTGTCTTCCTAAATATATCTGCTACTTGTTTAGCAGTAAAAATAAAATCCAAAGTTATATCTCCCTTTAAAACATGATCACATAGAAAATGATGTCGAATATCAATATATTTTGTACGTGAGTGTTGAACCGGATTTTTAGATAGATTAATAGCACTGGTATTATCACACATTATAGCAGGTTTCGAAAATGAAATACCATAATCCAATAAAGTTTGTTTTATCCACTTAATTTGGGCACAAGCCAAACTTTCAGCAATATATTCAGCTTCTGTAGTAGATAGGGATACCAAATTTTGCTTTTTACTGCACCACGATACTAGTGAATGTCCCAAAAATGACAAGTTCCACTAGTACTTTTACGATCAGTTTTACTACCAGCAAAATCAGCGTCACTATACGACAAAAGTTAAAAATTATCGGTGCGTGGATAAAATAAACCATATTCAGATGTGCCTTTAATGTATCTTAAAATACATTTCACAACTTTTAAGTGAGATTCTTTGGAATTCGACTGATATCTAGCATATAAACATACACTAAACATAATGTCTGGTCTTCTAACAGTTATATATAAGAGTGAGCCAATCATACCTCGATAGAGTTTTTGATCGACACTCTTACCTAAATCATCTTTGTCAAGTGTTGTAGTAGTATCCGCAGGTGTGGTCTTACAACTAGTGCTATCCGTGCCAAACCGTTTGACTAATTCCTTAGCATATTTTCCTTGATTAATAAATATGGCATTTTGTTACTGCTTTATTTGTAGTCCAAGGAAATAATTGAGTTCACCCATATGACTCATCTCAAACTCATTTTCATGGTGTTAGCAAACTCTTGACAGAGATTATGTCATCGAAATATATTTGTATGATTAGAATATCTATCTCTATTTTCCTAATAAACAATGTAGTATCTACTTTACCTATTTCAAAACCAATTTCTATGAGAAAAGTCTTTAACCGAACATACCAAGCACGAGGTACTTTTTCAAGACCATATAAAGCCTTTTTCAATTTAAAAACGTTGTTTGGAAATTGTTCATGTTCGAAACCGGGTGGTTGCTTAACATAAACATCTTCTTTAATAAAACTATTAAGAAAAGCACTCTTGACATCCATTTGGAAGAGTGTAAAATTCATAAAACAGGCAAAAGATAATAAGATCCTAATTGATTCTAGTCTAGCAACAGGAGCATATGTTTCATCAAAATCGATTCATTCTTCTTGATTATATCCTTGAGCAACTAACCTAGCCTTGTTCCTAACGACTTGTCCTGATTCATCTAACTTATTATTAAATACCCATTTGGTACCAATTATAGTATGGTCATAAGGTCGTGAAACTAAATCCCATACATCATTTCTTATAAATTGTTTTAATTCATCTTGCATGGCATTCATCCAAAATTCATTCTCACAAGCTTCTTGTATATTCTTCGGTTCAAAATTCGACAAGAAATCCGTATAAGAAATCATATTAATATGAGATCTTATTTGAATACCACGTGAGATGTCACCAATTATTAAGTCATGAAGATGATCTCTGACTTCAACAAACGATTTTGGTAAAGTTTGAGTGATCACAACAGGACCAGTCGACTTAACAAGTCCATCAGCCGACTGATTCACATAAGTCGACTTAATATCCTTATCAGTCGACTTGTCTAGAGTAGTTTTCTCTAGTGATTTAATAACGTTATTTAAAGGTGATGAATCAATTTCATCATCTTCAATAATAGTATATGAAGGCAATGATTCATCAAATGAAACATGCATAGATTCTTCAATAGTCAAGGTTGACTTATTGAAAATTCTATATGCCTTACTCCTATTTGAGTATCCAATGAAAATACCTTCATTAGATCCAGGATCAAATTTATCTAAATTATCTTTAGTGTTTAAAATGAAACACTTGCATCCAAATACTTTAAAATAAGATACTTTAGGAATTTTTTCAAAAAATAGTTCATAACAAGTTTTCTTAAGCTTAGGCCTAATCAATATTCTATTTAAAATATAACATGCTGTAGAAACAGCTTCAGCCCAGAAGTACTTAGGCAAATTACTTTCAACAAGCATAGTCCGTGCACACTCTTGCAATGACCTATTCTTTCTTTCGACCACTCCATTTTGTGGTGAACCTCTTGGAAATGCAAACGAATGTGTTATACCATTCTTGTTGCAATATTCTGAAAATGTTTCTTTCTCAAATTCTCCATCATGATCACTTCTAACAGTGACTATGGTTAGAGATTTTTGATTTTGAATTCGTTTACAAAAATTTGCAAATTCTTCAAAAGCATCATATTTATGTTTTAAAAAGAAAACTCATGTAAATCTTGAAAAATCATCTACTAAAATAAATACATATCTACTTTTATTTAAAGAAGCGACTCTAGTGGAACCAAATAAATCCATACGGATTAATTTGATAGGCCTACTAGTAGAAATCATTTTTTTGTCTTAAAAGTATATTTGACTTGTTTTTCTAGTTGACATACATCACATAACTTATCTTTCTTAAAAGATAATCTTGGCAGTCCTTTAACTAGGTTGTACTTAGATAATTTAGCAAAATTTTTCATATTCACATGGCCAAGTCTCTTATGCCAAGGCCAAGAATCATTGTTAGAAGCTACTAAACAAAAAATAATTAGAGAATTCATCGGTTTTTAAACATAATTCATAGATGTTGTTTTTCCTAAATCCTTGAAAAATTACATTTTGCATGGAAGAATCATAAATCAAACATGCATCTTTTTCAAAAACAATTTTATATCCCTTATCACACAATTGGCTAATACTTAACAGATTATGCTTAAGACCCCTAACAAGAAAAACTTCTTCTATAGTAGGGGTAGTGTTCTTACCGACCATGCCTATTCCAATAATCTTCCCTTTGTTGTTGTCACCGAATATAATTGTTCCTCCATCTATTTCTTGTATGGAAGAAAGAAGGTTAATATGACCAGTCATATGCTTGGAGCATTCGCTATCAAGTATCCAACGTTCTCTTTTAGGTACTTTGTTTTGTGTGGCCATGAAACATACGTTCGCAACTTCGTTTGACTCCTTATTCTCTTCTTCCGATGAAGAGTCGCTATCGTCCCAAATTACTTGATATGCCTTCTTGTTCTTCATATACTTGTTCTTTGTATACTTGTCCTTCTTGAAGTTAGGAGCCTTTCTTTTTGATTTCGCAAAATCTAATGGGCAATCCTTCTTCATATGACCTGTTTTGTTGCACTTGAAACAAGTGGAAAGTTCATTAGTATATTTAAATTTGGAATTAAATTTATCTTTTCTAAGAAACTTCTTGAACTTTCTAGTGAACATGGCTACCTCTTCTTTATCTTCTTCATCATCTTTGGAGTCTGACATGGCCTTGAAAGCGAGTGTCTTCTTCTTTGCTTGTTGAGGTTCTAGATCCTTTTTGCGTTCTTTAATTTGTACTTCATTTGCAATAAGATTTTCCACAAGATTCTCAAGAGAGAGTTTGCTAAATCGTTGGCTTCTTCTATGGTGGTAGTCTTCTTCTCCCATTCGGGGGTTAGGACATGAAGAACTTTCCTCACCATTTCCGCTTGCAAGTACGTCTTTCTAAGGGCCACAAGAGAGTTTGTAATGTCCGTGAACCGTGTTTTCATGTCCGGCACATTCTCGTTTTCCTTCATACGGAACATCTCGAACCTGTGAACAAGAACAGATATCTTAGATTCTTTAACCTTATTAGTACCTTCATGAGTTATCTCGAGTGTGTGCCATTTTTGATGAGCCGTTGTTGCAGTTGACACATAATTGAACTCCTCTTTGGTAAGTGCACAGAATAAAGCATTCATCGCCTTTGGATTGTTCATTATGTTGCTCTTCATGTCATCGTTCCATTGTGCAAAGAGGATTGTAGGAGCGATGAATTATGTCTCAGTCTTGTTCCAAATCTCATAGTTGATGAACTAAAGGCACATCTTCATTCTACACTTCCAATAATTATAGTTTGTTCCATCAAATAGGGTTGGCCTTTGTATGGATAGGCCTTCATGGTATTGGCTTGCATTTGAAGTAGATGCCATTGCACTCAACTAGGCTCTGATACTAAGTGTTAGATCCTGTAGACAAGGCAAATAACACTAGAGGGGGGGTGAATAGTGTTGTACAAAAATTAAATCAGAACTTGAACTTTTCGTACTTTTCAGTCGACTGAAAAAAGAGATTTAGCGTCAGAGTAGAAGAGTATCTTTTTAAAGGGTTACTAGTCTGATCAGTCGACTTAGCGCGGACATCCAGTCGACTTACCAGATAAGTTTTTGAAATAAAATACAGAAAAATTGAAATTGCAAGTTGAGAAAATACAACCACAGAGAGTCAATCACAGAGTACACAACGATGTATCCTGGTTCGGTCCTCTCGACCTACATCCAGTCCCCAAGCAACCTACTTGAGATTTTCCACTGTTCTTGAAAAAAGTACAAGAATACCCCCACGGCGTTTGACAACAACTATGTCAAACCTGTAGACCTCTCTCACAACTAGAGAGAGCAAACCCACTTTACACCAAAGAGTGAAAAACCGACTCTACAACCAAGAGTCCTACTCTCCAACCAAGATGACCACTCTCACAACCCGAGAGTGAAAAACAACAACAAAAAGAGTTTACAATAACATATAGCCTTGTTTGTGATTTGTGCTTTTGTATAGTGGCTATTAGGTTAACTTCTGAAATCAGTCTACAACAAATTCGATGTTATACTAGACTGAAATTCAGAAGAACCAAGACTTAGAGTTTGTATGCTTTTGAAAGACTTGTTCTTGTTGAAAACAAAACGCTTGAAACTTAAAGAAATGCTTGGAAATGTTGTAACCTTTGCCAAATGAGTTCTATACTCTTTTTATAGAGTTAGAAACGTTTGAATGTTGAGAGGTTGAATCCCAACTGCCATACAATGGCAGTAAAAAGATTTGATTTTGAAAAATAAGTTTTAAAACAGAAAACTGTCGAAACGGCTTGAACCGTCGACTGGGTTGCCATAATGAGTCGACTGGCCAGAGCTTGTATGAGTTCAGACAATTTCATACTATGATAGTCGACTGGTTCCAAGGAACGGTCGACTGGTACTCAACAGCTGAACTTATTCAAGCTTGTTTTAACCTTTTAATTATGTAAAACACTCAGTTATTAAAAAGTATGTGAGAGTGTGTGTGACAAGGCTATTACAAGTTTCTAAGACTCAAAGAATGAAAACTACAATATTACAAGACACTTTTTACAAAACAATTGAAGCACTTGAATCTTGTCTTGAAGTTGAGTCTTTGATTTGAGCTTGAGCCTTTGTGTTTTTGTCTTGAAGCTTGTTTGATCAATGTGGCTTGAGCTTAAATCTTTGTGGTTTGATCAAATACTCTTGAAAGATTCATTGGATTGTTTTACCTTTGTGTATTTCACCATCGTATTTACTTTGATACACTCTGCAAGAGATATGTGATAGGCAAACTTTGTATTGTGTTGTAGTCATCAAAACCAAGAATAAACATACTTCTATGTCAACAATATGTTCTTTACCATCATCATTATTATTATTTCCATCCTATACCATCACCGTTTACTATTAACTATTTTCTCTATCTTAGTATTATCATTTTGTATGTATATATATATGTACTAGATTTGCCCGTGGGTACATGCCTACGGTACGTCTTCGGAACGACACAACATATGAAAGTCTTGTAAACAGTAAAATAACAATTATGTAGCTCAAGTTTGAATAGTAAAATAATAATTAGTTGTAAATAAAAGTCCACGTTTCCATTAGTATATATGATGAAAAATAATTATAAATGGGGGTGTAAGTTTACTATTAAGTATTTTCTCTATCTTAGTATTATCATTTTGTATGTATATATATATATACTAGATTTGCCCGTGGATACGTGCCTACGGTACGTCTTCAGAACGACACAACATATGAAAGTCTTGTAAACAGTAAAATAACAATTATGTAGCTCAAGTTTGAATAGTAAAACAATAATTAGTTGTAAATAAAAGTCCATGTTTCCATTATTATATATGTTGAAAAATAATTATAAATAGGGGTGTAAAATCCAACTTCTTAGAACTTTGAGTGTGGAAAATGCTAAAATTTAACTATTGATAAGATATTTGTTCTTTTCAATGTAACATGAGCAATAAAAAAATGCATAAAAAATCTGAAAATTTACAAACTGAAATCAAAAAATATAAATTTCTATGTAAATAGAGAGAGAATGAGGGGGAGAGAGAGAGAGGGAGAGAGAGAGAAATAAACGAATAAATAAATAAATGGGTTGTTTTGGGGGATTTGAATTTGAGTTTTTTTTTTTTTTTTTTGGGGGGGGGGGGGGGGGGGGGGGGACTTTTGGGCGGAAAAATATGTTTTGTGGGGTTAGATCTAGACCTTTGATGTCAACCCTATTGAATGTGAGCCACTTGATAGCTTTCTTTGGATTTTATTATTATTATTATTATTATTATATATATGTGCTTTATCTTTACATATGTTAGTATTTTTGTACTTTATTTTTTTAGGCTTATCTTATATTTGCATGCTACTTATATAATATGATTCTTATTATTCATAATAATTTATTATTTTAATTTTATTGCTATATAATTAATATTATATATTATTCCAATATTATATTATTATTTCATTTACTATTATTATACTTGTTTTACTACTACAACTACTTATGATTTTTGTAATATAGTATTGTTTGTTTTATCATGTATTCCAAACACTTATTTGCATATATAATATCCTAAGTTAATTTTTTTACTATACTTGACAATTTACAAATATTTTGATATAATAATGAGTATACTATATATTTAATTTTAAATCGCATATATGGTTATTATATTGCTTTTACAAATGAATTTTTTGTGTTTTTTTAAATAAATCATTACTCTTACTATTACACTTATCTTATACTTTTAACAAAATCCGACACTCAATTTTTTTTTCTTCAGATTATTATTATCATTATTATTATTATTTTGGCTTAGCTAAATTTGTTGGTATTTCGATGTGTGTTTGATTGACTAATATATATATATATATATATATATATATATATATATATATATATATATATATATATATATATATATTATCATCTTTAAGTTTGTATTCTTTGCGTTACTTTTATTATTATTTACTTTTGCCATTATTCATGTTCTGAACATTTTCTTTTCGCTTCTTATTTTGTATGGTTGGCCTTATTATCCTTCTTACTATAATGATTTTTTACGATGTTATTTGATTAGTAATTATTTTCTTTTGTTGATCTGTCTGTATATCCATTTCATTTTCTTGTTTCATACAAATGTTCTAATGACCTTTGGTGTAACTCCCGTTTCAGCAAAAACATATTTTTTAAATATTTTTAGTATTTTAATTGTTTATAAATTCATTTTTGTTTTTAATTTGATTTGGACCTTCTATTATAATCTTTTCTAATCCAAAAATTATATTTATTCCGAACGATGATATATTTTAACCTTATTTTCTATTCATAATTGATCGACTATTTGTATTATTACTATTTGAATCATTCTAATAAATTTGTTAAATCCAATTCCTATTTTTGTTATATAATCTACTGTTATTATTACTACTATTATGTTTATCATTATTATTATTGTTATTGTTAGTATTATTATTATTGATGTTGTTACCTTTATTATTATTATTATTATTTTATTATCATTATTCTTATTATTTTCGTAAAGCCGAACTTACTCTATTTTATTTATACGTATTTCATTATTTGATTTAATGTATATGTATGTGTATATTTTATAAACCCTATAATCATATTCTCTTTCTCCTATTGTATTTAAAACCCAAACCCACTACCCATTCTTATTGGATCCAAACCCTATACCCAATAATCCACACTTTCCCTATATATACTATTCTACCCTAACCTAACCCTAGCCCCTATTCAACCCTAGCCGCCTATATTGTTAAACCCCCTACCCCTTCTACAGCGCCTGTTCACCTTCCTCTACACCTTCATCTTCATTCCCCACTGTCTCTCCCTCGAACCCATTGTAGCCTACACTGCTCGACCTCCGTCATCCACCCCATCCCCGACCAACTCCTTCCGTCGCTGCCCTCAGCCTTCGGCGACATTCCCCTACGTCGTTCCCCCTCCGTCAAGCTCCGCCACCCTCCTCCCTAGCCCCAGCCTCGATCGAAACCCCCTGGCTTCCCCTCCCTCAGCCGCTCGACGACCCAGATCCCGTCCCCTTCTCCCATCGACGTGCCCAGTCGATCCTGCCGCCTGCCCCACCGTCGACTTCACCGCCGATCGATCTGCCACCAACCCAGATCTTCCATTGCCCATTGCTTTGTGTTGATTGCTTCTTGTGTGCTCTTGGAAGTTGTTGTCTCTTTGACTGCTGAGTTCCCCTTTTGCATGTAGTGTGCACGTGTTATTTTGTGGGTTCATGTGTTCGTTGCTCTGGGATTCTCATCACGTTATTCTTGGTATTCAATTTCATCGTTCATAAGGCAAGTCACTTTCCTCTTGAATTGAATCTTGTATCGAATTCAAGTTTCATTGAAATTCTGCAAGTAGATCCTATCATATCGTTGTATTGATTATCTTTTGTCGGGTCTGTTGAGGGTTTACACGAGCTAACCCTAATATTCTTGACTTCGTGCCAATTTTGACTCCAAAGATTGAATCTTTCATGCATTCATATAGAATTGACAATAGGGTTATTCATATAATCGCTACTCAAATAATTTATCGTAGAAATAATTGCTAGGTTGTATGTTGGATTAATCGATTTTTGTTTGGCTGATGTTAAATTAGTGTATGTGTGTGTTCTTAATTTTATTTTTAATGTTTTATACCCATCATGCAGATTATGAAGTTATCGACTAATAGAATTGATACCCATCATGTTTAATTAATTTATTTCATGAAAATTACCCAAAAACCCATACATTGCTTACTGGCTGTATTTTGCCACTATTTTTGACCCAGTAAATGATCCTAAAATAAATAGCTTTCTGAATAAGAGTTGTAGACCTATGTTTCTAGTTCCCAGAATATCTTGAATTGCTGAATTCTGAGTTATATAGCAAACGTTATGATCGTTTTACTACTGTTGTGTTTAATATGCAAAATTGTAATTTCAAGTTTTTCTTAAATTAGTTATTCCTATATCATGGTATTGTAAGAATTTAAGTATATATGTTGCATTGCATGATCCTAATATCTTATTGTCATCATTCTAATCGTCCTATTCAATGTTATCATCCTATTGTTTCTCTATTGTTACAATCGTTCACCTAATATCTCTAGATTGCATATTGTATTGTTGTATCGATAAAATAATTAACAAGCTGGGATTTAAGGATTGACTCTAGTAGTGGACAATATAGGGACTGTACTCGGATAAGGGGCCCGTGGTTCCCTATATCGTTGTCTTGTGATCTTGTGTTCTTATGATCTTGTGATCTTGTGATCTTGTAGCATCTTATGGATAAATTATCATTTTGGATGGTACATTGTTATCATGCCGAGTACATAATCTATAAAATCGACCACTAAGTCTAAACGTAACTTGTTTTTATGTAGCAACCGTGTGGTAAATAAATGGGATGCATGAAGTGCTACATTAGTTAGGATTAAAATGATTTATAGACTTAAGAATTGACACCATATCGATATTGCATATTGTACATCATTGTTTCTATTAATATCGAATATTTTCTAAGTATTATTGGTACCATTAAACATTGTTATCGAGTATTGAATTATTGTTTATAACCATTACATCGATTACCATGATATTGATTATTAATTATTGTCACATGTTATTGATTCCTATTGATCCATTAAACTCATTGCTATATCGTTATTCCATTGTTCCTTACTTTCTGTTCTTGTTGTCCACGACTTGCTCTAAGGACAATTTTTCTTCTCTTTTTAGATGAAGTGTTCACATGTAATGAAGGATAATTGCCTGCTGAAATTGGAGAACAAACTTTCTGAAGATTTTATGCTTTCTAGTTGCTTATCGTTTTATTGAGCTAATGTATTGAGACTTATTAATTATTTGTGATTGGATTTATTTTGTATTGGGCTTATGACCCAGATATTGTTATTTGTTTCCAGATGTTGGATTATTATATTTGGTTATTTCATAATTGTTTATTCCAAGTATTATTGTTCATGTGGTTGATATTATTATCTGCGCAATTGTTTTGTATTGTTTATATTGTTAAGTTGAATGAGTAAACAACTTATGGATGATGCAAGTCATTCGATGGGCCAATGTCACGTGCCTGCATTCCGCATTTTTGGGAAGCGGTGCGTGACATTTGGAGTGCTTAATATTTTGTTTTAGTAACTAAACTTATCATTATTTGTTACTTTAGACGGTTTTCTTTTACTGGTATTCTTGTCTAAGTCTTGTGTTACGTTCGTTTGTCTATCTTCATTAATTTTTAAATGCAAAGTGTCTTGTGTTTATAGTGTACTTAAGTTTTAAGGGAGCTTTTGATTCCTTTGTATGCTTTGAAGTATTATTGACTAATTTATACTAGTTGTAAATAATATGCTATAGAAATTCGTATGCATTAATTGATTATCTAGTTGCTTTCAACAAGTTATTGCATATTTTATATTTTTTTTAATACATTTTATATGTCTTCTTGAGATTAGTTTTATAACTTTATAGGTTTTTCCTTATACTTGTTGTTCTGTCAGTTTTCATATTTATCTTATTGTTCTTATTATATGTTATTTTATTTAGTTAGCAACCTAGTGTAATTAGAAAATAAAGATAGAATTATTTTCCTAAACTTTTCGTGTAATATTTTCTTGTTACTAGAAATTTTACTTTTCCCTACTAGTGGTAGTTCTGAGGACAGAACTATTCTAAGGAGGGAGTGATGTAATGCCCCAGAATTTTAAATATTTTATTTTGAATTAATAAATAATTTTTAATCAATTTATTTAATTATTTTGAACTTTTATAAAATTGACGTTTTTCACACGTGCAAAACACTTGCAAATATTTTTTGAAGTGTGAATTTAGAATTATGAGTTGATAAACAAATTTTGTTATTTATTATTAGGAATATTTGACTTTTTGGGATTTTTCTAAATAAAGGAAACTACTTTTGTAATTTTTCAAAAGAAAGGGATTTTTTTGTAAAAAGTGGTTTAGAGATGAAAATTGAACTTAAAAATTGATTTACTGCATTTAGGACCGGCTATTGATTCTTGTCCTCTATGGAATTATATTATTTCCATATTTGGTTGATTTTAATTGATTAAATTGAATATATATATGTTTATGCAATTTTGGAATTTTTGGGGGCCTTATTGCAAATATTTTTCTTGGGAAATAAAAATTTAGAAAATTTACTTGGAAAACCTAATCTTTATTTGTAGATAAAAATTATGAATTTTCTGAATTTTTTACAAAAATTTTCGGACATATTCGCAAATATCTCAAAGTAAGGGGTTTTTTTGTAAAATCGCCATTCAGGGGAAATTTTTGGAAAGAAACGGATTTTTTTGGTTGTTCTGAGGTCAGCATGATTTAGGGAATTGGAAGATCGGATTTTTACTCAATTTGTAAAAACATCGTATTAAACCGTAGAACCATAGCCGGCCTATTTCTACTATAGAAAACAGTCACCCTCTGTTGTGAACACATTTTCTTCCCAATTATATTATTATTTTCGAAGTTTGGAGCTTTGGAGATCCCAATTTTGCAAGGAGGACAAGGAGCATCGTTCCTCATTATTGTTATCTTCTTTGAATCTTCTTTGAGGTGGTAATCTTCCTACTCTCTTGATGTGTTTCTTTTTTCCTTTTTTTCATGAATAATAAAGATCATGCTAGGGTTTGAGTTTGGTGAACTGTGATTCTATTGGCATGATGATGTTGGTTGTTATAAATTGATTGTGGAGAGTAATTGTTGAATAAATATTGATGTTAATAAGATAAAAATAAATTTTTTGATGACATGACACCCCCTATTTGATCTTCTTCTGTATGATGAATGTTTGGTACATGAAAGATGGTGTTAAATTGTGGAAATATAAACTTTTATGAACCTTTGTAGATGATTGGAGTTGTCTTATGTTTTAAACATTCATGTTGGTCAAGAAAAATTATTCATGAATTTTAGAGTTCTTTTATGCTTGCTAGATCTAAAATCCTATTGTTTGAATCTATAAATGAATGCAATTGTAGTTTAATGTCAAACTCGAATTATTTATGCATACAATTGCGAATATGGAAGGAAATATACATGAAAATACACCGAATATATGTTGGCAAGGATTTCGAGGTCAGCAAACCTCGGGTTGGGGGTTGTACGGTCCCGGGTGAACAGTAACCCGAGGGTTACAGTTCAAACCGCACTGTACAGTTGCTACCCTATTTTTGTTTGGCTGTTTTTGCGCTATTTTCGAGGGGTTTTCGTGTATGGCTTTAAGTGCTATGGTAGGAGAACCTTATTATACCCATACAAGTGTTTATATAAGTGTTTAAACTAATATTTATGAGGGATTGGACTGAGTTTTATAAAGCTTTCAAAGTTGTTATATGCTCTGGACTGACGTTTGCTCCAGATTGGAATGAGATTTTGGCACAGTTACTGATGATATTATCTAATACTTATTAAATAGAAATTGTAGCACACTGTGTCTAGTTTCTAGAACATGTGACGAATCCTTAATCCGACCCATAGAATGTAAGATATGCAATTTCTACCACTGTATTATCGTAGTTTCATATTACTATCTTATAGTTGTCGTACCATGTTCAACTGATCGAAACAGTAGGTTAATATAAGAATTAAAATCCCAAATTTGCAAGGAAGCTGACGAACACTATCAGAAACCAAATTATAATTTTTGTGCAAACTTGAGTTAAGTTGTAGCTTTTGAATGGACTACTCTTAGGGAGAAGAAAATACGACTTTCAGATTTTTAGTTAATGAATAATTTAAACACTTGTCGAATATAAACTCTTAAAAATAATCTATTCGAGTCCAGATTTCTATGGTGGGTTCCTTGATATGTGCTGGATTTAAATGAATATTTCAAGAATTTGATATCGACTTTTGAGTGCACTATTTTGAATGAAAAAATCGTATAATTTTCATATTTGTAAAAATCTATATTTTCATAGATGAAATGTGCTTCCATACACATTAACGAGTTCTCATGGGAGTAATTGTTGATTAAAGGAATGTGGTTAATGAGGGATATTATTGTATTATAAAAATCAAGATGGGGTCGGTTTGAGACTTAGGGTTATGATGTGGACACTAGAAGGACTATTAATGATATTTTGAATCTTGAGACTCTAGAGTTTGAGTGAGACCCTTGCATACCGGTAAATGAGATTTTGTGGAACTTGGCCAACGGGGCTTTTATTATTGATTTAGTCGAGTTAAGTCAGGTAGGGTACACCAACCCTAGGGGGGAACTGTGATTTATTTAGTTGAATATAATAAACATAAGGACAAGTGCTAGTGGAGATGTGATAGATCTTGGGAAACATAAGTAGAGGGGCCTATATAGTGGACGGATGAGATTCGAGACTATAGTCGTAGTTGGGCGGTTTCATTCTGAAGGCTATGATTATCATTGCCATCTTTCGTATTCGCATGTTGAGGGTCTTTTACAGTTGGGCAGTTTTATTCCGAAGGCTGGGATCTATTCGTGGAATTACGGCATGGAATGTTCAGGGTGACGCTTACATGATGCTTGCGCGTTGAGGGTGCTAGTCTGGCAGATACCGGGACGCAGATCTATTCGCAGAGTATCTAGATCTTGTTTGTATCACCGTGGTAGGTTAGTTGCATAACGAGTGACTGAACCCTACAAAGTGGAGAACGATAAGGGCTTGAACCGGACCTATGTAGAATGGGATGCATAGAATCCGACAATGATGCATTAGAAATCACCGTGTGCATTGTGTTTTCTTGAACATTATTTTATGCATTACTCTTTTGTTTTTTGACACACACTTACTTAGAATAGTTTCACTTATTGTTGACTGAATCTTTCATTGTTATTTTATTTCATGTTATGTGGCAAGTTTGTGATTGTGAGACTTGGAAAGGTTACTATTACTATAGTTGCATCAGTTGCATTTAACTGACGTGCCCACTTTTCATTCAGATTTTGCAGGATTTTCAGTTATGGATAGAGTTGAATCAAGAAAAAAAGGGAGGGGGGGGGGCTTGGAGTTAACTGCAAATTGAAATTTATCATGTTGTAAAGAGATTGTAATTAAAGTGTTTATTTCCACTGTGTTGTAAAGAGATGATGTAATAAAAAGTGTTTAATTTTTTTCCTATGTTTGTACTATGTTTATAATTGCAATTGAAGTTGATGATGGAAATTGTGCCACTTATTTCTAATTTTATTTATTTAGAATTCGGGGCTCTACAGAGTCTATGTAATACCCCGTATGAGACGGGTCTTCATGGTGTGCTTCATGGTGGGCTTAATAATTAATTCATGGTTAGATGAGCCTATAGATTTGGTAGTGTGTGTATAGAGCCTATAGAAAGAATGAATTAATTGCTATGGGGCCATGGTGTTCATGGGAGGTGGTGGTGGTGACTTAGTCCCACATAGAAGGTGAGTTAGGATTATGTGTGTATATATTAGGAAGCCTATGATCAAGAGGCACCAACTAGTCATGACAACTTTTTAGACTGTGGTGGGTAGTTGTTAGAATTTGTTTGAGCGAGGGCCGGTGTAGCGCCCCGAATTCCTAACATAGGAACTCATGTTAGGAACTCGTGACACTCTAGGATCTTCCTTCAAATGATTCACAACACAACAAAAATCACAGGAAATTAAAAACTTTTATTACATCAAATTGTTATTACAAAGTCCAATGATTACAACAATTATAAATAATTGGTACAACATGAATGTACAATAAAACTTTGGACGGTAACTTCCACTTGGATGCTTCCCCCTGCTTCTGCTTTCCCATGCTCCCTACTTCAGGGATTGATGACTTGTTCAATTGACTTCAGGGAGCAGCTGTGTTCTCAAAGATCGATCTGCGGTCAGGCTACCATTAAGTCCGTGTCAAGGAAGAAGATGTACCAAGGATGGCTTTCAGGAATCGACATGGTCACTACGAGTGCTTGGTGATATCATTCAGAGTGACTAATCTATATAATAAAACACAAAGAAAGCTATCAAGTGGCTCTCCATCAATCCCCCCAAACTCAAAGGCCCAGATTTAACCACACGAAACACATTTTCCCCCCAAAAGTAACCCCCCAAAACTCAAATTCAAATCACCCCCTCCCAAAATAAACAACTCATTTATTTATTTAATTATTTCTCTCTCTCTCTCTCTCTCTCTCTCTCTCTCTCTCTCTCTCTCTATATATATATATATATATATATATATATATATATATATATATGGGTAAAAGGGATATGAGCAACTTGCTCATTTAGTAAATGAGCAATTGATGATGTGGCATGCATGTGATACATTGGACAACTAACAACTTTAGAATTTTCCAATCACATACATGCCACATCATCAATTGCTCATTTACTAAATGAGCAAGTTGCTCATACCCCTTTTTCCCTATATATATATATATATATATATATATATACCCCCAAAACTAATATTCAAATTCCCCCCCCCCCCAAATAAACAACTCATTTATTTATTTAATTATTTCTCTCTCTCTCTCTCTCTCTCTCTCTCTCTCTCTCTCTCTCTCTCTATATATATATATATATATATATATATATATATATATATGAAATGCTCTATTGAAAACACAAATGTATGTGAAAAAGTAGTAAACCACTAAGGCCGTTGTTGGAGACAACGACCTAGGTTATAATGCATTATAATCTACGCCGTTGTCTCCAACAACGGCCTAGGGTCGTTTTCACGTTTTCACAGACATTTGCGTTGTCAACTGAGCATTTCCCTATATATATATATATATATATATATATATATATATATATATATATATATATATATCAAGTGGCTCTCCTTCAATCCCCAAAAAATCAAAGATCCAGATCTAACCTCACAAAACACATTTTCCCCCCCAAAAGATTCGCCCAAAACTCAAATTCAAATCCCCCCACCCAAAACAACTCCTCTCTCTCTCTCTCTCTCTCTCTCTCTCTCTCCTCAAAAAATTAAGAAAATAAAAATTTTAAAAACTAAAATTTTAAAAATTTAAAAACTTTAAAAATAATTCAAAAAAATCATAAACATATTAAAAATTATTAAAATTATTAAAAATTTTAAAATTTGAAATTTTTTTAAAAAATTAAAATATCAAAAAAATTAAAACTTTAAAAACTTTAAAAATAATTCAAAAAAAAAAGCAAAAACTTATAAAAAGTTATTAAAAATTTTTAAAAGTTTTTAAAAAATTTAAAATAAAAAAAAAATAAAAATTTTTAAATTTTTTGAAATTTTAAAATTAGAAAAAATTAAAAATTTTAAAATTTTAAAATTTTGAAAATTTTGAAAATTTGAAAATCTCAAAGCACATCCAAATCCAAATCCAATGTCAAACCCCAATCAAGAGGTCGTCGCCAATATCTGATCCGCTGCTGATTCCGTATCGGTGACGCCCCTCCACCAAATCGAGCGCGAATATCAAGTGACTCCATATCGGCGACTTCCCTCCACCAAATCGAGAGCCTGTATATGCGATGTGACGACTCTAATTTTATCTCATTAACCGAATTCTCATTATAATTTTTAATTTTGTGTGTGCAAGGGATTACTCAGTTTTTTGCTGACTCGAATTTTGTGTGTGCATGGGATCTAAGTTCAAAGAGGTATGATTGTTTTATTTTTGGGTTTAAAAAATTTTAATTTAGTGATTTATTTGTTGAGTTTTTTATTGGTTTTGATTTAAAGTGTACTCAAGTGAGAGATGGATTATTTGGTAGCCTCAATTTGGGCTTCCAAACCAAAGCAGAACAGGTAAGCTGATTAGCAACCTAAAATAACTTGACAAATATGCAACATTAATTTCTTTACTACAAGAGACAATACTATCGTGAAGTGTTACCTTCACTGGTTATTAGAAACCATGGATAACATAACTTATAAGAACTTTTAGTGTATGTTTGGATATATAGGAATGGGATGAGTAGAGTTTACCAGTGAAGGGTGCAAACTCTCCACTCAAGAAAGACAGCTAAAGTAAATTTGTTATTTATCCATTTTGATTTTTTTTATAAAGGTGCAATGGGGAGACAAAATGGAGATAAAAGAAATTATTAGTTTGGTTTAGAGTTGATGTGTCTAATTTATATACAAATATTTGTACTCATTTACCTATTAAAATGGCTTGTTTTCGCTGATATTGTCTATAATTCATCTTATTTCTATATGATTTCATTTAATTAATTATTTTTGAAGAAATAATATTTTTGATGCATAAAGTAAAGATTTGTGGAAAAAACCAACAAACAAAGTAAAATAATGGATTTATAAATTTTTATTGTTTTGTAGAGTTAAAAGTGCGACAAATAATTTTTAAAAGGATTTTTATACGCTAATATGATTTATAGTTAGTTTAATTAATTTTAAACTAATTAATTTTATTTAAAAATCCTAATTTCAGATATTATTTTGTGTATGCAGAAGCACGTGGTTAGCAGAAAATGAAGAAAAGAAGAAAAGAGAAAGAAATAAAATTCAGATCAAATAAGGAAGGAAATAAATGAAAGAAGAGGACTTTTCTGCAAAAGTGCAAACCCTAACTCTCTTCCCGTACTATATAAATACAAACCAAAGGGAGAGAGGAGATTCCAAGAGGCGACGGCTGAAAGAAAGAAAAAAAAACAGAACAAAAAAGTCAGAGAGAGAGAGTACTCTTCTCTCTTCTCTCTCTGTTTGACGCGGTACAAATCGAACCAGGGAGAAGAAGACAGCATGCTTCTTTGATGTGACCTGGACTGTGGCTGCTTCTTCTTCTTGACGTGTGCAACGACAGCAACCAAGGGGGCCCACGTGACAGGTGGGGAAGCGTCCTCTTTTCCTGACGTGGCACGCACGCAAATTGACAGAAGCTGACTTGGCGCTGGGCCCCACACGATGACAGCGACCCGGTGCTGAGCTGCCGTCTGTGCACTCGGTGGAAAGACGAGATCAGACGAAACCAGCAGGACGTGCTGACGCGCTGACGTGCGGTTTTCAAGGCAGCAGCGGGTTCGGCTTTTGAGACAGAAGAAGAGGGGTTTGCTTTAAATTTTGTATTTTTTTAATCTCTTCTTCTCCAAATTTCTTTTGATGCAATCCTAAACAAGGTTAATATCTTTAGGATTTTGGTCGACAATTTGGAAAGATAATATTTTTATTTATAAGGAATTATAATCTGTGTGTGTGATAAACAAGGTGAACCAAGAGCCCTAGAACTAATTCTACCATTAAACAAAGTACAAGAGCTTCATAGTTTCACAGCCCTCTCCCTCTTCACCAATTTAGTTAGATTTAATTAGATTAATTTGATTCAGTTGTTTTATCCTTAATTAAATTCGATCTTCCAAATAGTGATTAATCTAGTGATATCGGTACTCAGTAAAATATCTAGTCCCTGTGGGTTCGACACTCTACTCACCTATCTATATTACTTGTGCAATTTTGTACACTTGCAAAAATCAACATCAAGTTTTTGGCGCCGCTGCCGGGGACTAGTTATTCTTTTATTGATATTGACAATTGCTAGATTATTGCTAATTTGGATTTTTTTGTAATTATTTTTATTTTCTTATCATTTTACATCTTTATTTTCTTTTGACTAACTCTAACTTTTATTTATTTTTCTTATTTTATTTTTTTAGTTTTTCTATTTTTTGTCTTTCTTTTTTTTTCAACATTTACATTTCAGGATATACACGTACATTATCATGGCGAACGATGAGAATAGGCCTTTGAGAGACTATGCTATGCCCTCAATTTATGAGTCAAGCATAAAGAAACCGGTTATTGAAGATAACGATTTTGAGATTAAACCGGTAATGATTCTATTGATTCAACAGACTGTTCAATTTTGGGGACTACCACATGAGGATCCTTATGCTCACATTGCAGATTTTCTAGAAATTTGTGACACTTTCAACCACAATGGAGTATCAGATGATGCCATTAGATTGAGACTTTTTCCTTTTTCACTACGAGATAAGGCAAAGGCTTGGCTACATGATCTATGTAGCGCCCCGAATTTCTAATTTAATAACTTAGAAAATACATAATCCCAGCATCAACTTCAATGTAATAGTACACATAGCCCAAAAACACAAATAATTTTATTCCAAACTAATTCTACCATTAAACAAAGTACACGAGCTTCATAGTTTCACAGCCCTCTCCCTCTTCACCAATTTAGTTAGATTTAATTAGATTAATTTGATTCAGTTGTTTTATCCTTAATTAAATTCGATTTTCCAAATAGTGATTAATCTAGTGATATCGGTACTCAGTAAAATATCTAGTCCCTGTGGGTTCGACACTCTACTCACCTATCTATATTACTTGTGCGATTTTGTACACTTGCAAAAATCAACATCAAGAGTTTTGAGAACTTCATGTATTTCATTTTGGTTGAAACAATAATAAGAGGTATTTCAATTGCAAACTGAGTCTTAGGCAAACAAATGTTTAGATTATTGGTATTGTAGATACCTTCACACCTACACTTGCGTTACCATTGTATTTAGACATTCTCATAGTGGTTATGGGATTAAAGTAAACTCTATAAAACCTATATGATAATCTCCTTGCATAACTGTTACAAGCATCTAAAAGTGATGCTGAAGTTTAAAAAAAATTTATGCAGTGTTTTTAACAAACTATATGCATTACAGGTAAGTTCAAGCTAATGATCAAGAAAGCGATGGTTGAGCTTAAAGGTAGATATACTGCTTCCTCATATAATATGTTTACTACTTCAATTAATTTGCTAGACCTCCAAAACTATTTTATATAATCAAACCAGTTGCACCGTTCCGAAGACGTGTCGTAGGCACGTGTCAACAGGCAAACCTAGTGCTTCAACAATTTTCGTGGATATGATGAACCGGATTTTATGGCCATTCATCGAGTCATTTATTATGGTCTTCGTAGATGACATTCTGATGTACTCAAGGACGGAGGAAGAGCATACCAAGCACTTGACAGCAGTACTGGGCAAGCCACAAGAGCATCACTTGTATGCAAAATCATCCAAGTGTGGAAGACAGAAGTTGCATTCCTTGGCAATGTCCTTTCTAAGGAGGGAGTGGGCACTGATCCACAAAGATTGAGGTGGTGAAGATTGGCCTCAACCAAAAATAGTTAAAGAAGTTAGAAGCTTTCTAGGGCTGACCAGATACGACAAGAAGTTCATCCAAAATTATGTAAAATGGCAGTACCGCTCACAACATTAACAAAGAAGAACAAGAACTTTGAATGGACTGAGAAATGTGAAGGAGGCTTCCAAGAGTTGAAGAACCGATTGATTTTAGCACCGATATTGTCTTACCTGAAGCAGACAAAGGGTACGTGATTTACAGTGATGCTTCACAGTTGGGATTTGGGTGCGTCCTGATGCAAGAAGGAAGAGTGATAGCCTACGGATAAAGACAACTCTGACCAAATGAGAAGAACTATCTCATGCATGATGTGGAGCTAGCTGCAATAATTTTCACCCTGAAGATATGGTGACATTATGTCTTCGGAGCGAAGGTGGAACTTTATACAGCTCGCAAGAGCCTGAAGTATATATACCAGCAGAAGGATTTGGAACTACTATAGTGGCGATGGTTGGAAGTTTTGGAGGATATCATACTAGATTTTTTGTACCATCCTAGAAAGGCCAATGTGGTGGCAGATGCACTTAGTAGAAAAAGAAGTATATCTACATTGATAGTAACCAGGAAGGAGTCGGAACTTGAAATTAAGCAGGTCCGTATCGAGATGGTTACTCAAAGTCTGGGTAAAATTTTAGCTTGACTGGAGCTTCAGCCAAGTCTAAAGGAGCGCGTCAAGAAGTGTCACGCCTCGCTTCCCAAAAAGAATACAGAATACGGATACACGACTCAACCCAGCGAATGATTTGCATCATCCATAAGCTGTTCAGGAATCCTTACAACATCTCACAAAAATAATCAGAGTCGGAAGCAAAAGAGTCAACCACATATATGCAAAATTGAATTAGTAACCGAACAGAATTTACTTGAAACAAAATGTATTAATCTCAAATAAATCAGATCTGGATAAGACAAAATCCTGGGTCACATCGCCCAAAATACAAAGTAATCATCCAAGTACTCAAAATACATTATTCAAAGCAACAATAATAGTAATACTAATAAGCAAGAAATCCAGCACTAATATCACATTTCGCTAATGTCGTCGGGCAGCTGACCATGCTAATCTGCAATTAAAAATTGTAGGAGAAGGAAAGAGAAAACAAGTACTCGCCAATGCAAGTTATGGGCCGCTTATAATGTAGGATACAAGTACATGGGAAAGGTAAACAAATAGTATGGAATAATGCATCAATAGTATTAACTAGCCTGAATCAGTAAAACAAAGTCAACTAGCATGGTATACTAACAGTACAAATGAATGTGTCAAGTATAGTGTCATATGGCAACTAACAGTGTCCAGTAACAGTAAGCTTAGTATATCAGTGTAACAGTATAACAGTATCGGTCCATCAGTATCAGTCTAACAGTATCAGTCTAACAGCATCAGTCTAACAGTATCAGTCTTATGTTCTGACAGTCTTGTGTGTATTACTAGCTAGGTAGCACTTCATGCGCTCCAAAATATAACACATGGTTGCTACAACAAACAGTTTCACTTTTAGCTTTCAAAGTGGACCATAATGGGGCAGTGTACTCAGGTATTAGTAACAGTAGCAGTGGCAGTAAAAATAACAGTAACAGTAGTAGTAAAAGTAACAGTAGCAGTAGCAGTAAAAGTAACAGTAATAGTAACAGTAACAGTAACAATATGGAACACTAGTTTCCTTCCAAGTACACGTTTCCATATTTTCCACTAATAGATCTTCCCTTAAGAAACCCCGGCTTGATCACTTTTATTATGTTTATCAACAGACATGATATTCTATGAAATAGTGTCAAACTAACATGGTATAATCAGTATTAGGTTCAGGGAAACAACTAAACATGCATAGATGATATACGGTCACATAAACGAGCAAAACAGTGTATGTTCATATTCAAGACAACATGATAGTACAGTACTAAAACAGTGATTCCCGTTACTACAAAAACCCAAATCTGAATCCGTCGAAGAATCTCGAAAATAGACTTCCACACGAATCCAGCGATTATATATAAGACATATAGTATTTTACAAAATCATAACTCAAAACTGATTTGAATCCAGAAAACACGTTCAGCCAGAAATCAGTAAACCCTATTCAAAGTCGGAAAAACAGCATTAAAACATCTCAAATAAATTCAGGAAAAATCTAGGGAAATCCCCTATATGTCTAGTATCAGATATAAAGTTTCATAATATTCCAGTAAAATTAGTTCAGTCAACAAAAATCAGAAACATCAAGAAATGATAGTTTGGCAAATCTGGAATTCCCAACACTGCTGTACGAAAACTGTAATATCTCGCAAACCGTGAAACAAAATCCAAATCCTCCTAAGGGAGATGAAAATAGACAAAATAATCTTTCATATTTCATAAATATTTTCCATACAGTAAAAGGAAATTGGGTGAAAATACGGTTCTTTACATAACAGCGAGCAAAATACAGCAAGTATAGCTTTCATAAATAAGCATGAAACGGTGTATAAAACTCATCAATAAAATCCACCAAAATTCTGGGTAATCCTATGTAGCGCCCCGAATTTCTAATATAATATCTTAGAAAATACATGGCACAATTCCAGCATCAACTTCAATGTAATAGTACACATAGCCCAAAAACCTTAGTTACATGAAGAAAAATACTGTCAATAAAACCTTAGTACACATAGCACACTTAAGACTAGCAATAAATGTACGACACAATTGCATGCAAGAAAACAGTATCAATAAAACTTTGTCTTTATTCCATTAATCCAAATAAATCTTGTTACATGAAGAAAAATACTCAATCTTCAATTATTCCCCAAATAAAAGTTTTACTTAATACAAAAGAATAAATTTCAAATTTCTTGCACACACGGATCACATTCCTGAGTTGCCTGCATCCTCTTCAGTCAATGCGAACACTCGCCCCTGCCTCAGATCCTTGCCCTTCCCTGCACCATCTTTCTTCAGCTGCGGACAATTTGGTCGAATGTGCCTTTCACGCCCACAATGAAAACAAGTTTTGCCAACTTCGGACACTCTGACCTTTAATGAACTGCCTCCTTGCAGTAAAAACAAGTCACTTCCTGTGTTGCAGGTACCTTCTGCACTGGCTCACTGGACTTGCTCTGCTTCACAGGGAATTCCTTCCCATTCTGATCATCTGCTGGCCTCTTTTTCTTGTTCCAGGTCTCTTGCTTCACCTGGGACTGGTCCATATCTTCCTCGGTCATAGCTGCTCTCCTGACCAGCTTGTCGAACCGTCTGATGCCCAACGAGATCATCCTCGACCTCAAGTTTGGCCTCAAGGCCTGCTCGAACTTTTTGGCTTTCTTCGCCTCGTCAACAACCAACTCTGGTGCATACCTTGAAAGCTGTGCAAACTTGGTTTCATACTCCCGTACGGTCAGCTACCCTGCTGAAGGTTCAAGAACTCGGTCGCCTTCTTCTCCTGAACATCTAGGGGAAAGAAGCGATCCCTGAATTTCTCCAGAAAAGTTTTCCAAGTCAACTACTGATCTCTCAAAGTCCTCTTCAGCGACTCCCACCAGACACCAGCGTCCTTTTCTAGCTGCATCGTAGCCAACTTCACCTTGCTGGCTGCCGGAGTCTCCGATACCTCGAAGATTGTCTCCATCCTCCTAATCCAATCATCAGCTGCGGTTGGATCAGATTGCCCCTCAAAGACTGGCAGCCTCATCCTCTTAAAGGATTCAATCTGCTTGATAGGATCGGCGTTAACCAATCCCTGTCCAGCTCCATGATTCGGCTGCGAATTCTGCTGCTGATTCTGATGCTGCGCCAAATTGAATGCAATCAGCGCATTCAGGGTCTGATACACCTTGGCGAATTCAGCCTCAAGATCAATTCCCGTTCCTCGAGAACTACCAGAACCATCCTCATTGTTACCACCATTCCTGGGCCTGGGTACAACCATACTGATTACTGCAAAACGAGGGTAAAGTTAGAGCACCACACACATTTCACATTCACAACCACACCCTATGACAAAACTATCACCATACCCCAAACCAAACATCAAGCTTCTAACTCTATGTGATACTCACACTCTGATGTCCACACCTAGGTACTCACTCTCTAGTGTCCACACCTAGGTTGGTTTTCATACTATGTCTATTATTACGATTGAAGCATGCTTTGATACCAATTCTGTAGCGCCTCGAATTTCTAATATAATATCTTAGAAAATACGTGGCATAATCCCAGCATCAACTTCAATGTAATAGTACACATAGCCCAAAAACACAAAAAAAATTTATTCCAAACTTTATTACAACAATCCTTTTTCAAATGCAGCAGAAATACAAACACCTTGAATTATAACTTTCTTTTACAACACTTCTCTTTACAAAATTTACACAAGGCTCTATTACATTACTTATAATTTCCAAAGCTAACTCAAGCATCCTAACCTCCAAGCACTAAGCAACAACCTGTAACACATGAGGCTAGAGATGATCCCTAACCCCCAAAACTAAAGGGGTCAGCCATAAATGGTGTGAGTGATATAAACAACAAACTTAAATAAACAATAAACATGGATTTTTAAGCAACATGTACTGAACGAGAATAACATAAACTAAACATGTATTGTGAAGTAAGAAACGACAGGAACATACATGCATGAAACCAAGTCGAGAAAATAATACCACCGATCAGATACCCTTCTATCAATCACTCTCAATACCAGAGATCGGATACCCGGTTATCAGTCACTCTCAACACCGCAGATTGGATACCCGGTTATCAATCACAAACAGTGACTCTCAACACCGCAGAGTATACCCAACCCCAGAGATCAATGACTCTCAACACCGCAGAATATATCCAACTATCAATCACTAACAATACCATAGATCGGATACCCGGTTATCAGTCACTCTCAACACCGCAGATTGGATACCCGGTTATCAATCACTAATAGTGACTCTCAACACCGCAGAGTATACCCAACCCCAGAGATCAATGACTCTCAACACCGCAGAATATATCCAACTATCAATCACTAACCATACCATAGATCGGATACCCGGTTATCAGTCACTCTCAACACCGCAGATTGGATACCCGGTTATCAATCACTAACAGTGACTCTCAACACCGCAGAGTGTACCCAACCCCAGAGATCAATGACTCTCAACACCGCAGAATATATTCAACTATCAATCACTAACCATACCATAGATCGGATACCCGGTTATCAGTCACTCTCAACACCGCAGATTGGATACCCGGTTATCAATCACTAACAGTGACTCTCAACACCGCAGAGTATACCCAACCCCAGAGATCAATGACTCTCAACACCGCAGAGTATATCCAACTATCAATCACTAACCATACCATAGATCGGATACCCGGTTATCAGTCACTCTCAACACCGTAGATTGGATACCCGGTTATCAATCACTAACAGTGATTCTCAACACCGCAGAGTATACCCAACCCCAGAGATCAATGACTCTCAACACCGCAGAATACATCCAACCCCAGAGACTAAAGACTTGAAAGGACATTCAAGATTATGAAAAACTCAACAGCACCAGTCGACTTATACTGTAGTAAGTCGACTGCCCAGAGAACCAATATCCAAGATTATAAACAAGTACTATAAGTCGACTTAAGAAACCATCAGTCGACTTACCCGAGACAATTTCCAGTAATTCTCACGAAAATATTCTAAGCACTAACAGTCGACTTAAGGGGTCATAGGTCGACTGTCCAGAAAAGAGACTAACAACTTGTAGAATAAATCTTAAGCATACCAGTCGACTGTAAAAGGGTTAAGCCTACTGTCCAGATCAAATTTTCAAGAATTTAACGACACAACAGTAGGGTCGTATCAGTCGACTGAATAGTAGACCAGTCGACTGTCGGCCTACAGTTTTCATAGTTTAGGTCTGAATACAATAATCAAAACTGAAGTTTTTCCTAAGGATTCATTGTTTATGGAAATTGTACATATTCAGGAAAAATGACAAATCTTAAGTAATCTTCATTATGGATACAACACTCAATCATTAAATATCTCAAAACTAAATTCTCATGTTCTAAATTCCTAATTCTTTCATTAGGGTTTCTTAATACTAATTTCTTTCACAACTCATAACCCAGATCTAATTTGTAGTCCCCAGATCCAGATATTCAACCATCCAATTCCTTATAACTATACTCAAATCCTAACATGTTTTCAAGCAATAAAGAATTTGTCAACCAAGATCTACTAACATTCCTAGATTTCACATGCATAATATAAATAACAACTATTGCATCGTTCACATACAAGATACACTAAATAAACAAAAATGTCGAGACAAAACAACACACAGTCATTCACATAAATCGATCAACAAAAACCAAGTTCATATCACTCACCTTTGAATTGCAAAGATCCAACGAAAAAGCCTTCTTTTTGCGAGATCCAAAATCCTCCTCTTCAATCACCAAGAATTTAATAATAATATGAAACTTGAGTTGTGCAGCGAAAGACGGCTGCACACTCTCTTTTATAGGCCTGGAAATAATCTTTTTAGGGTTTAGAAATGCATTTGCAAAATAGTCCTTCCCAAATTATAACTTTACATATATAGTTCTATTCTTGGAAATTCAATAAAATTCATTTAAATTAGGATTTAAAAGTAAAATAAAATTCTAAATCTCAACCAATACTGTTCAAAACGTCCAGAATGCACATTTTTCATTTTAACCCCTGAAAACGACAAATTTACAAAAAGGTCCTTCTTTTCTCAAAAATTGCAAATAGTTCCAATTAATTTCAGAAAAATCTGAAAAAATACTAAATAAATCCCAAATATTAAATAATGATTTTTCATAAAGAAAACTTGACTTTCAAATTTCTCAAGAAAGTATTTGCACGTGTTCTGCACGTGTAAAAAGATAAATCTTTTAAAAAATATTTATTAAATCTCCAGAAAATCATTTTAATTTATTTTCAAATATTTAAAATAATATTTGAAAATACGGGGTTCTACATCACTCCCTCCTTAGAAGAGTTCTGTCCTCAGAACAACTGCTAATGGGGTCCGAACAAACCCACCAACAAAGAATGAAAACTCATGGATAGAAACATAATTTTAGGAAATACATTCACACCAAAGAACGCATTACATCATACAAAAGAAACACAATCATGCAAAGAATTCAGAAAATCGACCTTCCGCTGCGCAACTCTGATAACTTGCCATCGGAAGCCACGCTGCAACAGCCTCCAAACTCCTGCATCCAACATCTGATCTTCTGCTTCATTCTTCCGAGAATCAGTGGCCACTCCCTCCTTAGAAAGGACATGACTAAGGATAGCCACCTCAAGACCTTGTCTGGAAACACCTTAAGCTCCACACTTAAGACTAGCAATAAATGGGCGACACAATTGCATGCAAGAAAACAGTGTCAATAAAACTTTGTCTTTATTCCATTAATCCAAATAAATCTTGTTACATGAAGAAAAATACTCAATCTTCAATTATTCCCTAAATAAAAGTTTTACTTAATACAAAAGAATAAATTTCAAAATTCTTGCACACACGGATCACATTCCTGAGTTGCCCGCATCCTCTTCAGTCAATGCGAACACTCGCTCCTGCCTTAGATCCTTGCCCTTCCCTGCACCATCTTTCTTCAGCTGCGGACAGTTAGGTTGAATGTGCCCTTCACGCCCACAATGAAAACAAGTCTATTTTGCCAACTTCGGACATGCTGACCTGTAATGACCTGCCTCCTTGCAGTAAAAACAAGTCACTTCCTGTGTTGCAGGTACCTTCTGCACTGGCTCACTGGACTTGCTCTGCTTCACTGGGAATTCCTTCCCATTCTGATCATCTGCTGGCCTCTTTTTCTTGTTCCAGGTCTCTTACTTCACCTGGGACTGGTCCATATCTTCCTCGGTCATAGCTGCTCTCCTGACCAGCTTGTCGAACCGTCTGATTCCCAACGGGATCATCCTCGACATTAAGTTTGGCCTCAAGCCCTGCTCGAACTTTTTGGCTTTCTTCGCCTCGTCAACAACCACCTCTGGTGCATACCTTGAAAGCTAGGCAAACTTGGTCTCATACTCCCGCACGGTCATGCTACCCTGCTGAAGGTTCAAGAACTCGGTCGCCTTCTTCTCCTGAAGATCTAGGGGAAAGAAGCGATCCCTGAATTCCTCCAGAAAAGTTTCCCAAGTCAACTGCTGATTTCCCAAAGTCCTCTTCAGCGACTCCCACCAGACACCAGCATCCTTTTCTAGCTGCATCGTAGCCAACTTCACCTTGCTGGCTGCCGGAGTCTCTGATACCTCGAAGATTGTCTCCATCCTCCTAATCCAATCATCAGCTGCGGTTGGATCAGATTGCCCCTCAAAGACTGGCAGGCCTCATCCTCTTAAAGGATTCAATCTGCTTGATAGGATCGGCATTAACCAATCCCTGTCCAGCTCCATGATTCGGCTGCGGATTCTGCTGCTGATTCTGATGCTGCGCCAAATTGAATGCCATCAGTGCATTCAGGGTCGATACACCTTGGCGAATTCAGTCTCAAGATCAATTCCCGTTCCTCGAGAACTACCAGAATCATCCTCATTGTTACCACCATTCCTCAGGCCTGGGTGCAACCATACTGATTACTGCAAAACGAGGGTAAAGTTAGAGCACCACACACATTTCACATTCACAACCACACCCTATGACAAAACTATCACCATACCCCAAACCAAACATCAAGCTTCTAACTCTATGTGATACTCACACTCTGATGTCCACACCTAGGTACTCACTCTATAGTGTCCACACCTAGGTTGGTTTTCATACTATGTCTATTATTACGATTGAAGCATGCTCTGATACCAATTCTGTAGCGCCCCGAATTTCTAATATAATATCTTAGAAAATACGTGGCACAATCCCAGCATCAACTTCAATGTAATAGTACACATAGCCCAAAAACACAAAAAAAAATTTATTCCAAACTTTATTACAACAATCCTTTTTCAAATGCAGCTGAAATACAAACACCTTGAATTATAACTTTCTTTTACAACACTTCTCTTTACAAAATTTACACAAGGCTCTATTACATTACTTATAATTTCCAAAGCTAACTCAAGCATCCCAACCTCCAAGCACTAAGCAACAACATGTAACACATGAGGCTAGAGATGATCTCTAACCCCCAAAACTAAAGGGGTCAGCCATAAATGGTGTGAGTGATATAAACAACAAACTTAAATAAACAATAAACATGGATTCTTAAGCAACATGTACTGAACGAGAATAACATAAACTAAACATGTATTGTGAAGTAAGAAACGACAGGAAAATACATGCATGAAACCAAGTCGAGAAAACAATACCACCGATCAGAAACCCTTCTATCAATCACTCTCAGTACCAGAGATCGAATACCCGGTTATCAGTCACTCTCAACACCGCAGATTGGATACCCGGTTATCAATTACTAACAGTGACTCTCAACACTGCAGAGTATACCCAACCCCAGAGATCAATGACTCTCAACACCGCAGAATATATCCAACAATCAATCACTAACCATACCATAGATCGGATACCCGGTTATCAGTCACTCTCAATACCGCAGATTGGATACTCGGTTATCAATCACTAACAGTGACTCTCAACACCGCAGAGTATACCCAACCCCAGAGATCAATGACTCTCAACACCGCAGAATATATCCAACTATCAATCACTAACCATACCATAGATCGGATACCCGGTTATCAGTCACTCTCAACACCGCAGATTGGATACCCGGTTATCAATCACTAACAGTGACTCTCAACACCGCAGAGTATACCCAACCCCAGAGATCAATGACTCTCAACACCGCAGAATATATCCAACTATCAATCACTAACCATACCATAGATCGGATACCTGGTTATCAGTCACTCTCAACACCGCAGATTGGATACCCGGTTATCAATCACTAACAGTGACTCTCAACACCGCAGAGTGTACCCAACCCCAGAGATCAATGACTCTCAACACCGCAGAATATATCCAACTATCAATCACTAACCATACCATAGATCGGATACCCGGTTATCAGTCACTCTCAACACCGCAGATTGGATACCCGGTTATCAATCACTAACAGTGACTCTCAACACCGCAGAGTATACCCAACCCCAGAGATCAATGACTCTCAACACCGCAGAATATATCCAACTATCAATCACTAACCATACCATAGATCGGATACCCGGTTATCAGTCACTCTCAACACCGCAGATTGGATATCCGGTTATCAATCACTAACAGTGATTCTCAACACCGCAGAGTATACCCAACCCCAGAGATCAATGACTCTCAACACCGCAGAATACATCCAACCCCAGAGACTAAAGACTTGAAAGGACATTCAAGATTATGAAAAACTCAACAGCACCAGTCGACTTATACTGTAGTAAGTCGACTGCCCAGAGAACCAATATCCAAGATTATAAACAAGTACTATAAGTCGACTTAAGAAACCATCAGTCGACTTACCCGAGACAATTTCCAGTAATTCTCACGAAAATATTCTAAGCACTAACAGTCGACTTAAGGGGTCATAGGTCGACTGTCCAGAAAAGAGACTAACAACTTGTAGAATAAATCTTAAGCATACCAGTCGACTGTAAAAGGGTTAAGCCGACTGTCCAGATCAAATTTTCAAGAATTTAACGACACAACAGTAGGGTCGTATCAGTCGACTGAATAGTAGACCAGTCGACTGTCGGCCTACAGTTTTCATAGTTTAGGTCTGAATACAATAATCAAAACTGAAGTTTTTCCTAAGGATTCATTGTTTATGGAAATAGTACATATTCAGGAAAAATGACAAATCTTAAGTAATCTTCATTATGGATACAACACTCAATCATCAAATATCTCAAAACTAAATTCTCATGTTCTAAATTCCTAATTCTTTCATTAGGGTTTCTTAATACTAATTTCTTTCACAACTCATAACCCAGATCTGATTTGTAGTCCCCAGATCCAGATATTCAACCATCCAATTCCTTATAACTATACTCAAATCCTAACATGTTTTCAAGCAAAAAAGAATTTGTCAACCAAGATCTACTAACATTCCTAGATTTCACATGCATAATATAAATAATAACTATTGCATCGTTCACATAAAAGATACACTAAATAAACAAAAATGTCGAGACAAAAAGACACACAATCATTCACATAAATCGATCAACAAAAACGAAGTTCATATCACTCACCTTTGAATTGCAAAGATCCAACGAAAAAGCCTTCTTTTTGCGAGATCCAAAATCCTCCTCTTCAATCACCAAGAATTTAATAATAATATGAAACTTGAGTTGTGCAGCGAAAGACGGCTGCACACTCTCTTTTATAGGCCGGAAATAATCTTTTTAGGGTTTAGAAATGCATTTGCATAATAGTCCTTCCCAAATTATAACTTTACATATACAGTTCTATTCTTGGAAATTCAATAAAATTCATTTAAATTAGGATTTAAAAGTAAAATAAAATTCTAAATCTCAACCAATACTGTTCAAAACGTCCAGAATGCACATTTTGCATTTTAACCCCAGAAAACGATAAATTTGCAAAAAGGTCCTTCTTTTCTCAAAAATTGCAAATAGTTCCAATTAATTTCAGAAAAATCTGGAAAAATACTAAATAAATCCCAAATATTAAATAATGATTTTTCATAAAGAAAACTTGACTTTCAAACTTCTCAAGAAAGTATTTGCACGTGTTCTGCACGTGTAAAAAGATAAATCTTTTAGAAAATATTTATTAAATCTCCAGAAAATCATTTTATTTATTTTCAAATATTTAAAATAATATTTGAATATACGGGGTTCTACATCCTAAATATATATAGAAATACTGTGCACAGTTTCAGATCAAAATAATATAATTAGGACTAGTATCAAAATAGTTTATTCATCAAAATCATCAAGACCGAAATCTGGAAATAGAATACACCTCTGTAGTAAAATAGCCATAACTCACTCATACGAACACGAAATCGATCAAGGTCAGAGAGTTCGCAAAGAAGACAGATTTCTCTACAATTCATGTATAAAACAAAAATTTATAATTCTGACCTTAATAGGGTCTAAAATACAAATCAAAACGGATCATCGACAAATACATATTTTTTCTCTTGAAAACAAAACCAACATAAACCACACGAAACTCATTCCAATCACAATCAAACATGGCATAGAGTCTACTAAGTGTCCAAACATCATGAAATAGAGTATATAACATATTCACAACCATCATATCACATGGATCTCATCAAACATATAATTTCACCTAATTATCTCACATATATGAATAGATCAAGAATGGTCAAACCTAGTTGTTTTCATGTCGATTTTTGTGTCGTGAGGCAACTATGGTCAATAGCACTATAGAGACAAAAACTATCAAAAATAACACACACATGAGTTGTCTCTAGAACCCAACTACACTATAAGCGGTATTTTTGACTTGTATCATACAAAGGAATTTGAGTACAAGTTACTTGCCTTAACAGAAGACGAAAACGAAGAACACCAAGAATAACAGGAACGGATCCCGACAACGAAAAAAATGATCGACGAATCCCACGAACAAAAACCACGAACCAAGAAAACCATACGTGCGATAGCCGTGCACGTGCAATCCAAACAAGAGAGAGAGATCGGGAGTGAGAGCACCGTGGGGAAAATTCGACGGCGTATGGGCTGGCACAACGACAGGTGCTGCAGCTGATGCTGTTGGACGGGGACGACCAGGGGGTCGCTGGCGGCGTCGGTGCTGGCTTCGGCCTGCTCTAGCGTCGCTGGTCGCGCGACAGAGCGAAGAGGCAGCGCAGGGAGACGGGGAGAGCGACGAATGGAGAGAGAGATGGAGATGATGGTGCTCGGGTGCTAGGGGTGATCGGGCTGTCAGGGATGAGCAAGGGTGAAATAGGGGACGAGGGTGCGGGGTGAAGTCGGGAGCGGGATATGCAGTGGGTTCGATGGGGGCTAGGGTTTCGATCGGTGGGTGTACATGGTTTGAGAGGGATAGTAGTATATATATGGGGGAAGAGAAAGACTTAGGGTTTTGGCTAACATGGTTTCGGGTAGGGAATGAGAAGGTTTCGGGTCTGGGTTTAATTGGTAGTAGGAGATTGGGTTTTGGGTAGTAGTAATAGGAATTGATCAATAGGGTTTAGAATAGGATTTAGGAGTTGGTTAATTAGGTTTTGATAGCTGATTTGGGATATTAGGCATTTGGATTAAAACAGGATTTGGCAAAAAGGAACCACGAGCACTCAGAAACACGAACAAAATGAAATGGAGAAAGAACCCAATAAAGAGCAAAAATAGTAATCGATTAAGAACGAAACAAAAGACAGGCAATCAGACACAAGGAGATCAAAAATAAAATATGAATGAATATATTGAAAACAACTCCAATATACGGTCCAAGAAATACAAGAAGAGTACAAATACCCAAGAAAAGAAAAATACACCAAAAATAGGAAAAACAAAAAACAGGAGTTACAATCCTACCCCCCTAATAGAAAGAATTTCGTCCTCGAAATTCAGAAAGAAGATGCATAGGGTAACCCCAAAGAAAAGAAAACAAGGCAAAACAAAACAAAACAACCACTACTCAAACAAATGAGAAAACTTCTGCTGAATCTCCTCCTCTAGCTCCCAAATCGACTCACTAGGAGAATGAGGGTTCCAAGCAATACGAACCAACTTGATGACCTTGTTCTTAAGAACTTTCTCCCGCCGATCTACAATAGCAACTGGCGGAATCTCACAAGTCAAATCCGGCTGCACGGTCAACTCAGAGTAGTCGATCACGTGACTCTCATCGCGGATATATCTCCTGAGTTGTGAGACATGGAAAACATCGTGCACTCCTGATAACGCTGGCGGCAAAGCAAGACGATAGACCACCTTGCCTACTCGCTCCAAAATCTTAAACGGTCCATTAAACCTAGGACTAAGCTTGCCCCCACCACCGAACCGAATGACACCGCGCCACGGCGATACCGTAAGGAAAACATGGTCACCAACAACAAACTCCAAAGCCCTCCGATGGACATCAGCCCACTGCCTCTACCTATCCTGAGCCGCCTGAAGATGCTTTCTGATCTGAGTCACAACGTCAACTGTCCTGGTGATCAACTCCGAACCCAACAACTGCCTCTCACAAATGTCATCCCAGCACACTGGTGATCTGCATTTTCGTCCATAAAGTGCCTCGAACGGTGCAGCTTTAAGACTGGCGTGAAAGCTGTTATTGTACGAGAACTCTACGAGATGCAAATGGTCCTTCCAAGATCCACCGAACAACAACATACAGGATCGCAACATGTCCTCAAGAATCTGAATAGTCAGTTCTGACTGTCCATCAGTCTGGGGATGAAAAGCCATACTGAACTTCAACTTACTCCCCAAACTTGCCTGAAGACTCTCCCAAAACTGAGATCTGAATCTCGTATTCCTGTCGGATACAATACTAACTGGAACCCCATGAATCCCGACAATCTCTTGCATGTACTTCTCTGCTAGGCTCTTAGTAGACTGACCGACACGAAAAGGAATGAAGTGAGCACTCTTTGTCAAACGGTCGACAATCACCGAAACAGCATTATGACCCTTAGGACTCCTCGGCAAAGTGGTCACGAAATCCATGGTGATATACTCCCGCTTCCACTCCGGAATAGGAAGCGGTTGAAGAAGTTCAGCGGTTCTCTGATGCTCTGCCTTAACCTACTGACAGATCAAACACTGAGCAATAAACCGAGCTACAGCCCTTTTCATACCATTCCACCAGAAATAAAGCTTCAAATCTCGATACATCTTAGTACCGCCAGGATGGATAGAATACGAGGACTGATGAGCTTCCTCAAGCAACCTCTGACGAACTTCACCCCTAGGGACACACAACCGGGAACCAAAACGAAGCGAACCATCGGCATAAATATCCATGTCTATTCTTGACCTAGACTCAACCTCAGCTCGAAAACTCTGCAACTGCGCATCACCAGCCTGAGCCTCCTTGATCTGATCAACAAGAGAAGACTGAAACTAGAGCGCAAGACAACACCGACCAAAACTCGCCCACAAAACCTCCAAATCCAACCTCCTCATATGCTCAATGAGATCACTCTGCTGAGTAAGAAACATAATTGTTGGTCTCCTGCTCAAAGCATCTGGCACCAAGTTTACTTCACCGGGATGGTATTGCAAACTGATGTCATAATCGGCCATAAGCTCCGACCATCACCTTTGCCTCAAGTTTAATTCCTTCTGGGTGAAAACATACTTGAGACTTTTGTGGTCTGTAAAGATCTCCACCCGGTCTCTAAGTAAATAATGTCTCCACAGCTTCAAAGCATAGATCACTGCCGCTAACTTCAAGTCATGAATAGGATAGTTCTTTTCATGCAGCCTCAACTGTCTCAATGCATACGCAACAACACGGCCCTTCTGCATAAGAACTTCTCCAAGACCCTTACCACAAGCATCACAGTGAATTACAAATCTGCCTGAACCATTTGGAATAGTCAACACAGGCACTGACGTCAATCTGTTCTTCAACTCAACAAAAGCCTCATTGCACTCACCAGACCAACAAAACTTCTGATTCTTTCCTGTCAGTTTAGTTAATGGCCCTGCAATCTTTGAAAAATCTTGAACGAATTTCCGATAATAGCCCGCAAGACCAAGAAAACTCCGAACTTTGGAAACTGACTTAGGAATAGGCCAATCCTTCACAGCCTCAACCTTGGCTGGATCCACAGAAAGACCATCGCCAGAAATAATGTGCCCCAAGAAAGAAACCTTGTCGAGCCAAAACTCATACTTACTGAGTTTTCCATAGAGTTGATTCTCTCACAAAGTCTGCAGAACCACTCTCAGAAGCTCGGCATGATCTTCCCGATTCCAAGAATATACCAGAATATCATCAATGAAGACCACCACAAATCTATCCAAGAACTGAGAGAATACATGGTTCATAAGACTCGTGAATACAGCCGGTGCATTAGTGACCCCGAACGACATCACAAGATACTCATAATGCTCGTATCTAGTCCTGAATGCAGTTTTATGTATATCAGCAGCCTTCACCTTGACTTGGTGATACCCAGAACGAAGATCCAACTTCGAGAAAACAGCAGCCCGACTCAACAAGTCGAACAAATCATCGATCCTAGGCAAAGGATATCGGTTCTTCACAGTAACACTGTTTAGTTCCCGATAATCCACACACAGTCGACGACTACCATCCTTATTGTTAACAAAAAGGATAGGAGCACCCCAAGGCGAAACACTTGGTCTGATGAAACCCAAATCAAGAAGCTCCTGAAACTGCACCTTAAGCTCTGCTAGCTCAATTGGTGCCATCCTGTAGGGACTCTTCGATATCGGCACCGTTCCAGAATGAACATCAATACCGAACTCCACTTCCCTTTCAGGGGGTAAGCCAGGAAACTCATCTGAAAAACATCCAAGAAATCCAGAACTACTAGAGGTGCGGCCTCACAGCCTGAGTGCAATTCCATCGCACAATCCACCTGTACAACTGCAGTCTTTGCTCGGCCAAGGAAAGACTCCCCGGTATGGAACTCAAATTCTGCTCGATCTGGAATTCTGAAAAAAAACTTTCTTGGCACAGCAATCAATAATGGCATGGGATTTACCTAACCAATCCATACCCAGAATAACATCGAATCCTGAATTCAAAATGATAATCAAGTTGGCTTTGAAATCTGCATCCCCAATAACAATGGAACATTGCCTGCACTCACTGGAACAAATGACAACACCACCATCTGTCACAATGTTCCAAGCTTCAGACATGTTGCTACACTCCAACTGACGGCAAGCGACAAATCGTGAGGAGACAAAAGAATGGATTGCCCCAGAATCAAAGAGAACACGAGCGGGAAAAAAGCAAATAAGGACGACACCTAAGGAATCCAAAGACAAAGAGAAGGAAAGAAGACAATCAAGGGTAAGGGAAACAACAATGCAGAAAGATAATGAAAAGAAAGCAAAACAAGACCAGAAGAAAGAAACAAAGAGAAAGCAAAACAACAACAACAAAACAAAAAGTAAAAAGATGCCTGCCACAACTCCTTTAGCTATTTCAGCATCTACAGCAGTCAAGTTGAAAGCATGCCCTCTCCTCGGAACAGCGGTCCTCTGACTGACAATCTGACGCTGAGGATGAAGCGGAGGCCTAACTGGACCACGAGCTGGGCCTGCTTGCTGAACAGGACCCCTGGCTGGAAGAGCTACCTGCTGCTGCTGCGGACAATCGCGTGCTGAATGATCAGCAATGCCACACCTAAAGCACCGGCGGTTGACGCGCCAACAATTCTTACGCTCATGCCCAGACATCTGACAGAAGTTGCAAAAACCACCCTTCTGGAAACCAGAAGAAGGATACGGAGCTGCCCTGACCGGATGGGTTGGGACAGGCCTCCGAACAGGACCACCAGAAGGCCTAGCAACAGAATGCAGAACAGTCTGCGGAGAAGGAACCAAACCACCACGAGCCTGCTCCTGAGCTCGAGATGCCACAAGAGCTTCAGCATAAGTACGCAAACGAAGAGAGACAAGATGCCTCTTGATATCCTGCTCAAGCCCATTTGTGAATCTACAAGTCATATCCTCTTCGGTAGCCACAAGAACGGCAGCGAAGCGGCTAAGTCTAGTAAACTCAGCTGCGTACTCATCCACTAACCTGGAACCGTGTTTCAAGAAGTCCATGTTAGAACATTGTTTGAACAATTATGTAACAAAATTCCAAAATAGAATAATAACTTAACCTGTTTTAGGGCCAGAAATTATTGTTCCATCTCAACTAGAGTACTACTGGGGAAGAACTTCTCCAAGAATCCCCAAGTGAAAGTAGTCCAAACAATAGGCCTCTCAAGTCGCTCGGACTCAGCCATCCACCAAATGTGAGCCAAATCCACCAGCTGGATGGAAACCACATCCACCCTATCTGCCTCGGCAACATGTGCCGCCAATAGCAAGTGCTCGGTTCGGATCAACCACTATTCAGTCTCCAAAGGCGTCTCAGTGCCGAAAAACGGTCGGGATTTAGCCTCATAAAATTCGTAATTGTTTCTGGACGGGGCAGGAAGATTTTCCTGCACAGGCATAACGGGAGGCAGAACTCAGGCAGCTTCAAGAGCAGCCATCACTAGATCGATGTGGTTTTGTTGCTGATTAATCAGCCGCTCAAGCACAGCAGTGACAGCCTTAACAGGATCAAGCTGAGAAGAATTCCCACGAGCCATAGCTGCAAAAAAATCAAAACTTTAGCATCCAGAATCAAAGTTGATAATAATTTATTTACGTATGCATGGTTGGTGAAATAATGAGCTGATCCCAGTTTGAGTCAAGCTTGTCTGAAATAGTAGGCAACTAATACATTAGCCAAACCTGGTGCTCTGATACCACTAAAAGCCTTGTTACGTCCCGCTTTCCAAAAAGAATACGGAATACAGATACGCGACTTAACCCAGTGAATGATTTGCATCATCCATAAACTGTTCAGGAATCTTTACAACATCTCACAAAAATAATCAGATTCCAAAATCAAAAGACTCAACCACACATATGCAAAATTGCTTTAATAACCCAACAGAATTTACTTGAAACAAAATGTATTAATCAATTAAATCAGATCTGGATAAGACAAAATCATGCGTCACATCGCCCAAAATACAAAGTAATCATCCAAGTAATCAAAATATATTATTCAAAGCAACAATAATAGTAATACTAATAAGCAAGAAATCCAGCACTAATATATCATTTCGCCAATGCCGTCAGGCAGCTGATCATCCTAATCTGCAATTAATAATTGCAGGAGAAGGAAAGAGAAAATAAGTACCCGTCAATGCAAGTTACGGGCCATTTATAATGTAGGATACAAGTACATGGGAAAGGTAAACAAATAGCATGGAATAATGCATCAACAGTATTAACTAGCCTGAATCAGTAAAACAAAGTCAACTAGCATGGTATACTAACAGTACAAATGAATGTGTCAAGCATAGTGTCATATGGCAACTAACAGTATCCAGTAACAGTAAGCTCAGTATATCAGTATAACAGTATAACAGTATCAGTCCATCAGTATCAGTCTAACAGTATCAGTCTTATGTTCTTATAGTCTTGTGTGTATTACTAGCTAGGTAGCACTTCATGCACCTCAAAATATAACACATGGTTGCTACAACAAATAGTTTCACTTTTAGATTTTATACTGGACCATAATGGAGTAGAGTACATAGGTATCAGTAGTAGCAGCAGTAGCAGTAAAAATAACAGTAACAGTAGCAGTAAAAATAACAGTACAGTAGCAATAAAAGTAACAGTAACAGTAACAGTAACAGTAACAGTAACAGTATGGAACACTAGTTTCCTTCCAAGTACACATTTCCATATTTTTTACTACTTCCCTTAAGAAACCCCGGCTTGATCACTTTTCTTATGGTTATCAAAAGACATGATAGTGCATAAAATAGTATCAAACAAATATGGTATAATCATTATTAGCTTCAAGGAAACAAATAAACATGCATAGATGATATACAGTCACATAAACGAGCAAAACAGTGTATGTTCATATTCAGGACAGCATGACAGTACGGTACTAAAAGAGTGATTCCCATTACTACAGAAATCCAAATCTGAATCCGTCAAAGAATATAGAAAATAGACTTCCACACGAATCCAGCGATTATATATAAGTCAAATAGTATTTCACAAAATCATAACTCAAAACTGATTTGAATCCGGAAAACACGTTCAGCCAGAAATCAGTAAATCGTATTCAAAGTCAGAAAAACAGCATTAAAATATCTCAAATAAATTCATGAAAAATCTGGGGTTATCCTCTATATGTCTAGTATCAGAATATAAAGTTTCATAATATTCCAGTAAAATTAGTTTAGTCAACAAAAATCAGAAAACATCAAGAAATGATAGTTTGGCAAATCTGAAATTCCCAATACTGCTGTACAAAACTATAATATCTCGCAAACAGTGAAACGAAATCCAAATCCGCCAAATGGAGATGAAAATAGACAAAATAAGATAACTTTCAAATTTCATAGATATTTTCCATACAGTAAAAGAAAATACGGTGAAAATACGATTCTTTACAGAACAGCGAGCAAAATACAGCAAGTATAGTTTTCATAAACAAGCATGAAACGGCATATAAAACTCATCAATAAAATCCACCAAAATTCTGGGTAATCCCTAAATAGATATAGAAATACTGTACAAAGTTTCAGATCAAAATAGTATAATTAAAACTAGTATCAAAATATTTTAATCATCAAAATCATCAAGAACAAAATCTGGAAATAGAATACACCTCTGTAGTAAAGTAGCCATAACTCAATCATACGAAAACGAAATCGATCAAGGTCAGAGAGTTTGGAAAGAAGACAGATTTCTTTACAATTCATGTCTAATACAAAAATTAAGAATTCTGCAATACAAATCAAAACTGATCATCAACAAATACAGATTTTCTCTTGAAAACAAAACTAACATAAACCACACGAAACTCGTTCCAATCGCAATCAAACATGGTATAGAGTCTACTAAGTGTCCAAACATCATGAAATAGATTATATAACATATTCACAACCATCATATCACATGTATCTCATCAAACACATAATTTCACCTAATTATCTCACATATATGAATAGATCAAGAACGGTCAAACCTAGTTGTTTTCATGTCGATTTTTGTGTCGTGGGGCAACTATGGTCAATAGCACTATAAAGACAAAATCCATCAAAAATAACACACACACGAGTTGTCTCTAGAACCCAACTATACTATAAGCGGTATTTTTGACTTGTATCATACAATGGAATTTGAGTACAAGTTACTTGCCTTAACCGAAGATGAAAACGAAGAACACCAAGAATAACGGGAACGGATCCCGACAACGAACAAAACGAACGACAAACCCACGAACAAAAACCACGAACCAAGACAACCACACGTGCAATAGCCGTGCACGTGCAATTCAAACAAGTGAGAGAGAGATCGGGAGTGAGAGCACCGCGGAGAAAATTCAACAGCGGACGGGCTGGCGCAACGACAGGTGCTGCCGCTGATGCTGTTGGACGGGGACGACCAGGGGGTCACTAGCGCGTCGGCACTGGCTTCAGCCTGCTCTAGCGTCGCTGGTCGCACGACAGAGCGAAGAGACAGGGCTGGGAGAGGGGGAGAGCGACGAACGGAGAGAGAGATGGAGATGATGGTGCTCGGGTGCTAGGGGTGATCAGGCTGTCGGGGATGAGCAAGGGTGAACGGGGATGTAGGGGATGAGGGTACGGGGTGAAGCCGGGAGCAGGATATGCAGTGAGTTCCATGGGGTATAGGGTTTCGATCGGTGGGTGTACAGGGTGAGAGAGGGATGGTAGTGTATATATGGGGGAAGAGAGAGACTTAGGTTTTTGGCTGACATGGTTTCGGGTAGGGAATGAGAGGGTTTCGGGTCTGGGTTTAATGGGTAGTAGGAGATTGGGTTTTGGGTAGTAGTAATAGGAATTGATCAATAGGGTTTAGAATAGGATTTAGGAGTTGGTTAATTAGGTTTTGATAGCTGATTTGGGATATTAGGCAATTGGATTAAAACAGGATTTGGCAAAAAGGAACCACGAGCACTCACAAACACGAGCAATATGAAATAGAGCAAGAACCCAATAAACAGCAAAAATAATAATCGATCAAGAACGAACAAAAGATAGGCAATCAGACACAAGGAGATCAAAAATAAAATATGAATGAATATATTGAAAACAACTCCAATATACGGTCCAAGATGCCCAAGAAGAGAAAAATACACCAAAAATACGAAAAATAAAAAACATGAGTTATAAGAAGGCTCGGGAAGGGGATACAGATATCCAAGCAATAAAGGAGCAAGTGAACGAAAGGAAACTTCCAGAAATCAGTATAAGAGAAGGATTACTGTGGTTCGGAAACAGATTGTGTGTGCCAAAGGTTGATTATTTAAGGGAGCAGATCATGAAGGAAGCACACACCACTCTACTTGAAGTCCACCCGAGAAGTACAAAGATGTATCGAGATGTGAAACAATATTATTGGTGGGCCGGGATGAAGCAGGATATAGCATAATTAGTGGCCAGATCTTACATGTCAAAAGATCAAAGCAGAGAATCAGAAGCCCGGAGGGTTGCTGCAACCACTTTCAGGGTGGAAGTGGGAGAACATCATTATGGACTTCATCACGAATATACCTAGGAGTTCTAAGAATAACGACCCGATTTGGGTTATTGTAGATCGTCTGACGAAGTCTGCACATTTACTTACGGTAAAAATTACTCGGTCAATGGGGAAGCTGTCAGAAGTCTACACAGAAGGAATAGTGAAGCTACATGGAGTTCCAATGTCGATAGTCTCCGATCGAGATGCAAGGTTCACTCCACTCTGGCATAGTCTGCAAGCAGCTTTGGGAACCAGGACAGATTTTAGTACAACTTTCCACTAGAAAACTGATGGACAGACTGAAAGAGTAAACAGAATTCTGGAGGATATGCTAAGGGCGTGCGTCATGGAATTTGGAGGGAGCTGGGAGAAGTTCTTAGCCTTGGTAGAATTTGCTTATAATAACAGTTTCCAAGCTAGTATTGGTATGGCCCCATACAAAACGCTTTATGGAAGAAAGTGTAGGACGGCGGTGTGCAGGTATGAAGTGGGTGAGAGGCAGTTGTAAGACCCAAAATCGTACAGCAGGCTACGGAAAAGATTGAGCTGATCAGGAAAAGATTACAAATAGCGCTAAGCAAACAGAAAAGCTACGCCGACACCCGCCGAAGAGAACTGGAATTTGAAGAAGGCAACTCAGTATTCTTGAATGTCTCACCAGCCAAGGGTTGTAGTTTGGACTTACTGGCTGGTGTGTGGTTGTTGGGTGCTGTAACCCCTGTTCCCGCAAATACATATTTACTGAATATTTATAAATTCATTTTGTTTTTAAGTTCGTTTCGAACCTTCTATTAAAATATTTACTAATCAAAAACTATATTCCTTTTCGAATAATGGGGTATTTTAACTTTATTTCTATTCCTGATTGATCAACTATTTATACTATTATTATTTGGATTATTTTTGTTAAACCAAATTCCTATTTTGTTACATAATCTTATTATTATTATTATTATTATTATTATTATTATTATTATTATTATTATTATTATTATTATTATTATTATTATTATTATTATTATTATTATTATTATTATTACTACTACTACTACTACTTTTAATTGTTTATTAAAATTCATCTTCTGTTATTTATTAATTTTTGAAAGTCTATTGATCCTAATCTATATTTTATTATTATTGGAGTATGGATGTTATGCATACTATTTGATTTATTTGTACTAATATATTACTATTGAATCATTTGTTCATTTTTAATCTAAAGCCCAAACTTAATGTATTATTATTATTTTGATTTATTAATCCAAGCCCAAGTTTTCAACCATTCTATAATAATACTATTTATTATTGATTATTTTAATTGAAGTCCAATCTCTTATTGGATCTCCTATTGCATTTAAACCCAAACCCGACCCTACAGCCTTCTTCCTTATTGGATTCTAACCCAAAAACCCAATATCCTAATCTACCCTATGTATACTATTCAAACCTACCATAACCCTAACCCTACTATTCTCAGCCGCCAAACCCCCTTCCACTGTTTAAATCCCTACACTATGCTTACCCACTTTCTCTTCTACTGTGCATCTCTTACCTCCCCCCCCCCCTCGTCCTCACCTGCACTCCACATCGTCGATAGCCACCTCCTTCGCCACCCTCGCTCGACGACAACCAACACCACCCCCTACGGTGCAACCTCCGTCAACTGTACCGTAGAGCCCCGACCGCCATTGCCACCTGCAAACCATCGCAGCGCCATGAACCACCGAACGGGCCTCATCTCCCCCAACAGCCATTGCCGAGCACTGTCATCAAGCTTCCACCTCTTCTTCACCGAAAGCGACCATCGAGCTCTCGCCGTCGCCACCGTTTCACTTCGCTACTGCCGTCGCCATTCCCCTCCTCTTCCTGTGTTTCTTCTAAAAACAGAGCCATCATCAAATGCCCTCATCTCCACCGCCAGCATCGAGCCCCGCAACCAGTCACCACTACATCCCTCTCGACCGTCCCTCAACCACCGTCGCTCACCACCTCCAACCATCAACTCAGCCACCGCCGAAGCTGCAGTCGTCGTGGTTGTTTGCTATTTTGGCCTGGAGTTATTGTTTGCTGATTTGCCCTCTCGCCGTTGTTGTGTGTCTTTTGCACGTAGTGTGCATGTGTGGTTGTGGATTCGTGTTTCGTCGCCTCGGGATCCTAATCCCGTTATTCTTGCATATTCGGATCTAACATAGTCTATAAAGGCAAGTCACCGTCTCTTTCTTAAATCGTTCATTGTGTTTGTGTTCAAGAATGTTTATTAAAATTTTCGCAAGTATATCTCATCGTGTTCATTGTATATTGTTATTGTCTTGTTCTTCATTGGGAATGTAGAGGATTTACACGAGCTAATCACCTTATACTTGACTTTGTACCGATATTTGACTCTAAAGATCGTATCTTTCATGTATTTCATGTAGATCTTTTGATATTAGGAATTATTCATGCATGCCATCCTATCGATAAACTGTTGTAGAGTTGTATCTTAGGTTGCAATTGAGAACCATTGATTTGATGTATTGATTAGCATTAGATTGATGCAGGGTTGTGTTTCCTTGCTGTGATTTCGTTGTAATCATGCTTACCATGTTAATCGACTAATTGAATTGATAACTATAAGTATAATCCTAGATCACTTTTATACCATGAAATATGTTAATCCAGAATTTTTACTGTTTGTCGGAAATTTGTATGATCTTTTCGACCTTTCTATTGACACTGAACCATGAACATTTGTAACTATGAAATGTAGCCCTATGTTTCTATTTTTTAGAACACTAAAAAATATTGAATTCCGACTTATATTGCATGAGATATGATGATTTTACTGCTGCTGCATTTTATTCTCAGAATTTCCTCATTCATAACTACACCATGTTAAACTGATTAAATAGATGAACTAATGATCAAATATTGCCATGATAAATTTCAGATTGATAGTTAACATGCTTAGGGTCATGATAATTATTTTTACTGTTTTTTAAAGTGAGTATTTACTGATTTTATAACTATAACTAATTGACATCGGTAACCAGCCAGAATCAGAAATTTGTAAAGAACCCTGTAACTAACCTAGCTACTGTTATCGAAACTTTTACTTTAAATATGCGTTGGAACGGAGCAAAAATCTATTTTCTAGAACTTCAGACGGATCCACATTTGCTACTCTGTAGCAGCAGGAAATCTGATTTTGGTACAGTGACCTACTGCTGTCCAGAATTGAGTTTCCATGTTTTGATAATATAATCGAATTTATATTGTTGTTTTGATGCATTGAATTATTTGAATCGTATTTCATGATCTTAGTTTTGTATTGTCATCATTCTAGTGTTCCTTATTGATCGTCTTATCATTTCTCCATTGATATTATTGTTCCTATTGTTTCCTATTGGAATCGTGTTATTACCAACCGTTACTGTATATTAATGAATAAAGAATTGTTAATCCAGCCGGGTTAAGGGTTGACTAGAGTAGTTAAGGGTTCACTGCTTTCCTTTACTTGCCGTCCATGACTTGCTCTAAGGATATATTTTCTCTCTTTTTAGATGAACAACTTATAGATAATCAAGGAGAATTGCCTGATGTATTGGGAGAACAACACTGGTGAAGGAATTGATAGCATCGTCGCTTATTTATTTGTCGTTTATGTTATGGAGACTTAAAACATTGAATATTGTTATTTTATTGCATTATGGGCATTTTACCCCGAATTGTTACTTTTCCAGATATGGTTATCTTATTGGTATTTCATGTTTCATTTCATTTTGTTATTCATGTGACTGTTCTTATTTACATACGTTGTTGTATCGCTTTCTTTTTTATATTGTTGAGTTGAATCAGTAACAGCTTATGGATGACGTAAGTCGTTTGCTGGCTCAATGCCACGTGCTTGTGTTCCGTATTTTTGGGAAGCGGGGCATGACAGGCGCTGTGTACAGTGTTCTAGGTTCATGGGTTGAGTCCTTGAGGAACTCATTCCCAGGGTTATTTTTGTAAGTTGTGTACCTTGTTTTCTCCTTACTAAGCATAGTTCTGATGACAGAACTATTCTAAGGAGGAAATAATGGAATATCCCGGGAAACACTAAAAATTATTTTTTTGGATAAAAGTATTTTTTTTATATACAAGTATTTTTCTTAAAACATGGTATGAATGCATTGTATCTATATGTGTATGTATATGTATATGTATATGTACATATGTAAAATTTCATCCTAATTATACATTAATTAAACCTTATACACTAATTAAACCCTAAACACTAATTAAACCATAACCCTAGTTTTAAACTATGGGCTGCTCATGGTTTTCTCTTGAGTATGATCACCCCCATCTCCTCCCCCCCTCTTGCCGGCCAACCTTCCCCCTTGTATAAAAGACCATTGTGTTCATAAAAAAACCCTTCTTCATTTTCTTTTCTAAATTTCTACACACCCAATAGATTTCTTCAAACTTAGGTGAGGAACTGCTAGGAGGAGAAGCCTATAAGGTGGAAGAAGATTGAAGAGAAGATATCAACAAGAAACAACATTGTGGGTGACTCTCTTAAACACTATGTATGTTAAATTAGGAAAAAAAAATTGTATCTTGGTAATGTGATGAAATTTGAACTTGGAATTTTTATGGTATCATTATGATAATGCATAAGATAACTCCCCCAAATTTTGAAAATTCTGGTTTAGGTTTGATATTTTTAATAAACCCATCTTGTTGCTATTGTTGAGATTAACATGTTGTTCTGGGTAGAATTAACATGCTTGACATGTAAAATTCATAACTCCATCTATACTATAAATTTTTTAAGTTGAAATTTTTAAAGTTGAAATTTTAGCAAGAATTTGTCTGGTGTTTCACTAATCACAGTTCTAATGAAGATTATTAGTTTCTTAAGGAATTGTATATAATCCTAAGTTAGAAGTAGTCAATAATAGTCCCCTAAGACCAATATGTCATCTGATTGATTAGGACAGGCACTAGTCGGGTGCTGTACTCTCCTGTTAAGGGGATACGTGCGGCACCGTCTCAACGGTAAGGGAGACGGGTGGCGTAGTCTCTTCTGTGTATGTCTGAGGTCTAGTGGTAAGAACGGGAGGATCCTGGCGGGAGTAGGGAATGGATCCTAAGAGTCTGTCAAGATCTATGTTGTTAGTGCGGGTAGGGAGCTAGAGTAAGACTCTCCAAGGGTGAGTAAAACTCTATGCATCTCGGTGAGTGGGAATTACCGCGGGGCCACCTATATGCTCGTAGCAACTTTCGGGTGATGTCTGGAGCAGTAAGTCTGTGGGGACCGGGTAGTAGTGGAAAACGGGGACACCACTACTGACTACAGAGGCAGAATTGGACCGAACAACTGCAACCTCACCAGCCACTAGATGAATATCAGGAATGAGAGAGAGTACAAGAGTAAGGTGCATTGCAGGGGATCAAACCCTACAACCAGGATAAGGTAAACTCCTTGGGAAGTATGTAGTATGGGATGCATATGTTTCCATTGAAGTTGTATTTGGAAAAGTATGTAGTATGGGATGCATATATTTTCAAATGAATTGCATTAGAGTAAGTACATTGAGTGCATTTGGTTTTTGCATTAGACTCTAGGGCATGGCATACATCATACTTGTGTTTGACTGTACATTTTTTCTTTGCAACATTTTGATTCTGAAGTTTGGAGAGCCAATGTTTTTATCAGCGTTGCGTCAGTTACATTAAACTGACGTACCCATAGTTGGTTAGTGCAGGACTACCTGATCGTGGGAGCAGAAGGAACTCGAGCCGTGCGGAGCATCCAAGTGAAAAGACATTGTCCAAGTTCATTGTAAAATCTTGTTGTAATATTTAATTGCAATCATTGGACATTGTATTAACATTTATTTGAAATAAAAGTTTTTAATTTTCTGTACTTGTGTTATGTACTATTTTGAAGTAAGATTCTGGCTTGCAACTCGAATTTCCATAGTTAGGAATTTGAGACGCTACAAGTAGTCTACCTCTCCATGGTGAACTGCGAAGTATGCCACATCCTTGTAGATAGTGGTAGCTCGGTAAACATCCTCTTCCTGAAAGCATTTTGTAAGATCCCACAAAATAGTATATAACTATTTTGTACATTAGTCTGTGCACAATTCAGAATTTGCACGTATTAATGGGTTTTTCTCAATTTTAATTGAGTAAGTATTAGGACATATTATTTAATATGTTTTGAACCCGAAAACGGTACATTCGTGAATCGAAGTAGGAATATTTTCTTAACCAAATTGAATACTTATCTCAACTATAAATTGAATACTTATCTCAAGATGGAAGTTATAAACACTAATTATTCTTTTTGAATAAAAATAATTTTTTTGTTTACATGCAAGTTTTTTTCTCTAAAGTTTAGTATGACACAATTGTATATATATATAAATATATATATATATATATATATATATATATTGTCACGCCCCGTTTCCCAAAAATACGGAATACGAGCACGTAACATTGGCCCAGCGAATGATTTTCATCATCCATAAGCTGTTCAAGAATCTTTACAACATATCACAATATAATCAGAGTCGGAAGCCAGAAAAGTCAACCACATGCACATATGAACCAAATACCAACAAGAATACTTGAAATAAAATATATTAATCTCAAATAGTCATGATCTGAATAACACAAATATCTTGGGTCATATTGCCCAAATACAATAATAAATCCAAGTACAAGAATACAATTATTGTTCAAGCAAACTACAAAAATAATAATAACAAGATCCAGCACTAATACTTCATGTCACCGATGCCATCTGGAACCTGTTCTCCAAAATCTGCAATTCAACGAATGCAGGAAAGAGGGAAAGAGAAAAATAAGTATACGTCAATTGCAAGTTACGAGTCACTTATAATGTAGGATACAAGCACATGGGGAAACTAACTAGCAATATGGTATAAGTGTGATGTCAAAGTAAACAACTAGCATGGTAATGTGATCAAGTATCATGTAGAGTATCATGTAATCATGTAATCAAGTGTCTTATAAACATGTGTTAAGTATCGAGAGATTCTAATCATGTAGCAAGTATCAAATCTCATGTATCATATTCAAGTATCATGTTCAAGCCTTGTAGTGATTACTATCTAGGTAGCACTTCATGCATCCCGGTTTTTATTACATGGTTGCTACAACAAACAGTTTCGCTTTAGATTTTGTAGGGGACCATACAGGGCAGTGTACTCAGGGACAAGCTCCAAGTATCATGTAATCATGTATCATGTAAATAAGCTCCAAAACCCAAACAAGCTCCAGTGTCATGTGTGTAAGTTTCATGTATATCGTGTCAAGCTCCGCATGTAAACCAGCTCCAATAACCACTAGGTTCTTCCGAGTACACGTTTCTGCACTATCCACTGCTAGATCTTTCCCTTAATCCCGGCTTGGTTATTTATTATTAAGTCAAACAAGCATGTAGATGTGTAAAACATATCAAGTATATCATGTCAGAATCATGTAACAAGTTCAAGTTGTAAGGTAAATATGTACGTGTGCAAGGTATCTCATAAAATACTAAAATAAACAAATCTCAAGTTTAGGACAGCAAGACCATACTGTAGTAAACAGTGATTCCCAGTATTACAAACAAACAAAACCGGATCCGTCGAAGGATCTAGAAAATAGACTTCCACACGAATCCAGCGAATATAAATAAGTCATATATTAATTCACAAAAATATAACTCAAAACTGGTTTGAATACAGAAAATAGGTTCAGCCAGAAATCAGGAAAACAAATTCAAGAACAGGAAAACGACATGAAAACTCAATAAATAAATCCACGAAAAATCTGGGGTATTCCCCTATATGTCTAGTAGCCAAATATAAAGTTTTAGAATTTTCCAGAGAAATTAGATCATTCATCAAAAATAAGAAAGCATCAAGAAAATATAGTTTGGCAAATCTGGAATTCCCAACACAATTGTACGAAAATTAAGATATCTTGCAACCAGTGAAACAAAATCCAATTCCGCCAAAGGGATATGAAAATAGATAAAATATACTAACTTTCACATTTCACAAATATTTTTCATGCAGTAAAAGGAATCATAGTGAAAATAAGGTTTTTTTACAGAACAGCGAGCAAAATACAGCACGTATAGAATTTATAAACGAGCATGGAACATCACATAAAACTTATCAATAAAATTCACCAAAATTCTGAGTAATCTCTAACTAGATAAACAAACACTGACCAAAGTTTTGGATCAAAATAATATATGTAGCCTAGTTCTTTAAAATGATTTGTCATCAAAATTTCCCAAAAACAGAATCTGGAAAAGATCGACACCTCTGTACTAAAACAGTCATAACTCACTCATACAAAAATAAAATCAAGCAAGGTAAGAGGGGTTTGAAAATAGACGAAATTATCTAAAACTCTTGTTTTATACTGAAATCAAGATACTGACTTTAAACCAGTCCAAAACAGCAAACAAAACAGAACAGCGACAAAATACAGATTTTTCTCTTAAAAACGAAATCAACATAGATTCAAGAAAATTGATCCAAACACACCCAAACATGAAATTGAGTCTACCAAGTGTCTAAACATCATGAATTAGGGTTATTAACATGTCCACACCAAATATATGTCATGGGTCTCAATCAAAACACGAATTCTCACACAAGTCTCACATACATGATCAAAATCAAGAACGGGCAAATCCTAAGTTAATTCATGTTAAGATTGTGTCGTGAGTCATCTATGGTCAAGTTTTCATAATAGAGACAAAACCCATCAAGCATATCACAAACAAGAGTCTTCTCTAGACCCAACTACACTATAGGTGAACTTTTTGGCTTGTATCAAACAAATGAATTGGAGTTCAAGTTACTTGCTTGAAAGACGACGAGAACAACACAAGAGCAAGAATAGCGGGACGGATCCCGGGGCACGATCCAAACCAAACGAACAACCACAAACCACCATGAGCACACGAACAACCACGAACGAAGAACGATGAACCCCACGAACCCAATACGAGCCCGCGAACACAACAACGAGCACACAAATTCAATACCCACGAGCCAACGAACACCATAACCACGAGTACCCGAGATCCAAAACACCCAACAAAGAACCAACAGACAAAATAGCACGTACAAACCCACGCACGTGCAAGGGAAAGTAAGCGGAGGGACAACGGATGGCCGAGGATCACGCGACGTCGAACACAGCGGGGTAGCGGCTGCCGCTGACATCGGGGCTATCCACAGTCGGCGGAGGGGAAGCAGTCGCCTGTGGCGGCTGGTTGGTCTGCACGACTGCAACTGGCTGTCGCCCTGGCTGGCGCCTGGGTGCAGTTGCGGTGAGGGGGGAGTACAGGGGACTGCTGTTGCTGTGAGGTGGGGGGTGCGGCCAGGTGGAAGGGGAGACGGAAGTAGGGTTCGGGAAAGGCAGAGAGAGGGAGAGAAGGTGACGAGCGGCTAGGGGAAGATGAAGAGATGGGATGGATGGAGAAGACGAAGTGGCCGAAAAGTGAAGATGGGTATATATAGACTGGGTGATTAGGGTTAGGAAGTAGGGTGCTAACGGGTGGGGTTTTCGGTCTTAACGGGTAGAGGATTAAGTGTTATTGGGTAGTTATAATAAATGGGTTGTGGGGTTTTATAGATAACGGGTCTGGGTGTTTTAAAAGATGGGTTTTGGGTTTAATATATTGGGTTGTTGGGTTTCTAATAGGTATTAATGGGTTTTGGGTAATTAGGTGGGTATTTGGGTTATAGTATTAGGGTTTTAAATCAAATAAGAAAATTAAATAACAAATAAAAATATTGTTTACAAAAAAATGTAATTTGCATTAAAAAATAGTATTTATTTAAAATAGATACAATATAATTAGCACATAGAAATGGATTTTTAATAACCCGCCAAAATTAGTAACAATAATAACAACAATAACAGTAATAATAATAAGAGAAATAATAACAAAACTAGGAATTGTATTTCAATATAAAATCAAAGAAAATAGTTACAATTTAAAATTATTGATCGAAAACGTATTTTAAAGTAAAAGATCCAAAAAAATACATTTTGACACAAGAATTTGAAAACCGAAAAAAAAAAATTTGCTAATTTTTTTTAAAATTCAGAAAATACACAAAAAATACATTTTTGGAAAAACAGGGGTTACATATATATATATGTATGTGTGTGTGTGTGTGTGTGTGTGTGTGTGTGTGTATATATATATATATATATATATATATATATATATATATATATATATATATATATATATATATATATATATATATGCATACAAGTATGTGCATTGTGTATGTATGTATGTATATTACTCAGATTAAATTCCTAAAGCACTAATTAAAAACCCTAAACAACCTAGAAAAACTATGTGCTTGTTTTGTATACAAACACCCCCACTCTATCACTCACCCTCATTCTCACCCCCACTCTCTCTCTCTTCTCTATATTGGCCGGCAGCCGAATCCCCCCCCCCCCCCCCCCATTTTACATTTTTTTCAAAAAAGAAACCCATTCATTTCTTCATTCTTCTAAAATCCTAAAATTCTCCTACTTCAAAATCCTTCATTTCTCATTTCTAGTATTTCTACACTTCTAAATCTCTTCATAGAGCTTAGGTAGAGGAGAAGAAAGCAAGGATTGGAGAAGAAGAGCAAGGATCTAGGAGGAGAAGGCCAAAGAAAGAATGGTTGGAGAAGAAAGCAAGGATTCGAGAAGAAGAGCAAGGATCTAGGAGGAGAAGAAGCAATGAGAAGAAATCAAACTTCATATGTGGGTGACTTTCTCAACTCTATGCATGTGAATGTTATTTTTTTAGTGATGAATATTAAGTTGCTGTTTTGGGCTTGTGGGATGGTGTGAATGAAATTTTGCATGTTCTAACTTATGTTATATGAGCTAAGAGTGCCAATTGATATAGAAACATTAAATCTTGTGAAAAAATAGGCATGTTTGATTAGAAAAATCTTAACATTGTGCTATGTTGAAAAATCATGACTTTGTTCTATGTGAAAAAATAAGCATCTTAATTGTGTGTCTAAGAACTCCACCAATTTTTGTTAATTTTGGATGCGATTTTATATTTTAATAAATTCCATTTAGTTGCTGTTTGGTGAGAAACTTTCTGCTGTATTAAATTTTGGACATGCATCACTTGCAAAATTTATAACTCCTTAAATACTATGAATCTAAAGTTGAAATTTCTACAGTATGTGCTCTTACATTTCTTTATAAATTTTCCAAAATTTCACCACTTTTAGAGGTGGTTTGATATTTTTATAAAACCTATCAAGATTCTTGTTGTGGAAAGGAAAACTGATGTTTGTTGAATCGAACATGTTGACTTATAAAATTTGTATCTCCATGAACACTATGAATCTAGATTTGAGATTTTTACTGGAGCTTCTTATACATGTTCAAAACAACTCAACCAAATTTCATTAATTTTGGATGTGGTATGATATTTTAGTAAATTCAATTTCTTGCTATTTGGGGGAAAGAAATTTCTGGTATGTTGAATTGTAACATGTTTGACTTGTACAAAATCATAACTCTCTTTCTATCATGAATTTAGTGTTAAAATTTCTACAGTAGGTGCTCTTACATGATTTCATCCATTTTCCCAAATTTCATAATTTTTGGAGAATGTTTGATATTTTTAGTAAATGCAAAATTTTGCTGCGGTTGAGAAGTGGCGAGGCTGCTGTTTGAAAATTTGCATCTTATTAAAATTAGCATAACTCTCTAAATACTTGGAGTATTGACATGAAACTTTTATATGAGGTTCTTATATGTGTCTATAACAACTCTAGTACGTTTTGTAATTTTTGAACAAGGTTTGTTATTTCTTTTAAATATAAATTGCTGCAGTTGATGAGGAAATTGTAGTTTCTGTTGGAAATTTAACATCCTATTCAAATAGTCCTAACTTTATGTATACTTGGAGTTCTTGGATAAAATTTTGATATGTATTGCTCCTATGTTTCTAGAGCAATTATGAAAAATATTATAAAGTTTCGAGATCGTTTGTTATTTATAAAGGAGTTTTATTGTGTGACAGGTCAATAATTTCATCAGATCTTGAAGTTTTACATGCCACTCAGTTTTGGCTATTTTTATTTATCTAAATGAACTACTTTGAGAAAGTTTTCAACTTAGAAGTTGGAGTAGACTTTGTAACGCCCCTGTCCCAAGCTCAGACAATTTTATATAATTTATAAGACAAATTATTTATAGTATAGTACAACTGCCCACCACAGGCTGCCCCTCAAAAGGTGGTTAACTGGATGATGAATCTTGATCATAGGCTATTATATTTATAGTTATTTTATTCTATTGTATTTTCTGATATGGGACAAATCTCTACAATCCTTTCTCTTTTGAATCCCGTGCACATGAGTCCCGTGGACCCCATGTCCACGTCAACACAGTTAAAGACTATGTTGCCTCAACTTCACTGGGCGGGTCCCCTCTCCTCACTGACGTCATCATGATGTCAGCTCACACACACAGCAGCACCTATTGTTCATCACTCCGTTTGACCCCCCCTACTTCAAATTATGTTACAACCATGCCATCAAGCCATTATTTATATAATAAATTACAAAGAAAGCTATCAAGTGGCTCTCATTCAATCTCCCCTAAAACCAATGGCCTAAATTGATTCTTACAAAACATATTTTCCTGAACAAAATTTCAAACCCCAAAATTAAATTTTTTCCCCCAAAACTAAAAAACTCATTACTTTATTACTATCTCTCTCTTCTCTCTTCAATTTTTCATGTTTTTCTCTTTCTCTCTCTCCCTCTCTCTCTCCCATTCTTTCTTTATTTACTTACAAATTTAGATTTTAAGATTTTAGATTTGTAAAATTTTCAGAATTTTTATGTTTTTTTATTGCACATGTTATATTGAAAATAGCAAATATCTCTTCAACAGTTAAATTTCGTCATTTTTCATCCTTAAAGTTCTAAGAAGTTAGATTTTACACCCTCATTTATAATTATTTTTCAACATATACTAATAGAAACATGGACTTTTATTTACAACTAATTATTGTCATACTATTCAAACTTTAACTACATAATTGTTGTTTCACTATTTACAGGGATTTTCGTGTGTTGTATCGTTCCAAAGACGTGCCGTAGGTACGTGCCCACGGGCAAATCTAGTCCCCTTATATTATATATATACATATAAAATATATATTATTCTTTAGAAATTACGGGATGTTACATACCCCCCCTTTAGAAATCAGCGTCCTCACTGAGCACGGGGCATGCACAATCTACTGTAGGATCTAGTTTCTAGTCGATGTGGAGCAGTTCGTGAGCGTCGCTCTCGTCTTTGGAATACTGGAGACCAATCCCACTCCGCGGATCATTCTGTGGCCCTTACGCCCATCGTCCCAGAATACTGGGGATTGTCTCACTCCACCGATCATTCTGGAGTCCATAACTCACTGCTCCCCCACACTCAGTGTCAAAAGTCGGCTCTAATACCAACTCTGTAGCGCCCCGAATTTCCAATAAATAAAAATTAGAAATACATGGCACAATTTCCAGAATCAACTTCAATATAATCCTAAACATAGCAACCAAATACAGGAAATTTTAAAACTTTTTATTACATCAATTTTTACAAATCACAGCGAAAAATTAACCACCTTGAATTACAATTTCTTTCTTTTACAACACATTCTTTTACAATTTACATAAGCCCCATAATCAATCTACCACATATATCCAAATACAAGCTATAGGTACCTACCTGTAAGACATGAGGATAGAGATAACCCCAACTCCCAAAACTCTGGGGTCAGTCATAACAGTGTGAGTGACATCAAAAGAAATGCAACATAAATTAAGTCATGATCAACACATAGTAACAGTAGTAATGAAAGGAATATGGAATAACAATAAATAAAATATAAAAATTTCAAGTGAAACTAGACTAAGTGTCAAGTGTAGGAAACAGGAAACAACATGCATAAACCAAGTCAAGAAAGCACCAATGCTATATGCTGACTCTCTAATGCACACTTGTCGAATCTATGCTCCCCACTCTATATAGATCCGGTGCAAGCCCTTAACATTCTCCACTTAATAGGTTTGAATCCCTCGTTATGTAACTAATCCTACTACGATGATTACTATGAGATTCAGATAAATTGTGAGTATCTAGCCCATGCCCCGATAATTCCGGATGTCAATCTCTATGCACTGATAATTCTGGAGACTATTTCACTCACACCTGGGAATCTTCAAGAATATCCCACACCCCAAGCTATGGCACCTCATCACACAAATACCCCATGAGTGTCGCCTCGACCCCGATAATTCTGGAGATCAATCCAACACCGCAGGTAATTTCGGAGACTATTTCACTCATACCTCGATAATTCCGGAGATTATCTCATACCGCAGGCCATACTGAGGTCTATAACCCATGTTTGCACTCATTTCATCATATCACCATCTAGTGTATGTCCTTATCTTTTAAGTTAATTAATAATTTACGAATCTTCTAGAGTTGATGTACCCTACCGGTCTTAACTCAATTGATCAACAACAATGTCACAACTGACCAAACCACAAAATCACAATTGCCGGTATACTAGGGTCCCACTCACCCTCTAGAGACTCACAACTCAACCATCAACACAAAATATTTCATAAAAACTCTCAATTCCATTATCAATACTCTCATATTAAGAAAACTTCTTAAAAGTTAACAAATCCAAATTTATTTAATGTACTCATAAAATTCCAGATTCAAATAAAATATTAAATCCATTTAGATAACTGAGAATCATATTTTAAAATTGTAGAATATCACAATTTATCAATTTCTTCAAGAAAACATATGTATGTCACTTTATAAGATCAAAAGAATACAATTAAAACTCTATTATAATCAAAATACAACTCTCTGTAAAATATAGTAATCTGTAGCAAAGACATCATCAACAGTAGATCAATAGTTCATAATATCGAAGAAATAACCGTTTAAAAAGAACGAAGAAAATTCAACAAAAACAGCCAGTAATGCAATTGACGGTCGACCGCTCAAACAGTGCAAATACAAGGCAGTCGACTGCCAAGTGAAAATTCCCAAATTAAAGAATGTTGGTCGACCGTTCGGTCGACCGCTAGCTGCAATACAACAAGTTTTAAAGTTGTGCACATTTCGACTGATACATTGATTCCACTTCGTAAAACCACAAATTTGTAAAACCAAATTACTGAGATGATTGAATATAACTTGTATAGCATATAGAAGTTTATAAAGTGTAATTTTTCACAAATTCTTCAAAACAGTGAAGTAGTATATGTATATATGTGTTTAAGATATTTAAGCATCAGTTATCGCATCAAAATTCACCAAATAGGTGTAGTATATAATTCTAATCAACCTCCATATCAAAACAACTCAATTCCACTTGAAAACTTCACAAAACACTAATTTTCGACAAGTGTACATGAGTGTATATATGTATGTGTGTGTGTGTGTGTGTGTGTGTGTGTGTGTAGGTGTGTTCTAGTATCAGTTAAAGCATCAAATCTCACCGAATAAAAGTAGTATAAAGTTAAGATTCAGTCACAGTATCAAACAAATCAAATCTCAATTTAAAACCTCATAAAGAACACCAATATCAGTTTCAGCAACACTTCCAAACAGAACATAGGGATCCATGTGTATATATGTGTATATATATGTATAAGTATTTAAGCATTAAGAATTACTATATAGGAGTAGTGTAAGGTTCAATCTAATCTCAGTATTAAAAACAACTCCAGAAAACATCACAAATCCCAAAACTTTAATTTCGGCTGTATGAAAAACAGACCCGAAAATTCATCTCCTCTTCAATACTTCAAAGCTTGATCTCTTCGATCCAAAACCCCTCTTTAAAATTTATTAACCACATACACAACCCCTCACATCAGTTGCCCATGGGATAAATGCATTCACAACATGGTTTTAATTAAGTTCTTTGTAACACCTCGGATTTTAAAATACCAAAAATATTCGTTTTTATATTTTGTAGGGGTGAGAATTATTTTAAGTGATATCTTATTGATACTGGTATGGATATTTTAATTGAATTGGTGTAGATGATATGTTGAAGCCATGAGTTGAGATTTTATGTGAAGAAATATTATTTACTTTATTTTATAATTTTGGAGGATTGTTATGAGATGATTTAATGTATTTTGTATTATTAGTATTATTAAAGTATAAAGTTGGTGTTTATTTGAAATATTTTAGGGTATTGGGGGTTTATTTGCTAATAGCCTTTATTTAATTATTAATATTATTAATATTTTTATAAACCTCCCCCCCCCCTTCTCTCCTCCTTCCTCCTCCCTTCTTTTCTTTTTCTTTCCCGATCGCAGCAACCGGCTGAACCCATCGGCCTCCCTCACTCCCGCTCAAATCCACTTGGATTCTCCGTCAAATCCAAATTGATTTAAGGGGCAGGCTAATTGAAGGGTTCTCTACATCGTGGAAGTGTCGGATTTTCGAAAGGATTTCGAAAAGGTATATCCTATTTTATTTATTCGTATAAATAAGTGTGGTCAGTTTTATTGAGTAGGATTATTATGGTAGAAAGATTTAGAGATGTTGGAAGTGGTAGATTTGAGGAATTAGTGGATTGTTAGAGAAATTACAAGTTGTTAGTAAATTAGGGTTTTGGTTTTGTAAAATAGAGATATATATATATAAGAATTATCTCTTGTATGGTGGTAAAAATTGTATTGAGCCATTAGAATAAAATGGGGAGTAGTGATTTTGGCATAAACTCGAACTATAGGGTTTATGAAATCGGGTAGAAAACTCGATCCAAATAATTGTAGAAAATGCATATGAGGGTGTAGAGTATTATGCAAGGATTAATATGAATTTTGGATGATCTTTATAGGCTTCCAGCTCAATTAAATTGAGTGAAATGAATTATAGGTGAATAGTGCACGCCGGGTATTTGGTGAAATGCCCGAGCGATATAGAGGTGAGAATTTGATGAATTCGGAGGCGTAGATGAGTCTTATTATTGTTGTTAACCCTAATTTGAGATATTAGGACAAAGGGATTGAAGAAATTAGGAAATAGGAAATTTTCCTATTAGAAAGCCTCCGATCAATAGGTAAGTTCTTGTATTGGGGTTCGAAATTGGAATCCGTCGATGTAGCTCGCCTACGTATGTTATTTGTGACATGTGGGTGAAGACGGATTTGAAATTGGAGATCCTTAGGTCGAGTTTTGAGTTTCATGCTGATCGATCCTACTAATTTCCTATTTAGGTAGAAAAAGTCGAACTTCGACTAGCTACAGGACGGACGTGGGACATCGTTTGCTCGATCCGTCAGGTGAGTATGTTGTGTTTATAAATATTTTATATTGTGGCTGAATTTCGTGGCCTTTTGATATGTTTTGTGGGAGTTATGCCAAAAGTGGATTTTTATTGAAAACACGGATTTTTAAGGATCCAAAATGGGTTTTTGAGATATGCGGTGAAAGTGACTATTTTAAGTATATAAAATCTATAGTATGGGTTATTGTGATGTGTTGAAGTATAAAAACTAATTATATTAGATTGTTTATATATACTTTTATCCAGTGCATGTTTTGTGCATGTTTTGGGGCATATAGGCCCTTATAGATAATTATAATTACATGGAGCATGGTGTACGAGCTAGTATGCTATAATTAGACATTATAAGATTTAATTAGAGGAAATAAGTGATTTTGGCCCCTTTTTTCTGGAAACCAGCATGTGTGGTGTATATTTGTAAACTATATATAGATGATTATGACTGTGATGCAATAGTTGATGAAATTAATAATTGGGTACATGTTTACATTTTAATTATTTTCGAAGTGAATTAATGGGCAATAATATGATATTATTCTGTGATGAATTATATATTTTGATACGCTTACGATACAGACTAACATCTTATAATTCTTTTATTTATGATATAACTTGGTGTATACCTATATGTGATTTAATGAAGTAGTAAATAGCATAGTATTCATAATGGGTGATGTTATGGCAAATTAAATAATATGGTGCATTTATGATGTGTAATACTATGACATGATGGTTTCTATGTTAAATGACATGGTGTATGTGTGTATGTGATACAATGAGATGATAATTAATATTGTGGACGTCGGATATGCATCAAATGGTAAGATAAAAGATAAGATGGTAAGTGTTAATGAAATGTGTTATTATTCACATGACTAAAGTCAAGGTTGTGGCAGCTATTGAATTAATAAGTGAAGCGCTTGTGTGATAAAGTAAAATGGAAAGATGCAATGATTAATGATAATAACAGATGGTTTTGTTGACCAGTACCTACAGCAATCCTGGGGGTTTGGGCTAGACCTCCTAACGCCCAAGGACCGGCTTGGGCATAGTGGACCCAAACTATGTTTGGGGTAAGTGGTTTTTATCGCCCAAGCTATCGGCTTGAGGCCCGGTTTCCCTTGATGATACCCCAGGTGGGACCTGGGAGAGCAGATACCTCCGGTGGGACCGGAGAGAGATATGATACCTCAGGATAGACCTGAGAGAGAGTTGATACCCCAGGATAGACCTGGGAGAGCAGATACCTCCGGTGGGACCGGAGAGAGATATGATACCTCAGGATAGACCTGAGAGAGAGTTGATACCCCAGGATAGACCTGGGAGAGCAGATACCTCTGGTGGGACCAGAGAGAGAGATGATACCCTAGGATAGACCTGGGAGAGCAGATACCTCCGGATGGACCGGAGAGAGAGAGTACCCAAGTTCTACTTGGGGTTAGTGGTTCCCTCGCTAGTTCGGCTAGGAGGAAGACGTAGCCTCGGACGAGTAAGACTCTGTGTGAGCATCAGGCTGCTTGTTTACTGGGTTGTCGACTTTCAGTATGTTGGGATACTGTGGCTCACTGGTCGACAAACTAATAAAATAACTAAGTGTTAATAAAAATGTGAAAGTACAAAAAGTGAATTGTGAATTGTGGATTAGAAAGAAAGTAGTTGTGAATGAAGTAAATGTGAAGGAAAACGAGTTATGGGTTAGTGTATGAAAAGAAGTGATAAATGTAGTACGTGGTTAATTTAAATAAAAATAATAAAAGAGACATGTGTTCTTATGAATAGTACGAAGTAATTGTATTATGTATGTGATCATTAAAGTAAAATATACAGTTGATATGAGTTGTACCTTGGAATTGTGTCAAGGAACTACCTGCCCGCTATTTCTGTGGAAATGGTGGGAACTACCTGCCTTGGCATAATTCGCAGGGTGAGCTGGTATGATAGTGGTAATGATTAATAGAAATAAAGAATTAAGTAAAGTGAAGATGATAAGTGGTTGAAGTGAATTAATAACCAAGCTATCGGCTTGAGATGTGATGTGATATTACCCAAACTGTGTGTTTGAGGTGCAGTGACTATTACCCAAGCTATCGGCTATGGGATGTGATATGTTGTGGCCCCAAATTGTGTTTGGGGATTAAGTGAAAATGATAATAATAATATATATTACTTATAAGAATGAGAATTACTAAAGTGGTATAATGAGATGGGAATGAGCTATAAAACATGTTTTTGATGTAAGGAGTATAAGCATTCTATTAATGATGTGATAAAGTGTGAGATCATTGCAATAAGCAATAAGATGTTATATTTGCGTCATAAGACAGGAATGAATGTGGCATTATGAAAATAGAAGCATATATGTAAGAAGTGATACTTGTTATATTACAATAAAATCAATACCCGTATTTGGAGAAGGGTTACGAAAATGGTTAATGGAGAAAGTATGTTGGGTTAAGAGTTTGTATTCACATAAAGGGTTATTAAAGAAAGATATAATAGCATCAAGTAAGTGATATTTATATAAATAGCGAAATGCTAATATGATGATAATTGTGGAGGAATGAATATTCGGGTTAGGGGATTTAAATTGAAAGGGAATGGATTGAATGGAAATTTGTATTGCGCGAATATAAAATAAGGATAGATATGAGGTTGATGTGAAACATATAGTGGAATGTGTGAATTATGGGTAATTTTATAATTCGATGCAGACTTGAAGAGTATTGTGATATAAAATCGTATTGATGATGTTTTTAAGTTCAGATGTTCAAGGTGTATCTTCTTACTTGATGTTGTAAGTTTAAATTATTTTCTTTATACAATTTAATTCATTTGTTAGATTTTTAAATTATACTCACACCAGAAATGGCTAACCCCTGATGTTTTTTGGGGGTTAGGGGGGTCCCTCTCTGAGAAGGGACAACCCTAACTCTCTTGCAGGTTGGTAGCAGCATGGCGAGGTAGTTATAGAGTTAGGAATTTTATTTCGTCGAGATGTTAGATTATTTATGTATTTAGTATAAGTAGAAGAGTGAATAATTGGTGTATTATTTTGTACTATGGTAAAGGTATATGTATATAGTGCTGTGATGAGGTGAGAAAGCCCGTACCCACCTCGTTGTGGAGTATTGGGTTCTGTGGTTGGTTTTCAAAAAGGTTTTTCTAAATTTTTACAAAAATCCTTTATGTTTTCAAAGGAATTTATGGTTTTTATTGAATATTTGATAATCCGTTATGAGTTTGGCCCCAGAGCATTATATTATATTGCCTGTGTGTTTCTGCTCATTTTGGCCTGGGGAACCCGTGAAATTATTGCATGTATTGTGAGCTACGGAATTTTGAGCAGAATTCCGTAAGCTATTTGTGTTTCGGGGCAAATTTACAGGGGAAACTCTGCCAAAATTTTCCTTGAAATATAACTTTCTTAGTTTATGTTTAAAGTGATATAGAAATTGAAAGAATTGAATTTCGAGGTTTAGTTTTCAAAAAAAAAAATTGGGGTGTTACAGTTTGGTATCAGAGCTTAGGTTAACTAGGAATTTGTTAATCCTAGTGATCTTGCCATGTGAGTATGGGTTCATTATTGCTTAGTTGGAGATAGAGAGTGTATTTTTGCGGGTGTTTTATTGAAGAATAGATTATATCATGGAATGGTGCGATCCTCATTAGACCTTGGTCTGACTTTGAGTCAGCATTATCTTTCATGACCATGCATATGGGTTGACCTCTGTAGAAATCCTGGTGTGAATTGGTGCACTATTGGAGTATTCTATTATATTGATTGCTGTGTGCCGTAAGGGGTTATTCCCTGGAGATTTTGTGTGGGTCCTATGGGCATATGTCCTATAGGTGTGTTTTATAGACTGTGGAGTGATGTGTGGTTATGGTTTTATCCCATATTTGGGGAGATTGAATTGTTGTAAAAGGTTATGTAGGTCATCTGCGTAGTTGGGGTATGGTGCATGGAGGATTTGGGTGAGACAGCCCGATGAAATCCAGTTTTGATTGTATGTAATGCCTTGGACGATGAAAATTTTGCCCATTGGGTTTGGTGGAAATATTTAAGGCAAAGATTGAGATTGTTGATGTGGTTTGCAAAGTTTCTGATGTATTCGAAGAGGTTCTTGGTCCCCCACCTTGGCGAACTCTGAAGTTCAAGATCAATTTGATATTCGGTATGACTCTAATTTCTAAATCAATTTGTGGTATAGTACTTTAGGAATAGGGAGAGATAAAAAGAGTTTGAGGTGATGTTTCTGGAAAAGGTTATCAGTTCAAGTGATATGTCGTAGGGCGCACCGACAGTTTTGTAACAAAGAAGGTAGTTCACCGAGAATGTGTACGGAGTAAGGTGACTATTAAGTATTCATTGTTGAGAATAGATAATTTGTTGGATTAGTTGCGGGGAATGCCACTAATCTCCCGGCTAGAGTTGCACACCGAGTACTGTCGGATAATCCTTGAAAAGGGAAGTATCCCAGGGGCTGTTTTTCGTACTCGGTCTGAATTGTATAAGTTTTCCTTAATGTCTTATGGGCTGGCGAACGTCCTTGCAGTTTTCATGAATTTGACGAATTGGACCTTTCATCCTTATATTAATAGGGTGTGATTGTATTTGTATGTGATATTTGGTGTATTTTCGCAGTATGGAGGGACATAGATGGCACCTCAGAACTGAGTTGTAGATTCATCGGGACTAGAAGTGGTATGACAAGTCTGTAAATTACTATTTTTGGGGGCGAGAAGTGTGAATTTTGGGACACATTGTGTCTGTTGAAGGCATATTTGTGGATCTGAAGAAAATTACAAAAGCTAAAAAGACAGGAAATAACCCTCGGATGTGTTGGAAATTCAAAGTTTCTTGGTTTTAAGTGGCTATTATCGAAGGTTTATTCCTCGGTTTTCTATTATTGTTGTATCGATAATTCATTTTATCATAAAGAATGAGTCGTTGGTATGATCCAAACAGCGTGGAAAGATATTTTCAAGGGTTAAAGGAAGATGAACGACAGCTCATGTTTTGATCATCCCGAGAATGGGAGTGCATGTAGTACCGGATCAGGTGGAGTTTGATGCCTGAAGGCACGCTTGTGGCTTATATCTTGAGGCAGTTGTGGTTATACGGGGCGCGTGAATTACGCAGATTTGAAATTAGTGACAGTAGGGCATGCATTAAAGGTGTTGAGAAATTTGTTTTTCAGAAAATAGTTTTAGCTTTTTCTGTGATCGTAAGAGTTTGAACATTTTTTCGTGTAAATGATTTGAGCAGGAGGCACTAAACATGGCTTGAGTACTATGGTAGCTTGGTATGGAAATAAAATACCACCCGGGGAAGAAATAAGGTGATGAATGCTATAAATGGAAAGAAGGTTTTGTCTTAATGACGTCCCAGGAGTGGACGGTGTTCAATTCAATAGATCAATTTGATTTTATTTCAGTAGTAGAGGTTGATCCGACCCTATATATCGGTAGTTTATCAATACAATTGTTTATCCTACAGTTGACCAGTCAAACTTGAATTCAAAATTTCTGTTTGTGACAGAGGATGCATGGTTGAATTCTGGATGAGGTTAATGAATGTGATGCTGATTGGTCAGTAGGCAGTAGGAAATTCTTGTTATTATCGTAGATTTGGTGTTCTTGATGAGGATGGCTTGTGGTAGCGAGTGATGGAGAATGTTCCTTATGCTCGGTATATTGTCATTCTTGGTGGCATGAAGATGAATCAAGATTCTAGGAGAATATTTTAGTGGTCCGGAACAAGGAAGAATATTAATTATCAGGTGAGCATGGATAAGCCTCTTTTGAGGTGTGTAGTCGGCAAAAGAAAAGGTGACACAGATTAGCGGCAAAAGCCTCCGGAAGTTAGAAGTTGGAGATTGGGTATTCTTAAAGGTATCCCTTATCCATGGAGCGCGCCATTATAAGAACTGGGAAAAAGTTAGACCCGAAATATGATGGCCCTTCAGAATTATTGAAAGAATTGGAACTGTGGTATATTGTTTGAAGCTTATCTTGGAGATATCGGGCATTCTTGATGTATTTTTTTTGTTTCTATGTAGAGAAAGCATGAGGGATATATCTCCAGTTATGGAGCCCTCACAGATTGAAGTCCAACTGGTTGTAGCATTGGATGTGGCTGAGCCTTTGAAATTAGTGGTTATTGTAGATTGATAGTGCAGCTGACCAGACGATAAATTGTTTAGCTGCTAAAGGTGCAATGAAATTCTGATATCGATAATGTACCGGGAAATCCTAGGTAATGGTGTGGAGGAGGTACCTTGAATTTGTTCGAGGAGTTTCTTAAATCCCATAGCTCGAGGACGAGCTTCTTTTGAGGTGTGTAGAATGTAACACCCCGGATTTTAAAATACCGAAAATATTCATTTTTATATTTTGTAGGGGTGAGAATTATTTTAAGTGATATCTTATTGATACTGGTATGGATATTTTAATTGAATTGGTGTAGATGATATGTTGAAGCCATGAGTTGAGATTTTATGTGAAGAAATATTATTTACTTTATTTTATAATTTTGGAGGATTGTTATGAGATGATTTAATGTATTTAGTATTATTAGTATTATTAAAGTATAAAGTTGGTGTTTATTTGAAATATTTTAGGGTATTGGGGGTTTATTTGCTAATAGCCTTTATTTAATTATTAATATTATTAATATTTTTATAAACCCCCCTTTCTCTTCTCCTTCCTCCTCCCTTCTTTTCTTTTTCTTTCCCGATCACAGCACCCGGCTGAACCCATCGGCCTCCCTCACTCCCACTCAAATCCACATGGATTCTCTGTCAAATTCAAATTGATTTAAGGGGCAGCCTAATTGAAGGGTTCTCTACATCGTGGAAGTGTCGGATTTTCGAAAGGATTTCGAAAAGGTATATCCTATTTTATTTATTCGTATAAATAAGTGTGGTCAGTTTTATTGAGTAGGATTATTATGGTAGAGAGATTTAGAGATGTTGGAAGTGGTAGATTTGAGGAATTAGTGGATTGTTAGAGAAATTACAAGTTGTTAGTAAATTAGGGTTTTGGGTTTGTAAAATAGAGATATATATATATAAGAATTATCTCTTGTATGGTGGTAAAAATTGTATTGAGCCATTAGAATAAAATGGGGAGTAGTGATTTTGGCATAAACTCGAACTATAGGGTTTATGAAATCAGGTAGAAAACTCGATCCAAATAATTGTAGAAAATGCATATGAGGGTGTAGAGTATTATGCAAGGATTAATATGAATTTAGGATGATTTTTATAGGCTTCCAGCTCAATTAAATTGAGTGAAATGAATTATAGGTGAATAGTGCACGCCGGGTATTCGGTGAAATGCCCGAGCGATATAGAGGTGAGAATTTGATGAATTCGAAGGCGTAGATGAGTCTTATTATTGTTGTTAACCCTAATTTGAGATATTAGGACAAAGGGATTGAAGAAATTAGGAAATAGGAAATTTTCCTATTAGAAAGCCTCCAATCAATAGGTAAGTTCTTGTATTGGGGTTCGAATTTGGAATCCGTCGATGTAGCTCGCCTACGTATGTTATTTGTGACATGTGGGTGAAGATGGATTTGAAATTGGAGATCCTTAGGTCGAGTTTTGAGTTTCATGCTAATCGATCCTACTAATTTCCTATTTAGGTGGAAAAAGTCGAACTTCGACTGGCTACAGGACGGACGTGGGACATCGTTTGCTCGATCCGTCAGGTGAGTATGTTGTGTTTATAAATATTTTATATTGTGGCTGAATTTCGTGGCCTTTTGATATGTTTTGTGGGAGTTATGCCAAAAGTGGATTTTTATTGAAAACACGGATTTTTAAGGATCCAAAATGGGTTTTTGAGATATGCGGTGAAAGTGACTATTTTAAGTATATAAAATCTATAGTATGGGTTATTGTGATGTGTTGAAGTATAAAAACTAATTATGTTAGAGTGTTTATATATACTTTTATCCACTGCATGTTTTGTGCATGTTTTGGGGCATATAGGCCCTTATAGATAATTATAATTACATGGAGCATGGTGTACGAGCTAGTATGCTATAATTAGACATTATAAGATTTAATTAGAGGAAATAAGTGATTTTGGCCCCTTTTTTCTGGAAACCAGCATGTGTGGTGTATATTTGTAAACTATATATAGATGATTATGACTGTGATGCAATAGTTGATGAAATTAATAATTGGGTACATGTTTACATTTTAATTATTTTCGAAGTGAATTAATGGGCAATAATATGATATTATTCTGTGATGAATTATATATTTTGATACGCTTACGATACAGACTAACATCTTATAATTCTTTTATTTATGATATAACTTGGTGTATACCTATATGTGATTTAATGAAGTAGTAAATAGCATAGTATTCATAATGGGTGATGTTATGGCAAATTAAATAATATGGTGCATTTATGATGTGTAATACTATGACATGATGGTTTCTATGTTAAATGACATGGTGTATGTGTGTATGTGATACAATGAGATGATAATTAATATTGTGGACGCCGGATATGCATCAAATGGTAAGATAAAAGATAAGATGGTAAGTGTTAATAAAATGTATTATTATTCACATGACTAAAGTCAAGGTTGTGGCAGCTATTGAATTAATAAGTGAAGCGCTTGTGTGATAAAGTAAAATGGAAAGATGCAATGATTAATGATAATAACAGATGGTTTTGTTGACCAGTACCTACAGCAATCCTGGGGGTTTGGGCAAGACCTCCTAACGCCCAAGGACCGGCTTGGGCATAGTGGACCCAAACTATGTTTGGGGTAAGTGGTTTTTATCGCCCAAGCTATCGGCATGAGGCCCGGTTTCCCTTGATGATACCCTAGGTAGGACCTGGGAGAGCAGATACCTCCGGTGGGACCGGAGAGAGATATGATACCTCAAGATAGACCTGAGAGAGAGTTGATACCCCAGGATAGACCTGGGAGAGCAGATACCTCCGGTGGGACTGGAGAGAGAGATGATACCCCAGGATAGACCTGGGAGAGCAGATACCTCCGGATGGACCGGAGAGAGAGAGTACCCAAGTTCTACTTGGGGTTAGTGGTTCCCTCGCTAGTTCGGCTAGGAGGAAGACGCAGCCTCGGACGAGTAAGACTTTGTGTGAGCATCGGGCCACGTGTTTACTGGGCTGTCGGCTTTCGGTATGTTGGGATATTGTGGCTCACTGGTCGACAAACTAATAAAATAACTAAGTGTTAATAAAAATGTGAAAGTACAAAAAGTGAATTGTGAATTGTGGATGAGAAAGAAAGTAGTTGTGAATGAAGTAAATGTGAAGGAAAACGAGTTATGGGTTAGTGTATGAAATGAAGTGATAAATGTAGTACGTGGTTAATTTAAATGAAAGTAATAAAAGAGACATGTGTTCTTATGAATATTACGAAGTAATTGTATTATGTATGTGATCATTAAAGTAAAATATACAGTTGATATGAGTTGTACCTTGGAATTGTGTCAAGGAACTACCTGCCCGCTATTTCTGTGGAAATGGTGGGAACTACCTGCCTTGGCATAATTCGCAGGGTGAGCTGGTATGATAGTGGTAATGATTAATAGAAATAAAGAATTAAGTAAAGTGAAGATGATAAGTGGTTGAAGTGAATTAATAACCAAGCTATCGGCTTGAGATGTGATGTGATATTACCCAAACTGTGTGTTTGAGGTGCAGTGACTATTACCCAAGCTATCGGCTATGGGGTGTGATATGTTGTGGCCCCAAATTGTGTTTGGGGATTAAGTGAAAATGATAATAATAATATATATTACTTATAAGAATGAGAATTACTAAAGTGGTATAATGAGATGGGAATGAGCTATAAAACATGTTTTTGATGTATGGAGTATAAGCATTCTATTAATGATGTGATAAAGTGTGAGAGCATTGCAATAAGCAATAAGATGTTATATTTGCGTCATAAGACAGGAATGAATGTGGCATTATGAAAATAGAAGCATATATGTAAGAAGTGATACTTGTTATATTACAATAAAATAAATACCCGTATTTGGAGAAGGGTTACGAAAATGGTTAATGGAGAAAGTATGTTGGGTTAAGAGTTTGTATTCACATAAAGGGTTATTAAAGAAAGATATAATAGCATCAAGTAAGTGATATTTATATAAATAGCGAAATGCTAATATGATGATAATTGTGGAGGAATGAATATTCGGGTTAGGGAATTTAAATTGAAAGGGAATGGATTGAATGGAAATTTGTATTGCGCGAATATAAAATAAGGATAGATATGAGGTTGATGTGAAACATATAGTGGAATGTGTGAATTATGGGTAATTTTATAATTCGATGCAGACTTGAAGAGTTGTGATATAAAATCGTATTGATGATGTTTTTAAGTTCAGATGTTCAAGGTGTATCTTCTTACTTGATGTTGTAAGTTTAAATTATTTTCTTTATACAATTTAATTCATTTGTTAGATTTTTAAATTATACTCACACCAGAAATGGCTAACCCCTTATGTTTTCTGGGGGTTAGGGGGGTCCCTCCCTGAGAGGGGACAACCCTTACTCTCTTGCAGGTTGGTAGCAGCATGGCGAGGTAGTTATAGAGTTAGGAATTTTATTTTGTCGAGATGTTAGATTATTTATGTATTTAGTATAAGTAGAAGAGTGAATAGTTGATGTATTATTTTGTACTATGGTAAAGGTATATGTATATAATGCTGTGATGAGGTGAGAAAGCCTGTACCCACCTTGTTGTGGAGTATTGGGTTCTGTGGTTGGTTTTCAAAACGGTTTTTCTAAATTTTTACAAAAATCCTTTATGTTTTCAAAGGAATTTATGGTTTTTATTGAATATTTGATAATCCGTTATGAGTTTGGCCCCAGAGCATTATATTATATTGCCTGTGTGTTTCTGCTCATTTTGGCCTGGGGAGCCCGTGAAATTATTGCATGTATTGTGAGCTACGGAATTTTGAGTAGAATTCCGTAAGCTATTTGTGTTTCGGGGCAAAATTACAGGGGAAACTCTGCCAAAATTTTCCTTGAAATATAACTTTCTTAGTTTATGTTTGAAGTGATATAGAAATTGAAAGAATTGAATTTCGAGGTTTAGTTTTTTAAAAAAAAATTTGGGGTGTTACATTCTTATTCATCAAAAATCCAAACAGAGCATAAATATGTATACACACAGTACGCATGGCTTTTTGTTCACTTTTTGCAATAACATCAGACAATCTCATAGTATCTAGTTCAAATCAGCAAGATTATGCAAGAAACAACCTGCTCATGATTTCTATTAGGTTCTTTGACAATCTCAAATTATCTATATGAAGTTTTGATCATCAATAACAAAATTTTCATGAAAGACTCAATTTTTATACATCCATACAGCTAGAATTCATATTATTATCATGTCATCCCTAATCATGCTTTCTAATTCACAAACCATCACATACAACATATTTAGAACAATGGGACAATAAACATATGTCACTCACCTCATTGAAGAAATCAACTGAATTAATAAAGAATAAGAAAAAGCCCTTCTTTGCAAAAAAAAAAAATCCAAGATCATTGCATCGAAACTCCAAGAATTTAATAGTAAAAATATATTTTGTTTTTTGCAGATGAGGGGACGGCTATAGCGGCTCTTTTATAGGCCTAAATCTGGAGTTTTTAGGGTTTTACAAGTTATATGGGAACATCCCTTCACAAATTATTACTTTACATATATATACCTTTCTTTAATAAAGTAGTGTAATAAGTTAAATAAAATAAAATAAAGTTAAATCCCATTACTACTAAGTTATCGAGCCATCAAGTATAGCCCAGAAATTTTAAAAAATTGGATTTATACCCCCAAGTGGTAATTTTGCACAAAAGTCCCTCTCTTTATAATATTTGTAAATATGTCAAATAAATATCAAAAAAATCTAAAAAATTCATAAATAATACCTACTAATAAATATTATGTTTTCTAAATAAAATTTCTAATTTTTAGTTTCCAAGAAAATATTTGCACAAGGTCCAACATAAATTCCATATTTGTAACAATACCATATTTTTTTAAATCTTTACCAAATCAATTCTAAATAAATTTTAAATAAATTTTATCTTTAATAATGACCATGGAAAGCCCAAAAAGTAGCACAAATGAATTTTCATTATTTGTTTAAGATCCAATCGGCTTTTTACATAAAAACCCCTCTCTTTCGAAATATTTATAAAAATAGTTTCTTTATTCAGAAAAATCCCAAAATTTAGGATATACTCCGCTTTAAATAGGAGAATTTATTCAGAATTTAAAATTAAAGATGTGCACCAAAAAAATATTTGCACGTGTTTTGCACGTGTAAAACTGACAAATTCGTAAAATAGTCAAATTAATTTAAATAAATCTGAAAAATTAAAATATCATAAATAAATGAGGAAAATGAATCATTAACCATAAAATTTTAAGAATTCAAAATTTTCTAACTTTGCACGTGTGTTGCACGTGCAAAATTGCAATTTTAAGAAAATAGTCAAAATAGTCAACTTTACCAATATAATATTATTTAATAATGCAAAATAAATTATTTTATTTTGTGGGGTGTTACATCACTCCCCCCTTAGAATAGTTCTGTCCTCAAAACTTCTCTAAGCAAAAAAAAAACAAAATACAGAACTTACTAGACAGTTTCGAAAATTTACTCTATCATTATTTTTATAGTTGGATTTAATTACTAAGTAAAACAAAAATAACATATAATTATAGGTCGAAGATTAAAAGGTGGAAAATGACATGGCAAAAGTATAAGAAATCCAATCGAATACACAATTAATCCCCAAACGTAAGAAAATAGTAAGACTATACTTATAGAATAAGAAGTCAAAAGTGAAGAGATAAAACTCAAATATAAAAAGGTTGATAACCATACAAACAACGAAGGAACACCAACTTAAAGGTTATAAAAAAAATAATTTTGGAAAAATAACCGGTCAAGATACATAGAAAATACGAACAAATTTAGCTAAGTAAAGAAAATATTAATAACAATGAATGTACAAGACATAGAATAATGAGTATATTAGTGAATATAAACATTATAATCAATACTCTAAAAGCACATTAAAGGGTAATGAGCAAAATAGACCAAAGTATATATATACAAGAAGACTCAAATGAAGTTCATTGAATATTACAAAAGTAAGCATCAAATCATTAATTAGATAGTGGAACCAAAAGTAAGTGAGAAATCTAAAATGTTACAAAATTGGAAAATGATAGCAATAAATAGTAATTACAAAGAACGAAAGCTTAGACCATAGTTGATGTACTCAATCTTAACATAAATGTAAAAATTTCGTAAACAAAAAATAGAGTAAAACCAACTGTACTAGTTCAAATTACATGGAAACGTAAATTGTAATTTGTATAAACAAAAGTCATAAAAAAAGATTTCTTTACCGTTAGATACATTATATAAGTAAAAAGTATTGAAATATCAATTAGTAAATAGGTAGAAAATCACTTGTTTTTTTTTTTTTTTTTTTGGGTTCGCCTCGTTGATGTCTGGCTGCAGACTTGGCTCCTTAACATCAAGTTGTAGATTTGCCTTCACGATATCAGGTTGCAGGTTGCCACCTGGATATTCGGTTGCACATTTTGCCTCCCTGACATCCAGTTGCAATTTGCCTTCATTGACGTCTAGTTGCATATTTGCCATATCGACATTAGGTTGCACCGAAATGGTGAAATGGAAGATGTAACCTTCCATATGCACAGAGATATTGGACATTTAATTTAAGTATGATGTTGTGTTTTGAAATTTGTGATATTAAAATAGTAGCAAAAGTAAGGAATGGAGTTGAAAGTCACACGATGGAATATCAAAATAGATGTATAGATTATAAATATCAAATACAATAGTAAAAATTAGTAGTACTGAAAATAATTTACAAAAGTAAGGAGAAAACGGAATGAAATACATGCATAAGCATAAATGCAAATGTGAATGAGAAAATAAATATACAGTGTAGTAAATTTACACAATGAATATATCACAAAATATACAGTAATGTAGGAATTAAACAAGTGTAAAATAATATGCATAGTAAGTATGTTGAAATATATGGTACATATGTAGTAATTAGTAGGAAGTATATGTAGAAATCAAGAATGTAATGATAATAAAAATTAACTAAAATATAAGTAATGGGTGCATATAGTACTTTCAAGAAGTATAAAGGAAAAAAATTAATAACTAGCAATAAATGGTGAAAATTAGATATAACAAAAGTAGTAAACAGTAAGTAATAATAAAGGTATTGAATATAAAGTGCAAAAACATAATAAATAATAAAAATTTAAACGTGCAAAGATATATCATATTTTTATGAGTAAAATACTACAATCAGATTTAAATGCTCTAAAATAAATAAGATAATACAAAATAATGGAAAATATAGTATCAAAAAATCCAAGTATATATAAAATGAAAGTAAATATGCAAAACCAAATTTTATAATATAGTAAAAACAATAACGAAGGAAAATAGGAGTTGTGATAATAACTTAACACGTAGTAATTCAAAACTTAATGTAATATGTAAAAGTAATAGAAAAATATACGAGTAACATAAAAGCACATGAAAGTAAGAAGGATAAAAACGTCAAGAAAGAAATGAGTAAGAGTTGCAAAACAAAATTGAGTTTGTGAACTGCTAAAGAATGCACTATTGAATTACAGCAAAAGTTGCAAAATAATAATTTGGACAAAAGAATAAAAAGTAAAAACCAATAGTTTAGTCATAGAAACAATTTTAAAAGAAAACAAGACGATTAGTGAAAGCTTAATGTTTGTACTAGTGAATAGAAATAATATAAACTCGGTTAAAGATATAGAAACTAAAATAAAATCAATCACTGACAATAAAAGAAACCGAATAAAAGTAGAAATAAGTTAATTTACACAAAAGTTATCTAGTAAGCAAACAAACGTAAAACAGTAAAAGTGATAGGATACAAGAGTGAGAATTACAAAACTAAGAAACATCTAAAAAAAATACGATAGGATAAATAATTAAAAGAATTTAGCGGAAGATAATTAAATTTAATAACTGAAAAAAATAATGGCGAAAATTATAGAATCCAAAAATTATACACAATGAGTGAAATAGGAAAAGATATAGTGAATATTGGTAAGTAAGTTAGAAAAGATACAAGTTGAAGGGGTAATACCTTACATAATAAAATATCAAATGCATAAAGCGAACAAAAGATATCAAAAGGGCTAGTGAGAAAAGTATATGCTTTATGCAAAAATAACCAATACACTTGCGATAAAGAAATTTTATTCAAGTCTAAGCATACAAACAGTCTAAATCTCACTACAGGTCTTCATGATCAAACTATCAAGTCACACACATTAGATGTCCACCAAGGTACTCACACTTCTAATGTCCACCTAGGTATTCATACATTTAATGTCCACTTGTGTACTCACACATCTAATATCCACCTAAGTTCTCACACATCAAATATCCATTTATGTTTATTCCTCATACCATGTTTAAAATTACTAATTGAAGCATGCTCTGATACCATTTTGTAATGTCTCTGCCCCAAGCTTAGACAATTTTATACAATTTAGAAGACAAATTATTTATAGTATAGTACAACTGTCCACCACAGGCTGCCTCTCAAAAGGTGGTTAACCGGATTGGTGACTCTTGATCATAGGCTATTATATTTATAGTTATTTCATTCTACTGAATTTTCCGATATGGGACAAATCTCCACAATCCTTTCTCTTTTGAATCCCGTGCACATGGGTCCCGTGGACCCCATGTCCACGTCAGCACTGTTAATTAAAGACTGTGTTGCCTCATCTTCACACCAGGCGGGCCCCCTCTCCTCACTGACGTCATCATCATGACGTCAGCTAACACACACAGCAGCAGCTGCTGTTCATCACTCCATGGGACCCCCCCTACTTCACATTATATTACAACCATGCCATCAAGCCATTATCCCCTTATATTATATATACTATATATATTATTCTTTAGAAATTACGTGATGTTACAGACTTAATGATCTTTCCAAAAAACCTAACAACTCTTATTTTCATCGAGTGTGTGATTTTTGGTGATTTTCGCAAACAACACCAGGTGTATGTTGGATGAATAATTTGCTGTTTTCATTGAATGTGTGTTTTCATTATACTAAGGCATTAGAATGGTCTTAGAATGATGATTATTCTTACTCTTGGATCATGTTCGATCATGTTGAAGTTGTGTTGTTTACATCTATAATGTTTTATGATCGGATTGACTATTTGTCATATATTTGCATGGTGCATTTCGCTTGTTACTCTAATCTTCTAGTTTGCTTGAAGTTAGAATGGACTTGTATTGTATTGTTGTTTGCAGTGTGTATTGCTTGTTGTTGATAGGGTAATGGATAATGGATTTTACCCTGGGGGGGCTATCGTTACTACTCAATCTTTTGTATAGTTGGTAGCCGTGTCGCCTCGAACGTTGTCACACCCCGCTTCCCAAAAATACGGAATACGAGCACGTAACAAAAGCCCAGCGAATGATTATTATCATCCTTAAGCTGTTTCAAGAAATCTTTACAACATGTCACAGTAAAATCAGAGTCGGAAGCCAGAAAAAGATCAACCATATGCACTTATGAACCAAATATCAACAGGAATACTTGAAATAAAATTTATTAATCTCAAATAATCATGATCTGAAAATACACAAATACCCTAGGTCACATTGCCCAGATACAGAAATAAATACAGGTTCAAATTACAATATTGTCCAAAATAAGCAACAGGAATAGTAATAGCAAAGTTTCGCCTCTAGCCCTTCATCTTGCCAATACCTTTAGGAACCTGTCCTCCAAAATCTGCAATACAACGAGTGCAGGAAAAAGGAAAAGAGAAAACACAGTACCCGTCAATGGCAAGTCCGGGTCACAAATAGAATAGGATACAAGCACATGGACACTATCTAACCACGGGATATACTAACAGGTATAGGTAAACATAAGTCAAGTATCAGGTCAACAGGTAAATAGGTAAAAATGTATAATTATCAGGTAATCAGGAAATCAGGTAAATATGTATCATGTATCAGGAAAACAGGTAACAGGAATATCAGGTAATCATGTAACAATCAACAGGATAATCATGATATATAAGGTAATATCAGGTAATAGGTATACAGATAACAGGTAATCTTGTATTAATATCTTGTATTATTACTATCTAGGTAACACTTCATGTGCCATCCTTTTATCACATGGTTGTTATAGTCAATGCAGTTTCGCTTTAGATTTCATAGTGGACCATAGAGGGCAGTATACTCAGGTACAGGAAAACAGGTTCATGAATCAAAAACAGGTACACGAATCATCTGATTCATGCATCAACGGGTTCATGAATCAACAGGTACACGACCAAAAGATACGTGCATCAACAGGTAACAGGTACACGACCAAAAGGTACGTGCATCAACAAGTAACAGGTACACGACCAAAAGGTACGTGCATCAACAGGTAACAGGTACATGACCAAAAGGTACGTGCATCAATAGGTATATGAACCCAAAGGTATCATGCATCAACATGGGAAACACGGGCCCCCTTCTGAGTATACGTTTCTGAATTATCCACTAATCGATCTTTCCCTTAAACCCCGGCTTAGTTCCTTTTATTATCAAGATCATTCACAGGCATGAGAGTGTGCTAAACAGTGTCAACTAACAGGTTATAATCAGGTTTAGGCTCAGGGAATTAGATCAGCAAGTATAGGTACCAAACATTCACAAATACGAGCAAAATGGTATATGTTTATAAACAGGACAGCAAGACCAGTCTGTACAAAAATAGTGATCCAAAGATCTACAGACAAGCAAATCATGATCCGTCGAAGGATCTGGAAACTAGACTTCCACACGCTTCTAACGAGTATAATAAATCCATATGCTATTTCACAACATCACGACTCAAAACACAATTCAACACAGTTTGCATGTACAGTCAGAAAACAGGGGAATAACTTAAACCACATGAAAACAGCATACAAAGTCATTAATTAAACCCACGAAAATTCTGGGGTAATCCTCTATATGTATAATCTCAAAATATAGATTTTCATATTTTTCCAGAAAGTATAAATATGTTTACAAAAATAGGAAATAGCACATCACACAGTTTTGATGGATTTGGAATTCTTCAACACCGCTGTACAAAATGGAACACATCTTGCAAACAGCGCATCAAAATCCACTTCCGCCAAAACAGGATGAAAGTATACACAATTACCCAACTTTCATATCTCACATCAAATATTCATACAGTAATTAGAAATAAGGTAAACACGGCAATCAACATACAATCACATGCAGTTTACAGCAAAAGCGATCTATAGAAGAGAATGTAAGGCATCACTCAAAACTCATCTTTTAATTATCACAAAAATCAGAGAACTACCTAACATCATATTGAAACACTGGACAAAATCTTGTGGTATGAAATTACGTCTAACTTAGATCTTGAAAATAAATTATCCACAAAAATTACCCCGAACTGGAACTGGAACTACTAACATACAGTTACTAAAATGATCATAACTACTCCATACGAACTCCAAACAGGGTGAAATTAGTGGGATTAGAAATTAGATTCAATTCTCTACAAATTTCTCAGAAATAGCCATGTTGAGATTCGGACTTCAATTCAGGTAAAATCAGCAATCAATCCAGTTACATCCAAATTTCCAGATTTCTCAACCAAACTTCAAAACATCATAACTTTCTCAAAAATCATCCAAACTCTTCCAAATTCAAAACAATGCCTACCCATAGTCCAAATGTCATAATGGAGGATATCTAACATGTCAAATCTAGTATTTCTCATATAGGTGTTCAATCAAACATCGGGTATATAACATGTCACATACGCGATAACAATCGCGGTCGGGTGAATCCTAAGGCATAAACCTATCAAATTTCATGCCCTAAGTCGTCTATGGCCTGTTTTGAACATTAGAGACGAAACCCGCAATTAAAAATATGATCTTTGTCCGTCTCTAGTCTCAACCTATCCTATGTGTGAACTTTCTACTTGTATCAACCTAAGAAATTTAAGTACAAGTTACTTGCCTTTTTGATGATGAACACGGTGCTACGAAGCCTAGCAATAGAAACCCATGTGCAAAAGTCCTTCCACGCGTGATTCCAAGCGAACCCACGAACCGAATCTTGCCTACGATCGTCTACTTGAAGCACGAACTCAAACGGACGTTACCCACTACTCCAAATCAGCGAAGAGGGAAGAGGGGGGGGCTGTTTTGAGATGGATGGGTGCTGTTTTGGATGGTGCCGGCCACAAGAAAGAGGAAAAGGTAGGGTTTTTGTGAAGCGGAGTTGTATGATATGGTGGAAGGGGATGATTATGGTGGTCGGCTAGGGCAAGGGAGAGGAAAGAGAGGGTCGGCCTGGGGGGTTTAGGTGCAGGCCGGGAGAGAAGAGGAGGGGAGGCCGGGTTACAAATAGGAGAGGAAAAGAAAGATTAGGGTTTGTGATTAATTAGATGAGGGGGTATATATAGGGGATCAAATATGGGTTAATGGGTAGTGGATATCAATAGGATTAAATGGGTATACAATTGGGTAATGGTTATTGGGTAGATTTCAAATGGGGATACAAAATGCAATGAATCCTATGGCTCCTAAAAATCTCCTTAAGAGCCAAAAATCTTAAATTGACCAAAATTCCTCTAAAAATTCACCATGACCCAAAAATAATTAACAAATATGAATGAGACCAAGAAAATGCTAAAAAGAATTCAAAATGGTGAAAACGGACGATCGGCGCACAAACAGCACACGGAGGTCAAAAATGCAAGAAAAATAATATAAAATGAAAATAATCCAATAAGAAAATTAATACAATAATTTATAAATATAATTTATGAAATAATCTAATTTTAACAATAAAGATAATTTGCGAAAATTTTAAATACAGAAAATATCGAAAAATACCTTTCTGGGAAAACAGGGGTTACAAACGTGTTGGAGAAGATGACTCGTGCGCCGGCGTGCTCATTTTACACGGAAGGTTGTCCGTTGTTATTGGGGCTACTGCCTGGTCAAGAGACCGTGGAGCGTATGATTAACGGGAGCAACATGTTTGGTCGGGCTGATGTCATAATTAATTCCAAGCATGGAAGGCGAGGTGGCGATTGACGGTGGTCAGTTCACCGCTTAGTTTGACCATAGTGTGGTTAATGTTGGTACCCTTGGGCATGGTAGTGTCATAGGGTTAGGTCGAGTACTGTATAATATTAAGGCCATAAATGGAGTTAGATAACCGTTAATTAGATTTTGAATTATGAATTGATCATATTGAATCGGTCTTGTGAATATCAACTGTTTGTTATATATTTGGTTATGTATATTAGTTTGTCGTTGCCTAAGGTAATGGTTACCACCCTAGGACTATCTGTCCATTTTGACCCTTGATATTTGATAGCCCTTGTTACCTCGGGATGATTTGGATGAAGATAGTTTTCGGGCGCCGGCGGATCACTAACCAACGAGGGATTAATAGCAGGCCGAAGACAAGGTCGAGATCCAAGCAAGAGGGTGTTTGACATTCGATGGAGATCGAATCACTAATGTTGTTGGGTCAAGTTTGGGCCAATTTGGGCCAACTCTTGAGCCTGGTCTAGGGGCCATGTTGGTTTCCCTAGGGCTTTGTTATTTTGGTTAAAGGCTGGGTTTTTACTATATAGTAATCGGCCGGTAATCTATATGTAACTCCTGTTTTCATTAATACGTAATTTTCAAGTATTTTTCGGTATTTTAAATCATTAGTATTTTGTAAGTATTTTCTCCTAATTGATTATATTATTATTCAAACTATTTTATTAGCCAATATACAAATTTTTCGATTGTTCAAATATTTAGTTAAAAGCCCATTTTTGTATTTTAATTTTGTTAAATTAATTTGACCCCATTTGTTTTGCTCAATACCTTAGTTATTATTTTATTTTGTTATAAGCCCAATTTCGTATTTGAGTTTAATTAAATGAATTTAAGCCCAAAATATTTTAGCCCAATGTCCTAATTGTTTTAATTAAATATTTTTGAGCCCAAGAACCAAGCCCAAATCCAGAACCCATATATTATACAGATTAACCCCACACACACCTGTATACAATTTTCCCCACTCTTCCCACATCCCCGTAACCACATCCCCACTTTCTCTAACTACCCACAACTTTAATTATTATTTTATTAAAACCCTACCATTACTCTCTCTCCCTCCCGTTACTCCATCTCTCCCTCTGTGTCTTCGCCCAACCAGAACAAAACCCAAACAAAACAAACAAACTCGAAACCAACTCCCCATCTCCTTCCTTCTCCATCGCAACTCCCCTTCCGCCCGCTCACCCAAACCGTTGAACCCATTACCCAAGCTTTGCCTCCCCGTCGCCAACTCCATCCCCATCCCTGACCTTCGTCACTACCACCACAGCACCCCCGCCGTCGTCCTCAAACCATCGAACCCAACCCCACCATTACCCATCATCTTCAACCTCGCAACCCTTCGCTCTCAACCTCCACCATTACCCAATACCCAAGCCTCGCACCACCGTCGCCTCACCTCGCCTCGCCCATCCACACCGTCGCCAACATCGCCACCATCCTCCGCACTCCCCTGCTCTCGAACCCACGAACGGAGGAGCACCCACCGTCGTCGCCTCCCGTCACACTCGCGCTGCCGCCAGTGTCACAGTCAAGCCGCCTCGCCGTCGAAGCCATCTCCAGTGTCGCCACCGCTTCCTCGCTCTCCGCCGATCGAAAGAACGAAGAAGAAGAAGCAGCCGGTTTGGGCGAGTTTGAATCTCGACCATTGGATCGTGCTAAGATTCGTGCCGCTCACATCTGATCCGATCTGTGTTCCGTGTTTCACCCGCAGCGGATCCCCTTCGCTGTTCCCTGTTCGTCGCTGATCCGGTGTGGGGAAAAACTCGATCTACGGTTGATTTTTGCACGTGCTTTTGGGAGACTTCTTTCGGGATTTTTCAACCCAATTTTCTACTACAAGTGGATCTAATCATCGTCAATTAAGGCAAGTATTCTTGTACAATTTATTGTTCTAGTACAAGCACCCTTGAAAATACTACAAATAGTTAGATTGTGACTCCTCCTTGACTATCGTTGTTGATCAATATCAATCCTCCAAAATTTTATAATTCTAAGAGTCACAAAAATTTCATTGTATTAAATTATAATTACTTGGACTCTCTTACCCCTTGAACACATGAACACATGAGATTAAGGAGCCTTAAATTTGTAGACACATGGTATATTTTGTATTTGATGAACTTGCAACCATTTAACTTGGAAAAAAAAATTATTACTTGCTGTTTTGACCACCATTATCCTGTATTTATATCATACATTAACCTAGACGCCTAATAACAAAATTTCATGTAACCTATACTAGTAAAATATTCCCACATGTTGCTGTCCTAAATCTTGTTTTGCTGTTTTGATCCATTTAACATTAGAATCTGAACCCGAGCCCTGAATAGAAAATGTAGATCTGGATGTCTAGATATCGATAGCCTCCAAAATTTTTTAATTCGAAGTTACGGTCTAGGAGTTATTGCAGTTTTACTGCAGCTGTGTCGGTAGGCACAGATTCGCAAAAACTGCTACACACATTTACTTTGCGAATTAATTTAGCTATGTAAACAGCAAGCGTTGGACATGAAATTTCATACGTAGTTGCTGGACACCCTATAGGACATCTCCAAATTTTCTTAGAATTAATTAACATTATTTCAACACTGTTTTACATGTATAAACTCAAAAACACAAATTCTGCCTGAACACTTTAGCTGTGTGATTCGCTGTTTTGACACGTGTTTCCCACCACTTTCTCGTACCTTGTTTCGCACACTTGCATGCTTGCTTGATAAGAATTAATAAAAGTAACAAGCCGGGGTTATGGGAAAAACTATAGAGTGGACAATATAGGTAAGTGTACTCGGAAGGGGGCCCGTGTTTCCCAGTACTCGGTTCATGAACTTGTTGCACTTGATGTATTCATGGAGTCAGTTACTTGGCTCATGAACTTGTTGTATTCATGAACCCAATGTGTGGTTCTTGAACTTGTTAGTATTCACGGACTCGCTTCGTGAACTTGTTATTTATTTTCGTATTCATGAACCGTGCTTGCTTGATACTTGATACCTGAGTACGCCGCCCTATAAAATCCATTACTAGGTCTAAACGAAATTATTTTGACTGTAGCAACCATGTAGTAAAAATATGGATGTATGAAGTGCTACCTAGATAGTAATAACTATAAGACTTGAACATGAAACATGCTTACACGATTCTTGGCTACTTGATACTTGGAACTTGACACATGGAACCCGATACATGAAACTTGAACTGGATACATGTTACTTGATACTTGATAACTTGTTACTTGATACTTGACAACTTGATACTTGAGACCTAAAAACTTGACACCAGACTTGGCACTTGTTATATGATACTAGGCTTGAGACTTGTCACTTGATGTTGGATACCCCTACAGGTTCACTTGGCATGTGTTTTATCATTAGCAGTTGTTATCCAACCTGTTTACTAAGATGTCCCTCTTTCTAGCTAGTTCTTAGATTTTCACTACTTGTTATATCTCTGTTACGTTCTTGATTCCAATTCCCCATTACTTGTACTCGTTTTTACTATTTGTGGCCCTACCTTGCACTAAGGGCATTTTCTCTTGTCTTTCCCTGTTTTTCTTTTATATTTATTAAGCAGACTTTGGAGACGAGTTGCCTGCTGGAATTGGCGAGCAGACATTTTAGGCTTCGCTAGGAGCAAGGCGTGTTTAAATAATTATTTTCCTTAAGGTATTTATTTCTTCTATTGTATAAGACTTGTTTCCAAGTTTACACATGATCCAGACATGGGAACTATTTGAATATTATTATTTGTTTAAATTGTTTTCTATTGCTTAATAAATTATTCATGCATGCTTGGTTATATATAAATCTGATTATATTCTTGTTATGATGCTGAGTCGATCCTACAGCTTACGGATGATGTAAAAATCATTCGCTGGGCTTCGTCACGCGCTCGTATTTCATGTTTTTGGGAAGCGAGGCGTGACACTATATCTCTGCATTTAAGATTAGTAGTTGCTTTTTCAGTTCTAAGTTAGGATTGATGTGTAGTAGTAGTGTCCTATAAGCAGTGTTTTGTTGATAGGACTAGTCGGGAGGTGGTACTCACCTATCAAAGGGACACGTGCGGCACCTTCTCGTCTGTATGGGGGACGGGCGGTGTAGTCTCGTTTGTTTATATCTGGGATCTAGTGGTAAGAACGGGAGGTGTTCCTGTCAAAAGTAGGGAATGCACCTTACGAATCTGTCAAGTTCTATGTTTTTAGTACGAGCTGGGAGCTAGAGTAAGACTTTCCAAGGGGGAGTAAGACTCTATGCGTCTCGGTGAGCAGGAGTTACCGCGCGGCCACCTGTATGCTCGTAAGCAACTTTTGGGTAAGGTCCGCCGCAATAGGCGAAAACCGAGCATAGTGGAAAACAGGGAAACCACTACTGACTGCAATGGCGGAATTAGACCAATCAAATGCAACCTCATCAGCCACTAGGTGAATGTCAGGAACGGAAAAGAGTACAAGAGTATGATGCATAGCGAGGGATCGAACCCTACAATCAGAAGAAAGCGAACTCTTCGAAAGTATGTAGTATGGGATGCATACGTTTCCATTGAAGTTGTATTTTGGAGAAATATGTAGTATGGGATGCATACGTTTCCAAATGAATTACATTAGAGTAAGTGCATCCTGTGCATTTTGAATTGTGCATTAAATTCTAGGGCATGGCATACACTAACACTTGTGATTGTCTGCACATTTTACTTTTTGCATCAATTTTGGTTGTTGAGTTTTGGGGAGTCGCTGTTTTTATCAAGCATTGCATCAGTTGCATTCAACTGACATGCTCACAGTCTGTTTAGTTGCAGGATGGCTGATCTTGTAGGATCAGTGGAAGTTGATGTCTAGTGTGTCGCAGTGTTTTCTGATTGTTGTACTTTGTGATATTACAATTGTTGTACAGTAAAATTTTGTGATGTAATTCTTTGTTGTACAATTTGTTCTTGTAATAACATTTTTTGTGGCAATAAAAGTTTTAAATTTTCTATGATTTTACTGTGTTTGGACTCATTTGAAGGAAAGATTCTGGCTTATGTCTCGAGTTTTGTGTGTTGGAAACTCGGGGCGTTACAAAGTGGTATCAGAGCTGACTTCAAATTGCAGTCTAACACAATAGGAAATGAGACTTGGATGCCCCAGTTAGAGTCAGATTTAATCGGATAGTAGGATGATCGTAAATCATACTGATGCGTTTTGCAACTTATGTTTATGATTTTTCCTATGTCTGAACTAGCCCCAGTGTAATTTTGTTTCATTTATTAACAATTATTGTGCAACCGGATTCGAGGAAGCAAATCTGCAACCAGACGTCAATGGAGGCAAACCTGCAACTGTATATTGGGGAGGCAAAATTTACAACCGAATGTCCAGAAGACAAACCTGCAACCAGATGTCAAGGAGGCAAAATTGCAACCTAACGTCATGGAGGCAAGCCTGCAGCAGAACATCGATGGAGGTCAACACACAACACATGAGTCGATGAAGCAGGTAGTAGAGCCAACGACGATGACCTCAATATCGAAACAAGAATTCTCCATGATATACCAGATGAAAGGAGCATTCGTGGATATCAACAGGAATAGATACCACAAGCTAAGTCACTGGCGGAAATTTAGGAAGCAATATTCTAGATCTTGTCCTAATGATTGAGTCTTTCAAGCACCGAGCAGATTGAGGAGCATCGAAGAAGCTGCAAGGAGATTGAAGCAACATTTCTTGGCTTCGTTCATTTTTTAAGGAGGGAGTGGCCACCGACCCTTAGAAAATATATCGAAGCATGAAGTAGCATCACTGGTGAGCATGAAGGAAGCAGAACAATACTAACTTGTAACTAGGTATTGTAGGTGCCAGAAAATTAAGACTAGAATCCAGAGGACCATTATGGCTATTGTTAGAATGGAGACGTACCGAGTACTGGGAGCATGTTAGGTTGGCATGGAAGCCACCGGAGGGCCTGTTCGGCAAAAGTACCCTCAGGAATTTGGAGAAGGTTGAGGAATGCATTTCCTGAACCGTTGTGTATTCTTTCCCCTACTAAGCGTCGTTCTGGGACAGAACGATTCGAAGGAGGAATTGATGTAAGATCCCGCAAAATAGTATATAACTATTTTTTACATTAGTCTGTGCACAATTCAGATTTTGCACGTATTAATTGGTTTTTCTCAATTTTAATTGAGTAAGTATTGGGACTTATTTCTTAATATGTTTTGAACCCGACAATGGTACATTTCTAAATCGAAGTAGGGATATTTTCATAACCAAAATGAATACTTATCTCAACTATAAATTGAGATGGAAGGTATAAACACTAATTATTATTCTTGAATAAAAATATTTTTTTGTTTACATGCAAGTATTTTTCTCTAAAGTGTAGTATGATACAATTGTGTGTGTGTGTGTGTGTGTGTGTGTGTGTGTGTGTGTGTGTGTGTGTGTGTGTGTATGTATATATATATATATATATATGCATACAAGTATGTGCGTTATGTATGTATGTATGTATGTATATTACTCATATTAAATTCCTAAACCACTAATTAAAAACCCTAAACAACCTAGAATAACTATGTGCTTGTTTTGTATACACACCCCCACTCTCTCACTCAGCCTCATTCTCACCCCCACTCTCTATCTCTCTCTTTTCTCTATATTGGCTGGCAGCCATATCACCCTCCCCATTTTCCATTTTTTCGAAAGAGAAACCCATTCATTTCTTCATTCTTCCAAAATCCTAAAATTTTTCTACTTCAAAATTCTTCATTTCTCATTTCTAGCATTTCTACACTTCTAAATGTCTTCATGGAGCTTAGGTGGAGGAGAAGAAAGTAAGGATTGGAGAAGAAGAGCAAGGAGCTAGAAGGAGAAGGCCAAAGAAAGCAAGGTTAAAGAAGAATCAAGGAGAAGAAATCAAACTTCATATGTGGGTGACTTTCTCCACTCTATGCATGTGAATGTTATTTTTTTTTAGGGATGAATGCTAAGTTGTTGTTTTGTGCTTTTGGGATGATGTGAATGAAATCTTGCATGTTCTAACTTATGTTATATGAGCTAAGAGAGACAATTGATATAGAAAGATTGAATATTGTGAAGAAATAAGCATGTTTGATTAGAAAATCATAACTTTGTGCTAAGGTGAAATTTTGATTTTCAGTTTTTATGGTAGCATCTTGATTGTGTGTCTAAGAGCATCTCCAAGGGCTTTGTAAAATAGCTAGGCATCGGCAAATATAGCTAGCCACCTCTAATTTGGCTCTCCAACAGCTAGCCAAATTGGCTAGGCATTTTGCCGAGTGTGAACAGTAATTAGGTAAAATAGAGAGGGAGAAAGGGGCTCGGCAAAATTTAAAAATTGGGGGAAAATAACCCAACGACTAGAATCTCAACGTATCTATTTTTGCATTTATAAAGACAACAAATTCCACACTACCATAACTTCAAATTATTTCTATGGATTTCTTCAAAAGCAAATCGCTTTAATACTTGTAAAAGGAAAATCTGAATGTGGAGCTGCGCTGGAATCTCGCCACTGGAATCTCGAAGAACCCATCTCCAGCGCGTGTACCGCCTGGCTTCTTACTTTTCTCCCTGTTCATCTTCTTCTTCGTTAAGGTGAGAAGATTTTGAAGTTACAGTATTTTCTAGTATAGAAATGGTTGTGGGTTGATTTTAATAGAAGGTACGGGTTGGGTTTGGTTTAAGTTATGTGGGTTAGATTTTAATTAATGTGGGTTGGGTTCGGTTTAAGAACTGTGGGTTGGGTTGCTTTTAGTAGATGATAATAGTTAATTTGGATTTAGATTAATGTGGGTTAGGTTTTAATTAAATTGTGATTAAATTTGATTTTATTATTCTTGGCCATGTATGTGTAGTAAGTTTTGTAGTTTATGACTATGCAATTAATTTATCTCTACACTTGTATCTTTAAATGTATGCATATATTGTTTAATTAGTTAATTTAGATATTTAATATGTGCAGATGAGTACTCCAGAAAATAACTATTACACGGATCTTTTAAGTGAATCAAACACTGACGATCAATTTGTAAGTGAGGATTATTATCAAAATGGTCAAATTTCATTGACCAAGTGTTATCATCTGAAGTCCCTAATGAAGTTAAAATTCCAATGAGGCCGCAATCACATCGAAAAAAAAAATTCACACCAGATGAGGATATTCTCCTCATATTTGGATGGTTAAACACAAGCTTAGATCCAGGTGTAGGTACCGATAAAAAATAGGTAGTTTTTGGAAGAGAATACATGACTATTTTGTAGAAAATCAAACAGTTTGTAATAATCGAACTCGAGGTTCTCTTTATGAACTGTTGGTCTACTATTAACCAAGAAGTTGCTAGGTTTATTGGGTTCTACTCAAATATTCAATAAAGACTTCAAAGTGGTGTCACTCAGATCGGCAAGGTAATAAATTTGTTAACTTACAAAATTATGTTATGTTTTTTTCAATTAAAAAAAAAAGAAAATTAAGTAGGTTCAATAGATTTTTGCAGATCAATCAAGCAAAGGCATTATACTCTAAAGAGACCAAAAGGATATTTAAGTTTGAGCATTGTTGAGATGAATTGAAGGGCCATAGAAAATGGCAAGCAGGTGAATCAAATAAAAAATCAAAGACACATGGCAACTCAAGCCCAGCTTCCTCTCTCCATGTACTCAAGACTCAATAATTCATGGGGAAAACAATGTCGGATCCGAGAGACCAATTGGTAAAAAGGCTGCAAAAGAACAAGAAAATAATAAAAAGGGCAAAGAAAGATTTGAAGACATAGCATCTGCAGCGGTCTTGGAAAAGTATAGAGAAGATTATGTCAAAATCGAAGGAGATAGAAAGGAATGATGGGATGAATCACTGAAACTCCAAAAAAAATGGTTGATATTTAGGAAAATCAAGAGGATGAGCGTATAATGAAAATGGACACTTCTGGAATGGACCCTGACCAAATAATGTATCATGAAGCATGCAAAAAGGCAATTATTGTTTGCTAGAGCAATCAACCAATTTAGCTTATTGTACTTTGTATTTTGTATTTTGTATTTGTGTCTTGTTTCATATTTTGTATTCTTAAATAGCACTTGCAATCTTATTTCATATTTTGTATTTGCTTCTTTACCTACGTACGGAATTTTTATATTGATATTACATGATCACAAAATGATATATTCATGATACTGATACAAAAGGCAAAGTGCCTATAAACATAACACCAACTACAATGAAAAACATAATACTAGCATACAAAATATAAAATACCAACTTATGTTAAAATACAAAATATAAGCATAAACACTTGTTTAATCAACAACACCATCTCCAAGTTGCTTCCATAAATGCTCAATTAGATCTGTCTGGCGCTTTGAATGAATCTCTTTATCTTGTATATGATGGCGATTTTGAAAAAATTCTAGCATATCAGGATCATAATGGTTTCGTGACACGGTGGCAGTGAAAATTTCTTCAATATTATCAAACTTGTCACCTTTTTCGGAATCCTCTTCATCTTCAATGATCATATTATGCATTAATATACAAGCCGTCATAATATATTTAAGTGTTTCTTCATCTCAAAAACGAGCTGGCCCACGCACGATTGCAAAGCATGCCTGGAGAATCCCGAATGCTCGCTCTACAGCTTTTCTTCCTGCCTCTTGTTTTTTAGCAAAATGTTTAGTATTAGGACCTTGTGAACATAGAATAGTTTTCACAAATGTTGCATATGTCGGGTATATACCATCAGCCAAATAATATTCCATATCATAGTTCTGTCTGTTTACAAAGTAGTTCATAGGAGGAGCACGTCATTCAACAAGCTCGGCAAATAAAGAAGATCGACCTAACATATTGATATCATTCAGCGATCCCGGCATTCCAAAAAATGCATGCCATATCCAACAATCTCGTGAAGCCACAGCTTCCAGAATAAGTGTTGGTTCGTGGATGTGCCCACTATACATCCCATGCCACGAAGTTGGACAATTTTTCCATTTTCAGTGCATACAATCAATACTCCCTAACATTCGAGAAAAATCACGTTGTTCATTTTGCGCTACTAATCGAATAATGTCATTGCCGTTTGGTGACCTCAAGTAATGGTCTCCAAACACTTCCACAACTGATTTTACAAGCCATTTTAGACCGTCTATGGCAATGCTTTCACCGATGCAAACATAATCGTCTACGGAATCAGTCGAGGCTCCATAAGCATGCATCCTCATTGCAGATGTTACCTTTTGAAGGGGTGATAAACCAACGAGTCCAGTGGCATCGGCTCTTTGGACAAAGTAAGGATCATAGACTTCTACAGCAGTTCGAATGTGACAAAATAGATCACGAGACATGTGAAACCTCCTCCGAAATAACTTGGCCGGATAGGTAGGTTCTCCTGCAAAATAATCACGAAAAAGTCTATCATGCCCACTTACTCTTTCACGATAAATTATATTATGGCCTACAATTGAACCACCATATTGTTTTGATCGTCTATGGTGAGCACGTTGCACGTCGTTTATGATAACATTTGCCAACAACTCAAAGTCATTGTGATTATCATCTTCCTCATGAATCATTTGAAAGAAGTTATTGTTAAACCCAACCATATATATTTTTTGGAGAATGAAAGTTTAGAAAAATGCTAGAGGATGAGTTTGAAATTAGACATAGAAATCACCTTGTATATATAGGAAAAAAATAATATTAATAATAATAAGTGAATGACTAGAATGACATGACAATACAATAACTATGCCTTGCAAGCAACAATAATCATGCCTTGCAAGCAACCCATTAGAATAATTTCTTCATTATCTTTTGTCAAGATATGACCAATGCATGAATGAGTGTGAGTGTAGTGAAAAATGCATATTTGATCTTTTTTTGGATCTTCATTCTTTTGAAATAATGTTGCATATATATTTTTAATATTTTGATTTTATATTCTTAATTTAATTATAATTCAAACAATAAATTTAATTATAGTTAATAAATTTAATTTTTAATTAAGGTTAATAAACCTATTTTGTCAAAATTTGCAGTTAAATATGAACATAGGTATACTATGAAGAAATCATTAAAATGAATTTTATTTCAAAAATTATATAATATGTTTCTTATGAAAAATAATAAAATATTGGATAGCTAGTGAATTTAGCTAGCATGGTTGGAGATGAACCAAAATGACTAGCCAAATTCACTAGGCAAAATTACAATTTTGACAATTTAGCTTGCCATTTTACTCTAAGAACTCCACCAAACTTCGTTAATTTTGGATGTGGTTTGATATTTTAATAAATTCCATTTAGTTTCTGTTTGGGGAGAAAGCTTCTGCTGTATTGAATTTTGGACATGATTCACTAGCAAAAAATCTAGAGTTGAAATTTCTATAGTAAGTGCGTTTACATGTCTTTATCAATTCCCCAAATTTCACAATTTTTAGAGGTGGTTTGATATTTTTATAAAGCCAATCAAGTTGCTAGTTGTGGAAAGGAAAACTACTGTTTGTTGAATCTAACATGTTGACTATCACGCCCCGCTTCCCAAAAATACGGAATACAAGTGCGTGACATTCGCCCAGCAAATGACTTGCGTCATCCATAAGCATTTATTGTTCAACTCAACAATATAAGAAGATAAATACAACCATGCATGCAATAAGAACAATCACATGAATAACAATACTTGGAATAAATATGAAATAACCAAATACGATAATCCAACGTCTGGAACAAAATAACAATCTCCGGGTCAAAAGACCATAATACAATGTTTAATAAAACTCAATACAAGAAGCTTAATAAAAGTAACAATCAATCTAGAAAGCAATAAATCCTCGTGAGTCTGTTCTCCAAGTCCTGCAGGTACCCCTTCTTGACCACCTGTGAATACCTCATCTAAAAATTGGAAAAAAAAATGTCCTTACAGCAAGTCATGGACAGCAAGTAGAGAAAGTAATGAACAATGGAAACACGTATAACAATGAATTCGATAAAACAATAGGAATCAATAACAATGGACGATAGCAATAATCAATTTCAATGGTAACAATGTAATGGGTATAACAATAAACAATTTTTCAATATTTGATGTCAACATTCAATGGTCGATGTCAAAATCACTTAAACAATGTTCAATATCAATAGAAATGACGATGTTCAACATGTAGTGTCAATATAGTGTCAATTCTTAAGTCTATTAGTTTTTAGCCTAACTAATGCATATACTACAGTATCCCATACCACAGGTTCACTAAATACAGTCAATGTCGTTTAGACTATAGTGGTGTACTCTATAGATCTTGTAATCGGCAATGATAAATAATAATGACCGATGATTTAATGACTAATGATCGATAACCGATGCACAATTCAATCGGGATACTGTAATCAATAATCCACAATCAATCGATGACCGATATGACTGATAAATAGGGAAACATGGGCCCCTCCTCCGAGTACAATCTCTATATTGTCCACTACTAAAGTCAACCCTTAAACCCCGGTTTGTTAAACATTTTATCGATTCAATCAATATATTATGCAATTTAGAAAATTTTGATAACGATGATATCGATAGAAGTAACAATAGGACGATCAATTAGAATGGTGACAATAGCACATTAGGATCATGCAATGCAATTTATACACTTCAATCCATTCAATATAACGATATATATACAATTATATTAAGAAAACATGGAAACACAATTCTGGACAGTAATAGGTTACTGTACGAAAATCAAGTTTTTCGCTGCTATACAAATCCAAAACTGGATCCGTCAGAAGTTTTAGAAAGTAGACTCCTTCCTAGTTCCAATGCATATTTAAAATACGAAATCCGATAACAGTAGATAGGTTATTTACATCGTTCTTTACAGATTACACGGTCTGAATGAAAATCGACATCAAGTTGTTATATTTGTAAAATCAGTAAAAACCCAATTTTAAATCCGTCAAAAAATATTCATTAAGTTCCTAATCATGTTAACTAACAATCTGAAATTTATCATGGCCATATTCTAACATTAACTTAGCTTTTTAATAGCTTAAACATGAAGAGATACATGAATCATGAATTCTGGTAGCAAAAATGCAGCAGTAGTAAAAACACCATAACTCTTGCAAAAGAACTCGGAATTCAAATATTTTAGATGTTCTAGAAACTAGAAACACAGGGCTACAATTTTTGTTTAGAAAGTTATAATTTTTTATGTCAAATACTGGGTCAAAAGGTCTCACAAATTCCAGGCAGACAGTGAAAATCAGGGTTCAACATATTTCATGAAATATAAGCGATCTAATATTAATGAACTTCAACTCAATAATTAACAAATCTTAGATTCGGCATGTTAAACACAATAACATGGTAAGCACAATGAAGAATACATCCATACACTAGTTTAACATCAATGAGGATCCATCAATCATTCAAGCACAATAACCTAATATTCATTTCTACAATAGTTTATTTGTGCGATGTCATGCATGATTAACCTCTATTATCAATACTAAATGAATGCATGGAAGAATCGATATTTTTGGAGTCAACAATGGCACGAAGTCAATGATATTTTGCTTAGCTCGTGTAAATCCTCAATATACTCGAAGGAAGATAATGATATAACAATACGATAAACAATTAGGATCTACTTGTGGAAATTCAATAAAATCTCGAATACGATACAATAGTGATTCGAAAGAGAAAAGTGACTTGCCTTTATATGATTAATCCGAAATAATAAACTAACGGGATTAGGATCCCAGGGCGCAATACATGGGAAAACAACGGGCGGCGCACATGCAAACACGGACAGCCAGAACAGCAAACAGCAAAGTAGCAGAACAGCAAACGGCAAGCTCGGCCAATAGCAAAGAGCGAAATCAACCCAATCAGCAAAAGCGGCAGGGGCTTCAGCTTGGCTCAACTTCGGTGGTGGCGGCGGTAGACTCGATGGCGAGCGGTGGTACACTGGGCATCGACAGCGGCGTTAGGTAGTAATGGGGGTTGCGGTGGTGGAAGATGGCAGGAGGGATGCTCTGTTGGGCAGGAAAACAGAGGAGGTGAAGGTGAGGGGATTTGGTGGTTGCTGGCGTCGACGAGCGGCAGTCGACGGGGGTGCGGAGGTGGACGAGGGTGCAGTCGAGGTGGCGGCAATGGAGGTCGGAGGTCGATGGGTTTCGGAGGTTGCTGGCGATCGGGGGTGCTTCAATGGGTTCGGCAATGGAGAAACAGGGGAAGAAGAGGGGGTGATGGTGGTCGAATGGCTACTGGCATGGGTCGATGGTGCAGACGATGATAAAGGATGATGGGGTGATGAGGAGGATTGGGGAGATGGCGGCGATGAGATGGAGATGGGTTCGGTCGATGAAAAGGTTGAAGGTGGCAGTCGACGACGGGTGAAGCAGGGGATAGGGGGCGGTGCTGCGGCTGTGCGACGATGAGGAGGTAGGGGATGAAGATGGTGAAGGCAAAGGTGTAACGCCCCAAATCCCAAATACACTGAATTCGAGATGTTCTACAGGATCTTTCCGCTTCCTTTAGTACAATTTTACAAGGAAATTTAAACTTTTCACTTTACATCAGAGTTTACATGAATACATTACAATTTACACTGCACAGCAGAAGTAACTTTACAACAATTGAATAAATGTACAACAACATTGAATAATCTTCAAGCATTTGTTCCTCTTTAATCTGTATCAAGCCATTTACCTGCATATAAGACTGTGGATACGTCAGTTTATTCAACCGACGATCATTATACACGGCCATCCTCTCTATGCCGGAAATAGTATAACTTATTTTTCATATTTAGCAAACACAAACTTGTCACATATCAAACTAAAGGGACTACCCTATTGATGTCGTGTTGTGATTGTGCACATAGTCCCTAATGCATTTATTTATATTATATGACACTAATGTGCACTTGTTCGGATTCTATGCATCCCATACTACATAGGTCCGAGGGCAAGCCCTTAATCGTTCTTCAACTTTGTAGGGTTCAATCCCTCGTCATGACTTAATCTACTACTGTAACTACGGTAAGTATCCTAGATATTTTCTGACCTACGAACTCATGTCTAGGCACCCTGGAGGGAATCCCATCGCTGACATGACTCATCATGCAGACATCCTATGGTAATTCAGCTCCTACCAAAGACATGACACCACCCGTAGTCTTCAAACATCCCACGAGCGTCGCCACCGGGACGGTACTCTGGAGCAGTATCCTCACCCAGACTCATCATGGGACATCCTGGGATACGCTCTCGCCGCTATCCAATGGCCCTCATACTCAATATTTTTCTCTTAGTTTCATCACGTCTTCACTATGTACTAATCCTTTGGTTTTATTAAAATCATGAATTTAGCCTCTCCACTAAACCGGACTTATTCATTTATTCACACATGACCAACCTTGGTCTTTCTTTTCAATTTCCATTTTATTTATTTCCAAATGCCGGGGGAGACTTAGCTACTCTTTTTGTTTCAATTTTCAATTCACAATTTTCAAAATGAGCATTTCCAACTCATAAATTCATTTGTTGATTTGTCATACTCAAAAGTATTTCTCTTTTCCAATCATGATTTCTAATTCGTTCAAATAATCCACAGCTATAAAACTCAATTATTCATCATGTAACTCATGAAATGTTATTTTCACATAAAACCCACATCACTAATTATTCAATCAAAAGTGAACCTTTACACTTCATAATTCTCACACTATTCTCAAATGAGAATAATTTGCATCACATCATAACAATATAATTTTCTTCTTGCCACATTAATCTTCTAATCCTTCATTTCAAATCATTTTTGCAAGATATAATTTCACAACCATAAAAATATAGAACCATAGTTCTATTTACACATTTTCTTCTCAAATCATGTTTTATTGCATGCAAATAATCCCCAATTTATTTTTATAAAGTCCTACATATTTTTAGAAGAATAACCATATTTTTCTCATAATTTTTTGACAATTAAAAACCCCAAAAAAATTGTTTTTTCAATCTTGCCGAGGGCAAGATTCGAACCCAGCACCCCAGAGAACACAGCCAAAGGCACCGACCACTAGGCCAAAGGCGTCAGGCGTCATAAAGAGGAGACAGAGAGTATTTAATGCTCTCGGTCGCTGATTCTTATATTTTTAAAAAATGTGAAACAAAATGTGTGCCACAGGGATTCGAACCGGTCACCACAGGGAAACCAACCGCACACTATGACCACTTGAGCTACGTGCTCAGGTTGTCACTAGTATAATTCCAATTTCATTTAATCCATACTCTCTGTTATTTAGAACATTTCGGCGTTCAACAAAATTGCATATCACATTGTTCTTACTAATATACTGTAAAAATCCGAATTAATCGTTTTCCATCATGAATTTTATTCCAGTAGATGAAAATAATTTCTTAAATAATTAAACATAATTTTCTCCGTAATTGACACTTTTTTACCATACAATTTGGTTAATGTGACATACTACTAATACATTTTTTGACATTATAATTTCATCAATCTCTATACTAATTCTCTACTCTTATTCATTTTCCAAACATAAAAATTGCATCTTAATTTATTCGTTATAACGCCATACAAAGTTTCCAATTTAGCACATAAAAGTGACATAGTCGATATACTAATTTTTTTTTGCACATAATTTTTCATGCTACTAACAAAGGTTTCTTCACACAATTTATAGCCATATTCGTATTGCACACAATCTTGAATTTTACTAATAGCAACACACATAATTTGCATATCAATAATTCAATCAATTAGAGATCATCCTTTCAATTAAATGTGCATTCTTATTAATCATTTTCATGCATTATTTTGCTAATTAAATCTAGCATGCATTCCAACAGTAGAAATAGGGAAAATTTACCCACCTTGTATGGAGAGAAAAATTACAACTAGCAAATTCCTAGACGAATGTCCTTGCGACGAATGGCTCCTCCTTGAACACGTGCACACAAGCCTCCCAAGCACACCCAAGCCGAGCTCCCTCTTGATGAATGCCGGCCTCCCCTCTTCTAGTTGCAAGCAAAGATCCCACACACTCTCAATCTTTTAACTCACAAAATCACCACTAGATAATATAATTGAACTATAGGTTTGGAAGAGAATAATTTTACACAAGAATAGCTAGCCATGGGGGGGGGGGGGGGGGGGGGGGTATTTATACTAAAAATCAAGGAGAATGGAGGGCTAGGATCAATTGGTTGGTTGTACGATGGAGGGTCAAGATGAAAGTAGGAGTTGCAATAACTACCCACAACCAAGTAACCACCACACCATGATCACCATTACAATTTTCATTTCCCTCCAAAAAGATTACAACCGGCCTAGTTGAAAAAGTGCATATTGCACGTGTACGTGTAGTGCACGTGCATGCAACTAGGCCCAAAAATTGTACATTAAATTTTTGTATAAAAAATAAAATAATCTTTAAATTGTATTCTACATGACAAGTTGTATAAAAATAGATTAATCCATGGGCTTTAGTTTATAGGCCAAAATAATTATCATAAAAATAATAAATTAAATTAACTTTGGGCTTTTAAAAGAAGAGGCTTTTTGTCTAATTGAAAAAAGGCTTTTGTATAAAATAATTAAAAGCACATATTAAAATATCTTTACTCATCTTGATGAAAATATTAACCAAAAATTTTGCACGTGCACACTACGTGCAAAATAAATAATTTTTCATAAATTGAAAAATTAGGGCATTACAAAAGGAGATGGGTTCGACGAGGACGATGGAGGCAGGGTGGGTTTCAGAGCAGACAGAGGAGGGAGAGAGGTAGGGGGTGATTAGCGGCTGAGGAGTTAATTAGGTTTAGTTTAATAGGGTTAGGGTTAAAACATTGGTATTTATAGAGAATAATTAGGTTGGGTTATTGGGTAACGTGTAACCCATGTTTTCCCAAAAATGTATTTTTGTGTATTTTTTTTTTATTTAAAATTTTCGCAAATATAATTGTTTTTATTTTTATTTTTATTTCGATTTTCAACTATTTTGTCAAAATGTATTGTTGGATCTTCTATTAAAATCTATTTTCGATAAATAATCTTATTTGTAATTATTTCCTACGATCTTTATACTGTAACAAAATTCTTATTTTTATTATTATTACTCTTATTATTATTATTGTTATTAGTTTTATTGTTCTTATTAATATTTTTGACTGGTTGTTAAAAATCCATTTTTATCTACTAACTGTATTGTAGTGTTTTAAATAAATTCTATTTTTGTATTGCAAATTACATTTTTATTATAAACAATCTTTCTTATCTGTTAATTATTTTATCATTGAATTTTTAATACCTAATGGAGTTTTGTTTTTAATACCCAATACCCATTTACATAAATCCATACTCACCTATCCTAAAACCCACTAAATTAATCACCTATTAAGTTATTTCATACCTACTTACCTGATATCACCTACCATAATACCCATCAGTAAATTGCCCACTATAAACCCTCCTATTTAAAAACCCTACATTACTACACCAGTTACCTTTCCTAATTTAAATCCCACCATTCTTCCTAATACTACACCTAATCCCTACCGTGAGCTGACTACCCCTCCACCACCCGGATTGCACCTAGTCACCCGACCCACCTTTTCCTTTTTTTCCTTTTTCCTCCCGTAGCCGCCTGATGAGAGCACCTCCCCTTTTTTTTTCAAACCCTAATACTTATTCATATCATATATATATTATTGCAATCCGCTTGCTACATGCTTTTAATTTCCCTAACCATTGCACCCTATTTCCGTGCTTCACCTCTCCCGCTTCCTCTCCATCAGCCGTCTCGCGCTCTCTTGTTCTTAGGATTTTCTTGCGCATACTCGAGTGCGCGTGTGGATCTTTCATGAGTTCCTGGATTTTCGTTCGTAGAAATTGGTCCTAATTTTGATTTGCATCGTTCTTCATCTCCAAATTAATATTTTTTTGATTTCCTGATTTCCTGATTCGCTAAACTATATTTTTTTGATGCTTTAATATTTTTGATGACTAATCCATTCTTACTGAAATATTATGAAACTTTATATTTTGATTCTAGACATATAGGGGAATACCCCAGATTGTTCTTGAATTTATTTGAGAGGTTTTAATGCTGTTTTCTTGATTGAGAAATTTGTTTTTCTGATTTCTGACTGAACATGTTTTCTGTTATCGAACCTATTTTGAGTTAAGATATTGTGAATTACTATATGACTTAATTATACTCGTTGGATTCGTGTGGATATCTAGTTTCCAGATCCTTTGACGGATCCATGTTTGCATTTCTGTAGTGACGAGAATCACTATTTTAGTACTGATCTGTCATGCTGTCCTGATTATGAACATACACCATTTTGCTCGATTATGTGACTGTATATTATCTATGCACGCTGATTTGTTTCCCTGAACCTAATACTGATTATACCGTATTAGTTTGACACTATTTCGTGTACATTCATGTCTGTCGGATAACAATAATAAAAGTAACCAAACCGGGGTTTATGGGAAAGATCTAGTAGTGAGAAAGCATAGAAATGTGTACTTAGAAGGGGGCCCGTGTTTCCCATCTGATTATCTGTTATCTGTTGAGATCATTTTACATGATCGTCTGTTGAGATCATATTACATGATCGTCTGTTATCTGTCTGAACCCTAAGTACACGGCCCTATATGATCCCCTACGAAATCTAAAGTGAAATTGTTTGTTGTAGCAACTATGTGTTATATTTTTGGGACGCATGAAGTGCTACCTAGATAGTAATCACACTAGACTTATAAGAACATGACATCTGAATCTGTATCTGAAATCTGAATCTGAATCTGTTATATGTGTCTGGCTATCTGTTATCTGATTATCTGATTATCTGTTCTCTGTCTGACACTACCATGTGACACATTGCTTGACACTATCTGTATATCTATTTGCATACTATCTGATACTTGACTCTTAACACTTGACACATATTAGTATACCATGCTAGTTGATTCTGCCATACCATGCTAGGTCTGTTTCTACTATTAATTAGATATGTTTAGTTTTTCCCCATGTGCTTGTATCCTACATTATTTGTGACCCGCGACTTGCAATTGACGGGTACTTGTTTTCTTCTTTTCCCTATTTCCTGTAAATTTACTAATTGCATATCAAGATGGCCAGCTGTCAGATGGTAATGGCGAGAGGATGTATTAAGTTGGAAATTTCTGCTTTATGATATTTATTAGCTGTTGCTTGAACATTGAATAAATTGTATTTGGGTTATTGGATATTATTTGTATTTGGGCAATGTGACTCAGGATATTTATTTTCTCCAGACTCTGATTTATTTGAGAATATTATATTTGGTTTCAAGTAAATTTCTGTTGGTAATCTGTTTAAATAATGCATAATGGTTGTGCTTTTGCTTCCGACTCTGATTATATCTGTGATGTGTTGTAAAGATTCTGAAACAGCTTAAGGATGATGAAAATCATTCGCTGGGCTTTTGTTACGTACTCGTATTCCATATTTTTGGGAAGCGGGGCGTGACATAACGGGTTTTGGGTATAGGGTCCAATAAGAGGAGGCTATAGGGTTTTGGGGTTGGGTTTTAATCCAATTGGGAAAAAGAATAGGGTTTAGATTAAAATTGAGCAAACAAATCAATAGTAATATAATATAACAATTAAATCAAATAATATGCATTGCATTAATACTCAACTACTAAATAAATACAATAGAATGTATGGATTCACAAAATAAATAAGATTGGATCTAATTGGTTAAAATATAATAGATAGCAACATAGTAGTACACATTAGTTAATTAAATCAAATAGTATACATAAAATTCATACTCAAATAATAATAAAATATAGATTAGGATCAGTAGGCTTTCACAAACATTCAAAGAAATAATAACAATACTAATAATAATTAGATTAGGCTCCACATTAATATATAAAATTAATAAAAGATAGGTTAAATAAACAACCAAGAATAATAATAAAATAATAATAATAATAATAACAACAACAACAATAGTAATAATCATAATAATAAGGTTACATAATAAAATAAGATTTACTTTTAACAAATTTATTAAAATAATCCAAATAGTAATAATTCATTTGATTTGGGCTCAAATATAAATAGTCGATCAATTAGGAATAGAAAATAAAGTTAAATACACCATTATTCAAAATAAATATAATTTTTGGTAAGAAAAGATTTTAATAGAAGATCCAAAACGAATTTAAAAAAAAACAAAATGATTTTATAAAGAATCAAAATACAGAAAATATTCAGAAAATATGTATTGGTGGGTACGGAGGTTACATTGACTTATAAAATTTGTATCTCCATGATCACTATGAATCTAGAGCTGAGATTTTTACTGGAGCCTCTTAAACATTTTCACAACAAATCCACAAAATTTTATTAATTTTTGGTGTGGTATGACATTTTAATAAATTTCATTTCTTGCTGTTTAGGGGAAAGAAATTTCTGCTATGTTGAATTTTAATATATTTGACTTGTAAAAAATCATAAATCTCTTTCTATCATTAATTTAAAGTTAAAATTTTTACAGTAGGTGCTCTTACATGTTTTCATCAATTTTCCCAAATGTCATAATTTTTCGAGAAAGTTTGATATTTTTATAAAATACAAAATTTCGTTGTGGTTGAGAAGCAGCGCTGCTGCTATTTGAAAATCTGCATCCTATTCAAAATAGCATAACTCTCTAAATACTTGGAGTATTGATATGAAACTTGTATGTGAGGTTCTTATATGTGTCTATAACAACTCAACTAAGTTTTGTAATTTTTGAATAAGATTTGTTATTTCTTTTATATATAAAATATTGTAGTTGATGAGGAACAGTGTAGTTTCTATTGGAAATTTTACATCCTATTCAAATTGTCATAACTTTTTGTATACCTGAAATTATTTGCTAAATTTTTTATATTTATTACTCCTATGTGTCTAGATCAATTCTGAAAAATATTATAAAGTTTTTAGTTCGTTTGTTATTTATAAAGAAGTTTTATTGTGTGATAGGTCGATAGTTTTATCAGATCTGGAAGTTTTACATACCACTCAGTTTTGGCTACTTTTATTTATCTAAATGAACTATTTTGAAAAAATTTTCAACTGAGAAGTTGGAGTAGACTTAATGATCTTTCCAAAAATCCTAAGAACTCTTATCTTGATCGAGTGTGTGATTTTTTGTGATTTTCGCAAACAACACTAGGTGTATGTTGGATGACTAAGTTGTTGTTTTGATTGAATGTTTGTTTTCATCATAGTAAGGCATTAGAATGGTCTTAGAATGATGATTATTCTTACTCTTGGATCGTGTTCGATTATGTTGAAGTTGTGCTATTTACATCTATAATGTTTTATGATTGGATTGACTATTTGTCCTATGTTTGCATGGTACATTTCGCTTGTTACTCTAATCTTCTAGTTTGCTTGAAGTTAGAATGGACTTGTATTGTATTGTTGTTTGGGGGGTGTATTGCTTGTTGTTGCTAGGGTAATGGAATTTACCCTTGAGGGGAGGGGGGCTATCGTTACTATTCAATCTTTGAGGTAGTTGGTAGTTGTGAAGCCTCGAACGTGTTGGAGGAGACGACTCGTGCGCCGGTGTGCTCGCCGTACACAAAAGGGTGTTCGTTGTCATTTGTGCTACCGCCAGGTCAAGAACCGTGGAGCGTATGATTAACAAGAGCAACATATTTGGTCGGGCCGAGGTCACAATTAACTCCAAGCATGAAAGGCTAGGTGGCGATTGACGGTGATCAGTTCCCCGCTTAGTTTGGCCATGTGTGGTTAACATTGATACCCTTGGGCATGGTAGTGTTGTAACACCTGTAATTTGGAAAATTCTTAAATATTTGATTTATATTATTGTTAATTATAATTTTGAGTATATTCTCCTATATTAATTGACTTTATTTTATTTTAGAATGATTAAATTGGAATTCGCAGTTAAACGAAAAAATTTTGAAATATAAGAGTTTTGAGATGAATTTTCTCGGAGGAGATGAATCTATTTTAACCCGAAATTTTCATGAGTACTTGTGCATAATATAAGGCAGAATATTTGCTAATTTGAAAAAATTGCATTGTCCTAGCACGAAGTTAGAAATTTTGGAATTTGGAGTTAAAAATAACCCCAAAAAATGACCTTTTTATTAAAAATGGGCTTAGGCTCAAACCCTAACCCTTATCACTATTAAAAACCACCTTAATTACCACATCCCCACAACCTTTCTCCTTTCCTCCTTTCTCATTCCGACCAAAACCCATTAGAACCCAAAATTTGGGTTTTGAATCCCTACCCATTTTCCACTTCAACTTTGAATTGTTTGAGGTTTTTAAGACTTTTCTGTGTGCTTTTTCACGTGGCGGTGTCGGTTTTGAGAGAGAGCTTCGAGAAGGTATATTAATTTGTAACTTTAGTTATTGGATTGTGTGATTTTCATTTCTTTTCCGAAAAAACATAGTAGAATGATGCTTGGAGTTTGTAGAACATGCTTAAGGTGAAAGATTTCAATTTTAGTGAATAATTTGGAAATTTTCCTACCTAGGGTTAGAGTTTAGGAAGGGTAAGAGAAACTATGGCTATTGTATGCCAATAAATATTTTGGATGATGTGCAATAATATGGGATAATTTAGAACCATTTATGATAAATTTTAACAATTGTTTGACAATTATAAGAAATTTTTCCGGTATCGGGAATTTGTAAAAATATAGTTTCTTGATATGAAAACATGATAATTATGGGGAAACATATATAAATAGTAGACTTTATTCCCGAGATATATATGTGAGTTAATTTTGGAATATAGAAGTTGATTTGGGGTATTTTACCCTTAAAATATAAAATATTGATTAGAACTCCTCCGAACGAGGGGTAAAATTGGGATTTGGCCATTAGACTAGAGAAGTGTTGATTTGATAAACTTAGGCATGTTATATGTGATGTATGGGTATGTTTTATGTGAATTCGGGGGAAAGATAATGTGTGCTGTGAGTTAATGACTTACGGGTTCGATAATTTTCTTAATAGGTATTAAAAAGTAAAGTTTGATTAGCGACCGGGCGAGCGAGGAGTGTCTTCTGGCTGGTTCGTTAGGTGAGTATGATTATACTATGTATATATTATGTTGTGACAAAATTTTATGCCGTTTTCTATATGATTTTTGTGAGTTATAGCTAAATGAAGATTTAACCGAAAATACGAAATTTTTATATGTTGAAATTGTGTTATATGGTGAAATTGTGTGATTTTGAATATTGAGTGTTATGGGTGATATATTGGGTATATGTATGATAATATGAAGTAATTAGGGTTGATATACATATAATATACAATAGATAAACAAAAATGACATATATATATGGTGTTATGAGGCATTGACCTATATGGTGCATGTTTGTGATATATATGGGTGATAATGAGTTGTGCTATCATAATCGATGAAATTAATGAGTGCGTATATGTATGATATAGTGATGTTCAAAGTGAAACTAATGGGCGATAATATGATATAATCATCTACTTAATTTGGTATATCCATAAGATATGGTAATGTGATTAAATAAATACTTTGGTGCATTTATGATACAGAATAATATGATGTAATAATCTTATTGTAACCCCCATTCCCGCCAATAAGTATTTTCCGTGTATTTTCTATAATTTGATTTTTTTTAAATTTATTTTGTGCTAAATTCTTTTTGGATCTTTTATTAAAGTATTTTCTGATCGAAAATTTTATTCATTTCGAATAATGGTGTATTTTGATCTTATTTTCTATATCTTATTGATCGACTATTTATATTTGAGCCTAAAAAAATATGTTGTTATTATTGGATTATTTTAATCTTATTATTATTGTTATTACTTTAATTGCAGTTATTATCTTTATTATTGTTATTATTATTATTATTGGTATTGCTATTAGTATTAATATTTTTTTTACTATTATTTGTCACCCCCCGCTTCCCAAAAGGGAATATGGAATACGAATACGTGACTAAGCCCAGCGAATGATTTTCATCATTCATAAGTTGTTCAGAATCCTTACAACATCTCACAGAAATAATCAGAGTTGGAAGCAAGAGAATCAACCAAGTATGCATAATCGAATCAAATATACCAACAGAAATTTACTTGAAACCAAAATATAATAATCTCAAATAAATCAAGTCTAGACAAGTCAAAATCCTGGGTCACATTACCCAAATACAAAATAAATCCAAGTACAGATACAATTGTTCAAAATAAGCAACAAGAAATAATAAATTACTCCAGCACTAATATCTCATATCACCAACTTCATCTGGCAGCTGATCATCCTGGTCTACAATTAATAAATTGCAGGAAAAAGGAAAAGAGAAAAAACAAACTCCCGTCAATGCAAGTTACAGGCCGCTTGTAGTGCAGGATACAAGTACATGGGATAAATATCAAATGTAAAATAACAACAGAACAAACATAGCATGGTATAAGAATATCAACAGAATTATAATATTTAACATGAATCAAGAAAACAAATCAGATATCAAGGTATACTAATAGATACAGATAACATGTGTCAAGTGTTAGATGGCATGCAGACAAATATTCAGATGATAATGTCAGATGATAGTCAGACAGATAACAAATAATCAGATAACAGATGTCAGATAACAGATAACATATGTCATGTTCTTATAAGTCTTGTGTGATTACTATCTAGGTAGCACTTCATACTTCCTATGTTTATACTACATGGTAGATTTCGTAGTGGAGTCCATAGGGCAGTGTACTCAGGGATCAGACAGATAGATATCAGATACAGATCAGACAGACAGATAGAACCTATGGGATCTCTTCTGAGTACACCTTCCTATAGGGAAGTAATGTAGTCAGGGTTTAGATAAACAAAATCATGTATCATGTAGTCATGAACACGTAACAGATAGGGAACACGGGCCCTCTTCTCAGTACATATTTCTATATTTTCCACTACTAGATCTTTCCCTTAAACTGTAATACCCCGCAAAATAGCATATGGCTATTTTGCATTGTAATCTGTGCATAATTAAGAATTGCGAGCGATTATGTATTTTGTACTGTTTGTATTATTAAAGTATCGAGTTGGGGTTTATTTGAAATATTTTGGAGATCTAGGGGCCTATTTGTAAATATCCCTTTATAAATATATATTTATATTATAATTTTTTTTATATAAACCCCTCCCCCCATTCCCCTATCCTCCTTCTTTCTTTCCCTTCCTATTTTTATCCCGACTGAAAAGAAACCCCACCGACCCAACTTTCAGCCGATCTCTTCCCCGCTCAAATCCACCCAAATACTTCATGATTTTCAAATTAATTTGAGGATGGCTAATTGGAGGGTGCTCTACTTCGTGGTAGCATCGGTTTTTGGAGAAGGCTTCGGAAAGGTATACCCTATTTTATTTTATTGTATAAAATTAAGTGTGGTTAATTTCTATTGAGTAGGATTATTATGGTAGGAAAATTACGAGATGTTGGGAATGGTAGAGGCGAGAAATTAGCAGATTATTAGAGAGTTTGCAAGTTGTTAATAAATTAGGATTTTGGGTTTGTAAAAGAGAATTAAATATGTAAGTTGACTACTAGAATAATTTGGGAGAGATTTTTGTGATTGCATGGGGATAAGAATTCTGTAGGAATTTAAATATTACGTGCATCGCACGTGAGTATCTCAGGCGTTCAATAAAATGCCTGTGTGATATTTGGATTAGTGTTATTAGCTCTCGTGATTGGTTTAGATGATTTGAGTCTTAATTGCTTTGAAATTTGATAATATGATATATTAGTGACTTTGGATGCAGGGTGGCGTGGTGGCACTTCGAGTCTTCGCAGGATATTTGGTGAGTATGATCTCTTTTATTTTATATACATGGTGTGTTATGAAAATTTTAAATTTCAAATTGCTGTGTATTTCCAATTTTGTATCTCAGTGTAGCCAGGGTGTTTTGAGCTAAACAAATTTGTGGACACTCTTGTATGTGTCCACAACTATAGTCTAAAATTTCATAATTTTTCGAGGTCGTTTGATACCTCAAAAATTTTATGGAGTGCAGCTGGTCTGAAAGGGCAAAGCTGAAGTTGATTGCTTTTGGACTGAAGTCCAAAAGGTCATAACCAGTTGTGTATGTACGATCTTGCTATGAAATTTTGGGAGTAGCTTTTGGTATGAGTCTATTTGATGATTCTCAGTTTTTAGAATTTTTAAAGACCGTTTGATGAGGTTTCAACAATAAGCCGTATACAGTGGCAAAAATCCTGTTGAAAGAGTGGTTGAAATTGTGTGTTATGTTTTAAGAGTCGTAGCTCATTGTGTGAGATGAATCTAAATGTAAATTTTGGACATAATAAAATGGTATATGTGTACATTAAGAATCTCAAATTTCATGAGCATTGGACTCAAGGTTGATTTATTATTGAATTTCAAAGTGGATTATGTTCAGTCTAGTACAAGTTGACTAGTTTGTGAAGATGAGAAATTTGGGAACTATTTGTTAAGAATTTGGAAAATTGACCAACTATAAAGTCGTAGTAAGGAGTCATAGCTTTCTAATCCATCTAGAATTTAGTAATTCCAATTTATAGGTTGAGAGTTATGATATTCAAAAGATGGAACGGATCCAGTCTTAGTTAAGGTACTATTGGCTAAGTAAACTAGTTTCTCCCTGTTTGTACACCTGATGGAACTTAGTATTTTTGAGAACTCAAATGATAGAATCTAAAAGAGGTGTTCAACTAGGAAGTTGAAGTAGACACTCCCACCTTCCCATAGAATCTGGAATCGAGAATTTCCGATGAGTAAGCAAACTTTTATGATATTGGAAAGGTGCAGCGAGTGCAAGAAGAATATACTATTGAGAGTATATGTGGTTTTACAGTATCAAGATGATTGAATTCGAGGAAATAGTTAGCTGGAGAGTTGTAGACTAGGGTTTTATCTTTTCAGAATGGGTAGTATCAAGCAATTCTGTATTGTGTGTTGGAAGTTATGGATGTTGCAAGTTAGCAACCTGTTGTTTAGACCAAACTTCAAGCTTAAGTTGACTTGGGTATTTGAGTTCCTTAAGAAATTTGAGGGAATCGTCCACTAGGGGATTTCAGTGGGACTCCCTGCCCTTCTAGAAATTCTGAGTGTGTTAGATTCCGGTGAGCGTAGCTTGGGTCCCAACTACTGTTTTTTCTTGAACTATTTCACCAGACAATTAATGATGAACCCTCTGCATACCGCAGTGTGGTGATCATGAGCTATCGAGTTTTTAATGATGTTTTAGCATTTTATTTGGAACTTAGATAAGTTCCTGTGCTTAGTACTCATTGTGGACATGAGTGAGTTGGGATATAGCTCTGGTCAGTTTGTATTTGGTGTCTCGATGCCTGAGTCTGTCAGTGGTCAAGAATTGATGGTTATGCGTGTGCTTACCTTCATTTGAAATGTATTGCATCCTTGGGGCGCCGATGGAGCACTCGCTGAGGGTCACGAGTCGAAATTATTTGGTCGCTGACCTGTGAAAGTACTGGGAATCAGTGGATGTGATTCCCGTGATGATTGTTGTTTGACAGACCGGACAGGCTCGACATTGTTGATCGATACCGAGTGTGATTTGGGTAACAACTTGTTTCAATAAACTGCATTGATTAGGTTTTCCTTTATCATTTCGCTCGAAGACCGAATTGGTGTTAGGGGAGATTCCGTATAATCCAACTCGTTCTGAGAGTTCGCACTAGGTAGTGATACTATAGGGTTGTCTCTTCCTGTCATTAGGGATACGTGCTGCGGTGCGTATCTTGCACTGTTATTCCTGAAGTACCATGGTAAGAACGGGATGTCGATTTCCTAGCGGATAGGGGGTTTAGACCTTCGAGGCCGTCATGTTCTATGTTGGTGGACACGAACGGATCATAATGGATCTTCTGTACAATAGATATGCTCCGTGTATATCTGTAAGTTCGTCACAACTTTCGAGGAGGGTTCGATGCAACAATTATTGGTGACAACGGGGTAGCGCCGCAAATTATTTCTTTTTATACCTCCTCAACCATGTCATACTATCAGGAACAGAAAGTGAACCGAATTAGAATGCATTGCATAACAAGGGTTCAAATCCCTGAAACTGGAGAAACGGCTTGATCTGGGGCACATGTAGTATGGAATGCATGTGTGTCCAGAGTCTTGCTAACATTAGATTAAGTGCATCTGTTCTGTACTCTGTGTTTTGTATTAGACTTCAAGTCATGGCATACACGAACACTAGGAAATTAAGATACACATTTATTTTCCATTCAAGATGAATTGTGAGTGTGATAGTTGAAGTGTATAATGAGTGTGAAAGTGATGTATTGCGAGACGTGATGATATATGTTGTAAGAAATGAATGAATGCGATGTTATGTGATATGAGATTGAGAAAGAACATGTTTATGAATGAAGATGAGCACAAAAGAATATAAGTCGTAAGTCTGTAAATGCAAATGAATGGTAAATAAGGTGCAGTTTATGTAAAAGTAAAGTTATAGAAATATTTGTTTAAGGCCTAAAGTGATGGGCGTTAAGCGACTAATTTGTGAATGATTTCCAAACTAAAGATAAGTATGTTGTGAACGGGAATGGATATACATACAGGTGATGAATCAGAGAGTATTTGATGTGAAATCCCATTTATGATGTTTACATGTTCAGATTTCAAGTAAAATTTGATTATCTTGGTATTCGTAAATTCGTTCTATTTTACATATAAAGTTTAATTTATTTGCTTAATTAGCTGATTATACTCACACCAGAAATGACTAACCCCTTAGTGTTTGGGGGGTTAGGAAGTCCCTGGACTACCCTAGATCCCCTACTATTACAGGTCCTCAGCAGTGCAGAGGTGAGGTATAGATTCATGATTCCGTGGAGTGGAACTTTTATTTTTAAAATTGTTGTTTAAAGTTTAATTATGTGAATAGTGAAATTTATGATTGAAATTATATTTTAGATGTATAAGTATGTGGATGATGATGATGAGTAATAGTGTGGAGTGGCATGATATGTTTTTGACCCGTACCCATCTCGTTGTGAGTACCGGGGCCAGCGGTATGTTTTATAAGTTACATTCTAAAAACATTACTACGTCTTCAAAGGAATTTATGGTTTTTAATTGATAATTGATATCCTATTATGAGTTTGGCCCCCAGAGCATAATATTTTTATTGCCTATGTGATTCTGCTCATTTTAGCATGGGGAGCGCATGATATTATTGCCTGTGATGTGAGCTACGGAATTTAGAGCAGAATTTCGTAAACTTTGTGTGGTTCGGGACAGAAATTTCAGGAAAAACTCTGCCAAAATTTTCTTTGAATATAACTATCTTAGTTTATGTTTAAAGTGATATAGAAATTGAAAGAATTGAATTTTTAAGTCAAAAGAAAAAGAGGGAAGGCGTTACAGTTCGATATGACAAATGGATATTTGTAATTTTTGATGTAATAACTCTGATGAAAATAAAAGTATTTAAATTTCTGTATTATTTACTGTGTTGAGATGCATTTGAAGGCAAAGATTCTGGTTGTGTCACGGATGTCCGATAATGGGGATTCTGGGCGCTACATAAACCTCGGCTTGGTCATTTTGTAATTATTATCAGACAGGCATGTATGTGTAGAAAACAGGGTGAGAATAGCGTGGTATAAACATGTAACAGGTTCAGGGTGAAAGACAAACATGTACAGATGATAGACAATTCATAGTACAACAAAAATTCTAGTTCAGGACAGTAAGACAGTACTGCACTAAAATTGGGCTTCCTGTTGCTACAAAAGTACAAATCTGGATCCGTCAAAGAATCTGAAAAATAGACTCCCAACTGAATCCAACAAATATATATAAGTCATATAGTATTTCACAAAAACAAGTCTCAAAACAGATTTGAATCCAGAAAATACGTTCAGTCAGAAATCAGAAGATTGTATTTAAAGTCAGGAAAACAGCATGAAAATTAATTAATTAAATCCACGAAAAATCTGGGGTATTCCCCTATATGTGTAGCATCAGAATATAAATTATGATAACTTTCCAATGTAAATAGTTTAGTCAACAAAAATCAGAAAACATCAAGATGCAGCAGTTTTGTAAATCTGTAGTTATAACCACTGTAGTACGAAAATAGCAATATCTCACAAACCATAAATCCAAATCCAAATCCTTCAAAAGGTTAATAAAATAGATACAATAGTCTAACTTTCATATTCAGAAATATTTTACAAAAAGTAAGTATAATTTGGTCGAAAATCAGGTTCTTTATTGAACAGCAAGAAAAATCTGCTAGTATAGTAGATGTTTACAAGTATAGAATAGTTTGTAAAACTCATCAAATAAATCCACAAAAATTCAGGATTAATCCCAATCAAGTCTAGTTGTATTGTGCAAAATATTAGATCAAAATAATACTTTTATCAAAAAACATCACAATAAAAATAGATTACTCTTCAGAATTTATAGAAAACAAAATCTGGGAATCTTTCGACACCACTGTAGTAAAATAGACATAACTCACAACTCGTAAATTGAAAATGAGATCCGTCAAAAGGGTTGGAAAATAGACAGAATTCTCTATAAACCATGTTCACAAAATATTTTCAAATACTGACCTTAATAGGGTCTAAAATACTCATCAAAACTAAAAACCAGCAAAACAGAAAATATGTCTTATGTACAAAATCCACTAGTTCACATAGAACTCATCAAAATCATAACCAAATACGAAATATAGTGTACTAGATATCCAAACAACATGGTATAGGGTATTTTACAAGTCCACAACAAGTCTACTACGAATAACACAAATGAGCACATGATATCATATGAACAGCACGCATATATACAATAAGAAGTGGTCAACCCTAGGTTATTTCATGCCATGTATATCGTGAGGCAGCTATGGTCAAATCAGCACAATAGAGATAATATCAATAAGGGGTTTCATACACAAATTTTCTCTAGAATCCAACTACACTACAGGCGGTATTTAGTACTTGTATTACACAAAGAAAAGAATACAAGTTACTTGTCTTAACCGATGACGAAAATGACAATGAGCAAAAGCGAGAATAATGGGAATGGATTCCCGAGCAATGAACTCCAATGGCGAACAACAAAACCACGAACAAGAATTCACGAACCAACTCGAGAGCACACGAACCAAGAACGTCCTCGCACACAAGCGAGGGGAGAGACAACGGCAAAGACAGTAGCTAGGGGAAACCGAGCGATGCTGTTGCCGCGGTTGCTGCTGTCGGAGAGGAATAGCACCGGCGCACTGTCACTACTATTCTCTGGTCTGCGACGAAGGGGAGCACCGGGAGACGGGGTCGGCGATGCTGCGGTAGTTGCAATCGCCGGGATGGTGCAGGGAACAGATGTCGGGAAGGTTCTGGAGATGCCCACAGGGAGAGAGAGAGGGGACAGGAAGCTAGGGTTTAGGAGGTGCGGTAGAGAAGGAGGGCGGCACACGGGGATGGGAAGGCAGCATCGGTAGTGTATGTATATATATATATATATGCATGGAGAGTTAGGGTTTTGCTGAAGTGGGTTGTGAGTAGTTTAGGTGCTGGTTTGGGCTGATGGGTTTTAAATGGGTTTAAATGAAATAAAGAGTTAGTGGTAATGAGTTAACTAGGTAATAGATTATTAAGGGTTAAGTGGTAATGGGTTTGGGTATTAAGTTAATAAAGACCCATTAAGAAAAGAATAGGATTTAAATTGGGTTTAATGGATCAAAATAGAATAGTGGCCATTGGATTTAAATAATAAAAATCCAATAATGAGATGGAGAACAAAAGGGTCAAATAAAATAAGATATGAACAAATAAAATGAAGGGAATTAAAAACAATAGCTCGATCAAACAAAAGTGAAATAATAGGTCGACAACTTAAGCAAGAAAAATCAAATAAAGAAACGACAACCAAACAGATGAATATATTGAAAATAAAATCCAATATACGGTCCAAGAAAAAGTACAAAGAGAGAAATACACAAAAAAGAGAAATACACTCAAAAATACATAAAATGAAAAACAGGGTTTACATTATTGTTGTAATTATGAGTATTATTATTCTTATTGTCATTATTATTATTATTATTATTTTCTTCAAGCCCACACATACTCTACCTATATGTATCTTATTATTTGATTCAATGTATATTTATATGCATATTTTATAAACCCTATAGCCTATTTTTTCTATTGGTTTTAAACCCAATTATCCGTTAACCCTAACCTATTCTCTTATTAGATCCTTCCCGTTAACCCAATAACCCAACATCCTATCTATCCTATATATATACTATTCTAACCTAACCCTACTCTATACCCTTCTACAGCCGCCACTGTACAGACCCCCCTCTCCCTCTCCCTCCGCGGTTTCGAAACAGAGCTTCACCTCTACCTTCCCCTGTTTCACCATTACCGAGGCCTCCAGCCTCGACACCTGACTCTGTTGCAGCCACCTGCGGCCACCACCGAGCCGCCCTGCCGCCATCGATCGGAGCCAGAACCGAAGCCATTGATGTTTGCTATTAATTCTTGATCATCAAATCTGGGCAATTCGATCGACCCGATCTTGATGATCTCACCTTGATCATGGCTTGCGATCTCAGCAATCCGATCACCCTTGATCTCGATCCTAGATATTGATCTTTCATTTTGATCCTTGAATCTTGGCCGTTGATTGCTTGATCAACTTGATCTTGGCCTTGATCTCCTTGATCTTTGGTTCTCGGCCCTTGATCATCGATCTTCATCGAGATTTGTACCCGATCATGATCGTCACATCGATATTTGCTTGGTTTGCGATCATCACCGTTGCCGCCGGGATTCTTATCCCGTTATTCCCAATATTTCAAATCTAATCATCCATAAGGCAAGTAACTTTTCCCTTGAATTGAACATCGTATCAAGTTCAAGATTGATTGAAATTCTTGCAAGCAGATCCTATTAGTTATCGTATCATTATATTGATTATCTTCGTTGGGTCTATTGAGGGTTTACACGAGCTAACCCCAATATTCTTGACATCGTGCCAGTTTTGAATCCAAAGATTGAATCGTTCATGCATTCATGTAGAATTGATAATAGGGTTACACATATAGTCACAACATAATGAATTGATTGTAGAAAGAACTGCTAGGTTGTATGTTTGATTGATCGATTGTTGTTTGGTTGATGTTAAATTAATGCATGTATGTGTTCTTAATTTTATTGATCAAGTTATTACACCATCATGCTGATTATAATGTTTATTGACTAATAGAATTAATACCCATCATGCCTAATTAAATTATTTCATGAAAAATACTCTAAAACCTGTATCTTGCTTGTTGGCTATATATTGTCTGCTATTTTCGACTCAGTAAATGATCGAAAAATAAATTACTTTCTGAAAAAGAATTGTAGCCTTATCTTTATAGTTTTCAGAACATCTTGAATTTCTGAATTCCGAGTTGTGTAGAAAAAGTTATGCCCATTTTACTACAGCTGTGTTTTTATTTCCAGATTTTCAGATTCTTGTATATTTGATATTTAAACTGTTAAAAGGCAGATCATATGTTAAAACTTTACTCTGATAATTTCCAGATTGTTAGCGATCATGTTTAAGACTCTAATAAATATTTTTAATGAATTTTATTTCGAGTTTTTTCTGATTCTAAAAATAAAATAACATGATGTTGAAATTCTGCCTGAACATGATGTTTGTAAAGATGGTGTGTTTGACCTAGTTACTGTTGTCGGATTTTGAACTTTAAATATGCGTTGGAACCATGCTGAAGTCTAGTTTCTAGAACTTCTGACTGATTCAGTTTTCGAGTTCTGAAACAGTGCAAAATTGCATTTTAGTATAGATTACTCTTTCTGTCCAGAATTTTATATTTCAGTTTTTAATAGATTAACTATTCCTATATCATTGTATTATATGAATTGAGGTGTATATATTGCATTGCATGATCCTAAAGTCTTATTGTCATCATTCTAATTGTCTTACTTCATGTTATCATGCTATTGTTTCTCTATTGTTACTATTGTTCATCTAATGTCTCCTAATTGCATATTGTATTGTTGCATTGATAAAATAATTAACAAGCCGGGGTTTAAGGATTGACTCTAGTAGTGGACAATATAGGGACTGTACTCGGATAAGGGGCTCGTGGTTCCCTATATCGTTATCTTGTGATCTTGTGTTCTTGTGATCTTGTGATCTTGTGATCTTGTAGTATCTTATGGATAAATTATCGTTATGGATGGAACATTATTATCGTGCCGAGTACATGATCTATAAAATCCACCACTAAGTCTAAACGTAACTTGTTTGTATGTAGCAACCATGTGTTAAATAAATGGGACGCATGAACTGCTACATTAGTTAGGATTAAAATGAATAATAGACTTAAGAATTGACACCACATTGACATTGCATATTGTACATCATTGTTTCTATTGATATCGAATATTGTCTACGTGTTATTGATATCATTGAATATTGTTATTGATTATTGAACCATTGTTTGTACCCATTGCATTGTCCATTATTGATATTGATTATTGCTATTGTCCCGTGTTGTTGATTCCTATTGATCCATTGAATTTATTTTTTACCATTAATCCATTGTTCTTTGTTTTCTCTACTTGCTGTCCACAACTTGCTCTAAGGACAATTTTTCTCTTCTTTTTAGATGAAGTGTTCATGGGTAATGAAGGAGAATTGTCTGCTGGGTTTGGAGAACACAGATTCTGAAGATTTTAATGCTTTTAATTGCTTTTTGTTTTATCAAATTTAATGTATTGAGACTTATTATCTTTTTGTGATTGGATTATTATTGTATTGGGCTAATGACCCAGATTTTGTTAATGTTTCCAGACATTAGTTTAATGTATTTGGGTATTTCATATTGCTTCATTCCAAGTATTTTTGTTCTTAAGATTATTATTATTGCTTGCGCAATTATTCTGTATTGATTATATTGTTGAGTTGATCAGATAAACAGCTTATGGATGACGTTAGTCATTCGCTGGGACAACGTCATGTACTCATATTCCGTATTTTTGAGAAGTGGGGCGTAATAAGGTTTTTAGTGGTATCAGAGCCCTGATTTTGATATTATATCAGTCAAACATGACTAACAAAAGGAAGTTTGGCTTTGATTGATATATTAATCAGATTTGGGTTTCATCGGTTTGACTCAACAGTATGTATAATACAAGGATCGCATGAACAATTGATAACCAACTTATGATCTGGAAACTAGTCTTATTTGATTCCTGTTTGATCCATTCACATTCAGTTCCTTCATTTCTTGTTGTCTTTTGTCCCTTCCATTCTTTGATTCCTTGCTTTCCTTCGTTCCTTGCAGTCGTCCTTATTCATTGATTCCTTATTGGGTATGATTTCATTCTTTTCATACGCATATTCTTTTGATTCCGGTGTCGTCCGTTCTTCTTCCTGCTTGGTCCGTAGTTAGATATCGCTTGATCTACAACGACATGTCTGATGCTTGGAACATCACCATCAGAGTAGCGCAGTGGAAGTGTGCTTGGCCCATAACCCACAGGTCCCAGGATTCTTTTGTTGTTTCTCCTTCCTTGCATTGTTTACTTCCTTATTCATACATTTGCATTTATCATCATTCATTAGATCTTTGTTCAACATCATTCAAGATCACTCCATTCATATCCATATTCTTTCTCATTCTGGTGTTGCCACCATTTTGTCTTTCCCCTTTGAATTCCCACTTTTGTTATTTCATCAGTTTGCTTTCGCTTTGTCTTATGTACCGCCTAAGAAAATTTTAAGGACGAAATTTTGTTGTAAGGTGGGTAAGATTGTAACCCCCATTCCTGCAAATAAGTATTTTTCGTGTATTTTCTATAATTTGATTTTTTTATTATATAACTTTATTTTGTGCGAAATTCTTTTCGGGTCTTTTATTAAAGGGTTTTCTGATCGAAAATTTTATTCATTTCGAATAATGGTGTATTTTGATCTTATTTTCTATATCTTATTGAAAGATTATTTATATTTGGGCCTAAAACAAATATATTATTATTATTGGATTATTTGAATCTTATTATTATTGTTATTACTTTAATTGCAGTTATCATCCTTATTATTGTTAATATTATTATTATTGGTATTGTTATTAATATTAATATTTTTGTTACTATTATTATTGTAATTATCAGTATTATTATTCTTATTGTCATTATTATTATCATTATTATTATTATTATTGTAAAGCCCAAACATACTCTACCTATATGTATCTTATTATTTGATTCAATGTATATTTATATGCATATTTTATAAACCGTATAGCCAATTTTTTCTATTGGTTTTTGTTGCCGCCAAATCTGGTGTGGGGGCAAACAGATAGTATTTGTGGATTCTTAGGAAAACTGAATAGCAGACCTGTTACCTGTTCCGTCGGAGTTTGACGCTGACTCCTGCCGTACACCTGCAAAAAGTGCAAGACACCGAGGTTGTTCCCGGCGACGCACCCTCCGATGCTCAAGTCAGTAATCAGGAATGATTATGAGAGAGCGCAAAAACTGAGAAAAGATTGATTACCTCTTAATGGAGATGGATGGGGGGTATTTATAGGCGCCGCTGGGATCAGATTAGGAATGTAATCCCCCTGTGGTTAGATAAGGAATGTAATCCCTAATCCCCAGTGAAGGGATAGATATGAATCAGGGCCGTTGATTAGGATTTAATCAGAAACCCTAATTCTATCCCTTCTGGACCGGGTTTGCTGCAGGTGGGAACCCGCACCCAGTTGAGGTGGATCCGTTCGCTGGTAAGTGGGTGTTCGAGGAAGAGAACCAGTATCCGCTTCAGACCCGTTGGAAGGTGAAATTACCGTTTTACCCCTGAGCTTTAAGATTCGTGTTCGATTTGAACGGCCCCAATTTAATCCCATTTTTAGCCATATCACGAGCCCCCCACTTCTAAAGACTGAGTTTGATCAGCCTTTGAGGAGTAGTTTAACTGTTTTAATGGCTAGTGGAGTTGTATCGGAGTCCAAATGGAGGGTTTTGAATCTCGAATGGGGTAGTGAGGTGATTTTTCAAGCTGTAAGCTGTTCTTGAGCTTCTCTGGATATCCGGCGGTTTTCATCTATTTTTCCAGATTATTTATTTAATTTTGCGATGTGTTAACCAGTCGTTCGGGGGTCTTAACAACACATTCTAGGCAATAATTGTTCGTTCAGGGGCTCAAAAATATTCTCCCAAATTTATAATTATTTTCTAGAATTTCTAGTTAATTTTCCCAAATTTTTAGTAATTTTTTCGCAATTTTTAAATAAATAAAATGATTAAAATAAATAAAAACTAATTTTTAATACCTATTTATGGCGTGGCGCGATCTGGGCCCTCCATCAGCGTCGAGCGCGATTTTCTGGGCGATCGGACGATCCACATTCCTTGGCAGATAGCTTCTTCGTATACGAGGGTCGGTTCCTTGTCCCCTCGGCTCGGCTGCTCGGCACCTAGCTCGGAATCAGCCAAACTACGTGGCGTGATCCTGAGCGTCCATCTCAGCACGGATCCCCAAAAAGTGCTAGCTTGTCGTTTAGCGAACGTGGCAAGATCTGGGCCGTCCATCACGACGAGCGCGTTTTTTGACAAGATCCAACAGCTGAGAAGGGTCGGCAGATTTTTTCCCTATATATGAGGGTCGGTTCCTCGTCCCCTCAGCTCGGCCGCTCAGCACCTAGCTCGGAATTAGCCAAACTACGTGGCACGATCCTGAGCGTCCATCTCAGCGCGGATCCCCAAAAAGCGCTATCTTGTCGTTTAGCGAACGTGGCAAGATTTGAGCCGTCCGTCACGTCGAGCACGTTTTTTGACAAGATCCAACAGCTGAGGAGGGTCGGCAGATTTTTTCTCCATATATGAGGGTCGGTTCCTCATCCCCTCAGTTCGGAGGCTCGGTGCGGTTAGCCGAGGTATGAAGTTGGACGTTTTGATGAGTCCTGGCTCTGGAGCGTCGCCACCCTCCGACTCAGTAGCTCGGCTGCTTAGCCAAGCTGTTCAGTGGCTCGGCTAGGCAGACCGGTGGCCGGAAGCTCGAAAGGTACACGTGGTCAGATCTGGAGCATCCATCATTGCGTGAATCACGAGGACTGGGTTCAGATCACAAGAAAATGTTATTTTGTCGTCTTGTGGGCGTGGCGCAATCTGAACCGTCCATCGAGTTTTGACACGAATTTTGGAGAGATCCGACGGTGATTCAGCCTCGGAAGGATTTTTCTCCATATATGAGGGTCGATTCCTCATCCCCTCGGTTCGGAAGCTCGGTGCTGTTAGTTGAGGTATGGAGTTGGACGTTTTGAAGAGTCCTGGCTCTGGAACGTCGCCATCCTCCGACTCAGTAGCTCGGCTGCTTAGCCAAGCTGTTCAGTAGCTCGGCTAGGCAGACCGGTGGCAGGAAGCTCGGAAGGTACACGTGGTCAGATCTGGAGCATCCATCATTGCGTGAATCACGAAGACTGGGTTCAGATCACGAGAAAACGTTATTTTGTCATTTTGTGGGCGTGGCGCAATCTTAACCATCCATCGAGTTTTGACATGAATTTTGGAGAGATCCGACGGCGATTCAGCCTCGGAAGGATTTTTCTCCATATATGAGGGTCGGTTCCTCGTCCCCTCGGTTCGGAAGCTCGGTGCTGTTAGTCGAGGTATGGAGTTGGACGTTTTGAAGAGTCCTGGCTCTGGAGCGTCGCCACCCTCCGACTCAGTAGCTCGGCTGCTTAGCCAAGCTGTTCAGTAGCTAGGCTAGGCAGACCGGTGGCCGGAAGCTCGGAAGGTACAGGTGGTCAGATCTGGAGCATCCATCATTGCGTGAATCACGAGGACTGGGTTCAGATCACGAGAAAACGTTATTTTGTCGTTTTGTGGGCGTGGCGCAATCTGAACCGTCCATCGAGTTTTGACACGAATTTTGGAGAGATCCGACGGTGATTCAGCCTCGAAAGGATTTTTCTCCATATATGAGGGTCGGTTCCTCGTCCCCTCGGTTCGGAAGCTCGGCGTTGTTAGTCGAGGTATGGAGTTGGATGTTTTGAAGAGTCCTGGCTCTGGAGCGTCGCCACCCTCCGACTCAGTAACTCGGCTGCTTAGCCAAGCTGTTCAGTAGCTCGGCTAGGCAGACCGGTGGCAGGAAGCTCAGAAGGTACACGTGGTCAGATCTGGAGCGTCCATCATTGCGTGAATCACGAGGACTGGGTTCAGATCACGAGAAAATGTTATTTTGTCGTTTTGTGGGCGTGGCGCAATCTGAACCGTCCATCGAGTTTTAACATAAATTTTGGAGAGATCCGACGGTGACTCAGCCTCGGAAGGATTTTTCTCCATATATGAGGGTCGGTTCCTCGTCCCCTCGGTTCGGAAGCTCGATGCTGTTAGTCGAGGTATGGAGTTGGACGTTTTGAAGAGACTCAATAGCTCGGTTGCTGAGCCAAGTTGTTTAATAGCTCGGCTAGGCTCACCGGTGGCCGAGTCGTGGTCTTTAAGTGATTTGAGGAGTTTTTGTTTCGAAACGTCGCAACTCTCCGCTTTGGCGCTTTGGCTTCTTAGTGGGCTTTTTAGATTCCCGAGGAAGCCCAACATCACACTGGGTTATAAGCTCTCACTCCCCTACCCCCAAGCTCATTTCTCACTTTTACTCCAAGCTTTCACTCTTACTCTCTGCGTTCTCTGCTAGCGGCAATTTTTGCTCCAAGGCGGTTGCGTTAGCTGTCGCGTGGGCCAGGCGATTTTCGGTGAACTTATTCCGACCATGAACGTCACTTCAAGGTCAGTTTACTTCCCTTAGCCTTTTCTCTAGAGATGTCAAGGGTGGACTCGGGGAGTGAGGCCTCGTCCTCGGACGATAGTGGTGCCGAGGAGAGGAGGCAAATGGAGATTCGAAGGAAAGGGAAGCAGGTGGCCGAGCCATCCATGGCCGAGGCAAAGAAGAAGAAGAAGAGGGTAGTGGCCCAATCTCCCGTAGTCGAGGAGATTGTGGAGACACCGAGGCGAGCCCCTGAGTCGGGCAGGTACCCTTGTGTACTGTCCGGGCATGCTGGGGTCAGGCAATATGAGGGCGGCCTCATGAAGAAGGCGATCCTAGGTCAGTGAAGGTGTACGAGGAGAACAACCCGGTTCTAACCACCGAAGCGGACGAGATTGTGACGGTGTTATCCGAGAAGGATCTGTTCCGGATCAGAAGAGGGTTCGCCATCCCTCCGGAGTACAAGTTGATTCTCCCCGGCCCTGGGATGCGAGCGAACTCCAAACTGTCATCGTCGGATATGTGCATGTTCGACGACTTGCTGAATGCGGGGTTGCGCTTTCCTCTGCACCCCTTCCTTCTTCAGGTCCTCGGGTGGTACTGCCTCGTGCCTACTCAGTTCATGCCGAACACCTGGCGCCATGTGAACGCCTTCTTGCTGCAGTGCCGTAACGCCGAGGTCGAGCCAGACCTGACGATCTTCCGGAGCATGTATCGGGTTCCCCAAATGCACAAGACCGAGCATCGTTACTATCTGGCACCGAGGAAGGGCGTTCGGATCATAGAGAACCCGGACTCGATCAAAGGTTGGAAGGAGAAGTTCTTCTTGTTGAGAGAGCCCTCGATGCTGAAGGTTCCGACCCAGTGGAAAGTAGAGGTGCCAAAGTTTTCTAGGGCCGACCCAGTACTGACTGCGGCCGAAGAGAAAGTGGTGGGGAAGATCATGGCTCTCCCGATGTTGAGCTGGAGGGAGATGACCGAGGAAGTGCTACACGGGTCGGGCCTCAGTCCGATCGACCCGAGTACGCTACTGACATCTCGCAATACATTTTTTTCTTCTAAGTTCTTAGCTCATTTTACTAACTTGTCGTTTGTTTGTTGCTTAAAACAAAGTGCCAAAGATGGACTTTTTGGCGATGATGAACGATCGCGGCAAAGTTGCCGATGGAAGGAAGAGGAAGAGGCCGAGCACCACCGCCTCGTCTGGTCTACCTTCTAAGGTTGCCTCGGCTATTTCTCTGCCTCCCCCCGTTGTTGAGGTCCCCTCGCCGGCAGTAGTCGCTGTCACCGATCCCTCGGCTCCCTCTGCGTCTGCCACGGCCGGTGAGGCCTTTGATGTTTCGGCGGCACCGACGCTCCAGGCTCCGCCGTTGACCCCTCAGGCCGAGGTGATCTTGACCGAGCAACATAAGCAGTTGTTCGTCCCGAACTGGCGAGTGAAGAACCACGACGGCTTCCTCGGGAATTCGCAGATGTCCATGCAGGCCGTCAAGCATTTGGTGACCCCGAAGGACCGAGCCGCGCTGAAGGCAGGGACGGTTGGCGACAACACCTATAAGGTCGCTCGGTCGCTCGTATCGGTAAGTGTCGCATACTTTCTCCTGAGAATTTCTTTAAGTCTGCCGTTCGGCTCTTACCTTGTTCTCACTATCTTTTTGTTTTGGCAGGCCACTTGCCACTTTAACCATCTCCTCGAAGCGTTCGCCGAACAGGAGAAGGAGCCGAAGGCCGCCAGTGATAAGGACAGGGCGGACAAAGTGAGGGCGGTTCGGCAGCTCGAAGCAGAGCAGAGGCGAGCCGAGGGCTTGGAGGTCCAGGTTGCCGACCTTGTGGCCGACCTGGAGCGAGTAAAGGGGCGGCTCGCTGAGGAGGCTGCCAAAGCTGCCAAGGCTGCCGAGGAGCTGGCGGCATCAGCGAAGGCCCTGGAGGAGGTGAAGGCGGAGAAGGATGCCTTGGCGACGAAGATCAGGGCCGAGGTCGAGGACGAGGCGAAGGCGCATATGGCCTCGAACATGGAGAAGTCCTACCAGAGGGCGCTCGACCATGTTCAAGACCGCATCCCCGGCTTTCAGCGGGTCGGCTACAGGCTGTGGCCCGGATCCGCATCAGATGGCAAGGAGGAAGGAGGCAAAGCAGAGGAAGGTGACGAGGGAGAGGGCGACGATGACGAGGAGGTGGTCGTCGATGTTGTGGTGACAAACCCCCAGGCCGGGGCGAGAAACGAGGGGCCGTCTGGCGAAGCGCCTGTGGTCGAGCCGACGACGCAGGTGGACCCCTGATCTTCTCGTCTTTTTGTAATTTTGTACTTTTTTTTTCTTTTCAAAAATGTAACGCCTTTTTGCGGATTGGCCACCGCCTCTTCTTTTATGAATGAAAATTTTATCTCGAATTTGTCCAAGTGTTTGGGTCGGTCTATAGTCTTCCAATTGTGACGTTCTTGTATTTCAGATCCTCGAACATGCCCCAAATACCGTAGCAGCTCGGCATCGTGCCGAGCTGTTTAAGCAATCTCACGAGGCTCACCTCGAGGGTGAAATCGAGCTGATCAGGAGGGTGTCGCTCAACGTGGAGAAGAACACCGAGCTGTTGGCCGAGGTGCACCATCTTCGGATAGTTGAGGAGGAGCTCTCGGTGAAGGAGGCGGAGCTAGCCTCGGTGCTGGCCGAGCGAGATGAGCTCGCGAAGAAGGTCGAACAGCTGCAGAGGGTCACGGTCGATATGAGCATCGAGGTGACTAACTTACGTCGTATCATATCCGATAGCGTTGAATGTCCCGGTTCGGTGAAACTCCCTCGATTCAAGATAATGGTTAAGGACGACACTCTGAAAGATAGGATCGTTGAGATCGAGGAGGAGGTGGCTCGTCTGAAGCCTCAGCCCGTGAGGGCTAATGTCCGCAGCACCTCGTGCACACACGAGGAGAGAGAGCGAGGGATCACCTTCTACGAGCTCGCGACTCGTCCTCAAGTCATTGGTCGGACAGCTGCCGACGCACAAAGCGGAGTACCTGTTAGCTCGAGTGGAGCCTCGGTCGGAGCCACCGTTAGGCTCAGCGGTGAGGCAGTGTCCCAGTTCGTCGGCCTAGAGACAAGCTCGGAGGTGAAAAGACGAAAACCCCGATTGTCTCTCAATCGGAACGTCCCTGTTCCGAGGAGGCGCTGAACGAGTGGCGTCGAGCTTTAGACTTGCGTCGTTCTCCTTGTTGTAATGACGTACCTTGTAAATTTGTCAAGTCGTTTTTTCGCTGTAACTCTTTGCCTTGTAAATTTATCACGTTGTTTCAATAAAATCGATGTTGCTTTGCTCATTGTTGTGTCGTAGTTGCCTTACTCGAACCATAAGGACCCCTAGTTATCTTCTTCGAGTGTTTTAGCTGTGGAACTTTAGTTTTTTGCTCGGAGTATACCGAGGCGACTTTGCACTTCTGCGGTGTTAGGGTTATATACTGAAAGCATCACTTTTGTATTAACTTTATTTCCTTATTTTTTTTGAATGAGAATCATATGGGCATATGTTTGCATATTGTGTTTATTATAATATTAATGCAAGTGTCTGATATTATAAGGTTGATAATATGGTGTGAGGTGACACACAGAAGATCATATTATCAGTTCCCTATGGAATATATAAATAGTTCACAACCTAGACGGACTTGGACAATCCATTGGAAAGGTTGTAGTGTAATCTGGTATTAGTCTGTCTTGACTATAGGTTTACACTAGTACACTTTGTGTGTATTGAACAGGACCACTTGAGGTTGTTCTCTTTGTACTGACTACAAAAGAGAACAAACACCTCTGTTATTATGGATGCTTATGCTCTTAATCCAGATATAATAACAGACATGTATATGCAGTGTGCATTACTTTGACTCATAAAAGAGTGAGATTCATTATGGATCAACAACCTCTATGAATTGGGTAATAGCATTGTATGTATGATGGGCTGTTGATTGTAAAAGGAATCCATGTCCCGATACGTCGGGTTGATGATGTCCCCTTAAGGAGCTCATAAGGATTGTCATTTAAACCCTGCAGGTGGATTACATCCGACATGACAAATAAAGTTGAGTGGTACTACTTAAGGATAAAAGATGTTGATCAATATAGTTGTCAGTAACTTAATTTGATCGACGGACATTCGATATCTTAACATGGGGAGTTGAACGAGCATATAATAAAAGGAGCCCATAAATATAATTTGGGATTAGGAAGGTAGTGCAACAATAGCTCCATAGTGGACCGAGCTATTGTTAATGGGCCTGGGTTGTGTGTTCGGGCTGAACACGGGATACCCAGATTCGTTAGGAGACCTAACCCTAATTTCTCCTCATGGTCCCTGCCGTAGCCTTATATATATCCTCTATTCTCTGGCCGTCATTGATAATCTGAAATATAAGATTTTTTCTCAAAACTCGTGATTCATGTAAGGAGAGAAAGAGAGATCAGCCAAGGAGAAGAAAGGTTGGGAGATCGTCGCCCACACGACGTCCAACCCGAGGAAGGAATACGTGCAGAAGATCTTGGGGTCGCTGTCGTCTTCTTCTCATCGCAGGTATAATTCGTGAACCCTAGATTCCGCTATATAGGGTTAGATCACGTATTTAATCTGTTAAATTTTTAACAATCGATACGCACACCAATCCGTAGTCCTGGGAATCATCTCAGTTCCATCATGCGGTGCGATAGCTCGGATTTCAGACGCAGTCCACGTGGCTCAATCTAGACGGTCAATCATGATCGTGGCACGCATCACGAGGTGGGAGGCACGAGTTCCAAGAAAACACTATCTTGTCGTTTTGTGGACACGTGGCACGTCTGATCCGCTCATCAAGTCCTAGCACAGACTTTGAGGTGATCTAACGGTGAAACCGGTTCGGCGGAATTTTTCTCCATATGTGGAGGTCGGTTCCTCATCCGCTCGGTTCGGGGGATCGAATTAGCACAACCGAGTCGAACATTGGACTTCGAACCATTGTTAGAGTTGTTCGACGGTTGTGGGAGCAGTTCCGAATGGTGACCTACTCCTAGCTCGCTTAAGAGCGAGCTTGCGAAGTAGACTCGAGCCAAGTTTTGGACTCCGAACCATCGTTAGAGTTGTTCGACGGTTGTGGGAGCAGTTCCAAATGGCGACCTACTTCTAGCTTGCTTAAGAGCGAGCTTGCGAAGTAGACTCGAGCCAAGTTTTGGACTCCGAACCATTGGTAGAGTAGTTCAACGGTTGTTGGAGCAGTTCCGAATGGCGACCTACTTCTAGCTCGCTTAAGAGCGAGCTTGCGAAGTAGACTCGAGCCAAGTTTTGGACTCCAAACCATTGGTAGAGTAGTTCAACGGTTGTGGGAGCAGTTCCGAATGGCGACCTACTTCTAGCTCGCTTAAGAGCGAGCTTGCGAAGTAGACTCGAGCCAAGTTTTGGACTCCGAACCATCAGTAGAGCGAAGAGTAAAGGCAGAGAGAAGTAACAATTTTTACTAGTAAAATATGAAAAATCTCTTTATTGATGACTAATGGTCGGCTGCTTCTAAAGTTGCTAGTCGTTATTACAAGAGAGAAAATAAAAGAAAAACATTACAAGTAATAGGAAAGGAACGGTTCGACATCCCATAATACTTAGAGAGGCGTTGGTGCTCTCTCTTGCTATTTTAGAAGATGGTCGGCATTCCAGGTCCTAGGGATCTCTCTGCCTTCGAGGTCTTCTAGTCTGTATGTCCCGGGCCGAACCTCTCTGACGATCTTATAGGGTCCCTCCCAATTTGGAGCCAGTTTGCTCTTCAGACCAGGGAAAGAGATAGCTAACTTTCTGAGGACCAAGTCCCCTACTTTGAGGTCGGTAGGGCGAACTCTCTTGTTGTATGCCAACTCGATCCTTCTTCGGTAAACTTGTTGATGAATGGCAGCTCTTTCTCGGATCTCATCGATCGGGTCTAGATTTGCTCGGAGTTCTCTGGCATTCTGTTCTCCCTTATAAGCCATTAGTCGGGGAGAGGGTATTCCAACTTCTAGGGGGATCATAGCTTCGGACCCATAGGTGAGGTTGAATGGGGACTCGCCTGTGGGGGTCCATTTTGTGGTGCGGTAGTTCCACAGCACGTTGGGGAGCTGATCGACCCATAAGCCTTTGGAACATTTATCCAACCTCTTCTTAATGCCGGAGAGGATCTGTCTGTTAGCATTCTCGACTTGGCCATTCGACTGGGGATGGGAAACGGAGGAGAATCGGTGTTGGATGGCCAGGTCTTCGCATAGAGCTCGGAATGCAGCCCCGGTAAACTGGGTTCCGTTGTCTGTTATGAGGACCCGCGGGACGCCGAATCGGCAGATTACGCTCTTCCAAAAGAACTGAACTACCTTGTTCTCGGTGATCGTGGCCAAGGGCTCGGCCTCTATTCATTTTGAGAAGTAGTCGATTGCCACGACTAAGAATTTGAACTGACCGGGAGCCAGTGGAAATGGCCTTAGTAAATCCATCCGCCACATTGCGAAAGGGATTGGACTTGATAGGGAAGTAAGTGGAGCTTGTGGGAGGCGTCGGATGTCGGAGTACTTCTGACAAGAGCTGCATTGCCGAACGTGTCGTTCGGCGTCTCGTAGGAGAGTGGGCCAGAAATATCCGTAATTCAACACTTTGCGGGCTAAGGATCTGGATCCCGAATGTGCCCCGCCGATGCCCTCGTGAAGTTCTTGTAGGGCGTAGTCGGCCTGCTCGGGGGAGAGGCATCTCAGGTAAGGTCTGCCGTCTACCTGTGTGAAGGAGCGTTTATATAGGATGCCTCCGATTAATGCGTAACGCTCGGCTCAGGTTCTCACTCTTCGAGCTTCCTTAGGATCTTCGGGAAGGAGCCCGTCCCTCAAGAATTCAACGAGGGGTTTCATCCAGTTATCTTCAAACATGACAGGCAGCGACTCCATAGAGTCGGAAGTTTCGTCCTCTATGCTTGGCTTCAGAAGAACCTCTATCAAGACGGTCTACTCGAGACCTTGAAGGGAGGAAGAGGCTAGTTTGGAGAGGGCGTCGGCCTGAGCATTTTCTTCCCGGGGTATTCTTTGGATGAGGGCTTCTTCAAACAGTGCCATGAGGCTCTTGACCTTGGCTAAGTATTTAACCATCCTGTCATCACGTGCTTCATACTCGCCAAGGACCTGATTTACAACTAGCTGAGAGTCGCTAAAGATCCGGAGGTGTTGCGCCCCTGCATTGCGAGCCATTCCAAGACCGGCTATGAGTGCCTCGTATTCTGCTTTGTTGTTCGAGGCCTTGAAGTTAATACGGAGGGAGTATTGGAGGATGAAGTCATCTGGGCCTGCCAGAATGACCCCGGCTCCGCTTCCCTCATTGCACGAGGATCCGTCCACATAAACCGACCAGACAGGTGGTCCCTTCATCGCTTGGCTGAACTCGGGGATGGTACTTTCAACTATGAATTCTGCTAAGGCCTGAGCCTTGATCGCGGTCCGAGGCTGATAAGTTATATCATGCTGGCTCAGCTCGATAGACCACTTCATAAGACGACCGGAGGTCTCTGGCTTGTGGAGCACTTGCTTCAGCGGTTGGTCCGTAAGAACGACCACCGAATGGGACTGAAAATACAGGGGAAGCTTTTTCGCGGCCATCACCAGGGCATAAGCCATCTTTTCTATCTTCGGATAGCGGAGCTCGGCATCCCGAAGTACTTTGCTCACATAGTAGATGGGCTTTTGAGCCCGGTCTTCTTCCCTTACTAAAACGGCCCTGAGGGTCTGTTCGGAGGCTGCCAGGTAGAAGTAAAGGGGTTCACCAGGAATGGGCTTGCTGAGGAGAGGAGGGTTGATGAGGTAATCCTTGAGTTAGTCGAACGACTCCTGCTGTTGCTGCCCCCATTCGAAACCTTTAGCCCCCCTGAGGGCCTTGAAGAAGGGGAGGCATTTTTCCCCAGACTTCGAGAGAAAATGCCCTATGGCGGCTAAGCGGCCTGTTAGCCTCTGAACTTCCTTAACATTCTTGGGAGGGGCCATGTCCAATATGGCCTTGATTTTTTTGGGGTTGGCTTCAATCCCTCGTTGGCTGACCATAAAGCCGAGGAACTTTCCTGACGAGACACCGAACGCACACTTGTTCGGGTTGAGTCTCATGTTGTGCTTTCTCAGAACATCGAACGCCTCATGTAGGTCAGTCACATGATCGGCTCCTCGGATGCTTTTTACAAGCATGTCGTCAACATACACCTCCATATTCCGGCCAATTTGAGCTTGGAAAACCTTGTTGACGAGGCGTTGATATGTGGCGCCTGCATTCTTCAAACCGAAGGGCATAACCCTGTAGCAGTAGAGGCCCTGGTCGGTCACGAATGAGGTTTTCGGGATATCCGGAGAGAACATCCGAATCTGGTTGTAGCCTGAGAAGGCGTCCATGAAGCTGAGGAGCTCATGTCCCGAGGTGGCATCAATCAGAGTGTCAATACTCGGGAGAGGGAAGGGATCCTTGGGGCAAGCCTTGTTGAGATCGGTAAAATCGATACAAATCCTCCAAGTGCCATTGGACTTCTTCACCATTACTACATTCGACAACCACTCGGGATAGTTCACCTCTTGTATGAACCGGGCCTTCAAGAGCTTGTCCACCTCCTCTTTTATAGCTAGCTGGCGCTCGGGGGCGAACTTGCGCCTCTTCTGTTGAACCGGTTTGGACCCTGGAACAACGCTGAGGTGGTGGACTAAGAGCTCTTCGGAAATTCCGGGCATGTCTGCAGCTGACCAAGCAAAGAGGTCTCGGTTCTTTCGGATGCACTGTACTATGTCCAAGCATAGGGCGGATGGGAGGGTCTTGCTAACAAAGAACTTTCGAGTTGGATCCTGCTCAGAGAAGAGCACTTCCTCCCATTCATCCACCGGCTCGGACGTCGGTCGGGCAGCATCTTGGGGGATTTCCAGAGTTTCCAGGGAGAGAACTGGACCGAGGGTAGAGGTCATGTAGCACTTGCGGGCCATTTCCTGATTGCCTTTTACTTCCCCTACTCCGGCCCGAGTGGGAAACTTCATTTTGAGGTGATAGGCGGAGGGAACGGCTTCAAGGGCAGCAAGGCCGGGCCGACCCAAAATGACGTTGTAGGCTGCAAGAACATCTACGACCATGAAGTCCATCGGCTCTGTTCGGGTAGTAGGAGTTTTGCCAGTGGTTACATCGAGGGTGATCACCCCTTCAATAGTCACTGGCACTCCCGTGAACCCATGGAGTGTGTAGCCGACGGGCTTGAGTCTGTCTCGGAAGAGTTTGAGGCCTTTGAAAGCGGCGAGGAAAAGGATGTTAACGGAGCTGCCATTGTCCACTAGGATCCTCTCCACTTTGAAGTTCGCCATGTGGAGATTGATGACGAGTGCGTCACAATGGGGGGTGCGGACACCTTCAAGATCTTCGTCTGAGAATGTGACGGACACTCCGAGGCCTTTGGGAGGAGGGGTGGCGCGAACCGAATTGACTTTCCTAATGAATGCCTTTCGAGAGGAGTTGGAGGAGCCCCCCATTGGGCCCCCGTGGATGAGGTGTAGGACACGCTCCTCTTCGAAGTCGGGCGTTTCATCGCGTTCAGGACGCTTATTAGCCCCCCGAGGCGGGGGAGGAAGGTCGACTCGGTCCTTTCTTACGAACCTGGTCAGTTGCCCCCTCTGGATGAGGGCTTCTATCTCATTCTTCAAGGCCCGACAATCATTGGTGTCGTGGCCATGGTCCCGGTGATAACGGCACCACTTCTCTTTATCCCTTTTCTTGGCGGGGGTGTTCATCCTCGGAGCAGGAGGTATGATCCCTTCCTTCTCAACTTCCATTAGAATGGTAGAGACATTGGTGGTGAGATGAGTAAATTTCTCGAATCTGGGGGGAGGTCGGCGCTGGCCGGCATTATCCTTCTGGAGCTTCTTGGCTCCCTCCTCTTCTGTTCCCTTTCTCATAGACCCGGAGGAAGAACCCTCCAAGTTGGGGCGGTGCTCGGCTTCTTCGGCTCGAATATACTTTTCACTTCGGAGGAGGATGTCAGAGAAGTTCTGCGGGGGCTTCTTGGCGAGGGAGGAGCGGAGGCTGGAGTTGAGGACATTGGATTGAAATGCTGCTGCGGCGACCAACTGGTCGAGGGATGCTATGGACCTGGCTTCAGCTGTGAACCTTTTCACATAGTCTCTCAACTTCTCACCCTTCTTCTGGTGGAGGTAGAGTAGCGAAATGCTAGTTTTCTCAGTTCGGTGGCTACTCACGAAGTGGGTGACGAAGAGGGTCTCAAATTGCTCGAAGGAGAATATCGAGGAGGGGGCAAGGCGAGAGTACCATTCTCGAGCTGGACCCTTGAGAGTTGCGGGAAAGGTTTTACAGAGCAGAGCATCGGAAGCTTGATGGATGAGCATGAGGGCCTTGAAGCTTTCGATGTGATCGACTGGGTCAGTCTCCCCGGAATAGGTCTCAAATTGAGGAGGCTTGAAGCCGATTGGTACGGGTGCATCCATTATGGTTCGGAAAAAAGGAGGTCGACTAGGACGAAGGGTCCTTCCTCTAAGCTCCTCTTCTCGGTCTAACTGACCCAAGCACCTCTCCATTTCGTGGAGACGGCAGTAGATGGCGTCATCCCTTCGACGGTAATCAGCCGAGCCTCTAGACTCGTCTTCGTACGAGGGAGAGTGGGGGCTACGACGACGGTAGCTCCTGCAGCAGCGAGGACTTGGCATATGCTGGGAGTTATTAGGAGCTGGAGGAGGAGTTGGAAACCGTCGGCGAGGACTTCGAACCGGAGGAGGAAAGGGGATCTTTGGAGCATTGGTGTTAGGACGGAGATTGAGAGCTTGCAGGACGATCGCTTGGAACTACTGGAACTCGGCACGGGTGATGGGTGCCTCATCGTTCTTAGGCTGCTGCCGACCTGCAGGGAAGTGTGGTCTTCTTCTGTGATGCTCGGGGGATTCTCTCTGCCCCCTTCGGATGGGGGACCTTCTGTTGTCTCGGCTGTTGTCTCGGCGGTGAGGAGATCACTCATCAGGACGGTGTTGGCGGGAGGTTCCCTCTCGGACCCGCTTTTCATCCAGACGGCGGCGAAGATCCTCATCCTTCTGCCGATTGAGGACGGTGTTGCGAAGGTCGGAAACTTGGGGATTGTGGGAGGCCATCGAATCCGAAGAGGCATTGTGGATGGAGACGTGGTCCGGATGGAGAGGGTGTTTCTGCGGGTTGGGACCCTTAGGAGGTTGTTGATTCTGCGAAGGAGGTGGGTCCTGTTGAAGAGGGTCCACGACTTGAGGAGGAAGTTGCCCCTGCTATTGAGCGGGCTGAGGGGGAACTTCCTGTTGCTGATCGGGGTTGGGTCCTCGGTTGGACCCTCTGGATCTGACTTTCCTAGGAGGCATGGCTGGAGAAGATCTGTCCAACGGGAAGAGGGAAGGTTGCTAATCGTTAGTTTCCCACAGACAGCGCCAATCTGTTGCCGCTAAGTCTGGTGTGGGGGCAAACAAATAGTATTTGTGGATTCTTAAGAAAACTGAATAGCAGACCTGTTACCTGTTCCGTCGGAGTTTGACGCTGACTCCTGCCGTACACCTGCAAAAAGTGCGAGACACCGGGGTTGTTCCTAGCGACGCACCCTCCGACGCTCAAGTCAGTAATCAGGAATGATTATGAGAGAGCGCAAAAACTGGAAAAAGATTGATTACCTCTTAATGGAGATGGATGGGGGGTATTTATAGGCACCGCTGGGATCAGATTAGGAATGTAATCCCCCTGTGGTTAGATAAGGAATGTAATCCCTAATCCTCAGTGAAGGGATAGATATGAATCAGGGCCGTTGATTAGGATTTAATCAGAAACCCTAATTCTATCCCTTCTGGATCGGGTTTGCTGCGGGTGGGAACCCGCACCCAGTTGAGGTGGATCCGTTCGCGAGTAAGTGGGTGTTCGAGGAAGAGAACCAGTACCCGCTTCAGACCCGTTGGAAGGTGAAATTACCGTTTTACCCCTGAGCTTTAAGATTCGTGTTCGATTTGAACGGCCCCGATTTAATCCCATTTTTAGCCATATCAGTTTTAAACCCAATTACCCTTTAACCCTAACCCATTCTCTTATTAGATCCTACCCGTTAACCCAATAACCCAACATCCAATCTATCCTATATATATACTATTCTAACCTAACGCTACACTATACCCTTCTACAGCCGCCACTGTACAGACCCCCCTTTCCCTCTCTCTCCTCTGTTTCGAAACAGAGCTTCACCTCTACCTTCCCCTGTTTTGCCATTACCGAGGCATTCAGCCTCGACCCCCTGACTCTGTTGTAGCCACCTGCAGCCACCATCGAGCCACCCTGTCACCATTGCCGTCATCGATCAGAGCCAGAGCCGAAGCCATTGATGTTTGTTGTTGATTCTTGATCATCGAATTTGGGTCGTTCGATCGACCCGATCTTGATTATCTCACCTTGATCATCGCTCGTGATCTTAGCCGTCTGATTACCCTTAATCTCAATCCTTGATCTTGATCTTTGATTTTGATCCTTGAATCTCGGCCGTCGATTGCTTGATAAATCTTGATCTTGGCCTTGATCTCCTTGATCTTTGGTTCTTGTCCTTTGATCGTCGATCTTCATCGAGATTCGTACCCGATCGTGATCGTCACATCGATATTTGCTTGGTTTGTGATCATCGTCATTGCCGCCGGGATTCTTATCCCGTTATTCCCAATATTTCGGATCAAATCGTCCATAAGGCAAGTCACTTTTCCCTTGAATTGAACACCGTATCAAATTCAAGTTTTATTGAAATTCTTACAAGCAGATCCTATTCGTTATTGTATCATTGTATTGATTATCTTCGTTTGGTCTATTGTAGGTTTATACGAGCTAACCCCAATATTCTTGACATCATGCCACTTTTGACTCCAAAGATTGAATCTTTTATACATTCATGTAGAATTGATAATAGGGTTACACATATAGTCACGACATAATGAATTGATTGTAGAAAGAATTGCTAGGTTGTATGTTTGATTGATCGATTATTGTTTGGTTGATGTTAAATTAATGCATGTATATGTTATTAATTTTATTGATCATGTTATTACACCATCATGCTGATTATAAAGTTCATTGACTAATAGAATTGATACCCATCATGCCTAATTAAATTATTTTATGAAAAATAACCTTAAACCTGTATCTTGCTTGCTGGCTGTATATTGTCCGCTATTTTCGACTCAGTAAATGATTTCAAAATAAATTAATTTCTGAACAAGAATTATAGCCTTATCTTTCTAGTTTCCAGAACATCTTGAATTTCTGAATTTCGAGTTGTGTAGAAAAGTTATGCCCGTTTTACTACAGGGGTTTTTCTATTTCCAGATTTTTCAGATTCTTGTTTCCCTATTGTTAATATATTTCATTTAATGTCTCTTAATTGCATATTGTATTGTTGCATTGATAAAATAATTAACAAGCCGGGGTGTAAGGGTTGAATCTAGTAGTTGACAATATAGGGACTATAATCGGACAAGGGGCGCGTGGTTCACTATCCCGTTATCTTGTGATCTTGTATTCTTGTGTTCTTGTGATCTTGTGATCTTGTGATCTCGTGATCTTATAGTATCTTATGGATAATTATCGTTATGGATGAAACATTGTTATCGTGATGAGTACATGATCTATAAAATCCACCACTAAGTCTAAACGTAACTTGTTTATATATCGCAACCATGTGGTAAATAAATGGGACGCATGAAGTACTACATTAGTTAGGATTAAAATGATTAATAAACTTAAGAATTGAAACCACATCGATATTGCATATTGTACATTATTGTTTCTATTGATATCGAATATTATCTAAGTGTTATTGATACCATTGAATATTGTTATTGATTATTGAACCATTGTTTGTACTCATTGCATTGTCCATTATTGATATTGATTATTGTTATTGTCCCGTGTTATTGATTCCTATTGATCCATTGAATTCATTGTTATACCGTTATTCCATTACTCTTTGTTTTCTCTACTCGCTGTCCACGACTTGCTCCAAGGATAAATTTTCTCCTTTTTTTAGATGCAGGGTTCATAGGTAATGAAGGAGAATTGCCTGTTGGGATTGGAGAACAAAGAATCTGAAGATTTTAATGCTTTTAATTGCTTATTGTTTTATCAAACTTTATGAATTGAGACTTACTATCTATTTGTGATTGGATTATTATTGTATTGGGCTTATGACCCAGATTTTGTTATTGTTTCCAGGCATTGGTTTATTGTATTTGGATATTTCATATTGCTTCATTCCATGGATTATTATTGTATTGGGTTCATGAGAATATTATTATTGTCTGCGCAATTGTTATGGATTGATTATATTATTGAGTTGATCGGATAAACAGCTTATGGATGACGTTATTCATTCGCTGAGCCAATGTGATGTGCTCGTATTCCATATTTTTGAGAAGCGGGGCATGACACTTATAAATTAAATAATCGGGCGTATGTAAATATGTGATATAATGAGAAGATAAATAATATGGTGAACACCGAATATGTGTTAATATGTTAAGATAAAAGATGAGATGATATGTGATAAAAAAAAATGGATAATAATTCGCATGGTAAATGTCAAAGATGTGACAATTTATTGAAATAAAAGATGAGATGCTATGTGGTGATAATATGAGATAATAAGATGAAGTGAAAATGATAATAACAAATAAATTTTGTGGACCAGTACCTACAGAAATCCTGGAGGTTTGGGCTAGACCTCCTAACACCCAAGGACCGCTTGGGTGCGGTGTTTATTACCCAAACTATTTGGGGTGCGGTGTTTTTATCACCCAAGCTATTGGTTTGAGGCTCGGTTATTACCCAGCTTGTATCGGGTGCGGTGATTATTACCCAAGTTTTACTTGTGGTGTGGTGTTTCCCTCGCTGGCATAGGATGGGAGGAAGACGTAGCTTCGAACGCGTAAGACCCCGAGCGGGGGGCAGAGGTTCGCGTGTTTACCGGGCTTTCGGCTTTCAGTATATTAGGATATTGTGGCTCACTGGTCGACAAATTAATAAAATGAATTAATGTAAAATGAAAAGAAAAATGAGAAAGTAAAGAAAGCACATAATGTGAAATGTGAATGAGAAAGAAAAGAAAGTATCCAATGTGAAGTGGAAATGAGAAAGTAAAGCAAACTTATGAGTTGAAATGAATAAGAAGAGTAAAAAAAGATATATATGAATGAAGATGAGTACTACAGAATATGAGTCATGAGTATGTAAATGGAAATGAATGGGAAACGAAGTATGTGGTTAAATAAGTATAAAAAGTGAGAAATTTTCATTAGGTGATTATATATGAAAAATAAAGAAGTGGTGATATGAGAATATTTATGGAAAGCGGAACATTTGAGTTATGCGATTAAATATGAAAAGTGAAGGAATTATATATGTGAATAAATATGATGTTATCTATATGAGCATAAAGTGAAGAAATTATGTATGTGAATTAATGTGAATAAATTGAAGAAAATGTGTATGTATTATACGAATGAAAACTAAAGTAATATGTAATATGAGTGTGAAACATGAAGTAAAGTGTATTATGTGATGAATATGAGAATGGTTATAAAGCTAAAATATGTTATGACATGAGTTTGATGCACCCTAGAATTGTGTCGATGAACTACTCGCCCGCTATTTTCATGGAAATGGTGGGAACTATCTGCCTTGGAACAACTCCCAGGGTGAATTGGTGGGTTGTTGATATGATATATGTGTTGTGAAATAGTAAATGAAAATAAAGTAAAGTGATACCCGAGCTATCGGCTTGAGATGTGATGTATATTACCCAAGTTCTACTTGGGGTGCGGTGATTATTACCCAAGCTATCAACTTTGGAGTGCGGTGTAATATTACCCAAACTATGTTTAGGGTGCGGAGTATAATTTGATAAGAATGAAAGTTAAAGTTAAGTGTAATATGAGGTGTAAGCGAAAATGAAAGAAAGATATATTATTAATAAGAATGAAAGTAACTTGAGTTGTAGATGTAATATCCCGGACGGATATTATATTGTATAAATTATTATTTTTAAATTAAAATATTTTTAAATGGAAATTTCTTGGTTTTACTCATAAAAGTTACCTGAACATATATACTAGTAAATATATACAGGTATTGTATCAGTTTTGTGCACATGTACAAAACCCTAAAAAACGCATTTTTGAGAAAATGTCTAGAAAATCTCGAGCAGACACTAAAAATTATTATTTTATTATTATTTTATTTTTATTTTTAGAATTGAAATATTTTTTGTAGATATCACCCAGTTTTGTTAATAAGCATTATCTGTGTGTATATACCAGTCTGTATACATCTGTATTGTATCAAATTAGTACTGAAATCTTCCGGGTTGATAATAAAATTTATTTTATTATTTTTTTTTAATTAAATTATTTTTGTACGGATTGAGCGGTTTTACAAACGAAAAGTATCGGTATATAAATATATACATACGTAAGCATATTGTACCGATTTCGTACGTTTGTACAAATCATGTAGTATGTGTTTTGGACAAAAATATCTTATTTTTGTCATGATTAACCAAATTGGAGGGCTAGGATTTGTTTGGAGGCTTAAACATAGGGTTAAGATTAATTAGGGACACATATGAGTTAATATGTGTTTTCTACTAGAACAATCTCCTCCACCTCACCATGCCACCTCACCCCTCCACCTCCTTACTATTCTTGGCCGGCCAATCTTACCCCAAGGGGGTTTGTGCAATTTTGTAGGTGTATTTTGCTCTTTCCACCCTCATTTCATCCTATAAAAACCCCTCCCGTTCACACTTTGCCTCATTTACAAGAAGAAAAAAAAGAGAGAAGAAAAGAAAAATAAGAAACCCTAAGTGTTCTTCATTTGAGGTTTTCCATAGGAGTGTTCTTCATTGGAGGTTTTTTTGTAGTAGAAGCTAAGGAGGAAGGAGAAGGTTTTGCTAGCTAGTCCTTCTTGCAAGAATCAAAAGGTGGGGATTCTCTACTTCTATTTTAGATTGTTTGTTCTCTTATTTATTTTGTGTATATAGAAAAGAACCCATCTTTAAGGGTTAGTTTTGGTTCTATGTGAGTAAAGAGCCCATCTTTGATGGTTGTTTGTTGTAGGATAAAAAGAACTCATCTTTATGATGGTGGATGTTGTAGGTGTATGTTCTATAACAACTTGGACTATTTTCTAAGCATATAAATGGTTGTAGATTAAAAAGAACTCATCTTATGATGTGTTATTGTGTATTTATGTTCCTAAATAACTTGGACTAATTCCTAAGTATAAGTATGTTTGTAGGGATCAAAATGATCCCATGAAAAAGATGGATTGGTAGAACTCAACAAGATCACATAAAGATAGAGTATTGAACCTTGCTATGGTTATTGTTGTTATGATGATTATTTTGAACTACTTGGACTAAGATTTGTGCATAAGAATGGTTGAAAAATCAAGGGGAAATTCTCTATTTTTATTTATGTTGATTCTTGTCCTCTTTTGTTGTATGTATGTTTCTAAATGACTTGGACTAAGTATTAAGCATAAAGTGGTTGTAGGGATCAAAATGATCCCATGAAAAGACATGAATGGTGGAACTTAATTAAAACACATAAAGGTTGAATCTTTAACCTTGTATGTTTACTGTTGTTATTATGGTTGTTTTGTTGAACTCGAAAACTATGACTTGGACTATAACTATCTATATAATAAAATACAAAGAAAGCTATCAAGTGGCTCTCCTTCAATTCCTACATAATCAAAGGCCTAGATCTAACCTCACAAAACACATTTTTCTCCCCAAAAGTTTCCCTCCAAAACTCAAATTCAAATCCCCCACCCAAAACAACACCTTTATTTATTTAATTATTTCTCTCTCTCTCTCTCTCTCTCTCTCTCTCTCTCTCTCTCTCTCTCTCTCCTATTCAAAAAATTAAGAAAATAAAATTTGTAAAAAAATTTTAAAAAAAACAAAATTAAAAAATTAAAAATTTACAAACTAAAAAAATTAAAAATTTACAAACATTAAAAAAATTCAAAAACTTATAAAAAAAATCTAAAATAAAATAAAAATAAAATTCTAAAATTCTAAAAAAATTTACAAATTTTAATAAATTTTTTTAATTTTTAAAATTTTTGAATTTTTAAAAATTTTTAAAATTAACAAAAATTAAAATTCTTAAAATTAACAAAAATTAAAATTTTAAAATTTTCAAAAAATAAAAATATAAAAAAATTTAAGAAATTTAAAATTTAAAATTAACTCTTTTTTGACTCCCCATTCAAGAAAAACAGTTAAAGTAAATTTGTTATTTATCCATTTTAATTTTTTTTTATAAAGGTGCAATGGAGAGACAAAGTGGAGATAAAAGAAATGATTAGCTTGGATTAGAGTTTTGAGAACTTAATGTATTTCATTTTGGTGGAAATAATAATAAGAGGTATTTTAATTGCAATCTGAGTTTCAAACAAACAAATATTTAGATTATTGGTATTGTAGAATCCTTCACACCTGCACTTGCGTTACCATTGTATATAGACATGCTCATAGTGGTTATGGAATTAGAGTAAGCTTTATAGAACCTATATGATAATGTCCTTGTATAACGATTACAAGTATCTAACAGTGATGCTGAAGTTAAAAAAAACTCTATGCAGTGTTTCTAACAAGCTATATGCATTCCAAGTAAGTTCAAGCTAATGATCAAGAAGGCGATGGTTGAGCTTAAAGGTAGATATATTGCTTCCTCATATAATATGTTTGCTACTTCAATTAATTTGCTGGACATCCAAAACTATTTTATATAATCAAACCAGGTGCACCGTTCCGAAGACGTGTCGTAGGCACATGTCAACGGGCAAACCTAGTGTGCTTATAAAGATTAATGTAGTAAGAATGTTTACTTACCCATTCTAGGGTTGTAGAACTCATCTAGCTTTTTAAAGATAAGTTTTTATTGTATGTTGATTTCTACTTTATTAAGAAATCATTCTTTGCTAATCCTAGTTCATAAAAAGTTGCTCTTATTGTATGTAGGGATTTGTAGGATTGAAGAAAAGTGGGTTGCAGTATGTAGTAATTTGTAGACTAAATAAATGTGGTCATTGTAATATATGGGATTTGTAATTTCCTAAAGAAGTAGTCTTTGTAATAATTTATATTAGTCTTTTGTAGTATGTTCTAAACTTTTCTAGGTTGCTAGAGAACCCATGCTTGAGTTGTGTAGTAATTCTAGATTAAAAAGAACCCATTCATGCTTGTGAAACCCATGAACCCATTCATGCTTGTGAACCATGAACCCATTTTTATGCTTATGAACCATGAACCCATTCATGCTTGTGATATTTAGTTGTTCTTAGTAAAGAACCTACCATGCTTGAGTTTTGTGTTCTATGTCAAAAAGAGAACCTATTCATGCTTATGGAGCCCATGAACCCATTCATGCTTATGAACCTATTCATGCTTGTGAAACCCATGAACCCATTCGTACTTGTTCTAGTTTCAAAAAGAATCCATGTACCATGCTAAAGTTGTATGTGCCAAAGAACCCATCATGCTTGAGATTTGCAGTTGTTCTAGTAAAAGAATCCATCATGCTTGAGTTGCTAATTATTTTAGTAAAGAACCATGCTTAAGTAGTTGTAGAAATCCATTCTTAAATTGTATTCATGCTTGAGTTGTAGAAAGATACCATGCTTGAGTTGTTGTAGGTTGATTATAGTAAGAAACCCATGCTAGTAAGTATACCATGCTTGAGTTGTTGTAGAAGGAAACCCATGCTTAAATTGTATTCATGCTTGAGTTGTAGAAAGATACCATGCTTGAGTTGTTGTAGGTTGATTATAGTAAGAAACTCATGCTTGAGTTGATTATAGTAAGTATACCATGCTTGAGTTGTTGTAGAAGGAAACCCATGCTTAAATTGTATTCATGCTTGAGTTCTAGAAATATACCATGCTTGAGTTGTTGTAGGTTGATTATAGTAAGAAACCCATGCTTGAGTTGATTATAGTAAATATACCATGCTTGAGTTATTGTAGAAGAAAACCCATACTTAAATTGTATTCATGCTTGAGTTGTAGAAAGATACCATGCTTGAGTTGTTGTAGGTTGATTATAATGAGAAACCCATGCTTGAGTTGATTATAGTAAGTATATCATGCTTGAGTTGTTGTAGGTTGATTATAGTAAGAACCCATGCTTGAGTTGATTATAGTAAATATACCATGCTTGAGTTGTTGTAGAAGGAAACCCATACTTGAATTGTATTTATGCTTGAGTTATAGGAAGATACCATGTTTGAGTTATTGTAGTTGTTCTAAGTAAAGAATGCATGTTTGTGTTATTGTAGTAGTGCTAGTAAATAACCTATGTTTGAGATGTGTAGTTGTTTTAGATTCAAAAGAATCTATGCGTGTTTTAGTTATATGATTGTAGTGGTTTCGGTTAAATTCTAAAAGAAACCCATGAGTTTAGCTTGCATGATAACCCAATTTAATTATTGAAATGAACCCATGTTCCACATTTGCTCTAGTTCGATTTTTAAGAGAAACCCATGAAACTAGCTTCATGATAGTTCTAGCTCGAATTGGCGAGGAACCCGTGCAATTAGGTTCTAAGTGATTCTAGCTCAACTTTGAGAAAGAACCCATGAACCTAGTCGCATGTTGTCCTAGTTCAAATTTGAGAAAAGAACCCATAAGTTCTAGTTGTATGCAGTTCTAATTGAAATTGGACCATATGATGTGCACATTCTTCATCTTCACTATATGGGAAATAATGGTTGGAAAAGTCACTAGTATTGTTAGCTAGATAAAAGCTAGCCTAGGAGTCATCGAACATTAAAAATCACATCTTACCACCTTGGAAACTGTGGATAAATCACACCTCGAGCACCGACGGATCTTAACTTATGTGGGTTGATCGCGGGCCGAGAGTGTTGACGAGATCCGAGTTAGGGGTAGTGATAAGGTCTCATAGTTACCGTAGGGGCCATCGACAATCAAGAATCGCATCTTACCACCTTAGAAACTGTGGATAAATCACACCTCGAGCACCGACGGACCTTAACTAATGTGGGTTGATCGTGGGCCGAGAATGTTGATGAGATCCGAGTTAGGGGTAATGATGAGCGAGAGAGATTTCTGTCACCGGTGTCTTGGATCGATAGGCCATGAGTTGGATCGGGATAATCATTAAAAAGTTATTGAAAACCCTGCGAGATTGTTTGGGATTTAGTGACATCGTTAGGGTAGTAACTTATGGCTATTACTACTTAAACTTTACTTATTATTATTTTTGCCAAAGGAAAAGAGTTGGTGTTAAGGGTGATTCCTTATGATCCGACCTATCCTATAGGCCGACACTAGGCGTTGTTATTGGGTTGTACCTTCCCGTCAAAGGGATACGTACGGTGTCTTCTCACGAGTTGGGAGCACGGGTTGCGTATCTCGTCTGTTAATTCCTAAAATACCGTGACTTGGGGTGCCACAGGATGCTACATACAGTCCTGCATTTACGAGACCCCAGGGGTGCCACAGGGTAGGCTTCGTGCTATCCTGCGCATGCGAGACCCTATGTTCTTTTAATTTTCGAATGAGGCCCGGTACGCTAGGCAATAGTGGCAAACATGGATACCACTATATGACTGCAGTGACGGAACTAGACCGTACCTGCAACCTTGTTTTTGAGTGAGGTCTGGTATGCCAGGTAGTAGTGGCAAACGGAGATACCATAATCATACTGCATTGGTGGGACTTGACCCACCTGCAACCTCACAGTCACGTTGTATTCTCAGGAACAGGATTATGTACAAAGTAGAATTCATAACGTGGGTTCAAATCCCTATATATGAAGAAATGGCTTGAGATGAGGCGTATGTAGTATGGGCTGCATACTGTTCCGGAAACTTGTTTGCATTAGAATAAGAACATCTTTGTGTTAGTCAATCTTGAAATAAAGTCTAAGGCATAGCATACACTGACACATCAATTATATATACACGTTCTTTTTTCATCAATCTGTTTGCTTAAGTGGAGAATTGCTGCTATTCATCAGCCTTAAAAAACGTCAGTATATGTACTGACATCCCCATTTCAATAGGTACGGATTGCAGAAGTACAGGTACCGGATTCAGGAAGACTCAAGGCGAGAGAAGCAAGAGCTTTTTTATTTCCGCTGCATTATATATTGTTTACTATTGTTCCATTGTAACAATTTTTGTAATCTATTTATTTGTTGGAAAGCATCCAAGTGAAATACCAAGTGTTGTTCTTTTTTCATTCTACTCTGATGTAATATGTTGAAAGTTGTAACACTTGGGATTGTAAAGGTATTATTGTAACACTGTTGTAATGCATTGCAATTTTGTAACATTCGGATTTGTAATACATTTGCGTTGAATAAAAAGTTTTAAATTTTCTTGTTTTTCCTGTGTATTGTAGCTAATTGAAGAAAAGATTCTGGCTTATGTCACGATTTCCCAGTTACCAGAAATCGGGGCGTTACAGTAGATGAGATAAAAATGAATTATAAAGTAACATATACGAAATGAGAATGCGCATTCCAATAATCTATATGATGAAAGTAGAATGAAAAGAAAGTAAATTTTTATATATATAATAAGAGGGAAGGTGAATGTATTACGGGATGTGATGGTGTTATAAGATATGATTGAACATGATGATATGCAATATAATTAATACATGTAATAAGGTGCAAGGAAAATGTATGTGATATTATATGATTGAATGAATATAAATATAGTATGAGATTGAATGAACGAAATGTTACTAGCTTGAATGACTATGATGTTAGAGACAAAAATTAATGTGAATATAGAGTACCTTGGAATTGTGTCGAGGAACCACACGCCCGCTATTTTCATGGAAATGGTAGGAACTATCTGCCGAGACACAACTTCAAGGTAGGGAGAGTGGATATGGATATGTTGATGGGTTGAAGATTCAAAAGATTAATTTTGTCCAAAGTCACTTTTATGATGTTTTTATATTTAGATTTTAGGTTCATTTAATTATCATGATGATTGTAAGTTCTTTCAATTTTCTGAATATAGTTTAACTTATTTGCTAAACTAGTAAATTATACTCACAACAGACATGGCTAACCCCTATTATTTTCTGGGGGTTACGGGATTCCTTCCTTGAGGGTGGACGACCCTAACTCCCTTGCAGATCCTGATTAGCAGCGAGGTGAGATAGTTGTTTTGGTTTTGATAGTTATACTTTTCCCGTAGCCGAATGAGTTGTCAATGTATCTATTATATATTTTACTATTCTAAGTTATGTAGAGATGGAGATAGTGTTTGGGGGATAGTTTGTATTATGCAGGAATATGTGTATAACTGTAGGGAATGATAATAAATATAGTGATGTGATGAAGTATGAAAGCCCGTACCCACCTCGTCGTGGAGTACTAGGTTCTGTGGTTGGTTTTTGAAAGGTTTTTCTAAAGTTTTTCTTAAAATCTTATATATTTTCAAAAGAATTTTTGGTTTTTAAATTGTATCTTGCTTTAATGATGAATTATGCCCCCAGAGCCCCATATATTATTGCCTGAGTGTTGTTGAATGAATTGGCCTGGGAATGATTGATATATATTACAGGTACATTGATTTTTGTAATTGTTTGTAGATTTCCGTAAGGAATATCTGTAAGATGCCTAATATTTCAAGGAAAACTCTGCCGAAATTTTTAATAAAAATCTATGAGTATTTTTCTAAGTAAGAAATGGTATGGATAAGTAATAGATTAAGTTAAAGATCATTGGAATAAGGAATAGTTATAAAAATAAAAATAAAAATTGGGGTGTTACAAGTGTCCTAGGGTTAAGTTGAGCTACTGTGTAATGTTAAGGCCATAAATGGAGTTAGATAGCCGTTAATTAGCTTTTGAATTATGAATTGATCATGTTGAATAGGGCTTGTGAATGTCCATTGTTTGTTATATATTTGGCTATGTATATTAGCTTGTCGTTGCCCAGGGTAATGGTTACCACCCTAAGACTATCTATCCATTTCGACCCTTGATATTTGATATCCCTTGTTACCTTGGGTTGCTTTGGATGAAGACATTTTTCAGGCGCCAGCGGATCACTAACCAAGGAGGGATTGATCACGGACCGAAGACGGGGTCGAGATCCAAGCAAGAGGGTGTTTGGTATTCGACGGAGGTCGAATCTCTATTGTTGTTGGGTCAAGTCTAGGCCAAGTTAGGCCAACTCTTGAGCCTGGTCTAGGGGCCGTGTTGGTTTCCCTAGGGCTTTGTTATTTTGGTTGAAGGCTGGGTTTTTACTAGCTAGTAATCGGCTAGTATATCTCTGCATTTAAGATCAATAGTTGTTTTTTCAATTCTAAGTTAGGATTGATGTGTAGTAGTATCCTATGAGCAGTGTTATGTAGTGATAGGATAGGCACTAGTCGGGTGGCTGTACCTGCCCATCAATGGGACACGTGCGGTGTCGTCTTGCCTGTATGGGGGACGGGCGGCGTAGTCTCGTCTGTTTATTTCTAGGATCTAGTGGTAAGAACAGGAGGTGCTCCTATCAGAAGTAGAGAATGGACCTGACGAATCTGTCAAGTTCTATGTTGTTTAGTACGGGCAGGGAGCTAGAGTAAGACTCTCCAAGGGAGTAAGAGTCTATGCATCTCGGTGAGCGGGAGTTACCACAGGACCACCTGTATGCTCGTAAGCAACTTTTAGGTGAGGTCTGGCGTAATGGGCGAAAACTGGGCATAGTGGAAAATGGAGACACCACTACTGATTGCAATAGCGGAATTAGACTGAACAAATGCAACCTCACCAGCCACTAGGTGAATGTCTGGAATGGGAAAGAGTACAAGAGTATGATGCATCGCGAGAGATCGAACCCTACAATAAGAAGAAAGCGAACTCCTTGGAAAGTATGTAGTATAGGATGCATACGTTTCCATTAAAGTTGTATTTTAGGAAACTATGTAGTATAGGATAGTATGGGATGAATACATTTCCAAATGAATTGCATTAGGGTTAGTGCATCTTGTGCATTTTGAATTGTGCATTAGACTCTAAGGCATGGCATACACTAACTCTTGTGATTGTCGACACATTTTCCTTTTTGCATCAATTTTGGTTGTTGAGTTTTGGGGAGTCGTTGGTTTTATCAAGCATTGCATCAATTGCATTGGCATACACTAACTCTTGTGATTGTCTACACATTTTCCTTTTTGCATCAATTTTGGTTGTTGAGTTTTGGGGAGTCGTTGGTTTTATCAAGCATTGCATCAATTGCATTCAACTGACGTGCCCACAGTCTATTTAGTTGCAGGATGGCTGATCTAGGAGCAGGAGACTCATGCTGCGGGGAGCGATCAGTGGAAGTTGATGTCCAGTGTGTCGCATAGTTTTCTGATTGTTGTACTTTGTGAGATTAAAAGTGATGTACAGTAAACTTTTAGGATGTAATTCACGATGTAATTCTTTGTTGTACAATTTGTATTTGTAATAACCTTTCGGGTACACCCACCAAAGGTTCTCACGGGTTCTGGTCTAGATCGAACGAATACTCACCCTCGATGTGACAATTGGCAAAGCCCCCGCTCTCTGGACCAGGGCTATGAACTTCATGGTTGTTAATGTGAAGGCGGCCTACAACACCATCCTTGGCCGCCCCCGGGCTAGCGGTCCTCCACACCGTAACTTCGATATTTCACACGAAGATGAAGTTTCCCACACTGGCTAGGGTGGGAGAAGTCAAGGGAAGTCAAGAAGTGGCTCCGACGTGCTACACTTAGAGCTCCCCCAAAATAAGAGTGAGGTTGTGTCTGAACCTATTGATAAATTGGATGAAATCCCCTTCTCCTGTGAAGACCCATCCAAGGGTTTTCGAGTTAGCCAAGACCTCTCCCACCGAGTCAAGGAACAAGTAGTTAGTTAGGGAGAACAATGACTTGTTTGTTGGGTTTTGAGGTTCACAATAGAGTAATAGGCACACACACACACACACACACACACACACACACACACACACACACACACACACACACACACACAAAAATAAAAAATAAAAAAAATAAAAATAAAAAAAAACCTTCCATGGATCCATGCGAAAACCATAAACCGTGTTAGGAGTTTTACCTCAATGATGGAACTGCTATCTCCACGGTCTGCCAATCACGAACACTGCAATGTGGTTGTGGCTCTACAGTATCTACACGAATGAATCAAAATTGGGCACGCCATGGTGCTAGTTACGGGAAGGGGGATGTTCTCATGCTCTCACTCTCATGCTCTGTGACGACTAGGGTTTTCAATATCTCTGTAGCACACGCGCGCGCACACACACACACACATATATATAAGGCTTATTCCATTGCAAACGAGTCTATTTGCACAAACCCGTTGCAAAGGCGATCTGAGTCGTTGGATCGATCAAGATCTGATTCGATGACTCAATTTGCCCCACCCAAATCCCCCTCTCTTTCACTTAAGTGTTGAGGGGTAGAATGTGTATTTTACCCCGTTATACTCCTTCAACACTTAAATTTCTCTCATACTTACTATCTTTATCGTACAACATTAAGTTTTTTTATACAAAAAAGTATAACTTAGCCCGTCGTTGACAACGACGGGCTAAGTTATATTTTTTGTTAAAACATATACCTTTGGCTGTCGTTGGCAACGACGGGCTAAGGTAAAGTAAGAATTTTTTTTCCTTTATGTGTGACATCTCTCTCACTCTCTCCCTATTCAAACTATTTTCTTCCCCAATCTGAAACCCTAACCTGTCGTCTCCCAAACCCTAAACTCATTGCTCTCTCACTTCACTCTCTCATCACTCTTCTCATTGTTTGCTCTCTCTCTCTCCCTCTCCCTCTCTCTCTCTCTCTCTCTCTCTCTCTCTCTCTCTCTCTCTCTCTCTCTCTCTCCAAGCACCCTCCAAAACCCAAAGAAACCCCAACCACAATGATCTCACACTCCTCCGCCGCCATCTACTGTTGCTTCTCTGTTCTCAGAGACGACTTCCCTCACTCCCAATCTCAGTTCACAAACTTCGACCCCCCCCCTCCTCCCCTCTAATCTTTTGAACCCCTCTTCATCCAATCTTCAAATACAAATTGGAAAGTGGAAACACCAGTTCGGCGAAAACACATACACTGGAGAAGTTCGCAATTGTGCAAGGTATTGACTAAATCTTTAGCTTTGTAGTTGTATTTATGTTGTTTTTAATTTTTTTTTTATGTTTTCTAATTACTTGAATTAATTATTGTGTTGCTTAATTTTGTAGATGTAGTAGTTTATATGTAGTTATTTGATAAGTTTAGACAGTAAAATTGTAGACGTAGTTGTTATTCGCTCAAATTGTGGATTGAGCCATATTTTTTATTATTCGATATTAGTAGAACTGTGTAAACGGTCAAAAAAAATTATGAAACTTTGTGAGTGGTTCGGAATCACGACACACAAGATAATACCAATTTTAGGAGTGAGTTACCAATTTGTGTGATTTTCTTACGTATCTCGAACAACAACAATTATAACTTCAAACAATTTGCATACGGTTACTTGGGAAAATCGCACAAACGGCATCCAAAATTTATGAAACATTTTAATTTGGTTGGACTCACCCCACACAAGCCAACGCAATTTGTAAAAGTGAGTTTTGACTCACAGTTTGAAAGATACGGCCGTGTATTGCTTTCCATTCTTATTCATGAATGAAAGCGATACACGGCCGTATCTTGCAAACCATGAGTCGAAACTCAATTCTACTAGTTGTGTTGGCTTGTGTGGGGTTAGCCCTACCTACTCGCAAAGTTTTGAAATTTTTTGTTGCCGTTTGCGTGGTTTTATACGTTACGTACAAAAAACAACTAAAACAACTATTTTTTTGATAATTTCAGTACGTAAACATAGAAAATGGCAACAAAAAATTATGAAACTTTGAGAGTAGGTTGGGGTCACCCCACATAAGGCAATACAACTTGTATAAGTGAGTTTTGACTCATGGTTTGCGATATATGGCCGTGTTTTGCTTTATTTTGGATTTTCTTGAAATAAAGTGATACACGACCGTATCTTTCAAACCATGAGTCGAAACTCATTTTACAAGTTGCATTGGCTTGTGTGGGGTGAGCCCGACCTACTCTTAATATTTCGGAATTTTTCATTGACGTTTGTGCAGTTTTATATCTTTTTATACCAAACACAATTAAAACAACTATTTTTTGATAATTTGAGTACGTAGACATAGAAAACCTCACAAACGATAACCAAAAATTATGAAACTTTGCTAGTAGGTCGGGCTCACCCCACACAAGCCAAAACAACTTGTAGAATTGAGTTTGACTCACAGTTTACAAGATACGGCCGTGTATCGCTTTATTTTTGATTTTCTTGAAATAAAGCGATACTCGGTCGTATCTCGCAAACCGTGAGTTGAAACTCACTTCTACAAATTACGTTGGCTGGTGTTATGTGATTCCGACCCACTCGCATAGTTTCAGAATTTTTGTTACCGTTCACGCAGTTTTCCACATTTTCACTTTGTTTATTGTTGATAGAGAAATGGCTAAAACATTAATCAATTAACCTTATGTTTATTGTTGTTATAAAAAAATCCTAGAACGAGGCAAGCGAGAATCCATTCTGGTAGCACTAGTGACGAACCATTTACAATGGTAAGATTGATTATTATAATAACTTTAAATACGAATACATAACATTGTATCAATAATAACAAGATTTGTATTTGTTCGTGTAGGTTGGTGGCCATCAGCGTTCATCCGCCGAGGCTGGTCTGCCTTCTTCAATTGGACTTACACCTCCAGGACTGGTGGACTCAAGCGTACTCGCGTTGCAACCCATACATAGATCTTAAGTCGTGTGCGATGTATCCACAAAGAAGTGTAACTTCCAAAAGCACGCGGTTCTTCCCATGGACCCCCGTATTGCTTCTTAGTTGGTCCAACATGGTTTTTACGAAGCTCGATTTATTTGTTAGGGAGGTGAAGCTTGGTCGTCCTTTACTTATAGCTTTTGTGGAGCGATGGAGACCGGAGACCCGCATATTCAACCTATCGGTAGGAGAGATGACCATCACTCTCCAAGATTTAGCAATGATTACCGGGCTTCCTATAGATGGGATGGCCGTGACGGAAAACATGGACTTCGTCTGAGTGAAAGTTGTACGTGATTACCTCGGTATCGATTTAGAGGTGACATTGGATGCAAGGAAATAGGAAGTTAAAGTTGAAATTTTAGAAGATATTCCGTCAAATCATGATGTAGATGTCATAGAGCAAGCCATAAAGCAAGCTGAAAGTGAAGCCGAAGAAGATTTTTAGAATGAAGTATTTGAAGGTAAATCACTCCGACTTTCATGGTTGAAATACAACTTCGACGATTATTTGAAGGATGATTCGGATAAAGAAGTCGTCCAGTACTATGCGCGTGCAAACATATTTAGTTTGATGGGAGGTGTGCTCTTCCCAAACTCCTCCAGTGCGAGCGTGCCACTCACGTATTTATGGTTGTTAGAAAACTTCAGTAGGGCCGGCCGTTACAGTTGAGCGAATGCGACCTTAACGTCATTGTATAGGAACTTGTGCACTTGTGCATTGGGTTCCGTACAGATGGGTGGGCCGATGGTTTTGTTGAAAATTCGGAGTTCGTACTACATCCACATCGGTAGTCCCTGTATTACTAAGGCAACATCGGAATGGTTGGCCGAAGCACCGAATGCAGAGATGTTGCCTCCTTTGGGAGTGTACTGGGCAGGATAGCACACGTGGGTCGATAACCCACGCACATCTCTCGCGTATTACAGAGATGAGTTGGATGCTTTGCGCGACGAGTTCGTCAATTGGGTTTTGTACACCCCCGATAGGTTGCAATGAGTTCTACCAGTGTTTGGCTAGCGAGCTTTGGTTGACGACTCCCCACTCATCAACTTCTCTGTTGTAGAGTTACAATATTCGGATAGAGTAAGGCGGCAATTTGGATATCAGCAGAAGATTCCTGAAGCCTGCTCTTACAACAAAAAATTGCACGAGGTGAAAGGAACGGGTCACGTGCCCAATTTCGACTAGGAAGATTTCGATCGGGTACATGTGGCAAATTAGAATACCTTACGATATCATATGAGACCCAATATGTCGTATGTTGCTATATCTTATGATGGCTCATTCCAAAAAGTGTATATGATGTGGTACAAGGGGAGGAATTCACCTCGCCGAGCCACAACAACCGCAACAGCAAGAACCGCTGGACGTAGGTGAAGAGGAGCAAGGGTCGGATGAACCCTTATCCCCTGAGACACAAGTTAGACGCCGAAATCCCCAACGGAATGGGAACAAGCCAATCAGTACACACCAAGTTGATGCAAACTGCTTGGTCAGAAGAGGTAGTATCTAATACACCTTCTTTATTATTAGTTTTGTATTTGGTATATGATTCAATTCCTTAAATGATTAATACATCTTCTTTTCTCCCTTTATCAATTTTGTAGATGAATTGAAGGGCATGCGAGGAAGTAGACTACGTATGTAATTATTTTAATGCACTTGAATTGAATGTATTGATCCAGTGTAACCCCTATTTTCAGAAATACGTATTTTTGGGTATTTTTCTGTATTTCGAGATTTATAAATTTGTTATTGTTAAATTCGTTTTAAATTTATTGTTAAAGCTTTTCCTAAACAATAGTTGTAATTATTTTGAATAAACAATGTTTCTATTTCTACTTGATCAACTATTTCCATTTTAAACTGAAATAAAATAAATATTAGTATTGTTTCAACTATTTCAACGAATTCCTATTTTTATATATTGAAATTATTATTCTGACGCTTGCCATTATTATTGATAGTCTTTTTATTCTTATTGATTGATGATACTAGTATTATTATTTTGTTAACATGGTTATTTTAGTGTTAATATGATCACCTTATTATTATTATTGATTATTGAAACAAATCCGTTTTTGTTTAAGAATTGTGCTTCTTTTACTAATTCAAATAATTTATGTAAGATAGTACAAATTATACTTATTAGATATCTTGTTCTTTCATGTTTGGATTTATATTGATCTATTGTATTATATACAATGCTTTTTATTTTACTGGATTTATACCCAAATCCCCAATACCCATTATCCTATCTTTTCCTATAAATACCCTAATTAATTTCTTAACCCTAATTAAACACCTAACCCTACCCGTCTTTTAACCCTAACCCCTAGTTTACTGTGCTTTCCCTAGTCTCTCTCCCGCTCTCTCTGTTTCCATCTCCAACCGAACCCACAACCCAATCTCTGACCACCTTCCACCACCATCATCATCCTCATCACCGTCGTGTTCCCTCGTCTTCGTTGCCACCATCAACCCCTCCGATCATTCCCCCTGTCCTCGCCTAAGAACCCACCGCAACCCAACTCGCAGAAACCCATTACCCATTGCTTCGTCGCCACCATTCCTCCATCTCCGTGCCCCCAGTGCCCTCATCGTCCCCCTTCAACCACCACAGACCCCTTCTCCCTCGTCTTCGTCGTCGTCGCAACGCCCTTCAATAGCCAATCACATCACTCCTCTATTTTCGAGCGCGAAACAGAGCTCCGCTCTTTCGTCGAGGCCGCCGGCATTACCTCGCCGCCGCACATCGCCGCCGCCAGCATCACAAGCCCCGCTGCAGTGCCGCCGCAGTCTTTCTCTCTCTCTGCCGAAGGAAGAAGACGAAATCCTATTAGTGGGATTTGGTGTTTCGTGTTCGGCCGCATCAGATCCAGAGTTGCTGTCCGCTGTTTTGGGTTGGATCCGGTGTGGAGCGACAATCCTATTAGGTGGATCCGCTGTCCCGTGTTTTGTGCGCACCAGATCCGAGTCTGCTATTCTGTGTTCTGTCCCGATCCAGTGTGGGATTTGCTCTTAGATTTTTGTTGTTGCTGCTGGTTCTTCGCACGTACTTTTGGGGGATTTCGCCCGAGACTCTGATTCTGTTATTCCTATTTTAATTATATCTGCAATAACATACAAGTCTCTTCTTGAACCCCTTTTTATTATTTGTGTTCAAGATTAATTGATCTCCTGCAAGTAAATCCTGTCATTTTTACTATCAAAACTGCTTTTGACAATTCCGTTAAGATTATCGAGAGTTTACACGAGCTAACCCGATATACTCTTAACATCGTGCTATCTCTTCGATCTAAACCTAGTCCCCAATGTTTCATGCATTTGCACATTAAATAACTAGATTCATGTATAGGACTGCTTGATAGATTGGACATTGAAATTGAACATGCTAGAATTGGATTTAATTGATGAATTGACACTATGACCATGATAAATGTATCTTAACCCTTAGAAATTGCATGTTGACACCTAGGATTGTTTGATTACCAATTTGCATGCTATCTATGATCGTATGAATTATTTGTTATCTTTTCATGTTAAGTTGAATTCTGGAATGCTGTATGTTTTACTTTGAACCAGACTTTTAGCCCTGTTAATGACATAATTTGAAAGAACTTACTAAACATAAAATGTAGCCCTTTATGTCTAGATAATTTTTTCCTGGTCTGGATTTGAATTCCGATTTGTCATTTGTTAGATATCATCACTTTACTGCAACTATGTTAGTAATTTCAGACTCATAATTTCATCCGTATCCGGCTGTTGTCTATTTTATTTGACCATGTTAACAGTAAAGGGAATATCTGAAATAATTTAGGCTGAACCTAGACATGTATGGCTACTTTCCTGAATTTTTGTAGATTTTAATAGCAAGTTCTCTGACCCGAAATAATTAATGGAACATAACCTGCTGCATGCTGACTGAACATAAAACCTGATTAGATTAGAGTTTTCACCCTAGTTCCTATGTCTTTTATATGCTTTAATACTCGCTGGAACCGTGTGGAAGTCTACTTTCCAGATCTTTTGGCGGATTCAGATTTACTATTGTGCAGTGACCATAATCCATGTTTTTGTACAGCAAGATCATGTTGTCCTGTTCATGTGATGCGTGTTGATATGACCTGTTTACTTCGTGATTTGTCTATAATGCTTAGAATTAGTCACACATAGTAATATATAACATTGACACCCTCTTGCATGCTCACATAGAATGGAAATAAACTATTAAGAAGTTGAGGTTGTTATGGGTAGACTTTATAGTGAACAGTTGGGAAATGTACTCGGCAAGGTCTTCTCGCTCGCATGAATACTTGACATGGAAGGAGGAGATTGTCTTGGAAGAAGATTATCTTGTTATCTCGTTATCTCGATATCTCATTATCTTGTTTATCACGTTATCTAGTTACACCGAGTACACGAACTGTGAATTCACCATCGGTCTAAAACGATCACTGTGTGCTTGCGCGGAACCTGTAGTATGGGATGCAGTAATACATGTACTAGATAGGCTAATAAAATGACTAATAATGTAACACCCCGAATTCCAAAACATACTGAATTCGAAGTTCCACAGGATCTTTTCACTTCTCTTCGTACAATTTTAAAAGGAAAATAAAACTTTACTTTAATCAGAGTTACATTTACATTAATACTTATACAGCGGAAGCAAATTTTACAACAATGAATGAAATACAACAACAGTTGAATAATCTTTAAGCATCAATTCCTCTCAGTCTTTTTCATGTGCTTTACCCTGCATAGAAACTATGGGCACGTCTGTTCATTCACTGGCGAAATATTATACACGGTCATCCTCTCTATGCCGGAAACAGTATAATGATTCTCAACACTTAACAAACCACAAACTTGATCACAAGTAATGCTACAAGGGACTATCCTATTGATGTCGTGTTGTGTTGTGCTCTTAGTCCTTAATGCAATTATTTACATTATATGACACTAATGCGCACTTGTTCAGAGTCTATGCAGTCCATACTATATATGTCACGCCTCGCTTCCCAAAAAGAATACAGAATAGGGATACGAGACAAAAGCCCAGCGAATGATTTTTATCATCCATAAGATATTCAAGAAATCTTTACAACATTCACAAGAATATCAGAGTCGGAAGCAAAAGAATCAACCACATGCACATAATGAGCCAAAATACCAACAAGAATACTTGAAACCAAATATATAAATCTCAAATAATGATCTGAATAAACAAATATCTTGGGTCACACCGCCCAAATACAAAAATAAATCCAAGTATCAAAAATACAATATTGTTCAAGCAAGCTACAAGAAATAATAATAATAAAATGCAGCACTACTTTATATCTCCGATACCGTCTAGAACCTATTCTCCAAACTCTGCAATTCAACGAATGCAGGAAGAGGAAAAGAGAAAAACAAGTATCCGTCAATTACAAGTTACGGGCCACTTATAATGTAGGATACAAGCACATGGGAAAACTAACTAGGAACATGGTATAAGTATGATGTTAACATAAACAACTAGCATCGCAAAGTGAATAAGTGTAAATGGCATGAATCAAGCGAAGTAATCAAGCATCATGCCAACATGCATCAAGTGTCAAGTATCAAATCTCATGTAAACAAGTCTCATGTATCATGTAGTCAAGTATCAAGCAAGCATGTATCATGTTCAAGTATCATGTTCAAGTACCATGTTCACATATCATGTTCGAGTCTTGTAGTGATTACTATCTAGGTAGCACTTCATGCAGCCCACCTTACATGGTTGCTACAACAAACAGTTTCGCGTTAGATTTCATAGTGGATTATAGAGAGCAGTATACTCGGGGATAAGTCAAGTAATCGAGCTCCAAGTTCCAAGTATCATGTATCATGTAATCACGTGTCAAGTTGTGCAAGTGGCAAGTATCGTGTCTTGCGTGCAAGTATCAAGTAATCACGTGTCAAGTATCATGTCTCAAGTAATCACATAAGATCAGTGGATCCCCTTCCGAGTACACGTTTCTGAATTATCCACTATTAGATCTGTCCCTTAAACCCCGGCTTGGTTATTTATTATTAATGTCGAAAAGCATGTATATATGCAAAATATATCAAGAATAACATGGCATGATCATGTAACAAGTGCAAGTTGCAAGATAAACATGTATGAGTGCAAGATATCTCATAAAAGAATAAAATAGACAAATCTCAAGTTCCGGACAGCAAGACCATACTGTAGTACAACAGTGATTCCCAGTGTTACAAACATCCAAATCTAGATCCGTCGAAGGATCTGAAAAATAGACTTCCACATGAATCCAGAGAGTATAAATAAGTCACATATTAATACACAAAAACATAGTTCAAAACTGATTTGAATACAGAAAATAGGTTCAGCCAAAAATTGGGAAAACGAATTCAAGAATAGGAAAACAGCATGAAACTCAATAAATAAATCCATGAAAAATTTGGGTTATTCCCCTATATGTCCAGTATCCAAATATAAAGTTTCATAATTTTTCAGTAAAATTAGATCATTCGTCAAAAATCGGAAAACATCAATAAACAGTAGTTTGGCAAATCTGGAAATTCCAACACTGCTGTACGAAAACTATGATATCTCGCAACTAGTGAAACGAAATCCAATTCCGCCAAAGGAATATGAAAATAGATAAAATATACTAACTTTCATATTGCACAAACATTTTTCATAAAGTAAAAGGGATCAGGGTAAATATACGATTCTTTACAGAACAGCGAGCAAAATACAGCAAGTATAGTTTTCATAAACGAGCATGAAATGACATCTAAAATGCATCAATAAAATCCTCCAAAATTCTGGATAATTCCTAACTAGATAAAGAAATACTGACCAAAGTTCTGGATCAAAATAATATATGTAGCATCAGTATCAAAATCATTTAGTCATCAAAATCATCGAAAATTAAAATCTGGAAAGGATCGACACCTTTGTAGTAAAATAGTCATAACTCACTCATACGAAAACTAAATCGAGCAAGGTTAAAGGATTTTGAATATAGACGAAATTCTCTAAAACTCATGTTTTATACCGAAATTAAGATACGGACTTCAAGACAGTCCAAAACAGCAAACAAAACATATCAGCGACAAAATACAGATTTTTCTCGTTTACAACAACTCAACATATATCATACAAAACTTGTTCAAAACACAACCAAACATAAAATCGAGTCTACTGATATGGCTAAAAATAGGGTTAAATCGGAACTGTCCAAAACGGGCACGAATCTTAAAGCTCGAGGGTAAAATGGTAATTTCACCTACAAACGGGTCTGAAATGGGTACTGGGTCTTTTTTCCAAAAGCCCGATAACCCATTAACGGATCCGTCTAAACTGGGTGCGGGTTCCAACCTGCAAGAAACCCAGTTTAGCTGAATAGAATTAGGGTTTATGATTGTCCTCAATCAACGGCCCTGATTCCTTCTATCCATTCACTGGAAAGTAGAGATTTGATCTTATCCCGAAACTGGTTCCTAAGGCGGCTATAAATACCCCCCATCCCCCACTGTTACCAGGTAATGAATCTTTTGCCAATCAAAGCTTTTTCATAATCTTTCTGATTACTGACTAGAGTGTCGGAGGGTGTGTCACCGGAATCAACCCCGGTGTTTCACACTTTTTGCAGGTCAGAGGCGGGAGATCACGGTCAATCTCCAGCAGAAAGGTGTTTAGGTTTGACTATTCGATGTCCCAAGAATCCACAAATCAATCTGTTTTCCCCCACACCAATTTCAACGGCAACAGATTGGCGCCATCTGTGGGAAACGACGAATAGCAATCCACCCTCTTCCATCGGTTAAGATCACCTCCAACCATGCCTCCAAGGAAACTGAGATCTAGAGGGTCCAACCGTGCACCCACTCCTCCTCAACCGCAACAGGAGGCTCCCCTCCAAACCGTCCAGCAGCAGGGAAAACTCCCTCCTCAGCCTAATCAGCCCCTACAGCAGGAACAGCCTCCTCTTCAGAACCCTCAGCACCAGCGGGCTCCAGCCGGGCCCCAGAACACCGGTATTGGGACCTCCCGTCCTTATCCTCAGAAGCAACCTCTTCACTGCGACCATATCTCCGTACATAACCCTTCAACCGACTCAATGGCATCTCATAACCCTCGGCCTTCCGAAGACCTCCGCAACATTCTCATCAACCAGCAGAAAAAGGAGGACCTTCGCCACCGTTTGGATGAAAGGCGAGCCCGAGAGGGAGCCTCCCGCTCAGAACGTCCAAATGCGCGATCCCCTCGCTGCCGCGATTACAGGAGGCCCCCTCTTCATAGGAGGCGGAAAGAGTCCCCTGAGTACCGTCGAAGGAGGCCTCATTCTCCCACTGGTCGGTAGCCCCAGAGGGACGAGAACGGACCCATCACACGTGCCGAATTTCAACAGTTCCAGGCTACAATCTTGCAGGCCCTCAACCTCCCACCAAACAACAACAATAATGCTCAGAGGGTCCCCACTCCTTCGCCAGTTCAAAGCCCTCCTCCTTGGTCCCTAAGTCCTCGTCATTCTCTGAGCTACCATCGCCGTAGCCCTCGCTCCCCTTCGTACGAAGATGAGTCTAGAGGCTCACTGGGATACCGTCAAAGGGATGATGCAGTCTATCGCCATCTCCACGAGATGGGAAGGCACCTCGGTCAACTAGACAGGGAAGAGGAGCTAAGAGGGAGGACCCTCCGCCCAAGCAGACCTCCATTCTCCCGAACCATCATGGAGGCTCCCGTTCTAGCAAACTTCAAGCCACCACAGTTCGAGACATATACGGGGGAGTCAGACCACGTGGATCACATCGAGAGTTTCAAAACTCTCATGATGATCCACCAGGCTTCCGATGCTCTACTGTGCAAGACCTTCCTAGCTACTCTCAAAGGTCCGGCTCGGGAATGGTACTCCCACCTCGTCCCATCCTCCATCTTCTCTTTTGAATAATTTGAGACCCTCTTCACTTACTTTGTGAGCAGTCGCAGAACCGAGAAGACTAGTATTTCACTACTCTTCCTCAATCAGAGGAAAGGTGAGAAACTGAGAGATTATGTCAAGCGGTTTACCATGAAAGCTAGGTCCATTGCCTCCCTCGACCAATCGGTCGCTGCAGCCGCCTTCCAGTCCAATGTCCTCAATTCGAGCCACCGTTCCTCCCTAGCCAAAAAGCCCCCGCGAGACTTCTCCGACCTTCTTCTCAGAAGCGAGAAGTACATCCGGACTGAGGAAGCTGAACATCACCCCACGTTCGAGGGGTCTTCCTCAGGAAGCAAAAGAAAGGAAGCCGAAGATGAGGGAGCTAAGAAGCTCCAGAAGGACAACGGGGGTCAGCGCCGCCCGCCTCCCAGATTTGAGAAATTTACCCCTCTCAACACCAATGTTTCAACTATTCTATGGAGGTTGACAAAGAGGGAGTCCTACCTCCTGCCCCGAAGATGAATACCCCCGGGAAGAAGAGGGACAAGGAGAAGTGGTGCCGATATCATCGAGACCACGGCCACGACACCAACGACTGTCGGGCTCTGTAGAACGAAATCGAAGCCCTCATTCAGAGAGGGCAGCTGTCCAAGTTTGTAAGAAAGGACCGAATCGACCTTCCTCCATCCCCCAGAGGTGTCACGCCCCGCTTCCCAAAAATACAGAATACGGGCACGTAACACAAGCCCAGCGAATGAATATAATCATCCTTAAGCTGTTTCAGAAATCTTACAACATATCACAGGCAGTATATCAGAGTCGGAAGCCAGAACAATCAACCACATTGCACATATGAACCAAATACCAACAAAATACTTGAAATAAAATGTATTAATCTCAAATAGTCATGATCTGAAAATACACGAATACTCCTGGGTCACATTGCCCAGATACAGAAATAAATACAGGTTCAAATTACAATATTGTCCAAAGTAAGCAACAGGAATAGTAATAGAAAAATTCAGCCTCTAGCCTCTCATCTTGCCAATACCTTTAGGAACCTGTCCTCCAAAATCTGCAATACAACGAATACAGGAAAAAGGAAAAGAGAAACACAAGTACCCGTCAATGGCAAGTCCGGGTCACAAATAGAATAGGATACAAGCACATGGACACTATCTAACCACAGGATATACTAACAGGTATAGGTAAACATATGTCAAGTGTCAACAGTTAAACAGGTAACATGTATAATTATCAGGTATTCAGGTAATCATGTAATCATGTATCAAGTATCAGGAAAACAGGTAACAGGAATATCAGGTAACAGGTAACAGGTATACAGGTAACAGGTAATCATGTATTAATATCTTGTATTATTACTATCTAGGTAACACTTCATGTGCCATCTTTTTATCACATGGTTGTTACAGTCAATGCAGTTTCGTTTTAGATTTCATAGTGGACCATAGAGGGCAGTATACTCAGGTACAGGAAAACAGGTTCATGAATCATAACAGGTACACGAATCATCCGATTCATGCAGCAACAGGTTCATGAAGCAACAGGTACACGACCAACAGGTACGTGCAGCAACAGGTAACAGGTACATGAACCAAAGGTCCATGCAGCAACAGGTAACAGGTACACGACCCAAAGGTACGTGCAGCAAAATGGGAAACACGGGCCCCCTTCCGAGTACACGTTTCCGAATTATCCACTATTAAATCTTTCCCATAAACCCCGGCTTAGTTACTTTTATTATTAAGATCATCAACAAGCATGAGAGTGTACTAAATGATGTCAAACTAACAGGTTATAATCAGGTTTAGACTCAGGGAATTAAATCAGCAAGTATAGGAACCAAACAATCACTAATACGAGCAACTTAGTGTATGTTTATAATCAGGACAGCAAGACCAGTCTGTACAAAAACAGTGATCCAAAGATCTAAAGGCATGCAAATCATGATCCGTCAAAGGAACTGGAAACTAGACTTCCACACGCTTCTAACGAGTATAATAAATCCATATACTAGTTCACAACATCTCGACTCAAAACACAATTCAACACAGTTTTCATGTACAGCCAGAAAACAGGGGAATAACTTAAACCACATGAAAACAGCATACAAGGTCGTTAATTAAATCCACGAAAAATCTGGGGTAATCCCCTATGTGTATAGTCTCAAAAAATAGATTTTCATATTTTTCCAGAAAGTATAGATATGTTTTCAAAAATAGAAAGTAACGCACAACACAGTTTTGATTTATCTTGGATTCTTCAACACCGCTGTACAAAATCATGCATATCTTGCACACAGCGCATCAAAATCCACTTCTGCCAAAACGGGATGAAAGTATACACAATTACCCAACTTTCATATCTCACATAAAATATTCATACAGTAATTAGAAATAAGGTGAACACGGCATTCAACATACAATCACACGCAGTTTACAGCAAAAGCGATCTATAGAAAAGGATGTAAGGCATCACTCAAAACTCATCTTTTAATTATCACAAAAATCAGAGAACTACCTAACATCATGGTGAAATACTGGACAAAATCTTGTGGCATGAAATTATGTCTAACTTGGATCTTGAAAATAAATTGGTGATAAAATCTACCCCGAACTGAATCTGGAAACTACCGATATACAGTCACTAAAATAATCATAACTAATTCATAAGAACTCCAAACGGGGTGAAACTAGTGGGGTTAGAAAATAGATTCAGTCCTCTACAAATTACTCAGAAATAGCCATGTTGAGATTCGGAATCTAATCCAGGTAAAAACAGCAATCAATCCAGTACAACCCAAATTTCCAGATTTCTCAACTAAACTTCAAAACGTCATAACTTCCTCAAAAATCATCCAAACTCTTCCAAATTCAAAACACAGCCTACTCATTGTCTAAATATCATATCTAAGGGTTTCTAAAATGTCAAAACTTAATAATCTCATATGGGCAAACCATCAAACAAGTTTTAGGCATTATTTGACCTATGCGATCAAAATCGCGCTTTGGGCGAAACCTACGGCATAACCTTATCAAAACTCATGTTCTAAGTCGTCTATGGTCTGTTTTCAACAATAGAGACGAAACCCACAATTAAAAATATGATCTTTGTCCGTCTCTAGTCTCAACCTATCCTATGTGTGAACTTTCTACTTGTATCAACCTAAGAAATTTAAGTACAAGTTACTTGCCTTTATGTGATGATGAACGCGACGAATCCAAGCCTTCAAAGAAAACCCACGAACAAAAGTCCTTCCACGCGCGATTTCAAGCGAACCCACGAACCGAATCTTGCCTACGATCGTCTTCTTGAAGCACGAACCAAAGTGGGAGATGCCCACTTGTCAAATCAGCGAGGGGGAGGTGTAGGGGCTGTTTTGGGATGGTTGGGTGATGCCTTGGATGGTGCCGGCCACAAGAAAGAGGAAAAGGTAGGGTTTTGATGTATGGAGGTTTGTATGGATGGATGGTGGATTGTATGGTGGGAGTTGCAAGGAGTAGGAGAGAGGATGGCTCAGTTTTGGAAGGGAAATGGTGCAGGCCGGATCAAGTTAGAGGGGAAAAAAGGAGGCCGGGATGGTATAAGGAGAGGGAAAGAGATTATAATTAGGTTTAGAGGATATTAGGGGATATTTATATGGGTTAGATGTGGTTTAATGGGTAGTGGATATCAATAGGAAACAATAGGTATACAATTGGGTAATGGATATTGGGTAGATTTCAAATGGGGTGACAAAATGCAATGAATCCTATGGCTCCTAAAAATCTCCTTAAGGGCCAAAAATCTTAAATTGGTCAAAACTCTTCTAAAAATCCACCATGACCTTAAAATAATATTTATACATGAATGAGATCAAGAAATTGAGAAAAAGAGCTCAAAATGTCGAAAAACGGCCAAACGGCGCACAATCAACAAAAGGAGGTCAAAACTGCCAGAAAAATATTATAGAATAAAAATAATTAAATTTATTGTTCCGAAAATACAATGGAAAATAATAATTCACTAAAATGAAAAATACCCTCAAAAAAATACCAAAAGTGAAAAAAAGGGGTTACAAGAGGGGCTAACAAGCGTCCCGAGAGGCACGACGAGACTCCCGAGTTTGAAGAGGAGCGCATCTTGCACCTCATCCATGGAGGCCCAATGGAAGGAACCTCCAACTCTTCTCGAAAGGCTTTCATCAGGAAAGTCAATTCGGTGCACAGCATACCCCCTCCCAAAGATCTCGGAGTCCCGGTTACTTTCTCGGATGAAGATCTAGAGGGTGTCCGAACACCCCACTGTGACGCACTGGTGATTAACCTCCACATGGCTAACTTCAAAGTGGAGAGGATTCTGGTGGATAATGGCAATTCTGTCAACATCCTCTTCTTAGCAGCCTTCCAAGGACTCAAGTTATCCCGGGACAGGCTCAAGCCCGCCGGCTATACGCTCAATAGGTTCACGGGAGTGCCAGTGACTATCGAAGGGGTCATAACCCTCGACGTAACCGCTGGCAAAACTCCTACTACCCGGACGGAGCCAATGGACTTCATGGTTGTTGATGTCCCCGCCGCCTATAATGTGATTCTACGTCGACCAGGCCTAGCTGCTTTGGAAGCCGTCCCCTTGGCCTACCATCTAAAAATGAAGTTCCCCACCAAGGCAGGTGTAGGGGAAGTAAGGGGAAGTCAGGAGATGGCCCGCAAATGTTAATGACCTCGACCAGGGGACCTGTCCTTTCCCTCGAGACTCTTGAGATTCCCCAAGGGAACACCCAGCCTATGTCAGAACCAGTAGACGAGCTGGAAGAAGTGCTTTTTTCAGAGCAATATCCGAACCGCAAATTCTTCATTAGAAAGACCCTCCCCTCTGCCCTCTATTCTGACATAGTCCATTGCATCAGGAAGAACCAACACCTCTTTGCCTGGACAGCTGCCGACATGCCAGGGATCTCCGAGGACCTCCTCATCCACCACCTAAGTGTTGCTCCGGGGTCCAAACCGGTCCAGCAGAAGAGGCGCAAGTTCGCCCCTGAGCGCTAGCAGGACATAAAGGAGGAAGTGGAAAACCTCCTCAACGCACGGTTCATACAAGAAGTCAACTATCCCGAGTGGCTCTCTAATGTTTTTATGGTTAAGAAGGCCAATGGAAGTTAGAGGATTTGCATCAACTTCACTGACTTGAACAAGGCATGCCCCAAGGATCCTTTCCCTCTCCCCAGCATCGACACCTTGATCGACGCTACTTCGGGCCATGAGCTGCTGAGCTTCATGGACGCCTTCTCCGGATACAACCAAATCAGAATGTTCCTCCCGGATATCCCGAAGACTTCCTTCGTCACAGATCAAGGCCTCTACTGTTATAGGGTGATTCCCTTCGGGCTGAAAAATACTGGTGCAACCTACCAACGCCTCATCAACAAGATCTTTAAGAATCAAATCGGGTGGAACATGGAGGTATATGTTGATGATATGCTAGTGAAAAGCATCCAGGGGTCCGACCATGTCACCGACCTCCAAAAAGCCTTTGACGTATTGAGGAAGCATAACATGAGACAGAACCCGAATAAGTGTGCATTCGGGATCTCATCGGGTAAGTTCCTAGGCTTCATGGTCAGTCAGAGAGGTATTGAGGCCAATCCCGAGAAGATAAAAGCCATACCGGATATGGCTCCTCCTACAAGAGTGAAAGAAGTTCAAAAGCTTACAGGACGCCTCGTGACTATAGAACGCTTCCTGTCTAAGTCAGGGGAGAAGTGTCTTCCTTTCTTCAAAGCTCTCAGGGGGGCTAAAGGCTTTGAGTGGGGCCAGCAGCAGCAAGAGTCATTCGACCAACTGAAAGCTTATCTGGTCAACCCCCCACTCCTCAGTAAGCCTACTCCCGGGAAAGCACTCTACCTCTACCTCGCTACCTCCGAGCAAACCCTTAGTGTTGTCCTAGTGAAGGAAGAAGACAAGGCTCAGAAGCCTATCTATTATGTGAGCAAGGTCCTCAGGAATGCCGAGCTCCGCTATCCAAAATTGGAAAAAATAGCATACGCCTTGGTTTTGGCAGCCAGGAAGCTCCGCCCCTATTTCCAATCCCACTCGGTGGTCGTCCTTACCGACCAGCCGCTCAAACAAGTCCTGCACAAGCCCGAGACCTCCGGGCATCTGATGAAGTGGTCAATCGAGCTAAGTCAACATGACATATCGTATCAGCCTCGAACCGCTATCAAAGCCCAAGCTCTGGCCGAGTTTATTGTTGAAAGCACCATCCCGGAAGTAAGTCAAGCAGCAAATGGGCCACCTATCTGGATAGTATATGTAGACGGGTCTTCTTGCACTGAAGGGAGCGGAGCCGGAGTCATTCTGGCAGGCCCAGACAACTTCGTTCTCTAATACTCCCTCCGCATCAACTTTAAAGCTTCCAACAACGAAGGTGAGTATGAAGCCCTAATAGCAGGCCTGGGTATGGCTCGCAAGGCAGGGGAGCAATGTGTCCAAATATTCAGTGATTCACAGCTGGTGGTTAATCAAGTCTTAGGAGACTACGAGGTGCGAGACGACCGAATGGTTAAGTACCTAGCCAAGGTCCAAAGTCTCATGGCTTCGTTCGAAGAGGCACAAATCCAAATCTAGCGGATCCCTAGAGAAGAAAACTCCTAAGCAGATGCCCTCTCAAAATTGGCCTCCTTCTCCCTCCAAGGTCTCGAACAGACCGTCCTAATCGAAGTGCTCCAAAGACCAAGCATAGAAGAGGAAGCCCCCGACTCGATGGAGGCGCTGCCCGTCCAACTCCTGGACAACTGAATGAAGCCTCTGATAGAGTTCCCCAGGGATAGGACCCTTCCCCAAGATCCTAAAGAAGCCCGTCGAATCCGAACGAGAGCGGAGCGGTACACCCTTGTTGAAGGAGTCTTGTACAAACGCTCCTATACCTAAGTAGATGGCAGACCCTACTTGAGATGCCTCTCCCCGGAAGAAGCCTTGTATGCCTTGCAAGAACTCCACGAAGGTATAGGCGGAGCCCATTCAGGGTCAAGGTCCATCGCTAGGAATGTTTTGAACTATGGCTACTTTGAGATGCCGAGCAACATGTCCGGCAATGCAGCCCTTGTCAGCAGTTCTCCAACATCCGCCGCCTACCCTAAGCACAACTCACATCTCTCTCGAGTCCAATGTGGGGGATGGACTTGCTAGGCCCGTTCCCACCAGCTCCAGGCCAGCTCAAGTTCCTAGTCGTGGCAATCGACTATTTCTCTAAATGGATCGAGGCCGAACCACTGGCCACTATTACCGAGAGCAAAGTGCTGCAATTCTTCTGGAAAAATGTGATCTATAGGTTCGGCGTGCCTCGAGTCCTAATAACGGATAACAGAACACAGTTTACAGGGGCAGCCTTCCGTTCTTTATGTGAAGACCTCGACATTTAGCAACGCTTCTCCTCCGTCTCCCATCCTCAGTCCAATGGTCAAGTAGAGAACGCCAACAAGCAGATCCTCTCCAGCATCAAGAAGAGACTAGATAAATCGGCCAAAGGCTTATAGGCGGAACAACTTCCTAACGTATTATGGAACTACCGCACTACGAAACGGACCCCCACAGGAGAGTCGCCCTTCAACCTCACATATGGGTCCGAGGCCGTAATCCCCTTGGAAATTGGTTTGCCATCCCCTCGTCTTATTGCCTATGATGAAGAGCAGAACGCCAGAGAGCTCCGGGTGAATTTGGACCTGATTGATGAGCTCTGTGAAAGAGCTTCAATCTGCCAGCAAAATTATCGGAGAAGAATCGAGCAGGCCTACAACAAAAGAGTCCGTCCCACAGATCTCAAGGAAGGGGACTTAGTCCTCAGAAAGCTAGCTATCTCATTCTCCAGCCAAAAGAGTAAGCTAGCTCCGAATTGGGAAGACCGTACAAGGTTTCCAAAGTAGTCCGCCTCGGAGCGTATCGCCTTGAAGACCTTGAAGGCAGAGAGATACCAAGAACTTGGAACGCTGACCACTTACTAAAGTACCAAGAAGGTGTTTGAACGCCTCTCCGAGTACCTTCAAGTGTCGAGCCCTTCCTATCTTTTTATTTGTACTTGTTTCTTTATTTTCTCATTGTAATAACGGCCTGCAACTTAGACGCGGCCGATTAAGCAATTATTAATAAAGAGCTTCCTTCGCCTAATAATTATCTTGTGATTGTTTTATCTCCCTGTTTAAACTTTAATTGTACCTACTCAAACGACGAGTTCGGAGTCCAAAACTTGGCTCGATTCTGCTTTGCAAGCTCACTCTTAAACGAGCTAGAAGTGGTTCGCCATTTGGAACTACTCCCACAACCGTTGAAACTTACTCAAACGACGTGTTCGGGGTCCAAAACTTGGCTCGATTCCGCTTCAGAAGCTCGCTCTTAAGCCAGATAGAAGTGGTTCGCCATTCGGAACTGCTCCCACAACCATTGAAACTTACTCAAACGACGTGTTCGAAGTCCAAAACTTGGCTCGATTCCGCTTCGCAAGCTCGCTCTTAAGCGAGTTAGAAGTGGTTCGCCATTCGGAACTACTCCCACAACCATTGAAACTTACTTAAATGACGTGTTCGGGGTCCAAAACTTGGGTCGATTCCGCTGTGCAAGCTCGCTCTTAAGCGAGCTAGAAGTGGTTTGCCATTCGGAACTGCTCCCACAACCATTGAAACTTACTCAAACGACGTGTTCGGAGTCTAAAACTTGGCTCGATTCCGCTTCGCAAGCTCGCTCTTAAACGAGCTAGAAGTGGTTCGCCATTCGGAACTGCTCCCACAACTGTTGAAACTTACTCAAACGACATGTTCGAGGTCCAAAACTTGGCTCGATTCTGCTTCGCTAGCTCGCTCTTAAGCGAGCTAGAAGTGGTTCGCCATTCGGAACTGCTCCCACAACTGTTGAAACTTACTCAAACGACGTGTTCGGGGTCCAAAACTTGGCTCGAATCTGCTGTGCAAGCTCGCTCTTAAATGAGCTAGAAGTGGTTTGCCATTCGGAACTGCTCCCACAACCGTTGAAACTTACTCAAACGACGTGTTCGGAGTCCAAAACTTTGGCTCGATTCCACTTCGCAAGCTCGCTTTAAGTGAGCTAGAAGTGGTTTGCCATTCGGAACTGCTCCCACAACCGTTGAAACTTACCCAAACAACCTGTTCGGAGTTCAAAGCTTGGCTCAACTCCACTTCTACTCTTCGCTCATAAACGAGCTAAAAGTAGATCGCCCTTTAAGAAATGTTCCTACCACCATATATGACCAACAAAACAAGAAAACACAAGAGCAAAAGAATAAACAAAGCTTTCACTTCAATAAAGATTAGGGTTCGACTAAAAGATCAGCTACTCAGTTCTCTACGACGAGTTACAAAATTCGAAAAAGCCAAAATTACAACTCTTTCAACGCTTCTTCGGGACAGGGATGTTCCGATTTAAAGACACCCGAGGATGGCGGCGCCTAACCTTGGAGCTCTTCTCTAGGCCAGCAAATTGAGACGCATCTTCAGCACTTCCTCTGACGGTGGCCCCGATGGATGCTCCGCTCGACGAAGCAGCCACACCACTTTGAGCATCAACAGGGCTCTACCAAGTAGCGGGCGAGCGAGTTGCGAGCAAGTAAAAGGAAATTCCTCTCGTGCTCTCTTCACAGGTACACGACGTGCTTCTGACGTTAACCCATTCAGGTTGAGGATTGAGCCGAGCGACTTCCTCCTCGAGCTCGACAATTCGATCCTTCAGAGAGGCATCTTTCACGGCAATCTTGAAGCAAGGAAGCTGAGCGGAGCCCGCGGCACCAGAGCTGTCGACGATAATTTGACGAAGATGAGTAACTTCGATGCTCTTATCAACTGTAACCCTCTTTAGCTCATCAACCTTCACTGACGCCTCGCTCACGGTTGCTAACAGCTCTTCTTGCTCGGCCGTCAAGTTGCCCATCGCCGCTGTTAATTCTTCTCTCTCCACCAAGAACTCGTCTTCGGCTATCGACAATTCGTGGACCTCAGCTAACAGTTCGTCTCTCTCTACTGAGACATCAGACAGCACCTTCTTTAGTTGCTTCATCTCAGAGAGACGCTTCGATAACTTTAGCTTGAGGCAGGTCCAAGTCCAACTTGCTCTTGAGAAAACACTCTTGACTGCGAGAGAGGGCCAACTTCGTTGCTTTCGAGTCAGCTCGGAGACGAGAGACCTCAGCTGCTGCCACGTTTGGCGATGCCTCCTGAAAGAATACAACGACACTAAGCTCGTGCAACACAGCTAAATTTCAAATCAAGTCGACTCCAAAATGAGATCGACCCCAACACTTAGTCAAAGAAAGAAAATTTTCATTTATAACGAAAAAGCGGTGGCCAGTCTGCTACAAGGCAGTACATAAAGAAGAAGAAAAAAATACAAAACAACAAAAGATCAAGGGGCCACCTTGAGTGGTAGCTCGGTGACAGGCACCTCGGTGGATGGCTCCCCTTCCTCTACCATTTTGGTGGGTGGGTGGGGGGGGGGGGGGGGGGGGGGGGGGGGGGGGGTCGGCCATAGCCTCGTCACCCCCTTCCTCCACCACCAAGACCTCGGGATTGGCTGGAGCATCGTCACCGTGTTGCTCTTCCTCTTCCTCCCCTTCGGCCTCTTGCTCGGCTTCGGGGTCCTCCTCGCCGACCAGACCCCACAGTCCATATCCCGACCTGTCGAAGCCAGGGATCTGAGCCTCGACGTGCTCAAGCGCGGTGGAGTAGGACTTCTCCATGTTGGCCATCATATGCTTCTCGGCCTCGGCCTCGATCTCCGCCCTTGCCGCCTCCACGGCCTCGTCCTTTTGCTGATTCACTGCCTCCAAGGCCCTCTTCGCTTCGGCCCTCTCCTCGGCTGCTTTGGCGACCTCCGAGGCAAGCTTCTCCCTTGCCTGCCTCAAGGCCGCCTCAAGATCGGCGACCTATGCCGCTAAAGCATTCGAGCAGCGCTGCTCCGCCTCGAACTGCTTCACGACCCTTGCTCTCTCCGCTCGGTCTTTGTCACAACCGGCCTTCAACTCCCTCTCTTGCTCGGCATACTACTCGAGAAGGTGGCTGAAGTGGCATGTGGCCTGCGAGAAGAAGCGGTTAGAGCACAACAAAAGCCAAGCTAAAAACTTAGAAAATTTTCAAAAGATTCTCAAAAACAACTGAGAAAACTTACCGACATAAGCGACCGGGCTACCTCTAAGGCGTCGTCGCCCGTCGTCCCCGCCTTCAGTGCGGCTCAGTCTTTCGGGGTCGGGAGATGGCAGTGAGCCTGCATACTCATCATCGAGTCTCTTAAGAAGCTATCATGGTTCATCACCCGCCAATCGAGGACGAACAGCTTCTTGTGGGCCCCGGTCAGTATGGCCTCGGCTTGCTCGGTTAGAGGTGGGGCCTCAAGCACCTAGAGCCGCCGAGACGGAGAAGTCCTCAGATGGGGTCAGCTGAGGAACACCAACAGCCGGGGACGATCGCCGAGGAGAAGTGAGGTCGATGGTCCCGACCACGGCCGAAGGAGCCTTAGTGGGTAGGCCAGACGAGGGACCCGTGCTTGTCCTCTTCCACTTCTTAGCATCGGTGGCCTTGTTTCGTTTGGCCATGATCGCCTTGAAATCCATGCTCGATGCCTCTGTCAGATAAAGAAAACAAAGTTAGAAAAATACAATACATAACAGAAAGTAAACAAGGGAAAAGAGATGTCCGGAGCGTACTCGGGTCGATCGGACTAAGGCCTGACCCATGAAGCACCTCCTCGGTCATATCCCTCTAACTCAACATCGGAAGTCCGACCAGCTTCGCTGCCACCTCTGCCTCGGCCGGGGTCAACACCGGCTCGGCCTTTGCATACTTCGGCTCGTCCTTCTTCCACCGGGTCGGGAAGTCCCACGCCGAAGGGCCCTTGATCAGGAAGAACTTACCCTTCCACGGCTTTATCGAGTTGGGGTTCTCTATCAGCTTGACGCCTTTCCGAGGCGACAGATAGTAACGGGGCTCAGTCTTGCTCATCCTATTGATCCGATACAAACTTCGGAGGACGATGAGCTGTGGCTCCACCTTTGCTGTTTGGCATTGGAGCAGAAATCTGAGCACATGCCGGCACATGTTCGGCATGAACTGAATAGGACACAGTCCATACCACCGGAGAACTTCGGTCACGAAGGGATGCAGAGGAAGATGTAGTCTGATGTTCAATGCGTCGTAGGCGAAGACGCAAGAATCTGGCGTGAAGGCTGTGCACGCTCGCACCCCGGGACCGGGGAGAATCAGGGTGTACTCCAGGGGAATGGCCAAGCTCTTCCGAGTTCGAAGCAGATCTCGCTCAGTTAGAACTGAGGGGATATCATCCACTTCGGTAACCTCCCTCAGTTCATTCTCCTCGTAGGTTTTCGAGCGGCCATAGATAGCCTTGGTCAGCAGCTCGCCAGAATACTGCCTTATCCCTCCATGGCCGGATATCACGGTCGACAGCCGACCCAATTCACCCGCTTGTCTCACTGTCTCCACCACCGTTTCAACAACCGAAGACCGGGACACCTCCTTCCCCTTCTCCTCGGCCGTCGACGACCCAACTATCTCCTTCCCCTTCCGTCTGCTCACCAATTCCTCGTGAACTAACCGCTCGCCGCTCCGACCGCCCGAGGAAGAAGCTTCACTACCCGAGGACACTCGTGACATCTCGTAGGGTATATGTATGAGATTAAGAGTATGTGTACTGACCTTGATGTGATGGTTACGGTCGGAAGAACTTCGCCGGAAATCGCCTAGCCTCCGCAACAGCTACCACAACCGCCCTTGAGCTCAAAACTCCGCTAGTAGAGCAACTCGAGAGCGAAAGTAAGTTTTGAGAGTGAAAAGTGAAAGAATGAGAGAAGGAGTGAGGGGAGTGAAAACTTATAGCCAAAGAGGCAACTGTTGGGCTTTTGTAATGCTTGGGGCACGTTAAGGGAAACAAAACGACAGAATAAAGAAGGGTGCGACGGTTCAGAGAAGGGCTACAACGGTTCAGACTTAGCCTTGCAGCTCGGCAATTCACGAGGTGCCGAGCCACCGAGGCACCCTGCCGAGCTACCGAGGCACCGACCTCCACATTTGGAGAAAAATGCTGCCGAGCTCTGTGGGACGTCTGATTGTCCCAAAATTCGTGCCAAAAATTGATGAGTGCCTCAGATTCAGACACGCCCACAAAATGACAAGATAACGTTTTCTCGTGATCTCAGCCTCCTACCTCGTGATTCGCGCCATGATGAACGCTCCAGATTCAGCCACGTGGCTCAACGGCTCTTAACGAGCCGAGCCACCGAGGCACTCTGCTGAGCCACCGAGGCACTCTGCCGAGCTACCGAGGCACCGACCTCCACATTTGGAGAAAAATACTGCCGAGCTCTGTGGGACGTCTGATTGTCCCTAAATTCGTGCCAAAAATTGATGAGCGGCTCAGATTCAGACACGCCCACAAAATGACAAGATAACGTTTTCTCGTGATCTGAGCCTCCTACCTTGTGATTCGCGCCATGATGAACGCTCCAGATTAAGCCACATGGCTCAACGGCTCTTAACAAACCGAGCCACCGAGGTACTCTGCCGAGCTACCGAGACACCGACCTCCACATTTGGAGAAAAATGCTGCCGAGCTCTGTGGGACGTCTGATTGTCCCAAAATTCGTGCCAAAAATTGATGAGCGGCTCAGATTCAGACACGCCCACAAAATGACAAGATAACATTTTCTCGTGATCTGAGCCTCCTACCTTGTGATTTGCGCCATGATGAACGCTCCAGATTCGGCCACGTGGTTCAACGGCTCGTAACGAGCTGAGCTACGGCTGAGCTGCCGAGGTACAGACCTCCACAAACGAAGAAAAGTGCCGCTGAGCTACTCAGACCGCCCGATCGCTTCGATATTCGCGCTGATGGCTGATGAAGGGCCCAGATTGCGCCACGTCATAAATGGTATTAAAAATTAATTTTTAATTTATTAAAATCAGATTATTTATTTAAAAATTGTGAAAAATGATTAAAAATTCAGGAAATTTACTTTAAAATTCTAAAAAATAATTATAAATTTGGGAAAATATTTTTGAGCCATGCTTAGAATAATTAATTAAAACCCCCGAATGATAAATCACTGCTCCGCAAAATTAAATAAATGGTCCGAAAAATAAATAAAAATCAAGAAAAATCACCAAAAGTCTAGGGGAACTCAAGAACAACCTTGAGTGCGCAACCAACTCCGAAAATCATCATAATACCTCGTATACAGATTCGACACCCCTCATTTGGACTCCGATATAACTCTGCAAGCCATTAAAACAGTAAAACTACTCCTGAAAGGCTGATATAACTCAGTCTTTGAGAGTGGGAGCTCGTGATATGGCTAAAAATAGGGTTAAATCGGAACCATCCAAAATGGACACGAATCTTAAAGCTCGAGGGTAAAATGGTAATTTTACCTACAAACGGGTCTGAAATGGGTATTGGGTCTTTTTTCCAAAAGCCCAATAACCCACTAACGGATCCGTCTAAACTGGGTGCAGGTTCCAACCCGCAAGAAAACCAGTTCAGCTGGATAGAATTAGGGTTTATGATTGTCCTCAATCAACAGCCCTGATTCCTTCTATCCATTCACTGGGAAGTAGGGATTTGATCTTATCCCGAAACTGGTTCCTAAGGCGGCTATAAATACCCCCCATCCCCCACTGTTACCAGGTAATGAATCTTTTGCCAATCAAAGCTCTTTCATAATCTTTCTGATTACTGACTAGAGCGTCGGAGGGTGCGTCGCCGGAATCAACCCCGGTGTTTCGCACTTTTTGCCGGTCAACGGTGGAAGATCACGGTCAAACTCCGGCAGAAAGGTGTTCAGGTTTGACTATTCGTCATCCCAAGAATCCACAAATCTATCTGTTTGCCCCCCACACTGATTTCAGCGGCAACATCTACCAAGTGTCCAAAAATCATGAATTAGGGTATCTAGCATGTCCATACCAAATATATCACATGGGTCTCAACCAAATCACGAATTCTCGCAAAAGTCTCAAATACATGATCAAAATAAAAAAGGGTAAAACCTAAGTTAATTCATGTCTATATTGTGTCATGAGTCATCTATAGTCAAATTTTTCCAATAGAGACAAAATCCATCAAACATAACACAAACAAGAGTCGTCTCTAGACCCAACTACACTATAGATGGTGTTTTTGACTTGTATCAAACAAATAAATTGGAGTACAAGTTACTTGCCTTAACCGAAGATGAAGAACAACGAAAACCAAGAGTAAGGAGAAAAACCCAAGAACGAAAATTCACGAATCAACGAATCCATGCAACTTGAGCAAAAATCTCCACACGAACAAACTCCACAAAAGAGAGATCAAGAGAGAGGGATGGTGATGGTGGCTTGCGGCCACGAGAGAACACCAAGCGAGGGAGTCGAGGTGCAAGAGGGTTGTAGGATGGTGTAGGAGGTTGTCGGCCAAGGGGATGATCGGCCAAGGGTGATGAGGGGCTCGGGCTGGGGTGTTTGGGCGTCGGGGTGTGCACACAGGCCGGAGGTAGGGTGGCTTGGGGTCGGGTTTGGCATCGGTTGTAGGTGGGTGGCGCAAGCAAGGGGAGAGATAGGGAGGCCGGGATTGTGGGATTAGGGTATTAGGGTTAGGGTTTGTGTGAGGGAGGGTGTATTTATATGGAGGGATTAGGGTTAATAATACAAGTTGGGTTAATGGGTATTTGGGCAATGGGTAATTAGGAGTAGTAATAGGATTTGAATTAATGGGTTTCAACTAGGATACAAATTGGATTGGGGATTTAATTTGGCCTTGGTAATCTTATTAGGGATCAAATAATAGGATCGGGAATAGGATAACAACCAATCACCACCACACACACCCAAGAACAAAAATAAAAAGGACAAGAACAAAATGAAAGAAAGAACAAAATAATGGAGAACGAAACAAAAGAGACAACCAATCAAACACACAGAGCTCAAAATAAAATAAAATGAATATATATTGAAAACAACTCCTATATACTGTTCAGAAAAAATTACAAGAGTGAAAATACACCAAAACGAAAAATACACTCAAAAATACACAAAATGAGAAACAGGGGTTACAAGATAGGCCCGAGGGCAAGCCCTTAATCGTTCTTCATCTTATAGGGTTCGATCCCTCGCCATGGTTTAATCTACTACTGTAACTACGGTAAGTATCCTAGGCATTCTATGAACTACGAACTCATGTCTAGGCACCCTGGAGAGAATCCCAACGCACTAACACATGACTCATCATGCAGGCATCCTGTGGTAATTCACCTCCTACCATAAACGTGATACCACCCGCAGCCATTAGATCACCCCATAAGCATCGCCACCGGGACGGTACTCTGAGTAGTATCCACGGCCTAATCATGACGCATCATGAGACATCCTGTGAATACTCGCACGTCGCCAATCCAATGGCCCTCATACTCATATTTTTTCTCTTACGTTCATCACATCTTCACTATGTATCTAATCCTTATGTATAATTGAAGGTCAATATTCTAGAATCTAGCATTACTCCTACATCGGTCTTTTCAACATCAATCATTATCAACAACCCAAACTTGGTCAAAATATCATAAATTCTCTTTTCAATACTTTTCATTCTTACCGATGTAGAGTCTTAGCCAAATTTCTAGTATAAGTCCTCTTTCCACTTTAATAGAATAAAACACAATTGTTCACAAAATTGTACATTTCATCACTTTTCTTTTTCTCATATTCCATGCACAACTTGCATGCTTAAAATTTTCATTTGATTCTACTCAACAAAGAAAATCTCAAATTATCTCTTTCCAATCATTTCTATACTCAAAATTTTCACTTCTTTGTTTTAGCGTTTCAAAAGATCAAACTAAGATGAATACTTCACTCTTAAAATTTGTACTCTTGTTTCTCTTTTTAAAGGTCTATAAGTCCAAAATAATTTTTCTTTTTGAAGTTTATATATACTCAGGAATTTTCTAATATTTTCTCAGTATTTATTCTACTTTTTTTTAAAGCTCGAAATAATCAAGTAAAAAATTAAAAAAGAAAAAAAAATAGATTTCTTCCAAAAAAATTTGGCCACGGCCAGAATCGAACCGCATACACACACACAGCCAGGTGCACAGTCACCGAGACCAAAGCCCCACGCGCTAGCCAAAAGGGACAAGTGCCTAACTGTCACAAAGGGAGGGTGAATGGGGTTTGAGTCCAGTTCTCGGAATTGGGAAAAATCGAATTTTAGAAATAAAAAGCCTCTACCGAGACTCAAACCCACACACACGCAGTCACACGCTGCTACAGTAACGCAACTAATGCCCCCTATAACCAGTATGACCATAGTGACTAACTGATATAGGTTTAGCCTAAAATAGGTTTATGTCGGTTCTCTGTTTATTGGATTTATTTCATTTTTCAAAAGATCATAACTTCGTTCCTTCTTCACAAAAAGTCCTAAAAATTTTCAGAATACTGAGTTTACATACATTTAACAAATCAGTGTTTTTAAAAATAATTTTTGACATTAAAACAAGTATTTTCACTCTAATTTGTATTCTATGTTTACAAATTGCAAAATTTCACTTTAACAAATACTCTACTCAATTCTTTGCATTAAGACTTTATTAAAGAAGTGTAAATTTATGTTGTTCCCTCTTTATTCATAATACTTATAATCAAAGTTGCATACCTTGAGCAAGTATTACAATGGTTCAATAAGCGCAAAAATTAATAATTCGTCTACTAACCATACATAAATATTTTTCTACAATCACATGGTTCTAATTTCACAATTTCATGGCAATAAGTTAACTATATTAAACATGAATTATAACCAATAGCATGCAATTCATCAAGCATTTAGTCATTCGTCTAGCAAGTCCTTTTTAGAGTCAACAAGTGATTATCTTATTAGTTCTTTTAGCATGCATATATATCAAAATCCCTAGCATGATGTCTAAGATTAGAAGTATAGAAAAACACCCACCTATTTGAAGAAAACACTAGCGGTCCTTCTCCTCCTATAATGAGCCACCACAATGTCTCCTCCTCTTTGCACTTAGTGAAACCTGAGCCTCTCTTTGCCATGGTGAAGTAGCCGGCCTCCTCTAGTTGGAACACACAAACTATGGCTCTCAATCTTTTTTACTCTCTCTCAATCTTTTTATGTAACGCCCCGATTTCCATATACTGGAAAAACGAGACACGAGTCAGGACCTTTTCTTCAATTAGTCACAATACACAGAAAAACAGGAGAATTTAAAAACTTTTTATTCATCACCCGATGTATTTCAAGTCTGAATATCTTACAACTGCAATACATTACAATAGTGTTACAATAATACCTTTACATTCCCAAGTATTACAACCTTCAACATCTTACATCAGAGTACAAGGAATAAAGAATCACACTTGGTAACTCTCACTTGAGTACTTCTCAACTAATAGATAATCCACATACATGTTACAGCGGAACTAAACATGACATTGACTCCTCGCTTTCCTTGCCTTGAGTCCTCCTGAATCTCGCCCTTGTACTTCGGCGATCCAGTACCTATGGAAGTGGGGACGTCAGTATTCACTGATGCTTAAAGGCTGATAACATAGCAGCGAATCTCCCAAAACAACATGCAGAAACATGGAATATTGTGTCGGTGTAGTTTAAGTGTTCGTGAGTGCTATGACTAGAATCTAACGCAATATTAACTAAAACTAGGATGCTCCTATTCTAATGTCAGTAAGTCTCCGAAGCAACATGTAACCCATACTACATGCGCCCCATCTCAAGCCGTTTCTCCATATATAGGGATTTGAACCCGCATTATGAATTTCTAATTGTACACAACCTGTTCCTGACAGATACAACGTGACTGATGAGGTTGTAGATGTGGTCAAGTCCTACCAAGGCAGTACACTCATGGTGTCAATGTCCCACTACCACAGGGAAACCAACCGCACACTATGACCACTTGAGCTACGTGCTCAGGTTGTCACTAGTATAATTCCAATTTCATTTAACTCATACTCTCTGTTATTTAGAACATTTCGATGTTCAACTAGTCCCCATTTCATTTGGTTTTCATAAAAATTACTGTACAACTCTAGATTAATTCTTCCTCACATAATTTACATACCAGTATGAACAAAATAATTTTTGTAACAATTAAAACATATTTTCATGTAACTAATTTAAATTCTACCATATAATTACCACACTTCTTCTTTTCGACATTTCTTCACAATTAACATCTCAATCTCTTTACTAGAAATTCTTCATATTAATTTCTGTTTTTAGTCATTTACCAACCATACGAATCCATAATTTGATTTGTTTATTTCAATGCAACACAAAGGCTCATTAAAACACATAAAGTAGCATGGTTTATCTACTAACTTTTGAGTATATAATTTATGACGTAGATAATGAAATTTCCTTCAACAATCCATGGCCATAACTAATTCACATAAAAATTAGATTTTTACTAATCAAATCACATACAATTGCACACCCACATTCCAATCAATTTATAGCTCAATTTTTCAATTAAAAATGTGTACTCTTATTAGCCTTTTTCATGCATCATTTTTTCCATTCCAATCTAGCATATATCCCTATTTAGAAATATAGAAAATTTACCCACCTTGTATGGAGAGAAAAATTCACTAGCAATCCCTAGACAAATGTCCTTGCAACGAAAATGCTCCTCCTTGAACACGTGCACACAAGACTCCCAAGCACACCCGAGCTCCTCCTTCTAGTGGTAGCCGGCCTCCTCTCCTTGGTGCAAGCAAAATCCCACACACTCTCAATCTTTCAACTCACAAAACACTACTAGATGATATAATTTAGACTATAGGTTTGGAGGAATTATTTAGCACAAGAATAACTAGCCATGGGAGGGAGGGGGGGTATTTATACTAAAAATCAAAGAGAATGGAGGGCTAGGATCAATTGGTTGGTTGTAAGATGGAAGGCTAGGATGAAAGTAGGAGTTGCAATAACTACCCACAACCAAGTAACCACCACACCATGATCACCATTAAAATTTTCATTTTCCCTCCCAAAAGATCAAAACCGGCCATGGGAAAGTGCATATTGCACGTGTACGTGTAGTGCACGTGCATGCAACTAGGCCCAAAAATTGTGCATTAAATTTTTGTATAAAAATAAAATAGTCTTTAAATTGTATTCTACATGACAAGTTGTATAAAAAATAGTCCATGAGCTTTAGTTTATGGGCCAAAATGATTATTATAAAAATAATAAATTAAATTAACTTTGGGCTTTTAAAGAAAAAGCTTTTTGTCTAATTCAAAGAAGGCTTTTGTATAAAATAATTAAAACACATATTTAAAAATCTTTACTCATCTTTGAAGAAAATATTTACAAAAATATTGCACGTGCACACTACGTGCAAAATAAATAATTTTTCATTAAATAAAAAATCAGGGCATTACAACACTCCCTCCTTAGAATAGTTCCGTCCCCGGAACTACAGTCAAGAGTGAGAGAAACAAAAATACAACACTCACACAAGAACAAAAAGATACAAAGATACAATCAAGCAAAAAGCTCAGGATAGTCCTTCAACATCCTCTCCTTAGACTCCCAAGTAGCCTCTTCAACCAAATGGTTTCTCCAGACTACCTTGACCATCGGTATCGTCTTATTCCTCAAGACTTTCTCTCGACGATCAACAATCTCGACAGGAGACTCGATGTAATTCATATCCAATTGCAAACCTTCCGGCACTTCAGGCAAATGATGACTCGGATCTGGAATATAACCTCTCAGCATAGACACATGAAAGACATTGTGCACCTGAGATAACTCTTCCGGTAACTCAAGCCGGTAAGCAGTTTTCCGATCCTTTTTAATATCTTGTACGGGCCTATAAACCTCGGGGCTAATTTCCCGCCTTTGCCAAATCGAACCACACCTTTACTGGGTGATACTTTCAGAAAGACGAAGTCACCAACCTCAAACTCAAGGTCCCTTCTCCGGTTGTCTGCATAGCTTTTCTGCCTGCTCTGAGCTCCTACCAACCTTTTCCTGATCAGAACAATCTTCTTAGAGGTTTGCTGCACAAGCTCAGGACCAAACAACTGACGCTCCCCAACTTCAAACCAACAAACAGGTGTCCTGCACTTCCTGCCATACAGAGCTTCGTACGGCGCCATCCCTGTAATATCTCGGACGGATATTACCTTGTATAAATTATTATTTTATTATTATTTTATTATTATTTATTACTATTTTGTTTTAATTCCTAAATTGGAATTATTTTGGTGATTTTCACCCGGTTTGTTCATAGACGTTATCTGTACCCAGATATCGGTCAGTATACATCCGTATTATATCAAATTGATACCGTGATCTTCCGAATTAATAATAGAATTTATTTTATTATTATTTCCGAAATTAAATTATTTTTATACGGATTATGCGAAGATTTTCGGTATTCAGACATATAGGCGCACATACGTGTAGTATGTCGATTAGTACATCATACAAATTGTGTGTTGTGTATTTTTGGACAACACTTGTTTGTTGTGACAAACCTATTAGATTGTTAGGGTTTTATAAGCGTTTAACTTAGACTAATTGTGCATGAGAGAATTAGGAGAAATTCTTCTAGAACTAATTCTCCACCACACCACACCTCCACCACATCCTACCTCCACCACTCCCCACCTTCCTATAGGTATGGCCAGCCCCCCTTTTAGGGAAGGTCTTTTGTGCACTTTTGTATGTGCACATTTGCACTTTCCCCCATACTCTCCACCTATAAATAACCCTTCCTTCTCCACTATGTCTCATTTTTAGAAAGATCAAAAAGAAAGAAAGAAAGGAAAGGAAAAAGAAAGAGAGAACACCATACTAATTTGAGAGTTCTCTTGTAGGTTTAGTAGAAGATTTCTAAAGCTAGGGGAAGGAGAAGTTTAGCTAGCAAGTTCTTCCTACAAAGTAAAATAAGGTGGGGGTTCTCCATATTTGTTTGTATGTTTGATTGTTTGTTTGTATTATTGTTTTGATGATTCTTCTTCTTCTTATCCTCCTTGTTTATTTTCTTTTTGGTATGGATGGTTTGAAGTAGTATGGTTGTAGGAGTTCTTATTTTGAATGTTGTTAGTAAAGGAACTAACTACTTGGACAAAAATGACACATGCATATGAACTTTTACATACAACCACTTAAGGTTGTAGGACTTGAATGTGGACTATACATAAAGCATATGAACACTTTTATACAACCATGTTTGGTTGTAGGACTTGTATTAAACTTGGACTAAAAAGATAAGCATATGGTTGGACCAAATAAAAAGATCTTTTCTTTTATAATCACTAGTTGTAAAAAGATCTTTTCTTTTATAAACACTAGTTGTAGAATAAATAAAAAGATCTTTTCTTTTATAATCACTAGTTGTAAAAAGATCTTTTCTTTTATAATCACTAGTTGTAGAATAAATAAAAAGATCTTTTCTTTTATAATCACTAGTTGTAGAATAAATAAAAAGATCTTTTCTTTTATAAACACTAGTGATAATAAATCAATACTAATAAAGACTAGTAGACAATTAAGTAGTAGCATGTTAAAATAAAGTAGTAGTAGTATGTTGATTAAATAAAGTAGTAGTGGTATGTTGATAAAATAAAGAAGTAATAGTAAGTAGTTGTAGATGTTTTATGTTCATAAAGTAGTAGTAGTAGTAGATAGTTGTATGTTATGTTCTTGGAGTAGTAGTAGTAGTAGATAGTTGTAGATGTTTATTTTATGTTCATAAAGTAAATACCATGCTAAGATTGTATTAGATTAATTTAATCATGCTTAGAATATTGTAGGATTCATTCTAAAAATCATATCATATTTAGATTAGTATAAATATGCTTAGGATGTTGTAGGATTCATTCTAAAAATCCTATCATGTTTAGATTAGTATAAATATGCTTAGAATGTTGTAGGATCCATTCTAAAATTACCTATCATGTTTTCATGCTTAGAATGTTGTAGGATTCATTCTAAAATTCCTACCATGTTTAGATTAGTTTAATGATGCTTAGAATGTTGTAGGATTCATTCTAAAAATCCTATCATGTTTAGATTAGTATAAATATGCTTAGGATGTTGTAGGATTTATTCTAAAAATCCTATCATGTTTAGATTAGTATATTTATGCTTAGAATGTTGTAGGATTCATTCTAAAAATCCTATCATGTTTAGATTAGTATAAATATGCTTAGGATGTTGTAGGATTCATTCTAAAAATCCTATCATGTTTAGATTAGTAGAAATATGCTTAGAATGTTGTAGGATTTGTTCTAAAATTCCTATCATGTTTAGATTAGTATAAATATGCTTAGGATGTTGTAGGACTCATTCTAAAATTCCTATCATGTTTAGATTAGTATAAATATGCTTAGAATGTTGTAGGATTCTTTCTAAAATTTCCTATCATGTTAGATTAATTTATTCATGCCTAGAATGTTGTAGGATTTGTTCTAAAATTTCCTATCATGTTTAGGGATGATATTCATGCTTAGAATGTTGTAGGATTTGTTCTAAAATTATCTACCGTGTTTAGGAGTGATATACATGTTGTAGAATTTATTCTAAAATTACCCATCATGTGTAGGAATGATATACATGTTGTAGGATTGATGCTAATTAATCTACCATGTTTAGAAGTATATATATATACTTAGGAAAGCTATATATTCCTACTAGTAGTTATCCATGCTTAGTAGTATACCATGGTAGTTTAATTTATCTATGCTTAGATAATTGTAGGAAAGCATATACCATGCTAGTTTAATTTATCTATGCTTAAATGATTGTAGGAAAGCATATACCATGCTAGTTTAATTTATCTATTCTTAGATAATTGTAGGAAAGCATATACCATGCTAGATTAAATTATCTATTCTTAGATAATTGTAGGAAAGCATATACCATGCTAGTTTAATTTATCTATGCTTAGATGATTGTAGGAAAGCATATACCATGCTAGTTTAATTTATCTATTCTTAGATAATTGTAGGAAAGCATATACCATGCTAAATTAATTTATCTATTCTTAGATAATTGTAGGAAAGTTGTATACCATGCTAGATTCATTTATTTATACTTAGATTGTAGTAGGAATCATTATACACGTTTATAATGTTGTAGGATTGATGTTTAATTAACCTACCATGTTAGAACATTGTAGGAGTATTATGGTGAGTGGTTATGTTATGTACCATAATTAGATTGTCATGGATAGATACTTGTAATTGTATGTCATGCTTAAAGTACTATAGGATGAAGTAATAAGGGTCGGGAAGACCACTAGTAATAGTTAGTCTGACAAAGGCTGTTATGTCGCCTTCGGTTTTTCGTTGGTAGAATACCGATCATAGACTATTAATAGATTCTTTTGTTGCTTCTAATAATAGGAGATCAAGTTTGCTAGTAAGCACGTTTTGATGCTTCTAGGATTGATTACCTGTATGGTTGTTTGCATATGGTTGTGCTCGTACGTGGCTCGACTGGTCCGTATGTATCTGTGGGTCTCATACGTAGCTTATTTGGCTCGTATGTAGGTTGTTGTCCCGCACGCGGCTCGACCGGCCCGTGCGTAGCTGTTGGTGTCATACGCGGCTTATTTGGCTGGTATGTACGTGGTTATCTCCTACGAGGCCCGCCTGGCTCGTAGGTAGTTAGTATTTCATACGTAGCTTATTGGCTCGTATGTGGTTGTTACTCGCGTATAGCTTGTTAGCTAGTACACAGTTGTTGTGCTCGTCTAGGGTGATATCACCACCCTAAGGGCTATCGACCATCAAAACATATGTTTTCTTACCCTAAGAAACTGTGGAGGAGTCACTCCTTGTGTACCGTCGAACCTTAACCATGGTAGGTTGATCGAGGACCAGAGTATAGACGAAATCCAAGTTTAGGATAACGGCATGCATGTATATTCGCACTGCCGAAGTCTTGGATCGATGAGCCACGAACCGGATCCCGAGGGGTTCCGGTAAGTCTAGGTTAAGCAGCCTAGTAGAGTTGTCTTGCAAAGTCTAAATTAAGGCCTAGTATGTTGTGGTTATAATATTGTCCTCCCTAGGAGTGTTCAAGGCTAGGGACATTATTAGGGTAGTGACTTATAAAGATCATTACTTAAAACCTTTGCCGGAAGAGAGGAGTCGGTTGTAGGGGGCACCTTATGACTAACTCGTCCCTTAAGGCAGACCAGGTGGTGTTATTGGGTTGTACCTTCCCGTCAAAGGGATACGTACGGTGCCGTCTCACAAGTTGAGGACACGGGTTGCGTATCTCGCGCTGTTAATTCCTGAAGTACCGTGGCTGGGGTGCCACAGGATGCATTGTGCAGTCCTGCGTTTGCCAGACCCCAGAGGGTGCCACAGGGTAGGCTTCGCGCTACCCTGCGCTTGCGAAACCCTATAGTTTGATTTTATAATGACACCCGATACATTGGGTTCGTCTATTTTGAGAGAGGTCCGGTTAGCCGGGTCGCAGTGGCGAACATAGACACCACTGGCGAAATGCAACAGTGGCACATGACCACATCTGCAACCTGACGAGTCACGTGTAGCTGTCAGGAACAGGTTGTGTACAATTAGAATTCATAACGCGGGTTCAAATCCCTATATATGGAGAAACGGCTTGAGAAGGGTCGCATGTAGTATGGGCTGCATGTTGACTTCGGAGACTTGCTGACATTAGAATAGGAAGCATCCTAGTTCTATTTAAGTATCGCATTAGAGTCTAGTCATAGCACTCACAAACACTTAAACTACACCAACACCATTGCTATATTTTATATATTGTTTGGGAGATTCGCTGCTATATGATCAGCCTTTAAGCGTCAGTGAATACTGACGTCCCCACTTCCATAGGTACTGGATCGCCAAAGTACAAAGGCGAGATTCAGGAGGACTCAAGGCAAGGAAAGCAAGGAGTCAGTGTTATGTTTAGTTCCGCTGCAGTATATGTATTGATTATCGATTAGTTGAGAAGTACTCAAGTGAGAGTTACCAAGTGTTGTTCTTCATTCCTTGTACTCTGATGTAATTTGTTGAAGGTTGTAATACTTGGGATTGTAAAGGTAATATTGTAACTCTATTGTAATGTATTGCAATTGTATAATGTTCAGACTTGTAATACATTGGGTATTGAATAAAAAGTTTTAAATTCTCCTGTTTTTCTGTGTATTGTGACTAATTGAAGAAAAGACCCTGGCTCGTGTCACGGTTTCCCAGTATATGGAAATCGGGGCGCTACAATCCCGATGCTAGCCTGAAAACTATTGTTGTAGGCAAACTCTACCAAAGGTAAATGCCTTTCCCAACTGCCTCCAAAGTCTAGTATACAACACCGAAACATATTCTCAAGAATACGGTTGACTCTCTTGGTCTGCCCATCGGTTTGCGGATAAAAAGCAATGCTGAGCTCTGTCTTGGTACCCAAAGCTGTCTGAAGACTCCTCCAGAAATGCGAAGTAAACCGTGCATCTCGATCAGACACAATAGTTGACGGAACACCATGAATCCGGACGATCTCGCCAACATACAACTCAGCCAACTTGTCCATCGAAGCAGTGAGTTTCATCGCCAAAAAGTAAGCGGACTTGGTCAGTCGATCGACTATAACCCAAATAGCATCATTGCCTTCAGGACTCTTAGGCAATCCCGTAATGAAATCCATACTGATGTTATCCCACTTCCATTCCGGAATAGGTAACGGCTGTAATAGACCTCCGGGTCTCTAATTTTCGGCTTTGACTTGCTGACAAACCTCACACTTCGCCATAAATTCGGCCACATCCCGCTTCAAACCTGACCACCAGAAATGTTGTTTGATGTCATTGTACATCTTAGTACTCCCAGGATGTACTGACAAAAGAGTAGCATGCGCTTCCTGAAGAATACTCTCTTTCAGGTCCGCCTGATTTGGAACACATAGCCTCTCTCCAAACCACAGCACTCCATTCCTGATTTGAATTCCGGGCAACCTGCCAGCACCAACCTGCTCCTTCATCTCCAAAATATCAGCATCAACCTCCTGACTTGCAATGATCCTTCCATTCTGAGTAGGCTGAAGCCTCAACTGAGCTAAAGATGCTCCCAATCCTTGCAAGACAACTTTAATACCTGCTCGGTCCAATTCCTCAATCAGATGCTTCTGAGTTGTAATCAAACTGGCTAAACTGCTCTTGCGACTAAGTGCATCAGCAACAACATTAGCTTTCCCAGGATGATACTTGATCTCAGGTCGCATGTCCTCAAGCACTTCCAACCATCTCCGCTGCCTCAAATTCAGATCCCTCTGCTAATAAATGTACTTCAAACTCTTGTGGTCCGTGTACATGTTCAACTTCTCACCGTACACGTAGTGCCTCCACTGCTTCAGGGCAAAGATAATCCCAACCAACTCCAGATCATGAGTCGGGTAATTCTTCTCATGTGGTCGTAGTTGTCTAGACCCATAAGCGATTACTCTTCCTTCTTGCATTAAGACACAACCAAGCCCACGATGTGAAGCATCGCTATAAACATCATACTCAACACCTGCTCTAGGCAAAGCCAAAATAGGTGTAGTAGTCAGCTTCTCTTTCAACTCCTAAAAGCTCGCCTCACATTGCTCAGTCCACTTGAAGTTCACATTCTTCTTGGTCAGTCCAGTAAGCGACACGGCTATCTGAGCATAACCTTCAATGAATCTCCTGTAGTATCCAGTCATTCCAAGAAAACTTCTAACTTCCTTCACTGTAGTAGGCCTAGCCCAATCTCTCACTGCCTCTATCTTCTGAGGGTCAGTTGCCACTCCCTCCTTAGAAAAGATGTGACCTAGGAATGCCACTTCAGATTTCCAGAAATCACACTTGGATAACTTGGCATACCACTTCTGCTCTTCCAGCTTCTTCAAAACTGCTGCCAGATGATCGGTGTGCTCCTCCTCTGACTTGGAGTACACGAGGATATCGTCGATAAACACCACGATGAAAGAATCAATGAACGGCCTCAGAACTCTGTTCATTAAATCCATGAAGATTGCGGGTGCATTCGTCACTCCAAATGGCATAACTAAGAATTCGTAATGCCCATGTCGAGTTCTAAATGCAGTTTTATGCACATCTTCAGCTTTCACTCGAACTTGGTGATATCCTGATCGAAGATCTATTTTGGAGAATACAGTTGCTCCTTGTAGACGATCGAACAAATCATCAATTCGAGGAATAGGATACTTATTCTGAATAGTGACCTTATTCAGCTCCCGGTAATCGATACACATTCTCATCGATCCATCCTTCTTCTTTACCAAAAGCACTGGTGCTCCCCAAGGTGACGCACTAGGTTGAATAAAGCCTTTCTCCAACAGTTCCTCAATCTGCCGTTTCACTTCATCCTGTTCCACTGGAGCCATCCTATACGGTGCCTTAGAAATGGGTGCACTTCCCGGTTGAACAGTGATGCTGAACTCTACATCACGATGCGGGGGTAACCCAGGAAAATCATCCAAGAACACAGTCGGATAGTCCCGAACCACAGGAATCCCTTGCACTTCCATAGGAGTCTCTTCCTTGCGGATAGTTGCCACCAACTTAAAACACTTTTTCTTCCCTTGGAAAATGACTTCAGGTCCACCTGGAGCCTTCACTGTTACTGTCTTGGTTTTTGCACTCGATGCTTGCACTGTACACCGACATCCAATCAATGTCAATGATAACATCGACTCCCAAGATAGTCAGCTCGATCAGATCAATCCCAAAGATTCGATCTCCAATTACAATCTCGCAATCAGCATAATACCGATCAGTGGTTAAAGTTTCCCCTGATGGAGTAGCTACTGCCAAGATCTTGTCTGGAAAAATCTTCGGTTCAACTCCTAACACTTTAGCAAATTTAGAAGACACAAAAGCATGAGAGGATCCAGTATCAAACAACACAACAGCTTTCATTCCATATTCTGATGCAAAAGGTCCATTAAATTCGAAGTATAAGATAAGAATTTTAAATCAACTTGTATTTCATTGAATTCCAAACTTTATACATTCGAATTGAAAAACATTTCTTAACATCAGAATGAAAGATAGTAGAAGCTACAACAGTCTAACTCCTACGGTTCCTCTTCGCTTCTCGAAGTTCTCCCCGTAGTTCATCAACTTCATCCTTCAGCACATCTGTCAGATTCTTCCTCTTCTCAAGTTCCCATATACGATGTCTGAGAACAGAATAGTCGTCATTTCGCTTTGCCAGCTGAACCTCCAATAATCCGACTCTCTCTCGCAGTGTTTCTACCTGCCTCTGAAGAGAAGTCACAAGACTATGTTGAACTGGTTCTTCTTCTTCGTCAGAAGAAGAGTCATCAGATGAATCCGGAGGTGGGGTGATCTCTCGGGATTCAGGCCATTCTTCTCCGTCAGAATCTACTTGCCCTGGGTAGTACTCGTCCTCGGAATCTGCCTGTCCAGGATGGTACTCTTCCTCAATGATATGCCAATCGTCATCTCCAGCAGGGTCGAAGTGATTAGCCATCTTAGAATAGAGAGGAAGAAGCATAAGTCATAGAGCAACACAAATGTAAGTCACTTACATTTAAATCTCTAGACTCAAACACACACTCTAATGTCCACTTCTAGGGTGTTGTTCCTTATAAATTTGTACAAGTGTGGAAGCGTGGCTCTGATACCACTCTGTAACGTCCCGAATCCCAAATACACTGAATTCGAGATGTTCTACAGGATCTTTCTGCTTTCTTTAGTACAATTTTACAAGGAAATTTAAACTTTTCACTTTACATCAGAGTTTACATCAGTATTACACTTTACATTGCACAGCGGAAGTAAAATTTACAACAATAAAACAAATGTACAATAACATTGAGTAATCTTTAAGCATTTGTTCCTCTTTAATCTTTATCAAGCCATTTACCTGCATATAAGACTGTGGGTATGTCAGTTTATTCAACCGACGATCATTATACACGGCCATCCTCTCTATGCCGGAAATAGTATAACTTATTTTCCATATTTAGCAAACACAAACTTGTCACATTCAAACTAAAGGGACTACCCTATTGATGTCGTGTTGTGATTGTGCACTTAGTCCTTAATGCAGTTATTTATATTACATGACACTAATGCGCACTTGTTCGGATTCTATGCATCTCATACTACATAGGTCCGGGGGCAAGCCCTTAATCGTTCTTCACCTTTGTAGGGTTCAATCCCTCACCATGACTTAATCTACTACTGTAACTACGGTAAGTATCCTAGATGTTTTCTGACCTACGAACTCATGTCTAGGCGCCCTGGAGGGAATCCCATCGCTGACATGACTCATCATGCAGACATCCTGTGGTAATTCAGCTCCTACCGTAAACATGACACCACCCGTAGTCTTCAAACATCCCACGAGCGTCGCCACCGGGACGGTACTCTGGAGCAGTATCCTCACCCAGACTCATCATGGGACATCCTGGGATACGCTCTCGCCGCTATCCAATGGCCCTCATACTCAATGTTTTTCTCTTACTTTTATCATGTCTCCACTATGTTCTAATCCTTAGTTTTTATCAAAATCATGAACAAAAATCAAAGCTCTAGAGTTAGCCTCTCCACTAAACCGGACTTATTCATTCATTCAAACCTGACCAACCTTGGTCTTTCTTTCAAATTTTCATTTCATTTATTTCCAAATGCCGGGGGAGACTTAGCTACTCTTTTTGTTTCAATTTTCAATTCACAATTTCCAAAATGAGCATTTCCAACTCATAAATTTTCATGTTGAGTTATCAATCTCAAAAGTATTTTTCTTTTCCAATCATGATTTCTAGTTCGTTCACATAGTCCATAACTATACATGAATTTCAACTATTCATCATGTAACTCATGAATTATTATTTTTCACATTAAAAACCCACATCACTAGTACTCAATCAAGATGGATATTCACGCATCATAATTTGTCGCACTATTCTCCAACGAGAATAATTCACATTTCATAATTGTCACATTATTCTCAAATGAGAAATACGTTACATCACTAACGAATATTCACAATTCATATTTTTCATACTATTCTCAATTGGGAATAAATCACATCCATCACATAATATCACTTCAATCTTTACTATATTAATCTTCTAATCCTTCATTTCAAGTTCTTTTTGCAAGGTATAATTTTTCACAAAGTATACATATAGAACCATAGTTCTATTTATGCATTTTATTCTCAAATCATAGTTTATTTCATGCAAATAATTTCCAAATTTCTTTTATAAAGTCCCTTATATTTTTAGGAGAATAACCATATTTTTTTCATAATTTTTGGCCACCGAAACATTCAAAAAAAATAATAAATTATCAATCTTACCGATGGCAAGATTCGAACCCAGCACCCCAGGAAAAACGCCCCAAGGCACAGACCACTAGGCCGGGTGTCACAAGCATTATAAAGAGGACTGAGAGCATTATATGCTCTCGGTCGCTGCTTTCTTTTATTTTTAAAAAAATCATGGAATAAAATATGTTGCCCAGAGGATTCGAACCGATCACCACAGGGAACCCAACCGCACACTATGACCACTTGAGCTACGTGCTCAGGTTGTCACTAGTATAATTCCAATTTCATTTAACCTATACTCTCTGTTATTTAGAACATTTCGATGTTCAACTAGTCCCCATTTCATTTGGTTTTCATAAAAATTACTGTACAACTCCAGATTAATTCTTCCTCACATAATTTACATACCAGTATGAGCAAAATAATTTTTGTAACAATTAAAACATATTTTCATGTAACTAATTCATTTGAAGATCATCTTTACTCATCTTTGAAGAAAATATTTACAAAAATATTGCACGTGCATACTACGTGCAAAATAAATAATTTTTCATTAAATGAAAAATCAGGGCATTACAAACCGGGCCTCACTCAAAAACTAGACGAACCCTCGGGGTTTCCGCCAACAGGAGAGCCCCCTACCGCCCCCTAGCTATACCGTAGTCCTTGGCCTGTTCGTATCCCCGGTATAGGACCCAACGGAGTTCCGGGATCCATCCCTAGCTCCGCCCGCCTTATCATGGCACTTCAGGAATTAACAGTGTGAGATACGCAACCCGTGATCCCAACTCGTGAGACGCCACCGTACGTATCCCTTTGACAGGAAGGTACAATCCAATAACACCGCCTAAGGTCAGCCCCAAGGGACGAGTTAGTCGTAAGGAGCCCCCTACAACTGACTCCTCTCTTTCCGGCAAAAGGTTTAAGTAAATGATCTTTATAAGTCACTACCCTAATGATGTCCCTAACCCTGAACACTCCTAGGGATGACAATATTATAAACACAACTTGCTATCTCTTAAACTAGACTTCACAAGATAACTCTACTAGGCTGCTCAACCTAGACTTACCAGAATCCCTCAGGATCTGGTTCCTGGCCTATCGATCCAAGACCCCGGCCATGCAAACATATATGCATGCCACTACCCTAAACTTGGATTCCGTCTATACTCCGGTCCTCGATCAACCTACACCGGTTAAGATCCGACGGTACACAAGGAGTGACTCCTCCACAGTTCCTTAGGAGTAAGAAAACATATGTCTTGATGGTCGATAGCCCCTAGGGTAATAATATCACCCTAGACGAGTACAACAAACTGTGTACTAGCTAATAAGCTATATACGGGTATACTAACCACATACGAGCCAACAAGCTCCGTATGAACCAACCACTCCCTACGAGCCAGGCGGGCCTCGTAGGAGATAACAACGTACATACCAGCCAAATAAGCCATGTATGAGACCAACAGCCACGCACGGGCCGGTCGAGCTGCGTACGAGACAACAACCTACATACGAGCCAAATAAATTACGTATGAGACCCACCGCTATATACGGGCCAGTCGAACCACGTACGAGCACAACCATATGCAAATAACCATACAGGTAATCAACTTATAAGCAACCAAATGTGCTTACTAACAACTCGATCTTCTATAATTAGAAGCAACAGAGGAATCTACTAATAGTCTATGATAGGCATTCTACCAATGAAAAGCCCGAAGGCGACATAACAACCTTTATCAAACTAACTATTACTAGTGATCTTTCCAATCCTTATTACCCATAAGGATGAGGAATGCCCCCATGATAGGGTCTAATTCCGATTTGAACCTCACACACTAGAATCCACGGTTTCCTTTCAAAACGAACTATAACGACATAGAACATACGTTTGCTTCAATATTCAACTAGGATGCTACATTATACCCTTCAAGCATGTATGGGCTCCTTACTAACATTAACTACAACAAGGTAGTTATCACTACAATTACAACATGATTCCTTCCTATTACTTAACCTATAGCAATTTAGGCATGGTATACAATTGTAAGCATCAACCTACAACAACTAATCATGGTATATAACATAACCATCAACTCACAACACTCTTAAGTATGAATGCGATTTAGCATGCACTTGTAACAATCTTAAGCATGGATAGTTACTACAATCTAAACATGAAGCTTTACTACAATTTAAGCATGCCTCCTTACAACGTGTACACAACATAAGCATGGTTCCTACAACATGGCACACATCATGAGCATGGTTCCATTAACGTACAATATGGTACACATCATGCATGGTTTAGGAGTTTCCTACCATAGTCTACCATGGTATATATTTTTCCTACAATGAATCAAGCATGGTATGATACTTTCTTACCTTAACTACAACAATTTAGCATAGATTTGTTACCTTAAACATGGGTATCATCTAGGCATGGTAGATTAATTTAACATTAATCCTACAACAATATAAGCATGGTAGATTAATTCAACACTAATCCTATAACAATATAAGCATGGTAGATTAATTCAACATTAATCCTATAACAATATAAGCATGTATAATTACTTAGCATTAACCTACAACAATCCTAGGCATGGTAGATTAATTTAACATTAATCCTACAGCAATATAAGCATGTATAATTACTTAGCATTATCCTACAACAATCTTAGACATGGTAGATTAATTTAACATTAATTCTACAACAATATAAGTATGGTAGATTAATTCAACATTAATCCTACAACATTATAAGCATGGTAGATTAATTCAACATTAATCCTACAACAATATAAGCATGTATAATTACTTAGCATTAACCTACAACAATCCTAGGCATGGTAGATTAATTTAACATTAATCCTACAACAATATAAGCATGTATAATTACTTCAACATAAGCATAAACATCCATTGAATATTTATAAGCACCTACTACCTTCCTACAACCATCTACTTTATTTAAACATAAGCATATATTACAACTTTATTAGACATCTACTAATGCTACTTTATTTAACACAAACATCTACTAAAACTTCTTTATTAAACATGAACATCCACTATAAAATATCTACTAAAACTTCTTTATTAAACATGAACATCTACTATAAAATATCTACTAAAACTTCCTTATTTAAAACATGAACATCTACTATAAAATATCTACTAAAACTTCTTTATTAAACATGAACATCTACTATAAAATATCTACTAAAACTTCTTTATCTAAAACATGAACATCTACTATAAAATATCTACTAAAACTTCTTTATTAAGCATGAACATCTACTATAAAATATCTACTAAAACTTCTTTATTTAAAACATGACATCTATTTCTTATTTATTACTAGTCAAGCATAAAAGAGATCTTTTTAATCATTCTAACTTAGATCTTTTTCATACTAAAATTAGCATCTAAAGATGGGTTCTTTTTACTTAATATCAATAAAAGAACTAAGCAAAAATAAAATAAAGTAAAGAATCCTCTATTTTGGTTCAACCAAGCATATGCATTCTTTTTAGTCCAAAGTTCAAGTGTATGTTCTACAACCCCAAAATGGTTGTATACAAGGTCCATATGCTTATGTGTATGAGTCCATGTCAAGTCCTACAACCCAAAATGGTTGTATACAAAGTCCATATGCATTATGTTCATTTTAGTCCAATTCATAACACAAAATAACAACTACTACTACAAGATTCAATCTTTATGTGTTATTTAGGACTACCACTTATTACTCTCTTTTTATCCATACAAGGGCTACAACACATACAACCAACAACACACAACCACATCACAAGACAACCTCCCCAAAAGAATAAAGGAAAACAAAACCAAGGAAGGTAAGAAGAAGAAGAAACCAAGACAACAACTTAACAAACAAACAAAACAAGTGGAGAACCCCCACCTTTCTTTCTCTTGATGGAAGGACTTGCTAGCTATTCTTCTCCTTCCCCTAAGCTCCTATGAAAGCTTCTAAAACCTACAAGAGAAAACTCTCAAGTTAGGAGTTCACTCTTTCTTTTCCTTTCTTTCTTTTTGTCTTTCTAAAAATGAGACAAAGGTGAAGGGAGGGGGGTATTTATAGGTGGAGAAAAGGGTGGAGAGTGCAGATTTGTACACACAAAATTGCACAAAGCCCCTTCCTTGATTTGGGGCCGGCCTCATCTAGGGAAGGCATGGGTGAGGTGTAGGTATGGGTGTGAGGGTGAGGTGGAAGAGAGAAGGTTTCTAGAAGAGTTTCCTTAATCTCTTCATGCATACTTAGTCTAGGTTAAACACTTATAAAACCCTAAAAATCTAATAGGTTTTGTCATAACAAAGACAAGTGTTTTGTCCAAAAATACACAACACACAATTTGTATAATGTACTAATCGACATACTACATACATGTGTGTATATATATACGTATACCGAAAATCTTCGCATAATCCGTATAAAAATGATTTAATTTCGGAAATAATAATAAAATAAATTTTATTATTAGTTCAGAAGGTCACGGTACCAATTTGATACAATACGGATGTATACTGACCGGTATATGGGTACAGATAATGTCTATAAACAATTCGGGTGAAAATCACCAAAATATTCCAATTCTGGAATTAAAACAAAATAATAATAAAATAATAATTTAGACAAGGTAATATCCATCCGGGATATTACATTTTACTCCCCTATATATTTCTCTCTTGCTTTACAAAAAATTTTAGTGTTGTATGCATACAAGGGAGGGGTATTTATACTAGTTTTAGGGTGAAATGGGGGGCTAAGATTGCATTAGATGGTTGCAGATAAATGGCTAGGATACAATGGAAAGTTGTAGCAACCACCCATGAACAAAAACCACCTCTCCACTAATCCACTCTCCCACTTCTCTCCTATGCATTTCCGGCCAAGGAAAAGGTGTGCAATGCACACACACGTGCAAGCACGTGTCCCAACTAGTGTCCCCTAATTAAAGTTGTACATTATAAATTAATTAATTGTCTACATAATGTGTCTACATGACAAGTTAAGGCAATTAAAAGAGTAATTAATTCATGGGCTTCAAAATAGTGGGCTTTTAGACTCATGGGTCAAAATAAAATATTTAATTTATTAGGTTGGGCTTAATTTAGAAAAACAAGCTTAGGCTTTTAAAAATGGGCTAAAAAAATATAAAGAGAAGGAAAGAAAATAATTATTTGTTCATGTTATCGAAAATCATTTCATAAGAAAATATTTATACAAAAATTTGTACATGCACAACATGTAAAATCACAATTTCACATTTAATAAAAAATCAAGGTATTACAACACTCCCTCCTTAGAATAGTTCTGTCCCCGGATCTACAATAAAAGAGTGAGAAAACAAAACACAATAAGAAGAAAGAAAGAAAAATACAAATCAAACAAAGAGCTCAGGATGATCCTTCATCATCCTCTCCTCAGATTCCCAAGTTGCCTCTTCAACTAACTGGTTTCTCCAGACTACCTTGACCATCGGTATCGTCTTATTCCTCAAGACTTTCTCCCGAAGATCAACAATCTCAACCGGAAGCTCATTGTAATTCAGATCCAACTGCAAACCCTCCGACACTTTGGGCAAATGATGACTGGGATCTGGAATGTAACCTCTCAGCATAGACACATGAAAGACATTGTGCACCTGAGATAACTCTTCCAGTAACTCAAGCCGGTAAGCAGTTTTTCTGATCCTTTTCAATATCTTATACGGGCCTATAAACCTCGGGGCTAACTTCCTGCTTTTACCAAATCGGATCACACCTTTGCTGGGCGATACTTTTAGAAAGATAAAGTCACCTTCCTCAAACTCAAGGTCCCTTCTCCGGTTGTCTGCATAGCTTTTCTGCCTACTCTGAGCATCCACCAACCACTTCTTGATTAGATCAATCTTTTCAGAGGTCTGTTGTACAATCTCAGGCCCAAACATCTGCCGCTCCCCAACTTCGAACCAAGAAACTGGCATCCTGCACTTCCTGCCATATAAAGCTTCGTACGGCATCATCCCAATACTAGTCTGAAAACTGTTATTGTAGGCAAACTCCACCAAAGCTAGATGTCTTTCCCAACTGCTTCCAAAGTCTAGTACACAGCACCGAAGCATATCCTCAAGAATACGGTTGACTCTCTCGGTCTGCCATCGATCTGAGGATGAAAAGCAGTGCCAAAATCCGTCTTGGTACCCAAAGCTATTTGAAGACTCCTCCAGAAATGCAAAGTAAACCGCGCATCTCGATCAGACACAAAGGTTAATGGAACACCAAAAAGCCTGACGATCTCACCAATATACAACTCAGCTAACTTGTTCCTCGAAGCAGTGAGTTTCATGGCCAAGAAGTGAGCAGACTTGGTTAGTCGATCGACTATGACCCAGATCGCATCATTGCCCTTGGAACTCTTGGGCAAACCCGTGATGAAATCCATACTGATGTTATCCCACTTCCATTTTGGAATAGGTAATGGTTACAATAGACCTCTGAGTTTCTGATTCTCGGCCGTGACCTGCTGACAGATCTCACACCTCGCCACAAACTCGGCCACATCTCGCTTCAGACCTGACCACCAGAAATGTTGCTTAATGTCCTTGTACATCTTGGTACTCCCAGGATACACAGACAAAAGGGTAGCATGTGCCTCCTGAAGAATACTTTCCTTCAAGTCCGACTGATCCGGAACACACAACCTCTCTCCAAACCACAGCACTTCATCCCTGATCTGAAACTCTGACAACTTGCCAGTCCTGACCTGCTCCTTCATCTTCTGACTCTCTGCATCTTCCTTCTGACTTGCTATAATCCTTTCATTCAGCGTTGGTTGAAACCTCAACTGAGCTAAAGATGATCTCAAGCCTTGCAAAATAACTTCAATACCAGCCCGATCCAACTCCTCTGCAAGGTGCCTCTGAGTTGTAATCAAACTAGCCAGACTACTCTTGTGGCTAAGTGCATTAGCAAAAACATTAGCCTTCCCAGGGTGGTACTTAATCTCTGGACGAATGTCCTCAAGTACTTCCATCCATCTCCTTTGCCTCAGATTCAAATCCTTCTGCTGATAGATGTACTTCAAGCTTTTATGGTCCGTGTACATGTTCAGTTTCTCACCATACACGTAATGCCTCCATTGCTTCAAGGCAAAGATAATCGCAGCCAACTCCAGATCATGAGTCGGATAATTCTTCTCATGCGGTCTTAGTTGCCTAGACCCATAAGCGATCACTTTTCCTTCTTGCATTAAGACACAACCAAGCCCGATGTGAAGCATCACTGTAGACATCATACTCAACACCTGCTCTAGGCAAAGCTAAAATAGGAGCAGTAGTCAGCCTCTCTTTCAACTCCTGAAAGCTTGCCTCGCACTGTTCAGTCCACTTGAAGTTCACATTCTTCTTGGTCAGCCCAGTGAGCGGCACGGCTATCTGAGCGTAGTCCTAATGAACCTCCTGTAGTATCCAGTTAACCCAAGGAAACTCCTGATTTCCTTCACTGTAGTAGGCCTTGCCCAATCCTTCACCGCCTCTATCTTATGCGGATCAGTTGCCACTCCCTCCTTAGAAAGAATGTAACCCAGGAATGCCACCTCAGATTTCCAGAAATCGCACTTAGATAACTTGGCATACAACCCATGCTCCTGAAGCTTCCTCAAAACTGCCGTCAGATGCTCCGTTTGCTTCTCCTCTGACTTGGAGTATACAAGAATATCGTCGATAAACACCACGACGAAAGAATCAATAAATGGCCTTAGAACTTTGTTCATCATATCCATGAAAATTGCAGGTGCATTCGTCAATCCAAATGGCATAACTAAGAATTCGTAATGCCCGTGTCGAGTTCTGAACGCAGTCTTATGCACATCTTCTGTAGCGCCCCGATTTCCAATACTGGGAAAACCGAGACACGAGCTAGGACCTTTTCTTCAATTAGTCACAATACACAGAAAAACAGGAGAATTTAAAACTTTTATTCAACACCCAATGTATTACAAGTCTGAATGTCATACAACTGCAATACATTACAATAGAGTTACAATATTATCTTTACATTTCCAAGTATTACAACCTTCAACATCTTACATCAGAGTACAAGGAATGAAGAACAACACTTGGTAACTCTCACTTGAGATAACAACACACATATTACAGCGGAACTAAATAAGACATTGACTCCTTGCTTTCCTCGCCTTGAGTCCTCCTGAATCTCGCTCTTGTACTTCGGCAATCCAGTACCTATAGAAGTGGGGACGTCAGTATTCACTGACGCTTCACTGACGCTTAAAGACTGATATCAAAGCAGCGAATATCCCAAACAACATACAAAACATGGCAATGGTGTTGGTGTAGTTTAAGTGTTCGTGAGTGCTATGACTAGACTCTAATGTGATATTTAAATAGAACTAGGATGCTCCTATTCTAATGTCAGCGAGTCTCCGAAGCAACATGCAGCACATACTACATGCGACCTTATCTCAAGCCGTTTCTCCATATATAGGGATTTGAACCCACATTATGAATTCTAATTGTACACAACCTGTTCCTGACACCTACACGTGACTGATGAGGTTGCAGACGTGGTCAAGTCCCACTAATGCAGTCTGCCAGTGGTGTCTATGTTCGCCACTGCTACCCGGCTAACCGGACCTCACTCAAAAACAGACGAACCCAGTGTATCGGGCGTCATTTCAAAAACCAAAATCATAGGTCTCGCAAGTGCAGGGTAGCGCGAAGCCTACCCTGTGGCACCCCTGGGGTCTCGCAAGCGCAGAACTACCCAATGCATCCTGTGGCACCCCAAGCCACGATACTTCAGGAATTAACAGCGCGAGATACGCAACCCGTGCTCCCAACTTGTGAGACGGCACCGTACGTATCCCTTTGACAGGAAGGCGCAACCCAATAACACCACCTAGTCTGCCTCCAGAGACGAGTGAGTCGTAAGGTGCCCCCTACAACCGACTCCTCTCTCCCGGCAAAAGGGTTTAAGTAAAATGATCTTTATAAGTCACTATCCTAATGATGTCCCTGACTCGAACAATTCTAAGGATGACAATATTATAAACACAACATGCTAGGCCTTTAAAGTAGACTTCGCAAGACAACTCTACTAGGCTGCTCAACCTAGACTTACCAGAACCCTTCGGGATCCGGTTCCTGGTCCATCGATCCAAGACCTCGGCCGTGCAAACATACACGCATGCCACTATCCTAAACTTGGATTTCGTCTATACTCTGGTCCTCAATCAACCTACACTGGTTAAGATTCGACGGTACACAAGGAGTGACTCCTCCACAGTTCCTTAGGGTAGAAAACATATGTTTTGATGGTCGATAGCCCCTAGGGTGGTAATATCACCCTAGACGAGCACAACGAACAGTGTACTAGCTAACAAGCTATACACGAGTAACAACCACATACGAGCTAATAAGCTACGTATGAAACAATAGCTACCTACGAGCCAGGCGGGCCTCGTAGGAGATAACAACGTACATACCAGCCAAATAAGTCGCGTATGAGACCAACAGCTACGCACGGACCGGTCGAGCCGCGTACGAGACAACAACCTACATACGAGCCAAATAAACCACGTATGAGACCCACAGCTACATACGGGCCAGTCGAGCCACGTACGAGCACAACCATATGCAAACAACCATACCGGTAATCAATCCTAGAAGCAACCAAATGTGCTTACTAGCAAACTTAATCTTCTATTATTAGAAGCAATAGAAGAATCTACTAATAGTCTATGATCGGTATTCTACCAATGAAAAACGAAGGCGACATAACAATCTTTATCAAACTGACTATTACTAGTGGTCTCCCAAATTCTTATTACTTCAACTTATAGCACTTTAAGCATGGCATACAATTGCAAGCATCTATCCACGACAATCTAATTATGGTACATAGCATAACCACTCGCCACAATACTCCTAAGTACGAATATGATTTAGCATGTGCTTATATCAAGCTTAAGCATGAATTATCACTATGATCTAAACATGAAGTTTACTATAGTCAAGCATAAGCTACAATTTGAGTGTGAATACTTACTACTTAGGGTATATATCTCTACTACCACCTTATACATGGATCTTCATTACTTTAAGCATGATTAATTACTATGATCTAATCACGAAGACAACTTAGTGGAACATCTACTATTACGATCTAGTATGGGTAGAATATATCATAGATTTGCTACGACTAAGCATGATATGTATTCCAAGTAGAGACCTACAATATTCTAACCATATAGTATGATAACTCCTACCATGTATGTACAACCTAAACATGGTTCCTTTCTATATTAAACCCACAACATGGCATACGCCATAAGCATGGTTCCTACAATTATTTAAACATGAATGTCTACCATCTTTATCATGATTAATGACTAGGAATGATCATCTACTAACTTAGCATAAACAATACTTAGCATGAACAACCATTAAGTATGACATCTACTAATCTTAGCATAAACAATCATTAGCATGGTCATCTACTACTTAACATAAACAATAATTAGCATGACATCTACTAACTTAGCATGAGTAATGATTAAGCATGATCATCTACTAACATAGCATGAACATATACTTATCTATGCATGGATATCAAGTAAGCATGAATATTTATTTGATCTAGCATGGTATATAACTTTCCTATAAGCATGTAAGCATGGATAAATTAATCTAGCATGATATACCACTTTCCTACAATTATCTAAGCATAGATATACAACTTTCCTACAATTAAACTAACATGGTATACAACTTTCCTACCATTAATCTAGCATGGTATACAACTTTCCTACAATTAAACTAACATGGTATACAACTTTCCTACAATTTATCTAGCATGGTATGCAACTTTCCTATAATTAAACTAACATGGTATACAACTTTCCTACAATTAGTCTAGCATGGTATACAACTTTCCTATAATCAAACTAACATGGTATACAACTTTCCTACCATTACTCTAGCATAGTATACAACTTACCTACAATTTGACTAACATGGTATACAATTAATCTAGCATGGTATACAACTTTCCTACAATTAAACTAACATGGTATACAACTTTCCTACCATTAATCTAGCATGGTATACAACTTTCCTATAATTAAACTAACATGGTATACAACTTTCCTACCATTACTCTAGCATGGTATACAACTTTCCTATAATTAAACTAACATGGTATACAACTTTCCTACCATTAATCTAGCATGGTATACAACTTTCCTATAATTAAACTAACATGGTATACAACTTTTCTACAATTTATCTAGCATGGTATACAACTTACCTATAATTAAACTAACATGGTATACTACTTTCCTACAATCATCTAAGCATAGATAAATTAATCTAGCATGGTATATGCTTTCCTACAATCATCTAAGCATAGACAAATTAATCTAGCATGGTATATGCTTTCCTACAATCATCTAAGCATAGACAAATTAATCTAGCATGGTATACTACTTTCCTACAATCATCTAAGCATAGATAAATTAATCTAGCATGGTATATGCTTTCCTACAATCATCTAAGCATAGATAAATTAATCTAGCATGGTATATGCTTTCCTACAATCATCTAAGCATGAATCTTATTAAGCATGAATAACTACTAAGCATGAATATCTTACTAAGCATGGATAACTACTAGTATGAACATATAACATTCCTAAATATATATATATACTTCTAAACATGGTAAGTAATTTTAGCATTTATCCTACAACATTCTAAGCATGTATGTCATTCCTAAACATGATAGATAATTTTGGCATGAATCCTACAACATGTATATCATTCCTAAACATGATAGATAATTTTAGCATTAATCCTACAACATGTATATCATTCCTAAACATGATAGATGATTTTAGCATTAATCCTACAACATTCTAAGCATGTATGTCATTCCTAAACATGATAGATGATTTTAGCATGAATCCTACAACATTTTACTACTACTACTACTTTATTTTAACCATGAACATAACATAAAACATCTACAACTATCTACTACTACTACTACTTTATTTTAACCATGAACATAACATAAAGCATCTACAACTATTTCTTTTAATCATCTACTACTACTACTAATTTATTTTAACCATGAACATAACATAAAGCATCTACAACTACTTCTTTTAATCATCTACTACTACTACTACTTTATTTTAATATGAACATAAAACGTCTACAACTACTTCTTTTAATTATCTACTACTACTACTACTACTTTATTTTAATATGAACATAAAACATCTACAACTACTTCTTTTAATTATCTACTACTACTACTACTACTTTATTTTAATATGAACATAAAACATCTACAACTACTTCTTTTAATTATCTACTACTACTACTACTACTACTACTTTATTTTAATATGAACATCTACTAACATTTCTACCAAATCTTCATTTGTATTTATTTCTTATTAACACTAGTTGAACATAAAAAGAGATCTTTTGGATCATTCTACAACTAGTGATTTAGATCCTTTCATACTAGAATTAGCATCTAAAAATGGGTTCTTTCTTACTTAAGATTATAAAAGAAATAACAATAATAAAACAAGTAAGAACCCTCCATTTTGGTTCAATCAACATATGCTTCCTTTTTAGTCCAAGGTTCAATATGTGTGTCCTACAACCAAATGGTTGTATACAAGTTCATATGCTTTATGTGTGAGTCCACATTCAAGTCCTACAACCCCAAATGGTTGTATGTACAAGTTCATATGCATATGTGTATTTTAGTCCAATTAGTAAACATAAAACAACAACTACTACTACAAAATTCCATCTTTTGTTCTTTACTACTACTTATCACATTTCTTTTACCATCCAAATTTACAACTTACACCACAAACAACACACAATAATATCTCAAGGAAGCACCCAAACAAAAGAAACAAAACAAGGAGGATGAGAAGAAGAAGAACATCAAAATAACAATACAAACAAATAAACAAACAAAAGAGAAACCCCCACCTTCTTTTCTTGTAGGAAGGACTTGCTATCACTCCTACTCTTTCTCCTAAGCTCTTAGAAATCCTTATGAAATCTACAATGGGAAAACTCTCAAGTTAGTATGGTGTTCTCTCTTTCTTTTCCTTTCTTTCTTTCTTTCTTTATGATCTTTCTAAAATGAGACAAAGGTGGAGGAAGGGGGTATTTATAGGTGGAGAGTGAAAATGTGCACACACACAATTGCACAAAAACCCCTCCACAAATTGGGCCGGTTTTGATCTAGGGGAGGTGGAATGAGGTGGAGGCTTGGTGTGGTATGGTGCTATGTGGTGGAGGTGTTATGTGAGGGAGCTTCTTTCTCCTAATTCTCTCATGCACATTTAACCTAGGTTAACCACTTATAAATCCTAACAATCTAATAGGTTTTGTCATAAACAAGACAAGTGTTTGTCCAAAAATACACAACACACAATTTGTATCATGTACTAATCGACATACTACATACAAGTGTGTATATATATACGTATACCGAAAATCTTTGCATAATCCGTATAAAAATAATGTGATCTCGAAATAATAATAAAATAAATTCTATTATTAGTTCGGAAGATCGCGGTATCAATTTGATACACTACGGATGTATACTGACCGGTATCTGGGTACAGATAACGTCTATGAATAAACCGGGTGAAAATCACCAAAATAATTCAATAATAATAAAATAATAATAAAATAATAATTTATATAAGGTAATATCCGTCCGGAATATTACATCTTCAGTCTTCACTCGAACTTGATGGTATCCTGATCGAAGATCTATTTTGGAGAAGATAGCTGCTCCTTGTAGACGATCGAACAAATCATCAATTCTTGGAATCGGATATTTATTCTGAGCAGTGACCTTATTCAGCTCTCGGTAATCGATGCACATCCTCATCGAACCATCCTTCTTCTTTACCAACAGCACCGGTGCTCCCCAAGGCGATGCACTCGGTTGAATAAAGCCTTTCTCCAACAGTTCCTCAATCTGCCGTTTGATCTCATCCTGCTCCATTGGCGCCATCCTATACGGTGCCTTAGAAATAGGTGCACTCCCTGACTGAATAGTGATGCTGAACTCCACATCACGATGCGGGGGTAACCCAGGCAAATCTTCCAATAATACCGTTGGATAATCCCGAACCACTGGAATTTGCTGCACCTCTACAGAAATTCCTTTCTTCTGGCTGATAGCAGCAACCAAATCTGAACATCTCCTCTTCCCTTAGAAAGTGACTTCAGGTCCACCTGGAGCTTTTACTATTACTGTCTTGGTCTTGCACTCGATGCTCACACTGTACACCGACATCCAATCAATGCCAATGATAACATCGACTCCCAAAACATTCAGCTCGATCAGATCAATCCCAAAAATTCTATCTCCAATCACAATCTCACAGTCCGCATAGTACCGATCAGTGGTTAAAGTTTTTCCTGACGGAGTAGCTATTGCTAAAACCTTGCCTAGAAATATCTTCGGTTCAACTCTCAGAACTTTAGCAAATTTATCTTCGGTTCACATCCTCATCGAACCATTCTTTTTCTTCACCAACAGCATCGGTGCTCCCCAAGGCGACGCACTCGGTTGAATAAAGCTTTTCTCCAATAGTTCCTCAATCTGCTGTTTGATCTCATCCTGCTCCACTGGCGCCATCCTATATGGTGCCTTGGAAATAGGTGCACTCCCTGGCTGAATAGTGATACTGAACTCCACATCACGATGCGGGGGTAACCCAGGAAAATCTTCTAAGAATACTGTTGGATAATCCCGAACCACTGAAATTTGTTGCACCTCTACAGGAATCCCTTTCTTCTGGCTGATAACAGCAACCAAATCTGAACATCTCCTCTTCCCTTGGAAAGTGACTTCAGGTCCACCTGGAGCCTTCACTGTTACTGTCTTGGTCTTGCACTCGATGCTCACACTGTACACCGACATCCAATCAATGCCAATGATAACATCGACTCCCAAAACATTTAGCTCGATCAGATCAATCCCAAAAATTCTATCTCCAATCACAATCTCGCAGTCCACATAGTACCGATCAGTGGTTAAAGTTTTCCCTGACGGAGTAGCTACTGCCAAAACCTTGCCTGGAAATATCTTCGGTTCAACTCTCAGAACTTTAGCAAATTTGGGTGATACAAAAGTATGAGAGGATCCAGTATCGAACAAAACAACAGCTTTCTTTCCATTCAAATAAAGTTCTCCTGTTACATAACACACACTCGTTACATAACAGTTTACTAAATAAACGGGAAAAGAGACAACAGGAAAATACTCCCAAACACCCCCACTCGTACCAGTGATGACGTGATCCACCACATCAGTGTCAGCTTCAGTCAAGGAAAATACTCGCCCCTGCTGGTACGACTTCTTCTCGACCTGCTGAGTTGGTCCATTATGGACGACATCCTGCAGCGTGGGGCAACGAGACTTGTAGTGGCCTGTCTCTCCACAGTTGAAACAAGTCACAGGAGGTTTCACCCAAGTATTTCCGAGTCTTCCCGCCACCTGAACAGCATTCGCACCCATAGGCTTGAACCTTTGGACCGGCGACTGCCCCTTGACATTTTCAGCAACTGCGAGCCTCTTCCCCACATTCCAGTTGTTCCGCCAATTCTGAACAGCGTGGAACTGCTCCATGTCTACCTCAGTGGTTGCTGCTCGTTTGACTAGCTTGTCAATCCTCCTGATACCGAGGGGTATCATCCTGGATCTCCGACCTGGCCTCAAACCATGCTCGAATTTTCGAGCCTTCTTCGCCTCGTCTATCACCAATTCGGGTGCATATCTTGAGAGCTGAGTGAATCTTGTCTCATACTCCCTAACCGACATGCCGCTCCGCTGCAGCGCTAGAAACTCCATGGCCTTCTTCTCCTGGACGTCTGATGGAAAGTAATGACTGCGGAATTCCTCCAAGAATTTTTCCCAACCAAGAACAATATCCCCCATCATCCGCTTCATCGACTGCCATCACACAGCCGCATCCTTCTCGAACTGTAGTGCCGCTAACTTCACCTTGCTGCCCTCCGGAGTCTCCAAGACTTCGAAGATACTCTCTACCTGTCGGATCCAATTGTCAGCCACGTCAGGGTCTGACTTTCCCTTAAACACCGGTGGTTTCATCCGCTTGAATGATTCCACGAGTTTGATTGCTTCGGGTACTGGATTCGCAGGCATCCTTCCTTGATTCGGATTTATGGCAACGGAATTGAGTGTCTGATAGACCCTCGCTAACTCCGTTTCCAAGTCTAGACCTTCTCCATTTCGAGCTCCTCTTCTAGCCATATTCTGATACAAAAGATCCATTAAATTCGAAGTATAAAACATGAATTTTAAATCAACTTTTTATTTCGTTGAATTTCAAACTTTATACATTCGAATTTAAAACATTTCTGACATCAAATGAAAACAATAAGACGATACAACGGTCTAGTTCCTACGGTTCCTCTTGGCTTCTCGAAGCTCTTCCCGTAGTTCCGCCACTTCCTCCTTCAGTACATCATACATGTTTTTTCTCTTCTCGAATTCCCAAACACGATGACTGAGAGTTGCGATGCTCTCCTTGCACTTCGCACACTGCACCTGCAATAGCTCTGCTCTTTCCCTCTGAGTCTCAACCTGCCTCTGAAGAGACACAATGAGACTATTCGAAACTGGTTCTTCTTCATCAGAGAAATCATCAGATGATCCAGAGGTGGAGTGATCTCTCGGGACTCAGGCCATTCCTCTTCAAATTCTTCAGGATCCTCTTCGTCTGAAACAGCTTGTCCGGAGTAGTAATCTTCCTTAACTATGTGCCAATCGTCACCTCCAGCTGGGTCGAAGTAGTTTGCCATCTTAAAGAAAGGGAAAGAAGAAGCATAAATCATAGAGCAACACAAATGTAAGTGACTTACATTTAAATCTCTAGACTCAACACACGCTCTAATGTACACTTCTAGGGTGTCGTTCCTTATAAATTTGTACTACTTGAAAGCATGGCTCTGATACCACCCTGTAACATCCCGAATTCCAAAACAGGATGAATTCAAATTCCACAGGATCTTTTCACTTTTCTTCATACAATTTTACAAGGAAATAAAACTTTACTTTACATCAGAGTTATATTTACATTAATACTTATACAGCGGAAGCAAATTTTACAACAATGGATGAAATACAACAACAGTTGAATAATCTTTAAGCATCAATTCCTCTTTAGTCTTTTTCATGTGCTTTACCCTGCATAGAAACTGTGGGCACGTCAGTTCATTCACTGATGAAATATTATACACGGCCATCCTCTCTATGCCGGAAACAGTATAACGATTTTCAACACTTAACAAACCACAAACTTGATCACAAGTAAAGCTACAAGGGACTATCCTATTGATGTCGTGTTGTGCTGTGCTCTTAGTCCTTAATGCAATTGTTTACATTATACGACACCAATGTGCACTTGTTCAGAGTCTATGCAGCTCATACTACATAGGACCGAGGACAAGCCCTTAATCGTTCTTCATCTTGTAGGGTTCGATCCTTCGCCATGGTTTAATCTACTACTGTAACTACAGTAAGTATCCTAGGCATTCTATGAACTACGAACTTACGTCTAGGCGCCCTGGAAAGAATCCCAACGCACTGACCCATGACTCATCATGCAGACATCTTGTGGTAATTCACCTCCTACCATAAACGTGACACCACCCGCAGTCATTAGATCACCCCATAAGCATCGCCACCGGGACGGTACTCTGAGTAGTATCCACGCCCTAATCATGATGCATCATGGGACATCCTGTGAATACTCTCACGGCGCCAATCCAATGGCCCTCATACTCATGTTTTTTTCTTATGTTCATCACATCTTCACTATGTATCTAATCCTTATGTATAATTGAAGGTCAATATTCTAGAATCTAGCATTACTCCTACATCGGTCTTTTCAACATCAATCATTATCAACAACCCAAACTTGATCAAAATATCACAAAGGGAGGGTGAATGGGGTTTGAGTCTAGTTCTCGGAATTGGGAAAAATCAAATTTTATAAATAAAAAGCCTCTGCCGAGACTCGAACCCACACACACAGTCACATTTTAATCGAATTTTAGTAAATCGTATTTTTACTAGTGTTGTTAATATTTTAATATTATTGTTATTATTATTATTATTGTTATCATTTTTGCAATTGCTGTTATTATTATTGTTATGATTATTGTTATTATCATTGTTATTCTTATTGTTATTAGTATTGATATTTTTGTTATTATTATTTTTATCGTTACTATTAATATTATTATTATTTTGTTTTGAGCCCGAACATGCTCAATTTTATATGCATTTCACCATTTCGGTGCAACCTAATGTCGAGATGTCAAATATGCAACTCGATATCAATGGAGGCAAATTGTAACTGGATATCGAGGAGGAAAAATATGCAACCGAATATCCAGACGGCAACCTGCAACCTGATGTAGTTAAGGCAAACATGCAACTTGATATTAAGGAGGCTAGATTTTTCTACGTATTTGCTAATTGATATTTCAAGACTTTTTACTTATATAATAAAACTTATGGTAAAAAAAAAAATTTAAAAACAAAAAAAAAAATCTTCATGACATTTTGTCTGTACAATTACACTTTATGTTTCCATACAATTTGAACTAGTATAGTTAATTTTACTCTATTTTGTGCATAAAATCATTATTCCTATTGTTTTTATTATTGCTATTGTTTTCGTTATTATTATTGGTATTATTATTATTATTGTCATTGTTGTTATTATTATTGTTTTCATTATCTCTATTGCTATTATTATTTTTATTATTATTATTACTGTTACTTTATTATTATTGATATTATTATTATTATTGCTATAATTATTATTATTATTATTACTATTTTTTTGTTATTATTAATATTATTGCATTATTTTCATGGATGTGTTAAATCCAATTCTGTCGTGTATAGGACTGCTTGATAGATTGGACATTGAAATTGAACATGCTAGAATTGGATTTAATTGATGAATTGACACTATGACCATGATAAATGTATCTTAACCCTTAGAAATTGCATGTTGACACCTAGGATTGTTTGATTACCAATTTGCATGCTATCTATGATCGTATGAATTATTTGTTATCTTTTCATGTTAAGTTTAATTGTGGACTGTTGTATGTTTCACTTTGAATCAGACTTTTAGCCATGTTAATGACATAATTTGAAAGAACTTATTGAACATAAAACATAGCCCTTGATGTCTAGATAATTTTGCCCTGGTCTGGATTTGAATTCTGATTTGTCATCTGTTAGATATCATCACTTTACTGCAACTGTGTATGTAATTTCAGACTCATAATTTCATACATATCCTGCTGTTGTCTATTTTATTTGACCCTGTTAACAGTAAAGGAAAAATCTGAAATAATTTAGGCTGAACCTATACATGTATAGCTACTTCCCTGAATTTTTGTAGATTTTAATAACAAGTTCTCTGGCCCGAAATAATTAATGGAACATAACCTACTGCATGCTGACTGAACATAAAACCTGATTAGATTAGAGTTTTCACCCTATTTCCTATGTTTTTTATATGCTTTAATTATACTCGTTGGAACCGTGTGGAAGTATAATTTTCAGATCTTCCGGCGGATTCAGATTTACTATTGTGTAGTGACCATAATCCATATTTTAGTACAGCAAGGTCATGCTGTCCTGATCATGTGATGCGTGTTGATATGACCTGTTTGCTTCGTGATTTGTCTATAATGCTTAGAATTAGTCACACATAGTAATATACAATATTGACACCCTCTTGCATGCTCACATAGGATGGAAATAAACTATTAAAAAGCCAGGATTATTATAGGTAGACTGATAGTGAACGATCGGAAAATGTACTCGGTAAGGCCTTCTCGCTCACATGAATACTTGACATGGAAGGAGGAGATTGTCTTGGAAGAAGATTATCTTGTTATCTCATTATCTCGATATCTCTTTATCTTGTTTATCACATTATCTAGTTATGTCGAGTACACGAACCGTGAATTCACCATCGGTCTAAAATGATCATTGTGTGCTTGTGCGGAACCTGTAGTATGGGATGCAGTAGTATGTGCACTAGATAGGCTAATAAAATAACTAATAACATGCATACTTGACCTTGTATTGAACTCGACTTGACATCACGCATTACATGTGTGATTATTGTAACCCTTTTAATATTACTGCATGCTCTTTGTTTTGTTCTTTGTCTTTGACCATGTCCCTGTTCTTTGATATACATACTTTCCTTTATCCTCTGTTTTCTCTACTTACTGCCCACGACTTGCTCTAAGGGCTCTCTTTTCTTTCTTTTTAGATCCAGTATTAACTGGTACCGAAGGAGCAGTACAAGAAGGAATTGGTGAGCAAACTCTCTGAAGATTGGAGCTGGACTTTAGACTATTTAGCTGTCTTTCACTATTTGCTTATTGTATTTTCTTTTTATCATATTTTGTATTCTTGGGCTTTATGACCCGAATTTTGTTTTATCCCAGATGTTGGATTATTATTTAGTGAATTTATTTCATGATTATCTTTGAGTTTATTTATTATTTATGTGATTATATTCTTTGCCTGCGTGGTTGTTTCTCTTGTATATTATTGAGTTAGACTGGTACAGCTTATGGATGATATATAATCATTCGCTAGACCTACGTTACGTGCTCGTATTCCCGTATTTTGGGAAGCGGGACGTGACATCCAGTTTATGAACTCATTCGATAAATGTGTAAGTTGGGTTTATATATTTATATTCGATTTTGTTTATTATAGTTTATGTATGAAAATTTTATCGTGGGTTATTGTTGTTGTTATTGGATGAGATTAATGATTGCTATGATAATTGTTGATATTGCTTTAAATTATCAAATTGGTGTATGTGTGCAGCAAACAGTTGTTGTGTGAATTTTTTATACATTTTTTTTGTGAACATTACTTAGCTCGTCATCGTCAATAACGGGTAGGTTATTTGGTTAAAATTTGTACAAACTCTTCTTATGCACATCAAGTTCTGTTCAAATCTTCCAACTTAAACCGTTTTTTCACTTAGCCCATCCTCGTCAATAACGGGTTAGGTTGGAATTTGATAAAAGTGTGTATATTGCCAAACTTGTACAAATTCGTTCTCAACATCAAGTTCTGTCCAAATCTTCCAACTTGACCTATTATTGACGATAACGGGTTAAGTTCACTTAGCCCGTCCTCCTCAATAACGGATTAGGTTGGAATTTTAAAAAATTGTCTACCCTACTTTTTTTTGTAATATTATGAACTTTATATATTTTACATTTTTGGAAGAGGAGAGGGGTGGACGTTTAAAAAAAAGTGGAAGAACAACCTTCTAACACTCAAACCCTAACCCTACCTCCAACCTTCTAACGTTAGGTTTTTTAAAAAAAATAACCCTCTAACCTCAACCCTGTAATAATTTTTTGATGTAAGGGGAGGTTTGGTGGGTGGTGGGACGGGTATTTATGAATATTTACCAAAATTAGAAGAAAAAAAAATTTGGGGAGGGGGGGGGGGAATTTTTATCTAACAGTTACGAATAATTGGTGCTAGGTTTACCGATTTTTTTTTACAAATTGTGCAGAGTATTTCAAAGATTGTTATAAATTAATGGGAGTTTTAATGGAAGGTAAATTTTGAACAAAAACTAATTGACGTCTTACCCTAATCATCGTCAATTAGCTTGTTATCAGAAATTTTTTAATAACAAAATAACAAAATTGAAGAACAGCCCTCTAACCTTCTAACCCTAGCCCTCTAAACCTAACCCTTTAACCCTCTAACCTTTGACCAAAACTTGGAAAATAGAGTTGTTATAGTAAATCACTATTTTCATAAGTATTTACCCTAACTTTTTTGTAATATTCCGAACTATATATATTTTACATTTTTGGGAGAGGATATGGAGGGAGTTTAAAAAAAAAAGTGGAATAACATCTTCTAACACTCCAACCCTAACCCTACCTCTAACCCTCTAACCCTCTAACCTTCTAATGTTAGGTTTTATTTTTTTAATAACCCTCTAACCTCAACCCTCTAATAGTTTTTTTGGTGTAAGGGGGGTGGGATGGGTTTTATGAATATTTCCAAAATTAAATTTTTTGGGGGAATTTTTATCTAACAATTACGAATAATGGGTGATAGACTAACTGATTCCATTGTTACAAATTGTGCGGAGTTTTTTAAAGATTGTTATAAATTTATGGGAGTTTTAATGGAAGGTAAATTTTGAACAAAAAACTAGTGGACATCTTACCCAAATCATCGTCAATTAGCCGGTTATCAGATTTTTTTTGGAAAATAGAGTTGTTATAGTAAATAACTATTTTCATAAACACCACACCACCCCTCTCCTCCCCCTCTCCCACATCCCCAAAAATAAAATTTAAAAAAATCTTAAGCGGAAAAAAATGAATTTCTATGATACCTTAGCCCGTTGTTACCGATGACGAGTTAAGATAACTCGTTGTTCACGATAACGTGTTAGGTTGGAAGATTTGGACAGAACTCGATTTTCAAAATATGAATTTGTACATGGAATTGGCCATCTTCTTAAAAAAATTTAAAAATATATCTTCACATTACTACATAATACAAAAAAGAAACACATAAATAAATAAAAAATGGTTAAATTAAAAGTTGGCAAAAAAAATTGGAATATTAACGGTAAAGGTTTTAAAAGGGTTAGGGTTTATAGCTAGGGTTAGAGCTAGGGGTAGGGTTAGAGGGTTAGAGTTATGATTAGAGGGTTAAGACTATAATAGGGTTAGAATTAAACAAAAACAAAAAAAACTTTTACATTGATGTAACCCCCCCCCCCCCCCCCCCCCCCCCGCGCGCGAAAAAGAATAATTAAAAAAAATAAAAAATGGGGTTATAAAAAATTTGAAAATTATAACTTAACCCGCTATCCCCAATGACAGGTTAGGTAGAAGAATTATTTTTTAAAATTTGAATTTTTTATTTTAAGAATCATGTTTCGAAAAGAAAAAATTGAAAGGAGGGTGGGGTAGTTGTGGGAAGATTGTTTATCGATAGTGTGGCTTCGTATTTTTTTAAAGGTTTTTTATCCCATCGTTACGAATAATAGGTGCTGGATTTTCTAAACCCACAGTTACGTATTGTGGGGAGTCTTTCAAAGAAATAAAAATTTTTAAAAGTAGGTAAAATTATTTGGTTATTATGCAATTATGTGGTTAAATTTTATAGCTCAAATAAACAATAAGGCCCACCACTACTCTCATTTTTTGGTTATTCTCCTGTTCCTCCGGTTCATCCTCCTCATACTTCACGTATACTGATGTTGTTTCAAGAACTGTAGGACTTGCCATGGGGGAGGAGATTCTCAAAAATAGTTCATTCATATTACTTTATTCATACCCCCCCCCCCTTCCCAACCCCCCCAAAAAAAACCAAAAGAAAAAACAAAAGAAAAAATTATAAGGAAAATTCAAATTTTATATATATAGAAAAAATTATAAGGAAAATTCAAATTATATATATATATATATATATATATATATATATATATATATATATATATATGAAAAAAAATTAAAGGATTCTTCTAACTTAACCCATCATTGAGATTAACGGGTTAAGGGAGCCTAACCCGTTATCTCAAATGACGGGCTTAGTAAGATCCACCTTTTTTACTTGAAATTTTTTCATTTATTTTAAACCCTTTTTATTAATTTTTTTTCTTAATTTAGTGCTTTGTCTATGTAGTAACTATACCCTTAACAATGTAGCTTTTTATGTTATTTATTTAAATTTTTGTAATTGTAATGTAGTTCAGGTTAAAATTTTGTAATTGTAATGTAGCTCGGGTTATATTTGGAGACAAATATTTCCAGTAAAGTAAGAGTAGGTTGGAGAAACAAAAAATTCCAAATAATTTAAATTACCATCAACAAAAAAATATATTAAAAAAATTCCCAACACCCCCCCCCCCAAAAAAAAGGAAATGAAACGAAATATACAAAAAAAAGTGAAAAAAGTGAAACATAAACTCTGGAAAAATTATTCAACCTAACCCATTATTGGTGATAACAAGTTAAGTGAGCTTAACTCATCATCGTAAACAATGAGTTAAGTTGGAAGATTTTGGTATAACTTAATCTTCAGAAGTTGAACGGTTTTACTACAGTATTTCACTTATTTGGATGAGAATTTGTACCAAAGAAATGAAATACTATGGTAAAACCGTTCAACCTAACCCATTATTGGTAATAACGGGTTAAGTTAGAGATTCACCCGTCATCGTCGATGACGGGTTAAGTTGGAAGATTTTGGCAAAACTTAATCTTCAGAAGTTGAATTTTGTACAAATGTTCATCCACAAAGAGCAAATACTCTAGAAAAATCATACAACCTAACCTTTTATTGCAATTACGGGTTAAGTTGACAAAATAAACAAAATAAACACACACACAACAGCTGTTAGCTGAACACATACACAAAGTTGCAATTACATACACAAAGTTGCAATTACATACATAAATTTGCAATTACATACACAAAAATATATACTTATAACTTCAAATGCAATCATCAACTCTTAACCGTTCCAGTAATGCATTTACATGAGCATATATATACAAATTTAATACTTTTTACTTTTGAAGAGAAACGCCTACCTTCAGCACAATCATGTTCCAATCAAAACCTACAACCAAAAACTTGTAGAAATTCATAAATTTCTTATCATCAAATGAAATTAGTAATAAAGGTCTCGAAGTTAAATTTCACATACATAATAAGAAATTTACCTCAGCACGAAACTTAACTTTCTTCGTCATCACTTTCTTCACCGCTTAGATATTCTTCATATGCTTTTGACCCGCTAAATAAATGAGAAGAATGAGTTAGTCAACAAGAACAAGTCAAATTTAAGTGAGTCAAAATAATATAAGCTAAAAGTAGATATATTACCTAGCCAAATTGTTTGGACAATTTCTTGAATCGTGTAGTACAACACCAAGGCATGTCCGGTAGCGTCCAGGTTTTTGTATTTTTGCTCTCTTATCGGCTTCAATATGTTCCCTTTAGACCTTCCCTTTGTAATGCATTGTCGAGGTTCCCCCACCAGTACATGTGCATGTCCACCACTCTCAAGTTGTGCACTACCTTCGTGATGTGCACTAATTTTGGATCGCATGTGAGAAATGCCTTCAATGCCTTTAAGCATGTGGTCGAGCATGTACTTGTAAGTTTCTTCGAAAGAACAACCAAGATCGACCAACTATCTTGAGTGCTGACTCAATTCGCAATATCAAGAGGCAAAATTGTCGTCAATACTATTGAAAACGAATGTATGGCTTCTTCTAAACTGATCTCGGGTCCATCGTCTATAAATAAATTGCTTTGGTAGTACGGTGAGATTGGAGAACCGAGGAACCGGTGTAAATGCCTACGAATTCATGGAGGCAACAAGGACATTTAGCCATTTGATGGTGTTTGCAAAAATAAATCACCCTCCTCTGTTCTGAATTTCTCCAAAGCGTCACAGAGAAAGTTGAACTATCCGGTGTTTTTTTTTTGGTATTTGTAGAAAATCTTAAATGTGTATGTTCACGCCATTTGTTCCTCTATAGCCTATTCGGTCTTTAATTTTAGTCTCTCCTCACAATACGATGAGTTTCTTTAAGTTCCCCGTATCTTTGTTTCACTAAGACTTGGTCGAAGATGACGACAAATTCATGTAAGGAGAACTTCTTATGGGAATGTTGCTTCAAGGATGAATGCAGAGACTTGTTGTAACCCCTGTTTTTCATTTAATGTATTTCGAGTGTATTTTTGCTTTTGGTGTATGTATTCTCATTGTATCTCTTTTTGGATCCTGTATTGGATTTTCTTTTGCAATATATATATTCATCTCCATAATTCATCGCCTTTTTATTTGCTCTTATTGATTCAATTTGTTTGTCATTAATTCACCTCTGTTTGATCGAGCTATTATTTTTTTGGATCTCCATTATTTAATATTCATGTCCCATTTTATTTATTCATTTTCTTTGTCTCCTATATTCTATTTGGTTTTTTTATAAAACCCATAAAACCCTATTCTAATTATCTTTGGATCTTAATAATCCAATACCCTATTACCCAGCATAAAACCAATATCCTCTTACCCAAACCTGCTCAACCCCTTTAGCCCAATACCCTAACTCTACCCGAAACCCATTATCAACCAAATCCTAATAACCAAGTCCTATATATTACCTACTGTGCACACCCTAAACCCTATCAGCCCTAGCCGCTCTTCACATCTCTCTCTCTCTCTCCTATATATTACTTACTGTGCACACCCTAAACACTATCAGCCCTAGCCGCTCCTCACATCTCTCTCTCTCTCTCTCTCTCTCTCTCTCTCTCTCTCTCTTTCTCTCTCCGGCTACCCATCCCGATCCTCTTCCTTTCCCCCTCTGGCGCCCTTCTCTGTGTCGCACCGCCCTAGCACCGGTGCCAGTCCCCTCCTTCCCTTCTCCTCTTCCACTGCAACCCGCAGCCCAGTCACGCCCCTGTCTCCTTCTCCCGACGCACCGCAGTCAGCAGCAACGACCATAGCAAAGCCCTTCGGTGCCGTGCACCTCCCTGCCTCCCTGCATCGACCACAACACAGCAACGCAGCGACCTTCCTCGTCTCCTCTTCTCCTCCTTGCGACGCAGCAGCCCAATGCCAGCCACAGCACCAGCCGTGACCCCTTCCCTGCCACTACCGTCCTTCACCGTCGTGCTTACACCCTGCCTTGGTTGTGGGTGTAGACAATTGGTCCCTGACTGCTCCTCTTTGTGTGCGGGTGTTGAGTTATGTGTGCGTGTGTGGATCTCGAGGTTGTGATTCTTGCTTGCTTATTTGTCCGCTAATTCGTTGTCGTTGAGTTCGTGCCGGGAATCTATTTCCATTATTCTTGTTCTTGATGCGTCATTTTCGTCATCATCTATAAGGCAAGTAACTTGTATTAATTTCTATTACAAATACAAGTACTAAATGCCGCATGTAGTGTAGTTGTGTTCTAGAGGCAATTCTTGTGCAAAACCCTATTATAAGTTGTCTCTATTGTGTTGACCCGCCCGTAGTTAGCTCATTACACACACGACATAAATTTAGGGTTAGAGATAATTAATTCTTGTATACATGCATGTGTTCGTGATTAGGAGGTATTGTATGATTTTGTATGCACGATGTGTTCAATGTGGTATAACTCATAGTAGACTTGTAAAATACCCTATACCATGTTTCTTAGACATCTAGTATACCCTATTTCATGTTTGGTTATGATTTGGATGTGTTTCATATGAACTAGTTGAATTTATGCATGAAGAATATTTCTATTTTTGTTTTTACCCCATTTTTTATCAGCACTTTAAACCCTATTAAGTTCAGTATATGAAAATTATTTGAGAATATGAATGATAGATAATTCTTTCTACTTTCCATATTTTTTGACAGATCTCAGTTTCGATTTATGAGTTGAGAGTTATGGCTATTTTACTACAGATGTGTAGAAAATTCCAGATCCAATTTTATATGAATTCTGTATGGTTATTTATTTTTCTACTGATGTCAAAGATAATATTTTGATCCAATATTTGCTGAGTACAACTAGACTTGATTGGAATTAACTCCTAATTTTTGTGGATTTAATTGAAAACTTTTATAAACTATTCTATACATGCAAACAACCACTATACTTATAGGATTTTCATACTGTTCAGTAAAGATACATAATTTCGACCTGATTTTACTTGCTGTCTATAAAAAACTTTTGAATATGAATTGTAGCCTATTGTACCTATTTTATCACCCTTTTTACGGATCTGAATTTCAATTTATATTTTGCAACCTACTGCTATTTTGGTACTGCTGTGTTTATGATTTCATATACACAAAATTACTATATTTTGCTGCTTGCTGATTTTACTTGACTATTCTATCTATATTGAAAAATTATGAAACTTTATTTTCTGTTACTAAACATACTAGGGAATACCCCAGATTTTTCTTGGATTTAATCAGTAAGTTTTCATGCCGTTTTCCTGTTTATGAATACAAACTTCTGATTTCTGGATGAACACGTTAACTGGATACAATTCTGTTTTGAGCTATGTTTTTGTGAAATACCATATGACTTATAAATATTTTCTGGATTCGGTCGAGAGTCTATTTTCTAAATTTTCTGACGAATCCAGATTTGCACATTTGTAGCAAAGGAAATTCTAGATTGGTGCAGTACTGTCCTGCTATCCTGAACTAGAATTTTCGTTATTCTATTCTTTTATGAGTTGTCTTTCACCTGTACATGTTTATCTTTCAACCTAAACCTGTTACTTGTTTATGCCATGTTATTCATGCCCTGTTTTGTGACACATATATGCCTGTTTGATAATAATATCAAATAGCCAAGCCGGGGTTAAGAGAAAGATCTAGTAGTGGAAAATATAGAAATGTGTACTTAGAAGGGAGCCCGTGTTTTCCACCTGTTATGTGTTCATGACTACATGATACACGATCCTGTTTACCTGATTACCCGACTGTACACTTTCCTATAGGAATGTGTACTCGGAAGAGGACCAGTAGGTTCTACCTGTACCTGTTTACCAGATTACCTGACTGCACGCTTCCCTATAGGAAGGTGTACTCGGAAGAGGACCAATAGGTTCTACCTGTACCTATTCCTATTCCTGATTTCCTGATCCCTGAGTACACCGTCCTATAGACTCCACTACGAAATCTAAATGCAAACTTGGTTGAATGTAGCAATCATGTGGTAAAAGTTTGGAACGCATGAAGTGCTACCTAGATAGAAATAAATACAAGACTTGACATGACATGACACATGTTACATGCTTACCTGTACATGCTATCTGTTTACCTGTATACCTATTTACCTGTTAACCTGCTTGCTTGACACCTGATACATGTTACTTGTACCCTGTTAGTATATCATGTTACTTGATTTTGTTTCCTGATTCATGTTAGTTATCCTGCCTCGTTGACATGTCTATTCCATGCTATGTTTATTTCCGCTGTTACTCTATATTTGTTTATTCTTTTCCTGTATTTGTGCCTGCACTACAAGCGGTACGTAACTTGTATTGACGAGAGTTTTGTTTTCGTTTTCCTCTTCCTGCAATTTATTAAATTGCATATTTTAGTGACCAGTTGCCTGATGGAGTAGGTGATCTAAGATTCTATTCCTGGAGTTCTTGCTACTATTATTATTATTCCCTGTTGCTTAGTTTGAATAAATGTATCTGTTACTTGGATTATTTTGTATTGGGCAGTGTGACCCAGAATTATTGACTTGTTCAGATCTGGTTTATTTGAGATTATTAAATTTGGTTTCAAGTAAATTCCTGTTGGTATATCGATTCATATGTGCATGCGTGGTTGACTTCTCTTGCTTTCTACTCTGATTATTCCTGTAAAATGTTGTAAAGATCCTGACAACTTATGGATGATGAAAATGATTCGCTGGACTTAGTCATGTTTCCGTATTCCGTATTCTCTTTTTGGAAAGCAGGACGTGACAAGGTTTTAAGTGGTATCAGAGCCCGGTTTAGCTAATTTATTAGTTTGACTGATATATTAGACAAGCTTGGCTCGACCTGGGATTGGCTCAACAGTACACAGACCATGCATACATGAATGAATCATAATCAACTTTGATCTGGATGCTAATTATTTTTGATTTTGTACAGACCATGGCTCGCAGAGGTTCCACTCTTCGTCCTCAGGAAGATCAGTCCGGGCTTGAGGCCGTTACCAATATGTTGGAATAGTTGATCAATATGTAGCAAAACCACAGTGACCTTGTGGTGGCTGCTTTGGAAGCTGCTTGGGTTCCGCCTCTAGCTATGCCTATGCAGGCAGCTCTCCCTCTTTGTCTGGGTACAGTCACAGATTTCATGAGGTTGCATCCTGACAGATTCTCCGGCACTGAGACACCTTTGGAGGCCGAACAGTGGTTGATCCGGACTGAGTAGCTGTTGTTGGTAGCTTGAGTTACTGATGTTGATAGAGTGGATGTGGTAGCCATCCAGCTGGTGGACCTGGCTCAAATTTGGTGGAGGTCTGAGTCTGAAAGTCTCGAACGACCGATCACTTGGGCCATGTTCACTAGGAGCTTCTTGGAGAAGTTCTTCCCTAGCAGCACTCGAGTTGAAATGGAGCAGCAATTCCTAGCCCTAAAACAGGTTAGTCGTTATTCTATTTTAAAATTTTGTTACATATTGTCCATGCAATGTTATAACATGAGACTTTCTTGAAACATGGCTCCAGGTCTGTGGATGAGTATGCAGTGGAATTTACCAGACTTAGCCGCTTCATAGCTGTTCTTGTGGTAAACAAAGAGGACAGGGCTCGTAGATTCATATTGGAACTTGAGCAAGATATTTGGGTGAAGCTCGTCTCCCTTCGCTTGCGTACTTATGCTGAGGCTCTCAAGACAACTCGAGCTCAAGAGTAGGCTCGTGGCAGGTTATCTCCTCCTTGACGGACTGTTCTGCACTCTGTTGTTGCTCGGCCTTCTGGTGTGTCGATTTGGTGGCCTGTTCCCTCCCATTCTGTCAAGGTGACACCTTACTTTTCTGCTGTTTCTCGGTGAGCTGGTTTTTGTGACTTCTGCCAATTGGTTGGGCATGACCGCAGGGAATGTAGGCGTGCCAACCGCTGATGCTTTAGGTGTGGCGTTGCAGATCATTCAGTGCGGGATTGTCCGCAGCAGTAGCGGATGGCTCTTCCAACCGAGGGTCCGGTTCAGTAGGTAGCCCCAGCTCGTGGTCCAGTTAGGCCACCGCTTCCTCCAGGAGAGGTCAGGCTTTCAACCTGACTGCTACTGAAGCTGAGTCAGCAGAGGGTGTTGTTGCAGGTAATTTCTTGCATTTTGTTGTTTTTGGTGTTTTTGGTGTTCTCCTTTACTTGTTTTCATTTCCCTTGCTTTATTCTTTCATATTATCTTTCTGCATTTTGTTTTCCTCACCCTTGGTCATCAATTCTTTTTCTCTTGCTTTTGATTCTATCTTAGGGTTGTCCTTGTTTGCCTTTTTCCTGCTCTTATTCTCTTTGATTCCGGGGTAACCCATTCCTTCGTCTCTTCCCGCTTCGTGGCTCGCCATCGGTTGGAGTGCAGCTTTATGTCATAGGTTTGGAACATTGTGATAGGTGGTGGTGTTATCATTTGTTCCCGAGAGTGCAGGCAGTGTCCCGTGATTATTGGAAGTGCAGATTTCAAGGCCAACCTGATTGTAGATTCGACGTCATTCTCGGTATGGATTGGTTGGGTGAATCCCATGCCATCATTGATTGCCGTGCCAACAAAATTGTATTCCGGATTCCAGATCGTGCAGAGTTTGAGTTCCAGGCTGGGGAGATGCCCCTTGGCCGAGCTGAGACTGCAGTTGATCAGGAGGTTTGTGCGATGGAATTACATTCAGGCTGTGAGGCTGTGCCTCTAGTAGTGCGGGATTTCCTAGATATTTTTTTAGAGGAGTTGTCTGGCTTACCCCATGATAGGGATGTGGAGTTCGGTATTGAAGTTCAGCCTGGTACGGCGCCGAGATCGAAGAGTCCCTACAGGATGGCACCGGTTGAGTTAGCAGAGCTTAAGGTGCAGATTCAGAAGTTGCTTGATTTAGAAGTTGCTTGATTCAGAAGTTAGCAGTTTTTCCTTGGGGTGCTCCAGTCCTTTTTGTCAACAAGAAGGATGGTAGTCGTCGACTGTGCGTTGATTATCGGGAACTGAATAGTGTTACTATGAAGAACCGATATCCGTTGCCCAGGATCGATGACTTATTTGATCAGTTGAGCGGAGTAGCTGTTTACTCAAAGTTGGATCTTCTTTCCGGGTATCATTAGGTCAAAGTGAAGGCGACTGATGTACAGAAGACTGCGTTCAGGACCAGATATGGGCACTATGGGTATCTTGTGATGTCGTTCGGGGTTACGAATGCACCGGCTGTATTTATGAGTCTTATGAACATGGTCTTTTCCCAGTTCCTAGATAGATTTGTGGTGTTCTTCATTGATGACATTCTGGTGTATTCTCGGAGCCAGGAAGATCATGCTGAGCATCTTAGGTTGGTTCTGCAGACTTCGAGAGAGAATCAACTCAATGGGAAACTCAGCAAGTGTGAGTTTTGGCTCGACACGGTTACTTTCTTGGGGCACATTATCTCGGGCAATGGAATTTCAGTGGATTCATCCAAGGTTGAGGCTGTGAAAGATTGGCCAGTTTCCGAGTCAGTTTTAGAGGTAAAGAGTTCCTTAGTCTAGCTAACTATTATCGGAAATTCATCCAAGATTTTTCGAAGATAGCGGGACCATTGACTAAGCTGACTGAGAAGGATCAGAAGTTCTATTGGTCTGAGGCTTGCAGTGAGGCTTTTGCTGAGTTGAAAAGCAAGTTGACGTCAATGCCAGTGTTGACTATTCCAGATGGTTCAGGCAGATTTGTAGTTCACTGTGACGCTTCTAGTAAGGGTCTTGGAGCAGTTCTGATGCAGAAAGGGCTGAGTCGTTGCTTATGCATCGAGGCAGTTGAGGCTGCATGAGAAGAACTATCCGACTCATGACTTGGAGTTAGTGGCAGTGATCTTTGCTTTGAAGCTGTGGAGACATTATATGCTTGGGGACCGAGTGGAGATCTTTACAGACCACAAAAGTCTCAAGTACGACTTCACTCAGAAGGAGATGAACATGAGAAAAAGGCGTTGGTTGGAACTTATGGCCGATTATGACATCAGTTTGCAATACCATCCTGGTAGAATGAATTTGGTGCCAGATGTTATGAGCAAGAGACCAGAAGCTATGTTCCTGACTCAGCAGAGTGATTTGGTTGAGCAGATGCAAAGGTTGGATTTGGCTGTGTTGTTACCGAATTCTGACCAAAGTTGTTTGGTGCTCCAGCTTCAGTCGTCTCTTATTGATCAGATCAAAGAGGCTCAGGTTGGTGATGCACAGTTGCAGGGTTTCAGAGCAGAGGTTGAGGTTGGATCCAGAATGGACATAGTGATTCATGCTGATGGATCGCTTCGTTTTGGGTCCAGGTTGTGTGTTCCAAAGGGTGAGGTTCATCAGAGGTTGCTTGAGGAAGCCCACCAGTGATCGTATTCTATCCATCCTGGAGGTACTAAGATGTATCAGGATTTGAAGCTTCATTCTTGGTGGCATGGTATGAAGAGGGTTGTGGCTCGGTTTGTGTCTCGGTGTTTGATCTGCCAGCTGGTGAAGGCAGAGCATCAGAGGACAGCCGAACTTCTTCAACCGCTTCCCATTCCGGAGTGGAAGTGGGAACACATCACTATGGATTTTGTGATCGCTTTGCCGAGGATTCCTAATGGTCATAATGCCATTTGGGTGATTGTCGACCGAATGACGAAGAGTGCTCACTTCATTCCCTTCCATGTCGGACAGTCTATTGAGAGCCTAGCTGAGAAGTACATGCAAGAGATTGTCAGACTTCATGGGGTTCCAGTCAGTATTGTATCCGACAGGGATACGAGATTAAGATCTCAATTCTGGGAGTGTCTTCAGAGTAGTTTGGGAAGTAAATTAAAGTACAGTACAGCTTTTCATCCTTAGACTGATTGACAGTCAGAGAAGACCATCTATACTCTTGAGGACATGTTGAGGTCCTGTATGCTGCAGTTCGGTGGATCATGGGAGGACCATTTGCATCTCATAGAGTTCTCGTACAATAACAGCTTTCAGGACAGTCTTAAAGCTGCACCGTTCGAGGCACTTTATGGACAGAAGTGCAGATCACCAGTATGCTGGGATGACATTGGTGAGAGGAAGTTGTTGGGTCCGGAGTTGATTACCAGGACAGTTGATGCGGCGACTCAGATCAGGAAGCACTTGCAAGCAGCTCAGGATAGGCAGAGGCAATGGGCTGATGTCCATCGGAGAGCTTTGGAGTTTGAGGTTGGTGACCATATTTTTCTAAAGGTATCGCCTTGGCGGGGTGTCATTCGGTTTGGTGGGGGGGCAAGCTTAGCCCTAGGTTCATTGGACCGTTTGACATTGTGGAGCGAGAAGACAGGTGGCCTATTGTACTGCATTGTCGCCAGCTTTATCAGGAGTGCACGATGTTTTTCATGTTGCACAACTCAGGAGATATATCCGAGATGAGAGCCACGTGATCGACTATTCTGAGTTGACCATTCGGCCGGATTTGACTTGTGAGATTCCGCCAATTAGTATTTTGGATCGGCGGGAGAAAGTGCTGAAGAACAAGGTCACCAAGCTGATTTGTGTTTCTTGGAATCCTCACTCGCTGGGTGAGTCGACTTGGGAGTTGGAGGAGAAGATTCGGCAGAAGTATTCCTCACTTGTTTAGGTAGCTTTTTGTTTTGTTTTTTTTTTTCTTTTTGGGGTTACCCTATGTATTTTCTTGTTTGAATTTCGAAGACAAAATTCTTCTTGTTAGGTGGGTAGGATTTGTAACCCCTGTTTTTTATTTTATGTATTTTTGGGTGTATTTTTTCTTTTTGTGTATTTATTCTCATTGTATCACTTTTTGGACCCTGTATTGGATCTTCTTTTGCAATATATATATTCATCTCCTTGATTCGTCGACTTTTTATTTGCTTTTCTTGATTCAATTTGTCTGTCATTAATTCATCTTTATTTGATCGAGCTATTATTTTTTGGATCTCCATTATTTAATATTCATGTCCCATTTTATTTATTTATTTTCTTTGTCCCTTATATTCTATTTGGTTTTTTTTATAAAACCCATAAAACCCTATTCTAATTACCTTTTGGATCTTAATAATCCAATACCCTATAACCCAGCATAAAACCAATATCCTCTTACCCAATCCCGCTCAACCCCTTCTACCCAATACCCTAACTCTACCCGAAACCCATTATCAACCAAACCCTAATAACCAACTCCTATATATTACCTACTGTGCACACTCTAAACCCTATCAGCCCTAGCCGCCCTCACATCTCTCTCTCTCTCTCCCCCCAACTACCCATACCGATCCTCTTCCTTTCCCCCTTCGGCGCCCTTCCTTGTGTCGCGCCGCCCTAGCACCGATGCCAGTCCCCTCCTTCCCTTCTTCTCTTCCGCTGCCACCCGCATCCTAGTCGTGCCCCTGTCTCCACCTCCCGACGCGCCGCAGTCAGCAGCAACGACCGCAGTGAAGCCCCTCGGTGCCGTGCACCTCCCTGCCTCCCTGCATCGACCACAGCACAGCCCCGCAACGACCTTCCCCATCTCCTCTTCTCCTCCTTGCGATGCAGTAGCCCGACGCCAGCCACAGCACCAGCCACGACCCCTTCCCTGCCGCTACCGTCCTTCACCATCGTGCTCACACCCTGCCTTGGTTGTGGGTGTAGACAATTGGTCCCCGAATGCTCCTCTTTGTGTGTGGGTGTTAAGTTGTGAGTGCGTGTGTGGATCTCGAGGTTGTGATTCTTACTTGCTTGTTCGTTCGCTCGTTCGTTGTCGTTGAGTTCGTGCCGGGAATCTGTTCCCGTTATTCTTATTCTTGCTTCGTCGTCATCTATAAGGCAAGTAACTTGTATTAATTTCTATTACAAATACAAGTACAAAATACCGCATGTAGTGTAGTTGTGTTCTAGAGATAATTCTTGTGCAAACCCTATTATATGTTATCTCTATTGTGTTGACCCGTCCGTAGTTATCTCATTACACACACGATATAAATTTAGGGTTAGAAATAATTAATTCTTATATACATGCATGTGTTCGTGAATAGGAGGTATTGAATGATCTTGTATGCATGATGTGTTTCATGTGGTATAACTCATAGTAGACTTGTAAAATACCCTATACCATGTTGCTTGGACATCTAGTATACCATATTTCATATTTGGTTATGATTTGGATGTGTTTCATATGAACTAGTTGAATTTATGCATGAAGAATATTTCTGTTTTTGTGGTTACCCCGTTTTTTATCAATACTTTAGACCCTATTAAGGTCAATATATGAAAATTATTTGTGAATATGAATTATAGAGAATTCTCTTTACTTTCCAGATTTTCTGACATATCTCAGTTTCGATTTATGAGTTGCGAGTTATGCCTATTTTTACTACAGATGTGTAGAATATTCCAAATCCAGTTTTATATGAATTCTGTGTGGTTATTTATTTTTCTACTGATTTCAAAGATAATATTTTGATCCAATATTTTGCTGAGTACAACTATACTTGATTGGGATTAACCCCTAATTTTTGTGGATTTAATTGACAACTTTTATAAACTATTCTGTACTTGCAAACAACCACTATACTTGTAGGATTTTCATATTGTTCAGTAAAAATACATGATTTCGACCTGATTTTACTTGCTTTCTATAAAAACTTTGTGAATATGAATTGTAGCTTATTGTATCTATTTTATCACCCTTTTGACGGATCTGGATTTCGATTTATATTTTGCAATCTACTGCTATTTTGGTACTGCTACTGCTATTCTGGTTGCTGATTTTACTTGACTATTCTATCTATGTTGAAAAATTATGAATCGTTATTTTCTATTACTAAACATACTAGGGAATACCCCGGATTTTTCTTCATTTAATCAGTAAGTTTTCATGTCGTTTTTGTTGATTCTTGATTTTGATGATCACAACACAGTGCAACATGTGTCTATGTTATACAGCTAACATTGCAGTGTACATACCAAAGACAATTCTAGCTGAACAAATGAACAAGCTCAAAAGGATACAGATGAAGACTTCAAGACAAGGATCAAGACTCAATTCAAGACTCAAGACTCAAGACTTCAAGCTCAAATGTGTTAAATTATTGTGTCTTGTAAACATTGTATTTTTACTTTTGTTGAGTCTTAGTCTGATTGTAAAGCCTTGTCACACACACACACACTCAAAATTTCATAATGTGTATCTCTTTAAAACCCCCAAAAAGAGTCAAAACAGTTTGAAGAATTTTAACTCTTGAGTACCAGTCGACTTAAGCTTCTGCCAGTCGACTGATAGTACAAAGCTGTTTAAAATTATTCAAACTCTGATCAGTCGACTCATATGGCAACCCAGTCGACTGTTCGAGAGCTTTTGACCGTTTTCTGTTTTTCAAAATCGAATTTTTTCAAACTCAAAAGCTCAGATCCGTTGGTTGACAGTTGAGTAACTGTCTCCCAACGTTCAGGAGATCAAACTCTTTAAGTAGAGTTCAGATCTCACTGAAAAGATCTACAGAATTTTACTTTGAAATCCGAGCACTCTTGAAAAACATTCTAAGTGATATTTTTGTGAGAAACAAAGCTTTCAAGTTCATACACTTTGGTTCTCTACATTCAGTCTAGTATAGCATTGAATTCGCTCTGGACTGAGTATAGAAGTCGACCTATTTTGTTAGCCACGTGCATCAACACATACAACAACAAGGCTATAGGTTGACTGTAAAGTATTCTTGTTCTCTTGCTCTCGGTTGGAGAGTGTTTTTGACTCTTGGTTGTAGAGTCGGTGTCTTTTCACTCTTGGTAGTAGAGTGGGTCTGCTTTCTCTGGTTGAGAGAAAGGACTACGGGTTAGACAAGGTTGTTGTCGTAACGCCGTAGGGTATTCTTGTAATTTTTCAAGAATAATGGAAATCTCAAGTGGGTTGCTTGGGGACTGGATGTAGGTCGGGAGGACCGAACCAGGATATATCTTGTGTACTCTGTGATTGATTATCTTGTGTTTGCATTTACTCTGGTTTATTTTAATTTTGCAAAAAGATTCTGGACAGTCGACTCATTGCACCAGCAGTCGACTGGTCAGTGCCGTTTGTAGTTGTAATTTCAGTGTGCCTGCAGTCGTCTGTCTCATTCAGCAGTCGACTGCACAGAGTTATTGTTTTCAATTATTTTGGACAAATCAGTCGACTGGTTCATAACTCAGTCGACTGTACCGAGAAAATTTCCGCAGTTTTTATTAAACACTATTCACCCCCCCCCCCCCCTCTAGTGTTTGTTGTCTTGCCTACAGGATCCAACACTTGGTATCAGAGCAAGGTTACAGGCTATGGCAACTACTTCAAATACAAATCAGTACCATGAAGGCCAATCTACACAACGGCCACCACTATTTGATGGAACGAACTACAATTATTGGAAGTGCCGAATGCGAATCTATCTCCAATCAATCAACTATGAGATATGGCAAATGACAGAGACGGAATATACTGCTCCTACCATTCCATATGCACAATGGAATGATGATCAAAAGAATCAGACTATGAACAATGCCAAAGCAATGAATGCCTTATTTTGTGCACTTACAAAAGAAGAATTCAACCGTGTATCCAATGCTACAACCGCACATCAAATTTGGCATACACTCGAGGTAACACATGAAGGAACGAATAAAGTAAAAGAGTCTAAAATTTCTGTTCTTGTCCACAGGTTTGAGATGTTCAGAATGAAGGACAATGAGACTGTGTCCGAGATGATTACCAGATTCACAGACATCACAAACTCTCTTGTGGCGCTTGGAAAGACTTATACTCAAGCAGAGATGGTTAGAAAAGTCCTACGTGCACTCACTCCAGAATGGGAGAAGAAGACCACAGCAATAGAGGAAGCGAATGATTTGTCAACACTTTCTCTCGAGAATCTTGTTGGCAATCTCATGGCATATGAAGTCCAACTTGAAGATCGAAAGAAAGATACAGAATCACACCAAGCAAAGAAGAAATCATTGGCTTTTAAAGCCATGACAGACTCAGAAGATGAGGAAGAAGATGAAGAAGAAATAGCAATGTTCACTCGAAGATTCAAGAAGTTCTTAAAGAAGGGTAAGTTTCATTCTAAAGCTAGAGATTCTAATGACCCTCCTACATGTTTCAGGTGCAATAAAATAGGTCACATGAAGAAGGATTGTCCCTTAGAAAATGCAAAGAACAAGGGAAAATCATCCAACTTCAAGAAGGACAAATATCCAAAGAACAAATTTGCCAAAAACAAGAAGGCTTATCAAGTTACATGGGATGATAGTGATTCATCTTCCGAAGAAGAAACGGATGAAAATAATGAAGTGGCAAATGTGTGTTTTATGGCTGCACAAGAACATGTAAGTAATGATTATGATTCCGAAGATCTTCTTGATGCTTTTAATGAAATATTCCAAGAGTTAAAGAAAGAAAAGATTAGAGTTAAGAATCTTGAGAAAGTGAATCAAACACTTAATCAAGAAAATCTTAACCTTGATAAGGAAGTAAAATCCTTAAATTCTCGCATTGCAAGTTTAGATACTGATCTTGAAACTCTCAAAAAAAATTATGAAGAGATTTCAAAGAACGTATCTAAGTTTAACAAAGGCAAAGAGAATTTAAATGATATGCTTCATCATCAAGTCACATCTAGTCAAAAATATGGACTTGGTTTTAAAAAATCATCTGTAAAAGAATCTCCTGTTGTAAACACTAGTAAGACTAAATCAGCATCTATTTCTAGTGTTACACACAAGTTGTATGATTTCTTTGCAAAGCCTAAGGTTGTTAATTTTAGTGATAAAAGCAAAACTACCGTTCGGTTAAGTCGACTGAACCATACAACCAGTCGTCTATCCAGAGAAATTAGATCTTATTCAACAAGATCAAAACCTCTTATAAGTCGACCTAGTGTATCAACCAGTCGATTGATGTACACCAACAGTCGACTGAACAACACTGGTAAGTCGACTGGACAGAACAAGTTAGTATGGGTTCCAGTCAGTCTAAATCAGAATGATAAAATTGCTTATATTAACTCATATATGTTAAATGTGTGTAATTCTACTTATTATATTCCTGCTTATGAAGGAAGGTCAAACTCTTCATGGGTTTGGTTTCCCCCAAACTAATGTGTTTTGGACCCAATAAAAAGGGTACCATATTTACCTTAAACTTTTTATAGGTACCCAAGAAAGAACGCTGGATATTAGACAGCGGATGTTCAAAACACATGACAGGACATGCCAACCTATTATCCACCATTCAAAGTATAGATGGAGGAACCGTCACCTTTGGAGATAACAACAAAGGCAAAGTCATAGGCATTGGCATGGTCGGTAAAACTTCTAACCCAACTATAGAAAATGTGTTATTGGTTAGTGGTTTAAAGCATAATCTTTTAAGCATTAGTCAATTGTGTGATAAAGGATATAAAATAGTTTTTGAAAAAGATGCATGTTTGATTTATGACTCTACTATGCAAAATGTTATTTTTCAAGGTTGTCGTAAAAATAACATTTATGAATTGTGTTTGAATGCAATTGATTTTTCAAATGACTTTTGTTTAATAGCCTCTAACAATGAATCTTGGTTATGGCATAGAAGATTTGGACATGTGAACATGAAAAATCTCTCAAAATTATCTAAATATAACCTAGTCAAAGGACTGCCAAAACTATCCTTTAAAAAGGATAAGTTATGTGATGCATGTCAACTAGGAAAACAAATCAAATCCACTTTTAAAACAAAAGAAGTAATCTCTACTAGTAGGCCACTTGAATTAATTCATATGGATTTATTTGGCCCTACTAGAGTTGCTTCTTTAAATAAAAGTAGATATGTGTTTGTTTTAGTAGATGATTTTTCAAGATTCACTTGAACATTCTTTTTAAAACATAAAAATGATGCTTTTGAGGAATTTGCACATTTCTGTAAACGTGTCCAAAATCAAAGATCTCTAACCATAGTCACTATTAGAAGTGATCATGGTGGAGAATTTGAAAATGAAACATTTACAGAATATTGCAACAAGAATGGTATAACACATTCATTTGCATTTCCTAGAGCTTCACCACAAAATGGCGTGGTTGAAAGGAAAAATAGGACTTTGCAAGAATGCGCACGTACTATGCTTGTTGAAAGCAATCTACCAAAGCATTTTTGGGCTGAAGCTGTTGCTACAGCCTGTTATGTTTTAAATAGAATTCTTCTAAGACCTAAACTAAAGAAGACTTATTACGAGTTATTTTTTAATAAAATTCCTAAAGTCTCTTACTTTAAGACATTTGGTTGTAAGTGTTTTATTCTAAACACAAAAGATAATTTCGACAAATTTGATCCTAGATCTAATGAGGGTATCTTTTTGGGATACTCAAATAGGAGTAAAGCATATAGAATTTTCAATAAGTCTACAATGACTATTGAAGAATCAATGCATGTTACATTCGATGAATCTGTACCTTCATCAACCTTAAATAAAGATGATGAAACTGACTTATCACCTTTAGATAATGTGATTAAATCCTTAGAGCAAACTAATCTGTCTGATAAGTCGACTGATAAGGTCTCCCAGTCGACTGACTTAAAGCAGTCGACTGAAGAACAAGTCAAGTCGACTGATCCGATTGAGATATCTTCAACTTTACCAAAGTCATTTGTTGAAGTTAAAGATCATCCTCATGACTTAATAATTGGTGACATCTCCCATGGTATTCAGACACGTTCACATGTTAATATGATCTCTCATACAGCATTCTTGTCGGATTTTGAACCGAAAAATATACAAGAAGCTTGTGAGAATGAATATTGGATGAATGCCATGCAAGATGAACTAAACCAATTTATAAGGAATGATGTATGGGATTTAGTTCCTAGACCTCCTGATCAGACTATTATTGGTACCAAATGGGTATTCAAAAATAAGTTAGATGAATCAGACAAGTTGTAAGGAACAAGGCTAGATTAGTTGCTCAAGGATATAATCAAGAAGAAGGTAAAGATTTTGATGAAACATATGCTCCTGTTGCTAGACTAGAATCTATTCGTATTTTATTATCTTTTGCTTGTTTTATGAATTTTATACTTTATCAAATGGATGTGAAAAGTGCCTTTCTTAATGGGTTTATTAAGGAAAATGTTTTTGTTAAACAACCACCAGGTTTTGAACATGAACAATTTCCAGATCATGTTTATAAATTGAAAAAGGCTTTAACCTGATTACCCGACTGCACGCTTTCCTATAGGAAGGTGTACTCGAAAGAGGACCAGTAGGTTCTACCTGAACCTGTTTACCTGATTATCTGACTGCACGCTTCCCTATAGGAAGGTGTACTCAGAAGATGACCAATAGGTTCTACCTGTACCTGTTCCTGTTCCTGTTTTCCTGATCCATGAGAACACGGCCCTATAGACTCCACTACGAAATCTAAACGCAAACTTGTTTGAATGTAGCAACCATGTGGTAAACGTTTGGGACACATGAAGTGCTACCTAGATGGAAATAAATACAAGACTTGACATGACATAACACCTGTTACATGCTTACTTGTACATGCTATCTGTTTACCTGTATACCCATTTACCTGTTTACCTGCTTGCTTGACACCAGATACATGTTACCTGTACCCTGTTAGTATATCATGTTACTTGATTTTGTTTCCTGATTTATGTTAGTTATCCTGCCTTGTTGACAAGTACATTCCATGCTATGTTTGTTTCCGTTGTTACTCTATATTTGTTTATTCTTTTCCTGTACTTGTGCCTGCACTACAAGCGGCCCGTAACTTGCATTGACGGGAGTTTTGTTTTCTTTTTCCTTTTCCTGCAATTTATTAAATTGCAGATTTTGGTAACCAGTTGCCTGATGGAGTTAGGTGATCTGAGATTCTAGTCCTGGAGTTCTTGCTACCATTATTATTATTCCGTGTTGCTTATTTTGAATAAATGTATCTGTTACTTGGATTATTTTGTATTGGGCAATGTGATCCAGAATTATTGACTTGTTCAGATCTGTTTTATTTGCGATTATTAAGTTTGGTTTCAAGTAATTTTCTATTGGTATATTGATTCATATGTACATGCGTGGTTGACTTCTCTTGTTTCCTACTCTGATTATTCCTGTGAAATGTTGTAAAGATCCTGACAACTTATGGATGATGAAAATTATTCACTGGACTTAGTCACGTATCCGTATTCTGTATTCTCTTTTTAGGAAGCGGGGCATGACACTCGCTCTGTTGGGTATTCAACATGCCGGCCCAAAATGACTCTCTTGCATAGACGGTGGCCAATTTCTCACAAATTTTAAATTTATCATTCAACCATTTGTTATTCTCAACTTTGTATTGCAAAAGCTATAATTTTCACTTCTCTTCAAAATCATTTTTATATTCTTCCATATAGATGATACTCTTCAAAGCATCCCTAAGCTCATCAATGTTATTCGACATACGCACCTCCTGCGGTAACTTATCCAAAATATGCCAAATGCACTATCTATGTTGTGACATAGGTAAAGCTTTCTTCAGTGCAACACCGATCCCACATCCTCATCCATCACGATGCCGATCGGATCACATACCATTGCTCCTCGCCACTTTTGAAAGAAACACTCGAAGGAAGATGCTCTTCTCATCTGGAATGAACCAACAACCTAAGAACGTTGATTACCAATGATGGTTGACTCCAACAAATGGAACGAATAACATTTCGTATGGGTTTGTGTTGTAGGTGGCATCAAAGCAAACTACAACCCCAAATACTTCTACATTCTTCCTAGCGATACCATTCACCCAATTACAATGAAACATTCAACCTTTAGGATCTAATTGGTAATCATAAAAAAATAAAGGATCAGTCTGCTTTTTCGATTCGAAGAACTCAATGAGCACTTTCCCACCATGTCCTTTCATACCACTTTCCCACCATGTCCTTTCATACCTTCCATCGAGTCTCTCCTTACATTTCTAACATCGATTTCGGTGGATCCAATTTTATCATGACCTCCACTTGCACTTTCGAAGAAAAACATTTGTTTGCATATAAGGACATTAGCTTCGGTAAGTTGACCTCTTTTATTAAATTTTGACACTTTACGGTTTCGAAGAACCAAATGACTTATACCGAAAAAGTAAATTCGTAATTGTGTGATTCATTAAATAAATAAATAACCCATGTATTACTTTGTTCGTTTAATTTTACACGAACGAAATCTTTGCAACCTATTCTAAAAGTAGTTTCCCGTCTAACATCATTAGGCTGACTCAATGACTCCCGAATTTTATTACATACATATGATTTACCAATTACATCGGTTCTCTTGTATTTATTCTCACCCTTATGCAAAGTGAAACCCACACTAGAATATGATGCATAAAATTTCTCTGCTTCATCTAAAGTATGAAACGTCATACCTATCTTTGGTTTTAGGTGATTGTCAACTTGCAGCCGAGATTCACCACTTTCTTGTGCACGAACAAAATTATCGCCGACAGCAGAAATTCCTTCAAAACTGTCCATGTCTAACATAAAAAATAATTGAACAATTATCAATACACTAATCATATAGACCTAATTACACTATTTGCATATATAAAGACAAAAGACAACATACACAAATGGTAATCAAAAAATTACGATACTTTGCGAGTGGTTGGTCTCACCCCACACAAGCCAACGCAAATTGTATAATTGAGTTTCGACTCAATGTTTGCGAGATACGGCCGAGTATCGCTTTATTTCAAGAAAATCCAAAATAAGGCGATACACGGCCATATCTTGCAAACCATGAGTCGAAACTCAATTCTACAAGTTATGTTGGCTTGGGTGGGGTGAGCCCAACCTACTCGCAAAGTTTCGTAATTTTTAGTTGTCATTTGTAAGGTTTTCTAAGTTTACATACTCAAATAATCAAAAAATAGTTGTTTTAGTTGTTTTTTTATACAAAAACATATAAAACTGCACAAACGACAACAAAAAATTCTAAAACTTTGTGAGTAGGTCGGGCTCACCCCACACAAGCCGACGCAACTTATAGAATTAAGTTTTGACTTACGGTTTGCATGATACGGCCGTGTATCGCTTTCATTCACGAATAAGAATGAAAGCGATACACGGCCATATCTCGCAAACCATGAGTCGAAACTCAACTCTAGAAGTGGTGTTAGCTTGTGTGGGGTGAATCAGACCAACTCGCATAGTTTCATAATTTTTCAATGTCGTTTGTGCCATTTTCTCAGGTAACCGTACTCAAATTGTTTGAAGTTATAATTGTTATTGTTCGAGATACATGAGAAAACTACACAAACGGCAACCAAAAATAACAGAACTTTGCGAGTTGGTCGGAGCCACATAACACAACCCAATGCAACTTTTAGAGTTGAGTTTTGCCTCACGGTTTGCGAGATACGGTCGTGTATCGCTTTATTTTGATTTTTCTTGACCAAAAGCGATACACGGTCGTATCTTGCAAACCAAGAGTCGAAACTCACTTCTAAAAGTTGCGTTAGCTTTTGTGTCGTGATTCTGACCCACTCTCACAGTTTTGAAATTTTTTTGACCGTTTACGCGATTTTACTAATAGCGAACAATAAAAAATATGGCTCAATCTATAATTTGAGCAAACAACAACAACTACATATACAATTTCACAGTTTAACCGCGTCAAATAACTACATACAAACTATTACATCTACAAAATTACGCATCACAATAATCAATTCAAGTAATTAGAAAACATAAAAAAAAACATAAATACAACTACGAAGCAAAAGATTTAGTCAATACCTTGCACAACTGCAAATTCTCCAATGTAGGTGTTGTCGCCGAACTAGAAATTCCACTTCTCGATTTGTATTCTAAGATTGGAGGGGAGGGGAGGGGAGGGGAGGGGAGGGGGTCGAAGATTGTAACTGAGATTGGGAGTGAGAGAGAGTCTGAGAACAGAGCAGCAGCAGTAGATGCCAGTGGAGGAGTTTGGGAGACTAGTGGTGTCAGGGTTTCGGATGGTGCTTCGGAAGAGAGAGGGGGGGAAGAGTGAGAAGAATGTGTAACGCCCCGAATTTCCAATACCGGGAACTCGAGACACAAGTAAGAATCTTTCTTACAAATGAGTTCAAATACAAAAAAATCACAGGAAATTAAAAACTTATATTACCAGAATTGATATTACAAGTACAAATTGTTCATTGTAGAATTACATCATGAATTCACATCGGTAAATCTACATCTAGATTACATTGATAAACTTCACTGTATAAATTTTACAATCTTCACTTGGACGCTCCACTTAACTCGTGACTCCTGCTTTCACGATCAAGTAGTCCTGCAACTAAATAGATTGTAAGCACGTCAGTTGAATGCAACTGACGCAATGCTGATAAAACCAGTGACTCTCCAAACTCAACAATCAATACTTGAACGCAAAAGAAAAATGTGCAGTCAATCACAAGCGTTAGTGCAAGCCATGCCCTACAGTCTAATGTACAATTCCAAATGCACGCAATGCACTTACTCTAAATGGAATTCATTTAGAAACGTATGCATCTCATACTACATACTTTTCCAAATCCAACTTCAATGGAAACATATGCATACGATACTACATAATTTATGAAGAGTTCGTAGTCTCCATATCACAGGTTTTGATCTCTCGCTATGCATCATACTCTTGTACTAATTCCAATTCCTGACAGTTAACTAGTGACTGATGAGGTTGCAGTTGTTTGGTCTAATTCCGCTACTGCAGTCAATAGTGGTATCCATGTTTTCCTCTATTTCTGACACCCGGACCTCAATCAAAAGTTGCTACGAATATCAAGGTAGCCCGCAAGCTCACAAATTGTCGCCGATACACGTAGAGCCGCAACTTTAGTTCTCTATCCGTACTCAACAACATAGAACTTGACGGATTTTGTAGGGTCCATTCCCTACGTTCGACAGGAAAACCTACTGTTAACCTCCCATTCTTATCACAACACTTCAGGAATTAACCGACGAGATCAAGCAACCCATGTTTCCGACACGTGAGAAGCCACCCACGTGTCCCTATGACAGGCGAGTACAACCACCCGACTTGTGCTTGTCCTAACAATACATAAGACTATTTCTAATTTACAGGATATTATTACCTAGTTCACCAATCCTATCTAGGTTTTAGTGACAACAACTAACATCTATTATGGACACATGTTTAGTGAAACTGGGTTAATTACTTTTTCAGTTAATTACTCTAGCCTTATAATAATGTCCTCAAGTGGAACCTATCTTGACCCAACCATTCATATGACATTGGCGACTTGATCTTCATTGACTATCATCGCCTCTAGCTTGGATCTCGACTATGTTTCTGGGCCGTGGTCAACCTTCCTCAGTTAAAACCAATGGTGCATGAGAAAATGCCTCATCCATGGCATCTCGAGGTGATAAGGTTAATTATCAAAGGTCATTGGATTGATGGTCCTAGGGTGATAACCATTACCCTAAACAATCAACAAGCTAATGTATATAGCTATTCATAATTCAATACAGTAGACATTCACAAGTCCAATTCAAAACATGTTCAATTCATGATTCATAAGCTAACTAATAACTATCTAGCAACATTTATAGCCTTAATATGACAATGACATACATATACCCAAAATAGTAAGCTATTTATCCAATCCTACAACTGGTGCTAGTTGTAAAAAATCACAATTAATTACTCATTTGATGAAATTCCGTGTTTTTAAATTCTACAGAAAGGTCTTTGAATCTAGGTTACTTTCTTAGTTAGAAAACTTTCTCAAAACAAATTATTTTAGGGATGAAAATGACCTCACACTGATATGTAAACAAATTCTCAGGATATGCAGAAACTGTCAACAGTGTATACTTAAAACTCAGTTAGAAATAACCATGATCTCAAAATCTCATAAAATTTGGTATACATGATCCAAATGCATATATGCAGTACATATCCAAACTTTATCTCAAAACTCCAAGTATACAGGAAGATATGATAATTTGAATAGGATGTAAAATTACCAAACAACAACCACACTGTTTCTTAACAACAACAGCAAGTTGTATTTTAAAGAGACAACAATTCTTATTCAAAAATTATGAAACTTGGTAGAAATGTTCCACAGTGACTTGGATACTACTGTAAAAATTTCAAGTTCAAATTCCCTTTTATCATGGGGTTATTCCTTCCAGGGTAACAAGTACTCCTAAAGTAATCAAGACCGAAACAATTTTATTTCAGTATACAAACATGATTCTAGTTAAATATCAAATCATCTCCAAAAATTACAAAAATTGGTGGGATTGCTGTAGACACGTACATGAAACATGAATAAAAATTCTAGTTCAATAATCCTTATATTTTGGAATGAATGAATTTCTGAACCGAACACAAAACATTGTTGAGACAGATCCTAAAACAGTTCAATATTTCTCTTACCCAGTATAGGTGTATCATTTTCTAAAAATATCAAACATCATCCAAAAATTATGAAAAATTGGGGAATTGATATAGACATGCATGAGAACCTACAATAAAAGTCTCAACTCTAAATTCATAGTAAACATGAAGTTATGTTTTTTGTAATTCAAGCATGTTAAATTCACACAGAGAAGAATTTTTATTCCATACCAGCAACAAGATAGAATTTATTAAAATATCAAACCATATCCAAAATTTACGAAATTTGGTAGAGTTCTTAGGGACATAACCAAGACGCCACTGTAAAAAAATTCAAGTGTAAATTACAAGTGTAAATTACATTATGATAAGAAATTATTATTTTCAAATTTATCATGCTAAAGCTTTTCAAAAATCACATCTTTTTTTCATTACAAACATTCCTAGCTCTAGTTTCTAGCTTATGAGTATATCATGCCTACATCCATCACAAAAATAACTTCCATAACAGCAAATTTAACAAAATTAAACAAACACAAGTTTAGGGAGACACCCAGTTTGATGTTGTTGATTTTCTTCCTTGGTCCTTCCTCTTAATTGCTCCCCCTCCTAGCTCTTCCACCTAGCTTGATGAGAAGTATGTTGGGAGTGTAGGAACTTAGAAAGAAAGATGGGGAGATTTGTAAAGCAGCATTGAATAACAAAAAATAAAAATGGCTTTCTTAAAGAACTAGGATTTTTATAAGAGAGGGGGGTAACTAGAACCCTAAGAAACTATAGGCAAGCCCATAGCAAAATTAATTAGGGTTAGGGTTTAATTAAATGGTTTAGGGGTTGGTTAGTATGAATAATTATACAAATACACATACACACATCCATATACATGTATTCATACATACTTACATACAAATATACAACACAAATGCATACACGATACTCAATAAGAAAAAAAATGTTTATATTGTTATATGTATATATATAAATAATCATTAGCACAAAAGATTATGACCTAAAATAATCGGGACAATCTACAAAATTCAATTGAGAAGATATCCCAACTCTTGTTCAATAGTATACCTTGTCGGGTTCAAAACAAATAAAACAATGTCTTGATATTATCTATTTAAATGTTGGAAAAATTTTATTAACACGTACGACTCTCAAGAATGGACGGATTAATATACAAAATAGATATATACTATTTTGCAGGATCTTACAGAGTGAGTGAGAGAGCTTGGGGTTTGGGAGACGACATATTAGGGTTTGGGATCAGGGAAGAAGAGAGATAGAGTAAGAAGAGAGTGAGAGAGATGCCACGCTTAAAGGGGAAAAAATCACTTTACCTTAGCCCGTCGTTGCCAACGACGGTCTAAGTTATATGTTTTTACAAAAAATATAACTTAGTCCGTCATTGCCAACGACGGACTAAGTTGTATTTTGGCAACAAAAAAAAAACTTAGAGCTGTACGAGAGAGTAGTGTGAGAACGATTTAAGAGTGTCGAAGGGGTATAATGGGGTGAAATACCCAATATACCGCTCAACACTTCAGTGAGAGGGGGGGGGGGGGGGTGGGGCAAATCTGAGCAGCTGGATCCAATCACGATCGATCCAACGACTCACACTTCCGTTTACAACGGGTCTATCCAAACGGACTCGTTTGCAAAGCGCTCTCTCTCTCTCTCTCTCTCTCTCTCTCTCTCTCTCTCTCTCTATATATATATATATATATATATATATATATATATATATAGTGCAGCTGTAACACTCCGAATTCCAAATACAACTGAATTCGAGAGTTCTACAGGATCTTTTCACTTCTTTCATACAATTTTACAAGGAATTTAAAACTTTTATTTCAACAATAATTACATCAGAGTCTTTTACATCAATAAGCAGCGGAATCAATAAAATACAACAATAATGATTATACAATTGTTACAACTTTAACATTTAAGTAATCAACAGCATCAAATCATCTTTATATCTTCATGTAACTCCATACCCTGCATATAAAACTATGGGCGCGTCAGTTGCTTACAACTGACAAAATATTATACACGGCCATCCTCTCTATGCCGGGAACAGTATAACGATTCTTAAATACTTTAGCAAACACAAACTTGATCACAAACAAAGCTACAAAAGGGACTATCCTATTGATGTCGTGTTGTGCGGTGCACTTAGTCCTTAATGCAGTTATTATATTACATGACACTAATGCACACTTGTTCGGATTCTATGCATCCCATACTACATAGGTCCGAGGGCAAGCCTCTTAATCGTCTTCATTATTGTAGGGTTCAATCCCTCGCCATGACTTAATCTACTACTGTAACTACGGTGAGTATCCTAGATGATTTATGAGTACAAGCACGTGCACTGGACCCTGGAGGGGAATTCCGCGCCATGTCTTGACTCATCAAGCATGCATTCTGCGGTAATTCAGCCTCCTCCCTGAACACGATCCTCTTGCAGTCACCAAAACATCCCACAAGCGTGACTAAAGTCCGATCATTCTGAGTTGTGCCCACGCCATGTCTTGACTCATCAAGCATGCATTCTGCGGCTCACACACCCGCACCGTAAACTCTAGTTCTCATACCCGTGTTTTCTCTCACTTTCATTACATCTCCACTATGTATCTATCTGTAATTTCAGCAAGTGTCATAGACGTTCCATGATTACAAGCACGTGTCCAAGACCCTGGAGGAGAACCTCGTGCCATGTCTTGACTCATCAAGCATGCGTTCTGCGATAATTCAGCCTCCTCCCTGAACACGATCCTCTTGCAGTCACCAAACATCCCACAAGCGTCGCCAAGATCCCGATCATTCTGGAGTATTGCCCACGCCATGTCTTGACTCATCAAGCATGCATTCTGTGGATCACATCCGCATCGTAGACTCGAGGCTCCCATACTTATGTTTTTCTCTTACTTCCATCACAGCTTTACAAAGTTTGTTTTAAAGAAAATCATCACAACCTAGAGCTAGCTTACCCTACCGGACTTAAATCAACAACAGAGACAGTCAGCCTACCTGGCTACTTCTCAAGAGACGCTCAACCCTCAACGGTTAGCTCTCAAATCATAAATAATACTGCCGGTCACTAGGGTCTCGCCCAGCCTCTAGATTCCAACAACTATCTCATTCTAGAGATCAACAATTTTTCATAATCAATCTCCAATAATAATTCCATTTCTTTTGTTCACAAACTCTTTCTCAAAACATTTCTTTTATAATCTCATAACATGAGAACAATTAAATCTGATTTCTTTATCAATTCCATCTTTCACAACCTTGTGTGCATTTCACAATAAAACTCAATCACATATTAATAATCATAAAATCTCATATTCAACTTACTTAACTTTCATTTGTCAAGGATCAAATCCAAACTCAAGAACCAGAAAATAGTTCGGTTCAGTCGACTGGTGGTAGTATCAGTCGACTGTTCCGTGAGTACTTTGAACATCAAAACAACAGTCAGCTCGATCCAGTCGACTGTGAAGGCAGACAGTCGACTGCTCTACGAGACTTGAAACTTTTGTAATAACACAGTCGGTTCAGTCGACTGGTGACAGTATCAGTCGACTGTCCCGCGAATACCTTGAAAACTCAAACATCAAATTTATGACAACAGCAGTCGACTGTGAAAGTATTCAGTCGACGGTCCCGCTGATGAAAACCAACTTTTTTACACTTACCAGTCGACTGTGGAAGTGAACAGTCGACTGTCAATCACTCAAATTGCAGCATACATATAATTTTCGACCTTGTAATTGATTTGTACTTCCATAAAAATATAGATCCTTTTCAGAAATATATTCCTTCAAAACAATTTCGTATTTGTTATCAAATTCTCAAGTTTCTTATTTTTCAATGAAATCCTTAAAATGCATCAAAACACCTACTCAATCCATTTTCCAAATAAGCTGTTTTCTTTTATCAAAGTTACTTTACAAAAATCTTTATACTCGTATGAAAAATATTTTGAGGTTAGAATCACACTTCTTTTATACACATTTGCATTATTGTGACCAATACTGTCTCAACATACATCAATTTCAAGCAATCACTTCAATTCTAGCATTTCAACTAGCAATCATATCAATTTAAGCATAGCAATTTGCAACTACCACATCAATTAAAATTTAACGATTCATTTCTACAGTAATTTGCATGCAATCAATTCAATTTCAACCAAATGAATCATATATCAACTATCATGCAATATCTACTCTTAAATTAGAAAGCATTTAAGAAACACCCACCTAAATTGAAGATTTGTACCCAATTGAACTCCTAGAATTAGATTCTCCTAAGGAAAGCTCCAATTGCAACCTCCTCGAAATCCGTGCACATTAGATTCTCCTAAGGAAAGCTCCAATTGCAACCTCCTCGAAATCCGTGCACCAAAGCTAGCCCCACACTCCATCCCCATTTCGGCAAGCATCCATCAAGAGCATCTCCATCCCCACTCCATTCGGCAACAACAAGGACAAACTCCCATCTTCTTTCATGTACGCATACTATGTATGTACATATATATACATTAGCATATGTATATAGGCAAGTGGAATGGTTATTAGGTGGGGAAATGGGCAAGGTTAGGCTGGCTTTTTGGTGGGTTTCTTTCGGCATGGGCAGGAGAGAAGGAGGAGAAGAGATGAGAGAATGAGAGGCCAAGGGGGTATTTTTATAGATTTAACTAATAGGTAGTTATGGCAACCACCCCACATGTACACCACTCACCCCATGATTAAAATTTGCTTTCCCTCCCATTTTCAAAATTAAAACTTCAGAATTTTCCCTCCTCTCACAACAGCCCGGTCCCAAAATTTGTGTGCACATCGCACGTGTGCACGTGCACGTGCTTTGTGTACAAAAAAAATTTATTTATTTAATCCCTTTAAAACAATTTATATATATATGTAATAAATATGTAAAATTAACTTTAAAACTATACTTTTCATGCACAATTAAAATAGAAAGAAACATTTCATGAAAATTTATTTTGAAGGAAGAACGCGCTTACAACACGTGCACTAAAACACGTGCGTCGTCCGTAAAATCTCAAAAATACAAAAATTGACTTTATGAACCAAAAAATATTTATAATCAATTGGAATGCAATAGAAAGTATATTTAATATACATATTTGATAATATACTCAAACGTACGAAAACACGTGTATTGCACGTAGAAAATTTATTTTAATAAAGATTGTCAAAAATTGAATTTTCGTTTACAAAACAAATTCAAACATGTTTATAAAGATAAATAATTGAAGTCCACTGAAAACTTTGCACGTAACGGTGGAATACCCAAAATCGGCACGTGCATCAATAATACGTAGAAAGCACGTAAAAACTCAAAGATTGAAATTTTGCATTTGAGTTGTCTCAAATGGGATTTTTAAGAATAAGGGATTGCATAAATAATTGGAATTCAAAATACATATCAAAATGCGTTATGGATATAATCAATAACAGTACAAAATGCACGTGCATAACACCCGAGGGCAAAATTGTCATTTAAATTTTGCGGGGTGTTACAGCAGCACGGACGGCCTAGGTGTGTAATGAGGTTACAAGCTCATAACCTGATCTAGGTCAGACTTATGTATGGGCATTCTAATTTGGGTTGGCCCATTTAGTCTAACTAATTGTTGAACCAATATTGGGAGTTCAAGTCTTACTTGGATTGTTAATTAAGTGCATCTTATGAATTTAAATTCCAATTCTGATCCATTCTAAGTGTGTGACCGTATAGGTTCCCATTACATTGACAGTAATACTAAAATCCTATTTTAGTACTACAAACAGTGAGCGGTATCTAGTAATACATCACTGCTACTCAGTAACGGGAATGCCAGTTATTTGACATAACCTATCCATGACCAATGTTACCATGTAGTCTGGTTCTTTTGTCCAGATATCTTAATTGACCACAAGGCATGGAGCATGTCACCATTGTATTGTTCAATCTTTGGTTTCTTTTTTAATGTCTGAATAGACTTACTAAGACAAATGAGATCAATATCTCATACTGACTCATTTGAGTATGGGCATGCATTTTGCAGTCTCACTCAATCAAGGAGGCCGAAGATTTTGCTCATGTTATGTAAGAGGGATAAAACCTATCTAAGTCACTCATATCCCTCTGCATGATTTGTATTATGTCCAATAGTCGACTTTATAACCACCTTATTACATGCGATGTTTGATGGAATTAAAACATATAACTTCTCATATCGGAAACCGTAGTGACTTCAAGTGAAAGGACCACGTACACCATGGTCACTGTGAGAACTGCTTATGACATTCATGTAACGATATATGCAGTATTCTCATGTGGGGAATGAACCTACTTGGGCTGTTTCCCCCAGCGACCGGACAGAGAAACATCTGGCTATCAAATACTTCACGAAGTGGATTGAAGCGGAACCATTGGTCTCCATTACTTAACAGAAGACTGGGCAACTTTTTTGGAAGAATATTGTCTATAGGTTCGGGATACCTTGGATTCTTGTCACCGACAACATAACCCAATTCGCCGCTAAGAGATTCTGCACCTTTTGCTCTGATCTGGGATCGAACATCATGTCTCTTTCATTTCACATCCCAGACCAACGGTTAAGCTAAGAACGCCAATAGACAGATCCTTGATGGCCTTAAGAAGTGGCTAGACAAAGCTCCAAAGTGTCTATGGGTCGAGGAAATCTCGGGCATACTTAGGTCCTACAGGACCATGAAAAGGACCCCGACAGGAGAGTCTCCATTCAACCTCACCTTCGGGTCCAAAGCTCTAATCCATGTATAGGCTAGAATACCTTCTCTGTGTGTCCTCTCTTTCAACAATGAACATAATTCAAATGATCTCCAGGGAAACATCGACCATGTTGGAGAAGTTCGCAAGAAATCCACTCTATGGAGACAGAGATATCAGCAGAGGGTGGAAAGGTTCTACAACAAAAAGGTCTAGCCGATGAACCTTAAAAAAGGTGACCTCATCCTACAAAAGCTTGAGATCTACAATCCACACAAGATGAGAAAACTCGCTCCTAACTGGGAAGGACTGTACAAGGTCTCCAAAGTTGCCCGCCCATGAGCTTACCAACTTGAAGACCTGGGGCACAAGAAAATATCAAGGACCTGGAATGCGGAGTACTTGATAAAGTTCAACGAGGGTGCTTAACACCCTCCAATGGATTCTAGATTTGTAATCAGATCAACCTTTAAAATGGTCAGTACATGTAATAAAATCTACCTACCAAGGCAGCTACTTAGATTGATTTTTCAATAAAGTACAACAATTTCTTAGTAAATTCTTGCATTACATCCCAGATAAACAATGAGTTTGGTGCCCAGCTCCTCTCCCAATCTACGCCAACAACTCATTAACTCATAACAATGAGTTCAGTGCTCATCTCCTCTCACAAACTATACAAATAACTCAAAACAATGAGTATGGTGCCCAACTCATCCCTAAAGCTCCTCCTACAACTACCTAACTCAAAAATAGCAATTTCGGAGTTCAGCACGTCCTTAGAGTTGCTCCCACAACTCGCTAACTCAAAAATAGCAAGTTTGTATTCCAGCTCATCACTAGAGTTGCTCCTACAACTCACTTACTCAAAAAATAGCAAATTCGAAGTCCATCCAGCTCATCACCAGAGATGCTGCCACTACTTGGTAACTCAAAAGGAGCAAGTTCAGTGTCCAGCTCGTCCCTAAAGCTGCTCTCACAACTCGCTAACTCAAAAACAACAAGTTCGGAGTGAAGCTCATCCCTAGAGCTGCTCTCACAAGTCGCTAACTCAAGGATAGTGAGTGCGGAGCTGGGCCTGCAACTCGAACTACTCAAATAACTCATTGGCCCAAAATAGCGAACCGCATCACAAAAATGGGAGAAACAAGACAACAACGCATGGGCAACATTTATTTCATGTCAAAATTGTGTTACAAGTTTGAAAGTTAAAAACATCAGATACACAAGACAAGTTTACAAGTTTTCCCCCAGGGATCACCTACAACAATGAAAGAGAGGGATATTTCGGTTAAGAGACATGACTCACCTGTGATGCCTCCTTGCTACAGAAGTTCCACCTCAGCCACCCGAGCTATCCAAAGGAGGCACCAACCTAACCGATTGAGTCTGAATATCATGGTTGAAAGTGTGCAGTACCCTATCCATAGAAGCTAAGCTAGATGTCCCAGCTACTTCTCTTTGGGCATCCTCGGAACTCCTTAGCAACGCTCGACCACCCGAGGATAGCTACGTGTCCTTATCCCTAGACCAACACCACTAAGTGAGGAGTACTTTGCGTTCACAGTCCTCCAGGATTCTCCTTTAGACGGTAGATCTCCAGGTCCTTCTCAATAATCACATCCCTTGGAAGAGCATCGTCATCCCAAATTCCCCCTCCCCCCTCCCTCCACCCACACACACACACAATACACACACGAGTGTGTACCGAACTAACTGGATGGGTCTCCTTTAGGTGGGCAAGCTCCAAGCCCCTTTTGACCAACACCTTCTTCAGACATTCCCTTTCGATCAAGGTCTCATACAACACTCGGCGAATACGAGCAATCTCGGCATCCCGGGGATCTACTCTATATATGAACATCTGTCAACAAAGAAAATAGTGGTGTTACTACAACACTAGCAAATACAAAAATGCATAGCTTTAATGTTAAGAAATTTTTAGGAGATCCAACCAAACACATCAAAAATTTATGCTCGCAAAAATAAAAAACTCAATTATTGGACACTAAAAGATTTTCATTTATTTAAAGTGAAGATACAAATGTGGTGGCTAGTCTGTCATGCCCCGCTTCCCAAAATACGGGAATACGAGCCCGTGACGAAGGCCCAGCGAATGATATTAAAATCATCCATAAGTTGTACCAGTCTTAACGCAACAACATGGAAAAGAATAAACACAACCGCGCAGGAAAAACATAATCACATAAACAAAGATACTATGAAAAAACATGCAATGGTCCAAAGTAATGACCAACAACTGGAAAATAAACAACCTCGGGTCAACAAAGCCCGAGATAGAAAGTTCAACAAAGTAATAATGTAAATACAAAATTAACATGCAGAAAATAATTTATTGTAGACGATGCTCCAGCTTCCATCCTAGAAAAATTGTTCGCCAAGATCCTCGGTCAATTCTCCTTGAGCACCTGTAGTTGATCAACTAGAATTGAGGGAGATGTCTGTTAGAGCAAGTACGAACAACAAGTAGTGAAAATAAAGAGTAAAGGAACATGGTACATCAAGGAATATGAAGCTAGAACAATATCAAAAGCAATAACAATATCGATAAACAATTTTCAATAACAATAGTCGATAAAAAATGTCGATGTCAATAGTCATGATTCAAGGATGCAAGTGTCAATCTAGTCTATTAATATTTTAGCCTAACTAATGCACGTACTACTACGTCCCATACCACAGGTTCGGTGCATACAACCAGTGTTCATTTTAGACTATAGTGGTGTGATCTACAAAGCGTGTACTTGGCATCAATAACAATAATTTACAATCAATAATTGACAATCAATAATTTACAATCGATACTCCTCCTTCCATGACAATACAATACAACGATAAGGCCTTACCGAGTACATTTTCTGAGATTATCCACTACTAAGTCAACCCTTATTACCCTGACTTGTTAATATTTTATTAAATCATTCATGATCATGCAATGTGCATGAGGATGTCAAGGCGATGATAAGGATGCAGCAAAATGATGCGATGCATGATATATATTTGATTCTCATTCACTAGATGCAAGGTTAACACATTTACATGCAATACTATGAAAGTGCACATTCTGGACAGCAAGACGTTGTTGTACAAAAGTGGACTTTCCTGCTACTAAAGGAAGGCAAACCTAGATCCATCAGGGATTCTAGAAACTAGACTCTCTGTCGGTTCTAGCGAATTTACACACTATATATAAAAATCACAGAAACTAGGTCGAAATTCCTATTCTTTCAGATTTCATGTTCAGTCGGAATCTTAAAGTTATATTTGTATGCATATTTCGGGTCTGAAAGTTCATCAAACAAATCCAGAAAAATTACGGGTGATTCCCTAGCATATCTAGTCTCAGTAAAATTAATTTCATATTTTTATTTTACTCTTATCATGTACTATTTATTTATAATCAAAAAGATATGCATGAGATTGTGAATCTGGAAATCCTAGACCCAGCAGTACTAAAACAGCAATAACTCATAAGTTATAACTCACAATTTAATTCTGTTGGTTGTTCTGGAAACTAGACACATTGGGCTACAATTCATATTCAACAAGTTTCAGTTGATTCTGATTATAGCTGGGTCGATTACCCTAATCTTTATAGATTAGAGGTTCTGGCAGCAGTCTAGAGTTAAATTTCTACACGTGGAATTAGGGTATAAATTCAATAAAAAAATCTATAAAAATTAGAAAATGAACCCTAAGCATGTCTATTAAGTTTCGGAAGAGTTTCATGTGATTTCTATACTATTAATACTTTGTTTCTATTAAAAGTTGTGTCGATGTTTCACTAAACTGTAAATCTGGAAATACAGACCAGCAGTGACAAAAAGTGTAATATCTAACAGCTCACATATCAAAATCTAGATCCGTAAAGTGTTCTGGAAACTATATTCATCAAGTTACAATTTCTTTTTATATAGTTCTAGTTGTTTTTAATAGTAACAGGGTCAAAATCTCAGTACAAAATAGGACAGGCAGCAGGATAAGATGAAACGCAATCGTATACATTCATCAAAATGAACAATCTACTTGCTCCTATATCATGGTATGCATACACAAAACCAAATTATCATGTTACGATTCAAGTCTTAAGATTACAATCAATCATCACGCATTCAAATCACCATACATTTCTTATATGTAAGTTTCTAGTCAATTTATTCATGTCATGTGTGCATGCAAGTTTGGGTTTGAATCAACGGATATTGGCACAAAGTCGATGATACTTTGGGTTAGCTCGTGTAAACCCTCGATATCCCCAACAAAAGGTATACAATATAACAATATGATAATTGAAAGAGAACTACTTGCGGAGACCAATAATCTTGAACTGAAGTAATAAACGAGTTCCTGTAGACTTGCCTTTAGATGATGATTAGATTAATCCGAATAATCGAATAACGGGATTAGGATCCCGGCGACAAGGGCAACGATCGCGAACCAAGCGAATCTTGATAAGATGATCACGATCGGGTACGGACCTTGATGAGGATCAAGATCAAGATGGCGATCAACGGTCGGTGATGAACTTGATGATGATGATCAAGATCAAAGAGATCGGATGGTTGCGATTCAAAGTACCTTGATGATCATCATGATCGTGATGAACAACGATCGGACGACCAAGATTAAATAGCTCGATGATGCCGATGGTCGATGGTGCAAACAGAGGAGTTGGGTATGCACTGGTGGACGAGGGCGGCGAGGCTCAGGTGAGGTTAGGTGGCAACAGGATCAACGACACGGGGCAGGCGACGGACGGCAGTTGACTGATGGGTTCTCGGTGGTGCTCTGTTTTGGGAAGGAAAACAGAGGACGAGGATGGGGGTCGACTTGGGGTTGCTATTGATTGATAGAGGCCAAGGAAGAGGCGGTGGTGCTCCGGGGGCGAACTCGAGGTGCGAAAATGGCGGGACGATGGAGGAAGGAGGAGGATGACGACGGAGCGGCGATGAGGATGATAATGGTGATCGACTGGTTTTTCTACAGTCAACGAGGAGGGCGGCTCGACGGTGAGGCTTCGAAGAGGTGGGTTGAGCGGGAGGTCGTGACGGGTTGACGATGGCGAAGATGCAACGATGAGGGTGCTCACGGTTGCGACGGAGGATCGGGGATGGGGTTGACGAGGGTTAGGCGGGAGGTCGCAGACAAGAGGGTGAAGGGGGATGAACAGTGGCAGGGCTCGGGGTTACACAGTGTTGGGGGTTGTGCGAATAGTCTTGGGGGGATGAAGGGTTTGAGGAAGATGAAGGGGTTTGGTTGTGTATAATAAGAGAGAGAGAGAAGATCAGGGAATAGTGGGTAGTTAGGATTAGTGGGAGGAGAAAGCATGAGATAGATTGAGGGGAACGCGAAGTTGATCTGGTCAATAACAGATAGGAGGAGAATTGGGTTATTGGGTTTGAGTATTGAAAGGGGATCCAATAAGATGTGGGTTTGAGTTTGGGTCCAATAAGAGAGGGGTTATTGGGTTTGGGTTCAGGTTATATATTAATTGTCACGCCCCACTTCCCAAAAATACGGAATGGAAGCACATGACGTTGGCCCAGCGAATGACTTGCATCATTCATAAGCTGTTCTCGATTTAACTCAACAATATAACGAGGAGCAATACAACCACGCATGCAATGAAAGGATAATCACATGAATAACAATACTTGGAATTTGTGTGTCACACCCCGCTTCCCAAAAAGAATACGGAATACGGATACGTGACTAAGTCCAGCGAATAATTTTCATCATCCATAAGTTGTTCGGAATCTTTACAATATCTCACAAGAATAATCAGAGTCGGAAGCAAAAGAATCAACCAAGCACGCACATATGAATCAAAATACCAAAAAGAATACTCGAAACAAAATATATTAATCTCAAATAATTCAGATCTGAATAAGTCAATATCCTGGATCACATTGCCCAAAATACAAATAAATTCAAGTTCAAGATACAATTGTTCAAAACAAGCAACAAGAAATAATAATAGCAAAATCCATCATTAATATCTCATATCGTCTATACCATCTGACAGCTGATCATCCTGGTCTGCAATTAAATAAATTGCAGGAAAAGGAAAAAAAAGAAAACAAACTCCCGTCAATACAAGTTATGGGCCGCTTTTAGTACAGGATACAAGTACATGCAAAAAGATAAATAAATAGCATGGAATAGGCATGATAACAAAATATAACAACTAACATGGTAAGATGAACAAGTGTAAGTAGCACGTATCAAGTGTCAAGTAAACAAGCATCATGTGAACAAGTAACAAGTGTCAAGTATCAAGCATCAAGTATCATGTAAACATGTAGCGAGTGTCATGTATCAAGTATCGAGTTTCGAGTATCAAGTATCATGTATCATATAGCAAGTATCAAGTATCATGTAATCACATATCATGTTTAAGTGTCATGTTCAAGTCGTGTAGTTATTACTATCTAGGTAGCACTTCATGCATCCCGGTTTTTACTACATAGTTGCAACATCAAATAGTTTCGCTTTAGATTTCATAATGGACCATAGAGGGCAGTGTACTCAGGGACAAGTATCAAGTAATCGAGCTCCAAGCTCCAAGTATCATGTATCATGTATCATGTATCACATGTCAAGTTGTGCAAGTGGTAAGTAATTACGTGTCTTGCGTGCAAGTGTCAAGTAATCACGTGTCAAGACTCAAGTATCATGTATCAAGTAATCACGTAGGATCTGTGGATCTCCTTCCGAGTACACGTTTCTGTATTATCCACTATTAGATCTTTCCCTTAAACCCTGGCTTGGTTATTTATTATTATTAATAACAAGCATGTGTGTGTACAAAACATGACAAGAATAACATGGCATAATCATGTAACAAGTACATGATGAAGAATAAACATGTACAGGAAAAAGATAACTCATAAAAGAGTGGGACAACGAGAATTCTAGTTCAGGACAGTAAGACAGTACTGCACTAAAATTGAGATTCCAGTTCCTACAACAATGCAAATCTGAATCCGTCGAAAGTTCTAGAAAATATACTTCCGGCCGAATCCAGCAAATATATATAAGTCATATAGTATTTCACAAAAAACATAACTCAAAACTGAACTGAAACTAGAAAATACGTTCATCCAGAAATCAAAAGATTGTATTCAAAGTCAAGAAAACAGAATGAAAACTCATTAAATAAATCCACAAAAAATCTGGGGTATTTCCCTATATGTATAGTAACAGAAAAAACAAGTTTCATAATTTTCCAACAAAAATAGAGTAGTCAAGTAAAATCATAAAACATCAAAATGCAGTAGTTTTGTAAATCTGAAATCACAAACACAGCAGTATGAAAACAGCAATATCTCACAAACCACAAATAGAAATCCAAATCCGCCAAAAGGGTGATAAAATAGATAAAGTAGGATAACTTTCATATTCAGAAACATTTTTCAAACAGCAAGTAGAATTAGGTCTAAAATCAGTTTCTTTACTGAACAGTATGAAAAATCTGCTAGTATAGTAGTTGTTTGGAAACATAGAACGGTTTGTAAAACTCATCAAATAAATCCACATAAATTCAGGTTTAATCCCATTCAAGTATAGTTGTACCGTGCAAAGTATTGGATCAAAATAATATTTTTAACAACATGATAAAAATAGATTACTCTTCAGAATTCATAGAAAACATAATCTGAAAATCTTTCGACACCACTGTAGTAAAATAGACATAACTCACAACTCGTAAATTGAAACTGAGATCCGTCATAATGGTTGGAAAATAGACATAATTCTCTTCAAATCATGTTCACAAAATATTTTCAAATACTGACCTTAATAGGGTCTAAAATACTGATCAAAACGAGAAAACCGGCAAAACTGAAAATATCTCATATGCACAAAATCCACTAGTTCACATAACTCATCCAAATAATAACTAAACATGAAATATGGTGTACTAGATGTCCAAACAACATGGTATAGGATATTTTATAAGTATTCAACAAGTATATCATGAATAACACATCATGCACAGATATCTCAAAGTAGCATGAACATACACATCAAAAGTGGTCAACCCTAGGTTAATTCATGTCATATATGTCGTAAGGGAACTATGGTCAAATTATCACAATAGAGACAATATGAGCAAGAGGATTCACACACAAATTGTCTTTAGAACCCAACTACACTACAGATGGTATTCAGTACTTGTATTACACAAAGAAAATAATACAAGTTACTTGCCTTATAACCGACGACGAAAACGGTGCAAAGCAAGAATAATGGGAACGGATTCCCGAGCAACGATCACAATGAACGATCACAAACCAATCTCGAACACACGATCACAAACGCAATCACGAACACAGTGCATGGATCACGAACACAATTGGATGGCTGAGATCAAAGATCAAGATCAAGATGGATCAGATCGGACGACCCGATCTCCTTGATGATGAAGATGATGATGATGATCAAGATCGATCGAACGGCTGCGATCAAAAGAAGTTGATGATTAACATGATCGTGATGATCAAGAAGAGATCGGACGGCTAGGATCTAATCGGATGATCAAGAGGAGATCGACAGCCTACATCCAATCCAGCATGATGACAAAGATCCAACGGACGGCCAGAATCAAAACCAAGGGGACATGATCATGATGATCACGGCGATCGACGGCTCACATCACATGATCAACTCTCTTGATCAAAACAACAACCCAGGCTTGGCTGGCAGCTCAGACGGCAGATGGCGACACGTCGGCAGGATAGGCTGCCGGCGGGACTGCAGCCTAGGGGGTTGACGGTGGGAGCGCTGTCGTCGGCTGAAGGCGACGCGACTGCAGGTGGAGTGCGTCGCTGCTGTGGCCGCGACAGAAAAGCACAGAGGGTCGGCTTGGCTTGACGACGGCGGGGTGAGCGGCTGGCGGCGCTCTGGCTGATGTAGGCGGCACGGCAGGAGGAGAGAGGACCAGGGGGTGCGATAGTTGGAAGCTAGGACGAGGAGCACAGGCATGCACTGCTGGTCGACACCGGGGAGGAGGAAGGTGGCGACGAGAGTGGGTAAACAGGAGGAAGGGATGGGTTAGGGTGAACAGGGGAAACATTGCATGGGTTCTGTTTATATAGCTATGGTTTTAGGGTTAGGGAGAGTAAGAGGTGACGGCTGGAGGTAAGTATGGGTTTCGGGTAGGGGATGTTTAATGGGTAGGGTATAGGGTAACGGGTTAGGGTGTAAAACGGGTATAGGTTAAAGTGTGTATAAGATTATGGGTTAAAGTGGGGGTGAACGTGTATTAATGGGTTATAGGGTTGAGTAGGGTGTTGGCTGAAGGGGTTGGCTAAATATATAATGGGTATTGGGTTAAAGTCTAAACGGGTTTGGGGTTTAATGGTAAAAATCCAATAGGGGAAAATAGGGTTCATAAGTTCAATAGAAAATAAAATAACCAATAAAAATATTGTTTATAATAAAATGTAATTCGCATTACACTAGAGAATTTATTTGAAATAATTACAAATACAATTAGTAAATAGAAGTGGATTTTTAATGACCAGTCAAAAATAACAATAATAGCAATAATATTCATAACAATAATAATAATAAGAAAATGATAAAAATAATAATAGTAATAATAATAACAGTAGTAGTAATAATAGAAATCAAAATAATAATAACAAAAATAAGATTTGCATTACAATATAAAATCATAGAAAATAGTTACAATAAAATTATTGATCGAAAAATAGATTTTAATGGAAGATCCAACAATACATTTTAAGAAAAAATTTTTGGAAGCGATGAAAGAAATAATTTACAAAAATTTTAAATACAGAAAATACGTATTTACGAAAACAGGGGTTACATTGAGCACGAAATAACCAAATATAATGATAATCTAACACTGAAAACAACAATAACAATATTCGGGTCAAAAAGCCCACAATACAAGAAATAATAGTGTTCAATTAATTAAGTCTTCATAACAAAATAATAATTAATTAAGCGGCAATGTCCATTCTTCACCATTGTAGTTCTCCTAATCCATCAAGCAATTCTTCTTGATTACCTGTAAGTTGTTTATGTAAAAAGAAAGAATAATATGTCCTTGGAGCAAGTTGTAGACAGCAAGTAGAGAAAGCAATGAAACAATGACATTTACGATATAACAATGAATTCAATAAACAATAGAGTCGATGACAGTGAACAATGGCAAAATGATAATGACGCAATGTGCAATGACAATTACCAATAACAATAACAATAAACGATATCAATAATCAATAACACTGTTCAATAATGATGACAATATGCAATGACGATGTGATGACAATCTTAAGTCTGTTATTCATTTTAATCCTAAATAATGTAGCACTTCATGCATCCCATTTATTTACTACATGGTTGCTACATGCAAACAAGTTAGGTTTAGACTTAGTGGGGGATTTTATAGTTCATGTACCCAACAACGGTAATCAATATTCAATAGTTGCAATTGAATAATTACTGCACCATAAGATAATTGACCCCGATACAATACACGATAGATTGAATTACTGCCGTAAGCCACAATCCATCGATAAAATAATAGCAGTTAACAGTATTTAGGGAAACACGGGCCCCTTCTCCGAGTACAGTCCCTACATTGTCCACTACTTAAGTCACCCTTAAACCCCGGCTTGTTAATAATTCTTTATTCAATCAATATGCAATGGTTGTTGACAACATTAATCACATCAAATACGTCTATGTGAATGTAACGCCCCGCCCCAATACTCAGACGATTTTATTATTTTTGGAATACAAATTAGATGCTATGTAGTACAACTGCCAACCACAGGCTGCTTCTCAAAAGGTGGTTAACCAATTAGGTGACTCTTGATCATAGGCATTTATATTTATACTCAAATTATTTTTGTATATCTCCAATATGGGACTATATTCCCAAATCTTCCCTCACAATTCCCGTGTACCTCACGTACACGTCACCCATTCCAAATCTAATCTCTTCCGAATAATATTCCAACCAACACATTAAGCCATTCAAACAATCCGGGTCCACCATGAGATGACATCATCATCTCAATACCAAACAAATCTCATTCTCAACCAACCTACAACATATCAAACCAACACATTAAGCCATTCAAACAATCCGGGTCCACCATGAGATGACATCATCATCTCAATACCAAACAAATCTCATTCTCAACCAACCTACAACATATCAAACCTTGGGCATATTTCTTTCATAACCGGATTTTTTTTTTCTTTCAAACAATCCTTCCCATAGAACAATTCTATAGGACAACCCCAAATTCTTTATATATATATATATATATATATATTTCAGAAATACGGGGTATTACATACACCCCACCTTAGAAATCAGCGTCCTCACTGAGTACGGGACACACATCTAGTATACGATCTGCCTTTCTAGCCGATGTGGCGTCGTCCTCGATCCCGGAGATCAATCACTCTCAACACCGCAGATCGGATACCCGGCTATCAATCACTCTCAACACCTCAGATCGGATACCCGGCTATCAATCACTCTCAACACAACATCATATCCGCTTCATACCTAACGACTCTTGCAAACACAATTTGAAGATCAAAAGAAAAAAGCACCAGTGATAGAGGTATTATCTAGAAAGTAAAATATTTAAATCTAAGTCTAGAAGAATCTTTTACAATGGAACAATAAGAGATCAGATATGTTACATAAACAAGTTTCAGATGAAACTAATAGTATCATGAAAAATAAAGCCAATATGCCACACCTTATGCTGTAGGCTACATAAAGGAGGAACCTTTTGTGATCATTGGCGCTGGAGAACAAAAATCCCTTATATTGAGGTTTTTTTTGATGGATGGCACAGAATATCTTAACTCCACCCAACTCACCAGGGTTGCTTGCTTAATAACAGCATCAATTGTAGACTAAATCTTAACACAAGTTGCACAACTTCACTTGTAGTGCATGGCTCACCTCAAAGAAACATGTTCAGAATATTTCCAGCTAACATGAAGCAATGGGGAACCACAACTCTTGGTTTACCATTTCTTTGGGTCAGCCAAACAAGCTTCCTAATCCTAACTGATCCCCTAGCTGAAGTTCTTTCCTCTGTTGCTCTTCCAGAGGATCTGGGCTCTTCATAGCTCTTCGCACACGTCTAATATATCAATTTGAGAAAACATTAGGTACAAATGAGACATTAGAAAGGACAGAGTATTTAAGATAAGTAGGTTACCTGTCTTGTGCATGCTGAGCTGGAAATGTTGGCATGAAATCCTTTGATTTAGGCAAAGGAACCTCCCAAAAACAAGTCTAAATGTTGGCATGAAATCCTTTGATTGCCCATAACTTGAATCACCCCCAAGTCTAAAATTTTAACCAAAAATGGAAATCAGAAATTAGAATGAATGTAAGACAAGGGTGAACACAAAACCGTTGTCACATTAATACAACTAAGGACTATATATGAAATACTATACCATCATTATGAACTGCATTTCCTGATTAATTAGCTCTAAAGCCTGCAGAGCCAACCAGCCTAGGTTAAGTGATCTAAGCAGCTTTATGAATGCTTCTCATGTGACTGAATTCTGTTATTAAAAATGATCTAAGCAGTTTGTGCTCTTTTTCTTCTTTTGTTTGACAAATTGATGATGAATATTTATGTTTTTCTACAGGGCCAACATATTCCATCGATTTACAGTTACGCACATACACTAAGGCAAAATAATGATAGAATTGGAAGCAATACTAGGCCACACGAGGAGACTCCCCTGCTATTGTTTGTCGGATTTGGACTCTTTTAAATGTTTTGTAGGAATTATATCTATGTTTTGTAATAACTAAGTATTGTACAACATATACATTTGACACTCGTTGTATAACAGTTTATATGTGTTACATATTTTGTTTTCTATTGAGTTGTTTTTTGTGATGTGTGACTTTTGGTTGTTGAAATTGATGTTATTATTGATTTTAAGATTTAAGCTTTTAAATTTTATATGATTACATGTATTTATAATATGCGATTAATTACTGGTTTTTCCAATTCAAAATTTTCGAATGAAATGCTAAAAAAAAACAGACCTATCTCTGCATTTCTTGGTAAACGCTGCAATAGATACTACTCCTATAAAAAGTAGTACCCTCTATTGTGGCGCTTGCCAAGCGCCGCTGTAGGGTACCAATTTAAAGCGAGCTAGTATTTAGTAAAAGCTATCCCGGCGCTTGTCAAACGCCGCTACAGCTGAACTTTTTTTCCGAAACATTGAAACGAAAACACTTCTATAACGGCGGTTTGGTAACGCCGTTATAGGTGGGCACCCTATAGCGGCGGCTCCGGTATACGACGCGATAGCCCATATAGCTATAACGACGCACGCTGTCACAGCGTTTTCGGCGGCGATTTCAGAAGCGCCGTTAAGGGCCATAACGACGCCAAAAAACGTTGCGACAACCTTGTGCGCCGCTAAAGCCCATGCGTTTTGTAGTGGCTAAAGCTAAAATTTATTTTTTTTTATAAAAAGAACATAAACATTTTATACAATATATTATGCTAAAACCACTTTTGGTCCAAGGATTTTCTACTTTTTTCCTTTTAAAACAAAAAAAAGAGTAAGTGTAGGAGACAACCACCCACACTTTTTCCACACAAAATTTATATCCCTTAATCAAACATAAATAGTCACGTACTATTATATAAATGTTATTAGATGAATATTTCAAAAATAATTTACTTATTTTCTCATTTTAAAAATTCGATGCAACATTGCACAAGATTATACTAGTTTAAATTATTATTTTTCTGTAAATTCACCAATTACCAAAAAGGTCTCTCAGAAAAAAATTCTAAAAAACGACGGTCCCAATCCAACCCAAAAGAATTGTTTTCCAAACTAACTCAGTTTTTGAAACTATTTCCCCAATTAACCCACTTCCCAAACTATCTATGGATGAACCACTTTTAGACCCGTCAGCATAGACCGCAATCCCAACCTGCGATCTTTTCACAAACTTTTTTTTTCGAGGCCGCTATTCTCTACTGCGACTGAATACATTTCATATTTGGGTTAAACAGACTTTGAACTTAGACGAAACTTTCTAAGTTAAAATTTATTAAACTTATGCTGCAATAGCTTTCTGCGATCTAGATATAACTGTGGCCGTAGTTTGATGTAGTCCCCAACTGCGGTCTGTCTAAAAATAAATAATGATAAAATAATTTTTTTAAAAGAAGCCGCCTGCCCAACTGTGGCCTTTGTTATATTTAGGTCGCAGATGGCTACTGCGACCTAAGTTTGACATATTTTAATGTCAAAATTTTTGTCTAAGTTTTAAAGTCTCTCTACCCCGTATATAAAATGAACTGCGACCACAATTATGAATAACAACATCGAAAAAATAATATGTGAAGAGGTTGCAGTCGAGAACTGTGGCCTCACAATTGAATATGCTGCAGTCCCCAATTGCGATATACTGACATGTTGCAAAATGGTTCGCCCATAGAATTACTTTGGAAAATGGACTAAATGGGGAAATAGTTTCAATAAGTGGGTCGTTTAAATATAAGTTAAACCCAAAACCCGCAAACCCGTATATCCTCCGTTGGATGTTGGATGGGGATATAGAGTCGAACCTAATAGCATATCCCACACTGTGTAGTTGGCAGGGGGTCAACCAATAGCATTCTGCCACGTAAGCTTCGCTGGAGGTGGGGGGAGGTGCGACTAGGGTTTGGTTTTAGTTCCCAACAACTCAATCTCCGCCCCACTCCAATCTCTTTCTTCTGCACTTTCCGCCTTTGCTTCTTGAAATTTTTGGCGGGCATATTGCGGCCGAAAAATTTCGAATAAGTTTCATTTCCCGACCCGCTTGCTCCCATTCCCCCCCCCCCGCCCCCTATTTTCTCTCTCTCTCCCTCCCTCTCTCTCTCTCTGTTTATTTTATTTTATTTTATTTTTATCACTTTTTTTTGGTTCCACTGTGAGATATTTTCTCCTCTTTCTTTCTTGAGGCACGTGATTTCTCTTTTCTTCTTAAGTTTTCTTGATTTATTGTTATCGTGTTTCTTAATCGGTGGTTTTGATTGCAGGAGAAGAGATTGGAGCTGTGAGCATCGGTGCCGATTTTGTGGTAATCCCTTTACCCCCTTTTCTTGTAGCATTTTATTTCTTGATTTTAGGATTCTAACAAATTTAGACTGTGTTTGGGAATGGAGTTGAGTTAACTAAATTTTTTATATAAAAATTGTGGTAGAGGTTTGCAAATTTTAGTTATCACATCTCTACCTCCACTCAAAAATTGTCTTAACTCTACTTCTTTGGTGTTGTTTGGGAAGCAAATTAAAGTTTAGTTAACTCCATATTTTAGAGAGGAGAAGCGCAAAAGTCGAGCAAACTTTAAAAAAAATGAAGTTTGAGTGGAGTTGAGATATCCAGAGTATCCCAACTTTTGGGCTTAAAAAAGTTGTCTCAACTCCAAGTTGGTTTCCAAACAATCCAAAGTTGGGAAAACTATAGTTTAAGATTCTACTTTTTTAGCTTAACTCCATTCCGAAACATAGCCGTAGTGTTTCTTTTTATAGACTATTCTATGAGATTATGTGATTTTGAGTTCTTATTTTGTGCTTTTTCTGTAGAGTAATCAAATTTATAGGAGTGGACAAGAGGGAAATGGTTGTCGGCTTGAAATGGTGGCTGATTTATTAGAGAACGAGAATAGAAATAAAAGGAAGTATTCTGTGAGCCCTGAATTGATGGCTTTGAATCAAAAGAAGAGGGTGAAGAATACTAGGAACAAATATTTGAAGCCTGGTGCGCTCGCACAGCTACGGTATACCAGGACTTCGGCTAGGGCGTGTACGGATATAGGGAAGAAGAGGGTGGTGGTGTTGGATAACAAAGAGGGGAAATTGGAACTTTTGGGTGGTCAAACTGTGGTTGCTGTTAGTAGTAGTACACGTGCTGCTTCTCCTATTAGGGTTGAGCCGAATGAAATAGGGGTTGAAGATGGAAGCATGCAACAAATGCTACCAACAACGCCTAAGACTCCTGTGGGATCTGGAAGACAATCGAGGCTTGAGTCTCTTCCGATGGACCTATTGGTATGTTGACTAGGACCTAGACTTGGGATTTTATTTTATTTTATTTTTTTTCGTTCTTTTTTTTCTCGGAAGTTGCTGCTTGCATTGATATGATTTATGTTTCTTGTTTCCTGGCAGGTTAAAATTCTTTGCCACTTGCATCATGATCAACTAAGAGCCATCTTCCATGTTAGCCAGCGGATTCGAACAGCAGTACACTCTCTTTCTCACACAAACACAAACACAAACACAAACACAAACACAAACACAAACACATTTCAATTTTATTTCTTGCATGATTTGTTTGATGCTATAGTTATTCTATGAATGTCTGCTCTATGTTTTGCTGTAAAATAGTTATGCTACCTATGCACCTACCTACTTTTATTTCATTAGGAGACAGCTCCAGTTTGATGCAATAAACTTTTACCTTCATGCATTTTCAATTTATTTCAGATGGCTCCAGTTTGATGCAATAAACTTTTACCTTCATGCATTTTCAATTTATTTCAGATAATTTTTTTTAAAAAACTGCTCTTACATGCATATTTAAGTGAACTAGACATGTCACATCTCTGACTAGCAAAAAGAATTAAACATTCATGTCTCTCTCTTTTACATTTGAAGCGATACAATCTTAAAACTTGTTAAGGGTATTATTTGTTGAGAATTGATAGCATGCCACTCCAAATTTACAACCCCATTTGCAACCCTATGATTTCCTTCAAAAATTATGCATGGACAAATCATGTGAGGCAGTTGGAAGTAAAGTTGCATTTAGAGTACCATGCTATCATTGCTCATGTCATAATACCTCTGTATTTTCATTTTTTCATTTTTTTTTCTTCATTTTTTTTTCATTTCAGAACAATACTGTAGCCGTAGATACTAACCCTCACCCCATAATATAGAATTGGTGCAAGTGGGACTCGAACACCCAAGCTCAGTAGCTAAGAGGCTAACTGCTATACCCTAGTGACACCGCATAATAAAACCTGTCTGGTTTCTAGGGAAAAAATTATCTGTCTTGGTTATGATTTTTGCATATTTTAATTGGTTACCATACAAAACTTTGATATGCTGGTTTGCATATTAACCTGTTTGTGTGTGTGTGCGCGCTCTCTATCTGAGCTTGTTTTTACAGACATTGTAGTTTGTTAAAATCCTCCACATCCCATGTCCTACTTCTTTACGGCGTAGTTGCAGCCACATGTTTATATTGTGTTATATGATGTTGGTGTCCTGCATCGGATCCTTCGATGTCAGACCATTCCACATTTTCCTTATGTTCCTTTTCACCCTTATTTCCCTCTGGATATTCCATAGCACTACTGGAAAGGCAGGTCTAGATTTGATGTAACCTGATATTTTATGGAAGCTTAGACCATCATCTTACCCCTTGAGTATTTGTACCTTTTAGTATATTCTCTTTTTAAGGGAATCTTGTAGTATATTCTTATCAAGTACTAAGCTAAAAGATCCGGTTTGTAGAACTTGCTATATTCCATATGTTCCTTTCAAACATTTTTGTATCTTTTATTAATTATTAATTAAAATTTCCTCTTACTGTAACTTACTAAAATCCATTTGTTCCTTTGCTTAATCTAATAAAATTTGATCATGTTAGATGTTTCTTGCTTGAAGTATTAGTGATGTAAAACTAATCCTATAATAGAGGATTTTCAAGAATCTTAACGGGTTAATTTTACCAACATGTAATGCGGATCAACGTTAGAAGTTTAAACAATTAATTGGTTTGATGGATTTTCAAGAACTGAATTACGTTTAACAATCCCAATTAATAATTCAACTCTACAATAAATAATTAAATCCCGAAGTGTTTTTTAGCAAGTAAAAGATTCAATTTTGATTTGTACTTTAATCAAGCAAGTGGAACACTCAATCTCAATATTTGTGGACGACAGAATATCAAATAATATAATAGAGATGAACGGCAGTATAACACAAATATTTAAAAGTGGAAAGAGTATACCGAGAGTTCGAAGACCTCTATGTAGATCTAGGGTTGAACAGTACGCAGAACACAGCACTCAAAACAACAGCAATGGCAGCAAGAGGAGCAAGGGCCAAGGGGCAGCGGACGGCGACGGATCTGGGCGAGGGCATCGACGACTGGTCTGGAGGCAACGAGGTGCTTGGCTGTCGACGGGAAGAGAGGAGGGCAGGGGTGACTTGCTTTGGTAGTGGAGATGGTGCAGGTTGCAGGTGACGGGGTCTGGGGGTGTCGGAGGGGTGGTCGACAGATGGGTTCGACAGGGATTGAAGAAGGTGAAGAGGCGCTGGGGGTCTAGGGCAAAGACGCGACGGGGGGGGGGGGGTGCTGACGGAGGACGAATAGGAGGCGATGGTGGGGCTTTCGGTCGGGATCGAAGACGAGAGAAGGAGAAGAAGAGGATGGCGAGAGAGTTAGGGTTTGGAGATGGCGATGGTGAGTATGGTCGATCGGGTGACTAGGCAGTCAAAATCGGCGATTATCGCCGATTAATCGGAAGTTCCCCGATTATTTTTAAAGCGATATTTGCGAAATGGGCTTCCAGCGATAATATCGCTATTATCGGCCGATATTTGTACTAATCGGCCGATATGCGTATAGTCCGATATTCCGATTAATCGTTTCGTTTTGAAGATGGGTATAATTTATCCCAAACCCGACCCGTTCCAATCGAACCTGCAACTCCCCCATCCTCTTCAATCGATCCGCTCCCCTTCCACTCCATTTCAACCTAAATACAATTCTAACCTAATTTCCAAAACCCCCTTTCAGCTGCGCCTTCTCCCTCGACAGCGCTTCTCACTTCGATCGAGCCTCTCCCCTTTCAGCTACGCCTTCAATCGATCTCTCCCCTTCTCCCTCCACTTCGATCGATCCTCGACAGCGCTTCTCACTTCGATCGAGCCTCTCTCTTCTCTTTCCTTCAACAAATCGTCGACAGCTCTTCTCACTTCGATCGAGCCTTGACATCTCTCTTTCCTCCAAATCGTCGATAGCGAAAGCTCCGTTCGGCAGCGAAAGCTCCGTTCTCTCTTTCTCCCCTCCAGTTTGGCAGCGACAGCTCCATTCTCTCTCTCTCACCTTCAACATCAGTGGCATGCAACTCAGCACAGTAACTCACTTCTGCATTTTTTTATTTTAATTCTTTTCATCACATTCTCAGTAAGGAGTAGGGACTTGTATTCACTATTTAGTTCTTGTTCTTTAGTTCTTGTTTACATTTTTGATTAAAGAATCCAACATCTGTTGTGCATTTTGATTAAATGAGTTTCCCATCTGGTACATTTTGCTAAACTCAGATCATATTTCATAATAATTAAGTCGTACAAGTATACAACACATTGTAGTTTTACAAAAATAATAACTTATACCTCCAAAAACTATATTGAATTTTTACAAAAAACCACATTTCTGTCATTGCAAATCTTCCCACTATCAAAATATTGGTTTGTGACAACTGCAAATCTTCTCATTCCAGCTTTTTTTTCAATTACCTGCATTAAGACAAAATATACATTTTATTAACAAAGTCAAATAGATACTAAATACACGATAATTTAAATTTAAGATCTTCTTAATCATATATACTAGAGATAATAAATTATTTTTTCCCATATATATATATATATATATATATATATATATACATATATATATATACAATTTTTCCGATTTTATCCCCGATTTTTTTCCGATTACCCGATTAGTCACTAATCGCTCCTAGACCGATTAGTTCTGAAAACCGATTTTAACTGCCTAGTCGAGTGATGGCAGAGGTCGGTGGATCTGATCGGGAATTGGGGAAGAAGAAGAGGGATTAGTGTTTTGTTTTGGGGGTTTTAATTTGGGATAAATTTTAGAGTTAATCACTAACCCTAAAATTGTATTAGAATTTATAACAAACCCTAATTATTTGGATCTCACTTGTATCACACAAAGAGAGAGAGGAAGAGCAAAAACTCAACACAATTTTTTTAATCAAAAATGACATTTCTTTCACATTAATCCCATGGCCTATAAATAGGCTCAAAACAAATCTTGATACAAATCTAAAAAGATTCTAAAAATCTCAAAAATATTCTCATGCAAAAAGAAAGATTAAATATGGCTATAATTGCCAAAAAACAAATATGGTACTGAAATAAAATACTAAATTAAATAGAATTGATGTCCTCATCATTCTCTCCGGGTGGGAGAGAGCTTAATCCAGTCGAGTCAAAACAAGTGATCCTGTCATGGTACTCCAAAAGATCTGGATTCAGTTGCGGGAGTCCCTTACGATCACTGCAAGTGTCATCCGATTTCGGCTTGTTCTTCCACCTCACCAAATACTTGTGCATACCACCATCTCTTGTAGAGATTATCTGATCATCTAAAATATTATTCAATTTTTCTGTCGGTGGGTGAATAGTATCAGGTAGAGGGGTAAATGTGGAAATTTCACCATTAGGTTGTACGGTAGGCTCATCTATAAGAAAATTTCTAGGGTAGAATTTTGAGCCTTCATAAAGTACTAGATCCTCAATATTGAAAGTCTTACTTATGCCAAAACCTTTAGGAAGGTCAACGACATAGGTATTATTATTGATTGTATGTAGACTCTAAAATGGGTCTGCAATACGTATGTTCAAGTTCTTAACGGGTTCAACTGGAAACCGTTCTGGATGAATTCGAACCATCATTTCGTCACCAACATTAAGAGTTTTAAAATTTTCTTGTATCTGTTATTAACGTGTAGTTAAAATTATTCTCATTAATTTTCTTGGAAATTTTTCTATGCAAATCATAAATGCAGAATGCAAATGTGGAAGCAGACTCTGTGACTCTGTGATGTTCTAACATAGGGATAAAATCTATGGGTTGCCAAGTGACTTGGAAAAGAATGAGTGACTCAGGTACACTAAATAGGGGTGATTGAACAGACTCAATACAATTGAGAGACTGGTCATCTCCTTTTTTATTAAAGTCATCACTTATATTAGGTTCATAGGTAAACTCATTGTCGGGCTCATCAGTGATGACTGCGGTACCCTCTACTATATTGATCCTACTTGGGCTGGGACAGTTACCAGCAACATGGCCGTATCCCTTACATTTATAGCACTTAGTGAGAGGATCAATCTTAGAATAGTCTCTTTCAGTGTTCTTACCCTTGTTGTCATTTCTATATAAATAGGAATTTGAAGTATGTTTGTTTGGGTAAGACTTGTTAGGATACTGAGGAGAGGAGTGCTCAGGTCTAGATGAGTCAGTATAGGTCATTCTAGAGGAATGATCTCTGGAGTTGCTGGACCTAGAATGAGAACTAGCTTGAAGGGAATCCATATCGAGGAACAGGGCGTAGGCTGCCGCTAGTGAATCCACATTTCTATGAATTAGCTCGTTTCTAAGGTCAACTCGTAGTCCAGCTCTGAATCTAGAGAGAGTTTGTTCTTTACTCTCTTTACCTAAAGCATTGCACCGAATAAGGAAGTCATCAAACTTATCAACATATTCTTGTGTGGATTTACTTTCTTGATAAAGTTGGTTTCACGAATCTAGCAATTGGGTGTGGAACGATAAAAGTACATCTCTCAGTGAGCTTCTCTTCCATGGCTTCCCAAGTGGCTATGGGTGTCAGGTCTCCACCTGTAATATCCCGGATGGATATTACCTTGTATAAATTATTATTTTATTATTATTTTATTATTATTTTGTTTTAATTCCAAAATTGAAATATTTTGGTGATTTTCACCCGGTTTATTCATAAACATTGTTTGTACACATATACCGGTCTGTGTACATCGGTAGTGTATCGAATTGGTACCGTGATCTTCCGAATTGATAATAAAATTTATTATATTATTATTTTCAAAATTAAATTATTTTATACGGATTTTATAAAGAATTCTTGGTATACACATATATATACATATGTATACATATACGTACATTTGTATTGTACCAAATTAGTACATTGTACAAAATGTGTAGTGTGTACTCTTGGACAAGGTACTTATCCTTGTCATGGCAAATTAAGTTGATTGTTAGGGTTTTAGGAGGCTTAAACTAGGGTTAAGTATGCATGAGAAGATTAAGGAGTGATCTTCTAGAAACCTTATCTTTTCCACCATGCCTCCACCTTACCCTACACCCATACCTCCACCTCATCCCTACCTCCTTTAGAGTCATGGCCGGCCTCCATTCCCCTAGGGGGTTTTGTGTAATTGTTGAGTGCAATTTTGCACTCTCCACCCTCTCCTCCACCTATAAATACCCCCTCCCTTCATTACTTGTCTCACTTTACAAAGATAAAGAAAGAAAGGAAAGGAAAAAGAAAGAGAGAAAGACTAATAGGAGAGTTTTCCTTTGTAGGTTCTTAGAAGTTTTCATAGGAGCTTAGGGGAAGGAGAAGGTGTGCTTGCAAGTCCTTCCATCAAGGGAAAGTTTAAGGTGGGGGTTCTCCACTTGCTTTTGTTTGTTTGAGTTTGTTGTTTTGGTTCTTTCTTCTTATCTTCCTTGGTTTTGTTTTCTTTTGTTCTTTTGGGGAAGGTTGTTCTTGTGATGTTGTTGGGTGTTGTTTTGTTGTATATGTTGTAGCTTTTGTTTGGTAAAAAAAAGGAAATAACCACATATATGGAAAAGAATAATGGAACCCTTATGAAACACATGAAGATTGAATCTTTGTAGTAGTAATTGTTGTTCTTGTTGTTGTTGTTGGACTAAATACATAAGCATATGGACCTTGTGAATACACCCATTTTGGGTTGTAGGACTTGATATTGGACTCATATGTAAGCATATGGACCTTGTGCATACACCTATTTTTGGGTTGTAGAACATACAACTTGAACTTTGGGCTAAGAGTATGCATATGAATGGTTGAACCAAATTGAGGACTCTTTACTTTATTTTATTTTGCTTATTTCCTTTTATTAATCTTATGTAAAAAGAATCCATTTTGGATGCTAATTCTAGTGTAGTATGAAAAAGAAACTAATTTAAGTTATTAGTTGTAGAATGTTAAAAAGATTTCTTTTATGGTTGACTAAGTAATAATAAATGTTATGCTTAAATAGGTAAAAATAGATGCTTGTGTCTAAGTATAAGTAAGTAGTAGTAGATGTTTATGCTAAATAATAAATAAAGGTTATGTTGAAGTAGTAAATGGATATTTTGTGTAGATGTACAGTAGTAACCCATGCTCCCATTGTAGTAGATATCCATAGTTATAGGTTGATGTTTATGTTGTGTTTATATTTTGTAGAAGGGTTGTACATCCATGCTTAAGTATTGATAAAAGATCCATGCTTGTGTTATTTTCCATGCTTGAAGTAAGTATCATGCTTAGAGGGTTGTAGGAAAATTGTATACCATGTTAGATTAATATTCATGCTTGGTTAGTAGATGTTCATGCTTAAAATGTTATTCATGCTTAAGTTAGTAGATGTTCATGCTTAATGATATTCATGCTTAGTTAGTAGATATTCTTGCTTAAATAATATTCATGCTTAAGATAGTAGACATTCATGCTTCAAGTAAAGTTATGTTGAAATAGTAATAGATCTTCTTGCTTAAAACTATAATAGAAACCCATGCTTAAAGTAGCAAATCCATGCTATTTTGTTGTAAGTTAAAGTAGGAAAGTCTTATATCATGCTTGGATCATTGTAGGAAAAATATATACCATGTTTAGATTATGGTAGGAAAGTTTTATACCATGCTTGGTTCATTGTAGGAAAAATATATACCATGTTTAGATTATGGTAGGAAAGTCTTATACCATGCTTGGATCATTGTAGGAAAAAATATATACCATGTTTAGTTTGTGGTAGGAAAGTCTTATAACATGCTTGGTTCATTGTAGGAAAAATATATACCATGTTTAGATTATGGTAGGAAAGTCTTATACCATGCTTGGATCATTGTAGGAAAAATAAATACCATGTTTAGATTGTGGTAGGAAAGTTTTATATCATGCATGGATCATTGTAGGAAAAAATATATACCATGTTTAGTTTGTGGTAGGAAACTCTTAAACCATGCTTGTTGTGTATATGTTGTAGGAAATTCATTCTTAAAGTATACACCATGTTGTAGGTTAATGGAACCATGCTTATGATGTGTACCATGTTGAGGGTTAATGTAGAAAGGAACCATGCTTACGTTGTACGCATGTTGTAAGAGACCCATGCTTAAAGAAATGACCCATGCTTAAGGATGTGGTAGATAGCTCATGCTTAAAAGTGTAGTAAATATCCATGGCAAAGTAAATGGATATTCATGTTAAGCTAACATGCATGCTTAAGTTGTGGTAACCATTCATGCTTAAGTTATAACTTATGCTTGAATTATAGTAAAGCTTCATGTTTAGATTATAGTAATTATTCATGCTTAAGCTTGTTCTTAAGCTTGTTATAAGTGCATGCTTAAATCGTATTCATACTTAAGATTGTTGTGGGTTGATGGTTATGTTATATACCATGATTAGTTGTAGGTCGATGCTTACAATTGTATACCATGCTTAAATTGCTATAGGTTAAGTAATAGGAAAGAATCATGTTGTAATTGTAGTGATAACTACCTTGTTGTAGTTAATGTTAGTAAGAAGCCCATACATACTTGAAGGGTATAGTGTAGCATCCTAGTTAAATATTGAAGCAAACGTATGTTCTATGTTATTCTAGTCAACTTCAAAAAAGAAACCCATGGGACTAGTACCACGATAGTACTAGCTCAATTGACAAAAGAACCCATGCATTTAGTTCTAGGGGATTCTAGCTCAATCTTGAGAAGGAACCCAAGAGTCTAGTTGCATGTAGCTCTAGTTCAATTGGGAAAAGAACCCACGGACTCTAGTTGCGTGAGGTCCTAATTGAAATTGGACCATATCATGGGGACATTCCTCATCCTTATGGGTAATAAGGATTGAAAAGATCACTAGTAATAGTTAGTTCGATAAAGGTTGTTATGTCGCTTTCGGGCTTCTCATTGGTAGAATGCCTATCTCAGACTGTTAGTAGATTCTTCTGTTGCTTCTAATTATAGAAGATCGAGTTGCTAGTAAGCACATTTGGTTGCTTATAGGTTTGATTATCTGTATGGTTGTTTGCATATGGTTGTGCTCGTACGTGGCTCGACTGGTCCGTATGTAGTTGTGGGTCTCATACGTAGTTTATTTGGCTCGTATGTAGGTTGTTACTCGTACGCGGCTCGACCTGGCCCGTGCGTAGCTGTTAGTTTCATATGCGGCCTATTTGGCTGGTATGTACGTTGTTATCTCATTCGAGAACCGCCTGACTCATAGGTAGTGGTTGGTTCATACATAGCTTATTGGCTCGTATGTGGTTAGTTTACTCGTGTATAGCATGTTAGCTAGTACGCAGTTGTTATGCTCATCTAGGGCGATACTATTACCCTAGGGGTTGTCGACCATCAAGACATGTTTTCTTATTCCTAAGGGACTGTGGACGAGTCACTCCTTGTGTGCCGTCGGATCTTAACCGGTGTAGGTTGATCGCGGACCGGAGTATAGACGGAATCCAAGTTCAGGGTAGTGGCATGCATGTATGTTCGTATTGCTGGGGTATTGGATTGATAGGCCATGAATCAGATCCTGAGGGATTCTGGTAAGCCTAGGTTGAGCAGCCTAGTAGAGTTGTCTTGCGAAGTCTAATTTAAGACCTAGCATGTTGTATTTATAATATTGTCATCCCTAGGATTGTTCAGGATTAGTGACATCATTAGGATAGTGACTTATAAAGATCATTTACTTAAACCTTTTGCCGGAAAGAGAGGAGTTGGTTGTAGGGGGCCCCTTACGACCAACTCGTCCTTTGGGGCAGACCTTAGGTGGTGTTATTGGGTTGTACCTTCCCGTCCAAGGGATACGTACGGTATCTTCTCACGAGTTGGGAGCACGGGTTGCGTATCTCACACTGTTAATTCCTGAAGTGCCATGATAAGGCGGGCGGAGCTAGGGGATGGACCCCGGAACTCCGTCGGGTCCTATGTCGGGGAAACGAACAGGCCATAGATTGCAGTCTATGAGTTAGGGGGCCACAGGGGATGCTTCGAGCTAACCTGTGTTGCGGTAACCCCGAGGGTTCGTCTGGTTTTTGAGTGAGGTCCGGTTAGCCGGGTAATAGTGGCAAACATAGACACCATGAGCGGACTGCATTAGTGGGGCTTGACCACGTCTGCAACCTCATCAGTCACGTTGTATCTGTTGGGAACAGGTTGTGTACAATTAGAAATGCATAAACGCGGGTTCAAATCCCTATATATGGAGAAACGGCTTGAGAAGGGCGCATGTAGTATGGGCTGCATGTTGCTTCGGAGACTTGCTGGCATTAGAATAGGAGCATCCTAGTTTTAGTTAATATTGCGTTAGATTCTAGTCATAGCACTCACGAACACTTAAACTACACCGACACAATTACCATGTTTCTGTATGTTGTTTTGGGAGATTCGCTGCTATGTTATCAGCCTTAAAGCGTTAGTGAATACTGACGTCCCCGCTTCAATAGGTACTGGATCGCAGAAGTACAAGTGCGAGATTCAGGAGGACTCAAGGCAAGGAAAGCAAGGAGTCAATGTCATGTTTAGCTTCCGCTGTAATAATTACGTTGATTATCTATTATTGAAAAGTACTCAAGTGAGAGTTACCAAGTGTTCTTCATTCCTTGTACTTCGATGTAAGTTGTTGAGAGTTGTAGTACTTGGAAATGTAAAGGTGTTATTATAACACTATTGTAATGTACTTGCAGTTGTATAATATTTAAACTTGTAATACATTGGGTGTTGAATAAAAAGTTTTAAATTCTCCTGTTTTTCTGTGTATTGTGACTAATTGATGAAAAGGTCCTGGCTCGTGTCTCGAATTCTCCATATAGGAAGTTCGGGGCGTTACACGACCTCTGCGGGCATGTTCAAGATTGGTCCAGTGGTGTTGAGCTTTACCCGTCAAATTCATAGTGGCAAATTTAACTTTTAGGGCTTCGCTCATGTCAAATCACACAAAGCAGTGGTCCATCGTACGGATCCAATCAAGGTAAGCTTGGGGTTCCATGTGGCCTTCAAAATGGGGAACGTCAACCTTAACGTTCTTCTTATGTTGTTCGTCAGGGTCACGTTCTTGACGTCGATTGTCACGAACATTCCCTTGAGGGATTTGACGATCAGCATGAAGCTCAGTGACAATTTTTTGATTTAATTCCACTTTTTGAAGCCTCTGATTGATATTGACAATGGTTGTTTGAATGGCAGCTAGGGTAGCGGAGATATCAGAATTGTCCATTTCAGGTCGGGGAAGTCTAGGGTTCCTAATTGGGTGATTTGGAAGGGATAAGAAATAAGGCAGTTAAAATCGGTATTTGGAACTAATCGGACTAGGAGCGATTAGTGAGTAACTGGTTAATCGGAAATTAATCGGGGATTAAATCGGAAAAATCGTTATTTATATGATTAAAAAAAGATATATATCCAAATTATGTAGCAACCCTAAAACCTAACATAAAACTATTATGAGATTATCAAATATGAACATATAGTTATAGAAAAAAAGAAGAGAGTACTTGGTTTGAGCTGAGTTTGAATTCTGGATCTGGATCTGGATCTGGTCCGATTTGCTGGTCGGTTCCATTAATAAAAAACAATCGGGGAGGAGCAGTGCGAGCAACAAGAGGAGGAGGTGCAGATGCGGGTCGGGTCAAGTATGTGACGGTACATGGAGAGCAATGGCAGGTTGGGTTTAGGTTTGCTCGAGGAAGAAGTGAATCAGTTTGGGTTTGAGTTTAAAGATAATCAGTTTGAGTTTGGGTTTGCACGAGGAAGAAGAGAGCGACGATATGTCGGGTTTGGATTTGCACGAGGACCAGAAGGAGTTTGAATTTTGAATTTGGGCCGGATTGAGCCCAAATAATGCAAATGAGCATGAAAATTACAGGAGGAGATTTAATCGGCTAATCGGCTACTTAAAATCAGTCGATTAACCACTAATCAGCCGATTATTCCCGATTAAATCGCTAACTATTGAAATATTATAAATCGCTAAAAAATTAATCGCTTAGCCTCCGATTAGCGATTAATCGGGGATTAACCGGGCGTAATCGGGGATTTTAACTGCTTAGATAAGAAAGGCTCTTCAGGATCTGTGATGGTGCTGCGAAGGCGCATTCACCAAAAGTGGAAATTAGGGGTCGCGTGTGTCCCAAGTGCAATTTTTTTATAAATAAATCTGCCGTGATCTAAAAAAAAGAAAAAAAAAGAAATAAAATAAAATAAAATACTCTAAATGAATGCAAAAATAATGCCTAAATGATGCAAGAACTAGGGTTTTAAGAACCTTAGCTCTGATACCAAAATGATGTAAAACTAATCCAAAAATAGAAAATTTTCAAGAATCTTAACGGGTTAATTTTACCAACATGTAATGCGGATCAACGTTAGAAGTTTAAACAATTAATTGGTTTGATGGATTTTCAAGAACTGAATTACGTTTAACAATCAATTAATTTGTTTGATGGATTTTCAAGAACTGAATTACGTTTAACAATCCCAATTAATAATTCAACTCTACAATAAATAATTAAATCCCGAAGTGTTTTTTAGCAAGTAAAAGATTCAATTTTGATTTGTACTCTAATCAAGCAAGTGGAACACTCAATCTCAATATTTGTGGACGACAGAATATCAAATAATATAATATAGATGAACGGCAGTATAACACAAAAATTTAAAAGTGGAAAGAGTATACCGAGAGTTCGAAGACCTCTGTGTAGATCTAGGGTTGAACAGCACGCAGAACACAGCACTCAAAGCAACAGCAATGGCAGCAAGAGGAGCAAGGGCCAAGGGGCAGCGGACGGCGACGGATCTGGGCGAGGGCGTCGACGACTGGTCTGGAGGCGACGGGTGCTTGGCTGTCGACGGGAAGAGAGGAGGGCAGGGGTGACTTGCTTTGGTAGTGGAGATGGTGCGGGTTGCAGGTGACGGGGTCTGGGGGTGTTGGAGGGGTGGTCGACAGATGGGTTCGATGGGGATTGAAGAAGGTGAAGAGGCGCTGGGGGTTTAGGGCGAAGAGGCGACGGGGGGGGGGTGCTGACGGAGGACGAACAGGAGGCGACGATGGGGATTTCGGTCGGGATCGAAGACGGGAGAAGGAGAAGAGAAGGATGGCGAGAGGGTTAGGGTTTGGAGATGGCGATGGTGAGTATGGTCGATCGGGTGATGGCAGAAATGGGTGGATCTGATCGGGAATTGGGGAAGAAGAAGTGGGATTAGGGTTTTGTTTTGGGGGTTTTAATTTGGAGTAGATTTTAGAGTTAATCACTAACCCTAAAATTGTATTAGGATTTATAACAAACCCTAATAATTTGGATCTCACTTGTATCACACAGAGAGAGGAAGAGCAAAAATTTAAACACAATTTTTTAAAATCAAGAATGACATATCTTTCTCATTAATCTCAGGGCCTATAAATAGGCTCAAAACAAATCTTGATATAAATCTCAAAAGATTCTAAAAATCTCAAAAATATTCTAATGCAAAAAGAAAGATTACATATGGTTATAATTGCCAAAAAATAAATATGGTACTGAAATAAAATACTAAATTAAATAGAATTGATGTCCTCATCATTCTCTCCGGGTGGGGGGAGAGTTCGACCCAGTCGAGTCAAAACAAGTGATCCTGTCATGATGCTCCAAAAGATCTGGATTCAGTTGCGGGAGCCCCTTACGATCATTGCAAGTGTCATCCGACTTCGGCTTGTTCTTCCACCTCACCAAATATTTGTGCATACCACCATCTCTTGTAAAGATTATCTGATCATCTAAAATATTATTCAATTCTTTTGTTGGTGGGTGAATAGTATCAGGTAGAGGGGTAAATGTGGGAATCTCACCATTAGGCTGTAGGGTAGGCTCATCTATAAGAAAATTTTTAGGGTAGAATTTTGAGCCTTCATAAAGCACTAGATCCTCAATATTAAACGTCTTACTTATGCCAAAACTTTCAGGAAGGTCAACGACATAGGTATTATCATTGATTGTATGTAGAATCTTAAATGGGCCTGCAGCACGTATGTTCAAGTTCTTAACGGGTCCAACTGGAAATCGTTCCGGATAAATCCGAACCATTACTTCGTCACCAACATCAAGAGTTTTAAATTTCTTTCTTGTATCTGTTATTAACGTGTAGTTAAAATTATTTTCATTAATTTCCTTGAAAATTTCTTTATGCAAATCATTAATGCAGAATGCAAATGTGGATGCAGACTCTGTGACTCTGTGATGTTCTAACATAGGGATAAAATCTATGGGTTGCCAAGTGACTTGGAAAAGAATGGGTGACTCAGGTACACTAAATAGGGATAACTGAACAGACTCAATACAATTGAGAGACTGATCATTTCCTTTTTCATCAAAGTCATCACTTACATTAGGTTCATTGGTAAACTCATTGTCTGGCTCATCAGTGATGACTGCGGTACCCTCTACTATATTGATCCTACTTGGGCTGGGACAGTTACCAACATGGCCGTATCCCTTGTATTTATTGCACCGAGGGAGAGGATCAATCTTAGAATAGTTTCTTTCAGTGTTCTTACCCGTGTTGTCATTTCTATGTAAATAGGAATTTGAAGTATGTTTGTTTGGGTAAGACTTGTTAGGATATTGAGGAGAGGAGTGCTCAGGTCTAGATGAGTCAGTATAGGTCATTCTAGAGGAATGGTCTCTCGAGTTGCTGGACCTAGAATGAGAACTAGCTTGAAGGGAATCCATATCGAGGAACAGGGCGTAGGCTGCCGCTAGTGAATCCACATTTCTATGAATTAGCTTGTTTCTAAGGTCAGCTCGTAGTCCAGCTCTGAATCTAGAGAGAGTTTGTTCTTTATTCTCTTTACCTAAAACATTGCACCGAATAAGGAAGTCATCAAATTTATCAACATATTTTTGTGTGAATTTACTTCCTTGATAAAGTTGGTTTCACGAATCTAGCAATCGGGTGTGGAACGATAAAGGTACATATCTTTGTGAGCTTCTCTTTCATGACTTCCCAAGTGGCTATAGGTGTCAGGCCTCGATCTTTACGGGCATGTTCAAGATTGTTCCTGTGTTGAGCTTTATCTGTCAATTTCATAATGACAAATTTAACTTTCAGGGCTTCACTCATGTCAAACCACTCAAAGTAGTGGTCCATCGCACTGATGCAATCAAGGTAAGCTTGGGGTTTCATGTGGCCTTCAAAATGGAAAACGTCAGCCTTAACGTTCTTCTTATATTATTCGTCAGGGTCACGTTTTTGACATCGGTCGTCACGAACATTCCCTTGAGGGATCCGACGATCAGCATGAAGCTCAGGGACAATGATTTGATTTAATTCTGCTTTCTTAAGCCTCTGATTGATATTGGAAATAGTTGTTTGAATGACAGCTAGGGTAGCGAAGATATCAGAATTGTCCATTTCAGGCCGGGGAAGTCTAGGGTTCCTAATTGGGTGATTTGGAAGGGATAAGAAAGGCTCTTCAGGATCTGTGATGGTGCTGCGAAGGCGTTTTCACCAAAAGTGGAAATTAGGGGTCACGTATGTCCTAAGTGCAATTTTTTTAAAAATAAATTGCACGTGATCTAAAAAAAAGAAAAAAAAACGAAATAAAATAAAGTAAAATACTCTAAATGAATGCAAAAATAATGCCTAAATGATGCAAGAACTAGGGTTTTAAGAACTTTCGCTCTGATAGCAAAATGATGTAAAACTAACCCTAAAATAGAGAATTTCCACGAATCTTAACGGGTTAATTTTACCAACATATAATGCGGATCAACGTTAGAGGTTTAAACAATTAATTGGTTTGATCGATTTTCAAGAACTGAATTACGTTTAACAATCATAATTAATAATTCAACTCTACAATCAATAATTAAATCTTTAAGTGTTTTTTAGCAAGTAAAAGATTCAATTTTGATTTGTACTCAATCTCAATATTTGTGGACGACAGAATATCAAATAATATAATAGAGATGAACGACAGTATAACACAAATATTCAAAAGTGGAAAGAGTATACCGAGAGTTTGAAGGCCTCTGTGTAGATCTAGGGTTGAACAGTACGCAGAACACATCACTCAAAGCAACAGCAATGGCAGCAAGAGGAGCAAGGGCCAATGGGCAGCGGACGGCGACGGATCTGGGCGAGGGTGTCAACGACTGGTTTGGAGGCGACGAGGTGCTTGGCTGTCGACGGGAAGAGAGGAGGGCAGGGGTGACTTGCTTTGGTAGTGGAGATGGTGCAGGTTGCAGGTTGCAGGTGACGGGGTCTGGGGGGTGTTGGAGGGGTGGTCGACAGATGGGTTCGACGGGGATTGAAGAAGGTGAAGAGGCGGTGGGGGTCTAGGGCGAAAAGGCGACCGGGGGGGGGGGGGGGGGCTGACGGAGGACGAACAGGAGGCGACAGTGGGGGTTTCGGTCGGGATCGAAGACGAGAGAAGGAGAAGAGGAAGATGGCAAAAGGGTTAGGGTTTGGAGATGGCGATGGTGAGTATGGTCGATCGGGTGATGGCAGAGGTGGGTGGATCTGATCGGGAATTGAGGAAGAAGAAGAGGGATTAGGGTTTTGTTTTGGCGGTTTTAATTTGGGGTAGATTTTAGAGTTAATCACTAACCCTAAAATTGTATTAGGATTTATCACAAACCCTAATAATTTGGATCTTACTTGTATCACACAAAGAGAGAGAGGAAGAGCAAAAACTCAAAACACAATTTTTAAAAATCAAGAATGGCATATCTTTTTCATTAATCTCAGGGCTATGAATAGGCTCAAAACAAATCTTGATATAGATCTCAAAAGATTCTGAAAATCTCAAAAATATTCTAATGCAAAAAGAAAGATTAAATATGGTTATAATTGTCAAAAAATAAATATGGTACTGAAATAAAATACTAAATTAAATAGAATTGATGTCCTCATCAATTAGCCTATTAGCAAAAGTGGTTTTCTTATCAGTTCTATGCTAAAAGATCCTGTTTTGCGAACTTGCTACATTCCATGTGTTCCTTTCATTCATTTTAGTATCTTTTATTAATGTATTAATTAAATTTTCCTCTTATTTTGACATACTAAAATCCATTTGTTCCTTTGCTTAGTCTAATAAATTTTTATCATGTTAGATGTTTCTTGCTTGACGTATTAGCCTGTTAGGCAAAAGTTCCCCTTGAACTGTCACATGTTCGTCACATGATATAGATTTATCTTTATGTTTTAATTCCTTGTTTCTCGCAGTTGATAGACATAATTATGTTCGGTTGTAGTTCATGTGGATAATATGAATTTAATTATCTACGCCTCATTTTCCACCTTAACTTTGCTTTCTGTGATACAAAGTGATTGTTTCTCTCATGAAAATTGTGATGCAAGGTGTTGCATTTTCTTATTTTTGAATTTTGTACATTTCACCGTTTTCGTTGATATTTTAAGTACCCTCTACATTATTGCCAGTTGCTAAACAATCCCCATACAAGCTACTATGTTTCCAGTTGTGATGCATGGTGTTACATTATCTAATTTTTTGAGTTTCATACATTGCACCGATTTCATTGATATTTTAATGCAAGATGCTAAACAATCCCCATACAAGCTACCATGTTTCCGAGATTTTAGATTTTGTTTCTGTTTCTCATTTTCTCCAGAAAAATTGAGGCTTTATAGCCAGTGATTAATTTGTTTCCTGGATGACAATCTTGGGTTCATCCACAAGTTGTGATTTATTTCATGTTGTTTTGCGCTGTTTTGTGTTTTTTGTGCTATACTAGTATATAGGAATTCCACATTTTTATTTTCAATTTTTGGTTAAAGTTGGATGATTGTTTTCCAGCAATATTACTAGAATAAAGATTTAGTGTGATCATTCTTATCAATCTTTCTTAATGTTAATTCTCTTTGGATATGCTTTTTTTTGGTAAAGGCTCTTCGGATATCCTTTGAAATCACAAGTAGTCAATTATTTTCTGCACTTGGTTAGGTAGTATCATATCCTCACTAGTTAAGATTTTTGTCACTTTATCTACCACATGATGATAACAACGCACAGGATTTGGTGTGTGTGACAGTTACAACTAACAAGTCATATTTGGAAACAGATTCAACTCACAATGTTTATAAATCTATTATTACTTTCCCTTCACGAGGATTTGTACCTTCAGCTTTTCTTCCAATTTTAGTTACTCTATCCATGAGCTTCCCGCAGTTGCAATTGATTATAAATCTATTTACCATGACGAAGCCGAAAGCTTAACATCTTATCTCCACCATGACATCCTTCCTCATAATTGCGATTATTTTATTTCATAACTGGCTTTCACAGAAGAAAGCATTGCGATTATTTTATTTCATAACTGGCTTTCACAGAAGAAAGCATATTTTCTCACTCGAGTATTAGCTATACATTCTTAGAAATATAGTTTTAAACATATGTTTGTGTTTTTTTTTACTTAGTCATTGGTGGACTATAGAATGCTTAAACATTCTAATAGGCCCCATCGTTTAAGTATGAACATATAAATAGAGTATGTCATGGACATGGTTCTCTTCTCTCTCATCATTATCATCATAATCAACGTAGTATGCCCTGGAACCACTTCTCTCTATCTCTCATCATCATCTTTTATGTTACTCATAGTCACTGATAGGCAACTGATGTAACAAAAAGTGCTAAAGCCCAGCGTGTTTTTTTTTTTTTTTTGCTTGCCTCCCAAACCCCCCAAGTGGAGACAGTAACTCGGCTGCCCACACAAGTGTTGGCAGTTGAAAATTGCAATTGGGTTGATAAAATTGATTATTTGTGCTCTATCCTAGTTAATTCTATCTAATTTTATACGAAATTTCTGAATTTTATAGTAAATTCTAAAATAAATACATTTTAGAAAAGAGAAAATAGTGACCTGCCTGGGTAGGTATGGCGTGCATAGGTGCTAAGGCGCTAGGTGCCCCCTCGGCTGCTTAGCCTCGCATAATGCGCACACAAACATTGTGCTAACAAAAATGTGTTTTGCTTCAAACTATACTCAGAGTAAAAGCATTTCTTTTTGAAAAGCTAAAAGCACCACTTGAGATGTGAAAGACGGATAAAAAGTATAGTTATTGAAACGTGCTTTTGGCTAAATTCACTTTTATTTAAGTTTACCAATTATTTGTTTGAGTAAAAAAGTGCTTTTAGAGCTCAAAATGTGGTTCTGGGCTCTCTAAAAGCAATATCGAACAGCGACCTAATTTAGGACTCGGAAAACATTGTTATTTCTTGAAATGTACTTATGTATAAGCTACTGTCAGCCTCTTAGTTATTTTCTTAACTTATTTTTACTTGTCTTCCTTTTGACTGTTCTTGATTACTGTTACTGTTCTAGTACAACACTTATAACTCATAGTAAGGCATTACTGTTTCATTCAGTTATTGATATTGGTGCCATCTTTCTTTCATTTTTTCCGCTGCGGAATATATGTTGGTTGATGTTTGTGTTTAGATAACATCCATAATTGAAAGTTTTTTCCCAGGTTCTCCTTGCCCGGCAACTGTATTTCAATTACAGAACTCCTGATAGGTCCAGACAAGAGATGCTTAGTTTAATGACTCCTCTTCCAACTGAACACTGGCCGTTTGCAAGGTATGACTAATAAGCTTGCTGTCTCTCCTCATCTACTGTTTAATTTACTTCAATCATAATCATAATTCCATGTTGACAGCAAAGGAGACGGTAAGGGCATCTGGATATCAAGCCCGCACACACCAAAAGCTCCAAAGCATGGTCCACGCCCTACTCACTTTTACTCAATGGACATGAAACAGATTGCTGCTGTACTATTCCGGGACAGCACATTTCCTTCAAAATGCATTGTGCCTCCAGGCCTACCGAGGCCTGTTATCAAGCCTGTAGCTTCCAGTAGGGTTCTATTCTGTGAGGAAGAATTGTGCCAGGCAGTAGCCCAGAATAAGCTTCGCTGAAGAAGTATTTCCTTTTTCTTTATTATATATATATAGAAATATCAAATATGTATGTACATGCTTTTTCATTTTGTCGCTAGATGTTGCAGATTTGTATCTTGCAAATGCTGCATTCAGGTAATGAATATCCAGTCTAGGGAGTTTGGGGGAATAGATTATCGGTTTATAGCCACTAATTATAAAGGGCTTTATATTTGGATTTTGTTCGTGTATATATATTTTATATATACTTACTATCTCTTGTTTGCATGGTTGCTTATTTCCTTAGAGTATCCACTATTGTTTGTTAAAAAGTATGAGAAGGGAGTGTTGCTATTGCAATTACCAAATTTAGGAATTGTTAAAGAATTAAAAAATAAGACGGAAGATCTTTCTCCGTCTAATTCCAAATTTCTTTTTTTTTAACATTAAATATATGTGCGATCTTCCGTTTGATTGTTTTTTTTTTTAAAAAATTTTTGAATAGCTTAAATGGCATTTACGTAATTATCGAAAGACAATTTAGTAATTATTTTTTTTGAGAAAGTTGTACGTCCGAGCAATTTCTTTTTTTTTTGAATTTTAAAATTTTAAAATGGAATTTTGGTAATATTTTTGATTGCATTTTGGTAATTAAATGGGTTTTTTATTTTGAAAAAGTTGGTGGACCGATGAAGATTCGCTGTTCCTTGTCCGTTCTATTAAAAAAAATAAAAATAAATAATAGATGGATAATCTTTTTCTGTCTTCTATATTTAGCGATTGCTAAATCCATAGACGGGCAATGTTCATCCCTTTTGCTGTTTATGCATTTTTAGCAAATGACAGTGGCACTTTTTTTCTTTCAAAAAATGCATTTTTTTGCAAATTTAGCAAACAAGATGTGGATGCTCTTTGCGCATTTGTAGTCGTTCCCTATATTTTCAAAATTTGAAAAATATATGGAAAGAGCTGTTGCAGTCATTTTCTATATTTCCAAAATTTGGAAAATATATGGAAAGAGCTGTTGTAGTCGTTTCCTATATTTTCAAAATTTGAAAATATAGGAACAATAGCCGTCTATATTTAAGAGATGATAAAGGAATTTTTCAAATATAGGAATCAAAAGAATTTTTGTTTGTTCTTAAAAAAAAAATTCGGACGAAAGATGATCTTGCGTATGATTAAAAAAAAAATTTATACAAAAAAGGGGTGTCGGACGTAAGATGATCTTGCATTTGATTGTTTTTTTTTTTAAAAATAAAAAAATTGGTGTCAGACGGAGGATCATCTTGCATTTGATCAATTTTTTTTAAAAAAATTCCAAACGGTGATCGGATGAAAGATCTTTCGTCTAACTGAAATTTTTTGAAATAAAAAACTAAAGGGGGAACGGACGGAAGATGTTCTTCCGTCCTAGAACTTTTCCCCCAAAGTTTGTATTTTTTCTAAATGGAACAGGGCTATAGAATTATTTTGCATTTGAAGTAAATTTAAGATTGGTGAATTTTTGGATCAATGACTGAGATGGAATAGGTTTTTCTCAATGGAGCAGGATCATCCACCGTTCGATCAAATTTTGGGTTTCAACGACTACAAGCCCAACTCAAAATTTCTATTTCTAAAACCCAAATATAGAAATTTTGAGTTTTAATGTCTACAGATGTTCTTAGTGGTATTTTGGATTTAAAATCTGTGGAAAGTTACTGTTCATCAGGTTTGTTTAGTGTGGAAGTGAATGGAATGTTTTCCTACTGTAGTGCCCAAAAAATTCTTTGAAAAATCTCGAAACTCAGCAACAAGTGGATGTAAGAGTACTGTAATGCTACTGTAGCATTTTTATATTATTTCTCTCTTACTTTTTTATTCTATCCAATCAAATAATTTCAGCTAACCTTATACATTAAATTTCTTTCATTCTTCTCTCTATTCTACGATACAATAAATTTATATCCAGCCAAATCTACAGTAATCTTACAACCATAGAAATATTTTACAACAAACCAAACACCCCCTTAACATATGATATTAGGGAGTGCCTTTGGAAATGTATGTTTTGAGGGTGATTTGTTTACTTCTAGTTGGGCAAAATTGGCTTTAGTAAGAGCATCTGTAGTCGTTCTCTTAATTACCAAAATTTGAAAATTTTGAAAAACAAAAACAAGCTGCAGTCGTTTTCTATATTTCCAAAAAATGAGTTTTCAGGAATAGTAGGCTCCTATATTTCTAAGAAGATATAGGAAATTCTTAAATATAGGAATCAAAATATGATCTTGGCTCCGTCGAAAGTTTTAACTTTGATTTCTTTCGGACACTATATGATGCAGCGTCTAATAATTATTTCTTTTAATTGCATCTCTCGGTTGCAAGATCATCTTGCGTCCTAATTTTTTTTAATTAAAAAATATGGGACAAATTTTTTTTTAATTAAAAAAAATGGGACGCAAGAAGATCTAGTGCCCGATCGTAATTTTGCTAAAAAAAGTGAGGGACGCCATATGATCTTGCATCACTTAAATTTTTTTTATAAATAAATTTATGTAAAGACTATAATACCCTACGATCAATATCCAACGTTCAGTAGCAACCCTCCGGCTATTATTTACTCCAACGACAAGAATTTTCATATTAGTCACTCCAGTGGGTAGAATTTTCATACGGCTATATAAGTTCACTTTGTTCTTCCCAATACCAGACACCAAAAATTTCACTGCAAGTTCCCCCAATTTATATTGTCATCTTTCTTTCTCATTTTCTGTTTTTGTTAATCAATACAACGGCGAATCGTCCTAATAGAGGTCAGGCATACACTGCTATTGAAGATGTTACTTTATCCCAAAGCTTGGTTACTATAACTCAAAATCCGTTGATCGGTAGCGATCAATTTGACACACAGTTTTGAGATCGCATTTTTCTTACATTTGTGAGTTTCGTAGGCACTACAATTGACAGAACGATTGACTCTCTTTCAAGTAGATTCTTGGTAATTTCAAAAGATGTAGCTTTGTACATTGCGAAACCGGATAGCATAATAAATAGAGTAGCAAGCGGTACTAATTAGGCGGATAAGGTATGTTTTGAAATTTGTTGTAGGTGAATTAATTATTTTAAGTAATTAAACATTCCTCAATTATATCTAGTGATTTTTTAATTATGTAAAACTAATACGTACGCGAAGCAAGATTGGAATACATGCAGACAGTCGGAAAGGCTTTCAAATTCAAAGAATGTTATGAAATACTCAAAGATCAACTCTGCGTACAACTCAAGTTTTTCACTTTGTCCCGACTCAATCCGGGGAAGGCGATAGTACAACCCGTTCGCCTACAACCGTCGACTGGGATTCAGATATACCCATTGAAGTCGATGCGCCTAGCTCTCCCTTGCGACCACTTGGCAGAAAAGCATAGAAGAAAAGAGGAAAACGAACGACCGAAGCATCTGGTTTTGCTGCAATGATTGAAGAGACCAAAAATACTAACTCATTTTATAAAGAACCGCAAGAGAGGAGGATGTCGATGAAACAAAAAGACTACAAATTGAAGGAACGAATGGAAGAAGACCGCATAATGAGTATGGATCTCAGTACCTTACCTGATACTCAACGCTATTATTTCATGTGTAGACAAAATAAAATTATGCAAAACGGGGTTACCATCCAAGGTAAAGTAGCAATTATAAACGACTTTTATGTTTCATTATCTCTTGTATCACCATCTTATTGTGGACGAATGTAGTTTTATTTTATTACATGTAATAGGAATGAGAAAAAATATGGCAGGTGACTATTTGATGGAATCCAATGCATTCTGATTAACAAACTACACATACAATATTCTAGAAACATATAATATTATAGAAACTACACATACAACATCTTCTCTTGATTTAAAAAGAACGCATACGTTATTGGAGAAACATATACTTGCAATATTTAATTCCCATCATCTCTATATTGGTTCCAAATGTGCTCGACCAAATCTTGACGAAGTACATGATATCTTTGTCTATCATGTAGTTGTACATTGCGTGCATTTCGAGTTGCACGCTCAGTTGAACCATCTCTGTTCAGTACAATGAAGTTAGAACCATCTTGTTAGTCGTTCTCATAGTCACTATATCCTTTTGCACGTTCATCCTCAACTATCATATTGTGTAAAATGATAATGTCATCTTAATATAGGAGAGATTGTCAGCATCCCATAGTCTTGCTGGACCTCTTACAATCACAAATCATGCCTGTAAGACCCCGAATGCTCGTTCGACATATTTTCTTGCATTTGGGCAAATTTTTTCTTTTTCGGTGTATCCGGGCTGAGTAAGTTTTCACAATAGTTATAGCGTCTCGAATTTCTAATATAATATCTCAGAAATATGTGGCACAATTCCTAGCATCAACCTCAATGTAATAGTAAACATAGCCAAAACACAGATAAATTTTTTCAAATTTTATTGCTTCAATTCTTTACAAAGCACAGCGGAAAATTAAACACCTTGAATCACAATTATTTTTTTTACAACACATTCTTTTACAAATTTACATAAGCCACAATATTATTCTACCACACGCACCCAAATCCCAAGCTAATGATACCGACCTGTAAAACATGAGGCTAGAGGTAACCCTAACCCCCCAAAACTACAGGGGTTAGCCATAACGATGTGAGTGACATCCAAAGAAATACAACATGAATAAAACATAAAGAATAAAGTCATAAATAACACATAAGCTGTAGTAACAAATGGAATATGAAATAACAATAAATAAAACATGAAAATGTCAAGTGAAACTAGATTAAGTGTAAAGTGTAGGAAAACAGAAACACACATGCATAAAACCAAGTCAAGTAAACACAAATATAGTATGATGACTCTCTAATGCATACTTGTCAGATTCTATGCATTCCATACTGCATAGGTCCGGTGCAAGCCCTTTCGTTCTCCACTTTATAAGGTTCGATCCCACGTTATGCAATTATTCTACTACAATGACTACTACGAGATTTAGACATTTTGCAAGTATCGGCTCGCGCCCTTGGAATACTGGAGGCCAATCCCATTCACGTGGATCATTCTGTGGCCTATTTCAGCAATCGTCCCGGAATACTGGGGAATGCCTCACTCCGCAGGTCATCCTGGAACCCTCATTGCACAAACATCCCATGAGCATCGCTCTTATCCTTGGAATACTGGAGATCAATCCCACTCACGTTGGACCATTCTGTGGCCTATTTCAGCCATCGTCCCAAAATACTGGGGATTATCTCACTCGGATCATCCTAGAGTCCATAACTCACGTTTTCTCTCATTTCATCATATCACCATTCTAGTGCCTGTCCTTATACTTATTAAATTAATTAATTAATTACGAATCTCCTAGAGTTGGTGTACCCTACCGGACATAACTTAACTGGTCAACAACAAAGCCACAACTGGCCAAACCACAAAATCTCAACTGCCGACATCTAGGGTCCCACTCACCCTCTAGAGACTCACAACTCAACCATCAACACAAAATCTTTCATTAAAGCTCTCAATTCCATTATCAATACTCTCACATTAAGAAAACTTCTTAAAGATCAACAAATCCAAATTCCTTTAATATACTCACAATTTCCAGAATTGAATAAAGTATTAAATCTAGTAAATATCTGAAAATCATATTTTTGAAGTCGTAGAATATCACAAAACATCAATTCCTTCGCAAACCATATATCTTTTGTTTAATAAAGTTATAAAATACAATTTAGAATATAATATAATCAAAATGTAACTCTCTACAAAATACTGTAATCTGTAGTAAAAATATTATCCAGAACAGTAGATCAATAATCCATAATATTGAAGAAATAATCGTTCAAGAAAACGAAGAAAACTAAACAAAACCAATAAGCAAAACAGCTGACAGTCGACTGTCAAAAGCAGTTCAAAAAACGACGGTCGACTGTCAAGATAAAATCCAAAAAGTAAAGAATTGACAGTCGACCGACATTTTAGTTCAAAAACAGAGCGGTCGACTGTCATGTCCGAAAAATGACAGCTTTAATATTCGTGCACATTTTTATTGATACTTCGTTTAATCATTGTAAAATCATAAATTTGCAAAACAAAATTCTTGAGATGATCAAATACAAGTTGTTTAACATACCGGAGTTTATAAAACTAATCAAAACCACTTCAAATTCATAAAAGAGCAATTTATATCAAATTCTTCAAAACAGTGAAGAGGAACATGTATATATATGTATATGTGCAATTAAGCATTAGTTTAAGCGTAGAAATTCAATATGTATAGGTAGGATCTTGTCTAGTTCAATCTTAGTATCAATATAGATCAAAACCCAATCGAAAACTTCACAAAAACACAAAAATCAAGTTTTGGCTATACTTTAACAGACCCAACATCAAATACTCAACTCCAACTCAAAATTTGATTCTTTTTGACCCGAAAAACCCTTCCTCAACTGGTTATACACAAACTCCACTGACTTCATTAGTTTCCCCTTGAATATAGGTGAATACAACATGTATTAATCAAGTTCTTTTCATCAAAACATCAAAACAAAGTGTATGTCTATATATATATATATACACACAGTAAAGATCAATTTTTGTTTGCTTTTGCAATAACATCACACAAACTCAATATGTGTAATCAAATCAGTAATAATATTAGGTTCTCAACAATCTCAAGTCATCTATTTAGGGTTTTTATCATCAATGGCATAGTTTTCATGAAAAGATTCAATTTTTATTCATACATCCATCAAAATTCATTATATCATCATACAATCCCCTAACATGCTTTCTAGTAGACAAATCATCACATACAACATGCTTAGAACAGTTAGAAAATAAACACATGTCACTCACCTTATAGAAGAATCGGCCGAAGATAATAAAAAAAAAGAAAAGTCCTTCATTTTGCAAGAAAACCAAGATCCTCGCTTCGAAACTTCAACAAATCAATAATAAAGAAAACCCCTTTGTTTTGTGCAGCAAAAATATGGCTGCTACTACCCTTATAACAGGCCGGAAATTAGGTTTAGGGTTTTGAATAGGTTTTGCAAAATATCCCCTTTGAACATATCTTTACGAATATAAATCCTTATACCTGGAATTAGATTAACCAATTCAATTAAAAATAAAAATCCAAAATAACCAACCTGATGTGGCCGGCTCTGTTTTCAAACCCAGAAAATGAAATTTGTAATTTTGCCTCTAAGTGGCAATTTTGTAAAAAAAACTCTTCTTTAGAAAATTTGCGAAATAAATCAAATCTATTAAAACAAAAAGTAAACTTTTTTACCTTTGAGTTGACTAGAAATCATGCTTAGCCCAAAAATCCAAAAATCTGGAGTTTTTCACTCCAAATGGTAATTTTGCACAAAAGCCCCACTTTTTGTAATATTTGCAAATATGCCAAATAAATATCAGAAAAATCCAGAAAATTCATAAATGATACCTACTAATAAATAATAGGTTTCCCCAAAATATTTTCTGACTTTGAACTTCACAAGAAAAAATTTACACATGTAAAAAGATAAATTTCACAAAAAAGTTTATTAAATCACCAAAAAATCATTTTAATCCATTTATTAATCTCAAAAACATTATTTAAAATCTAGGGTGTTACATCACTCCCTCCTTAAAATAGTTCTATCTTCAGAACTACTACTAATAGGGACCAAACAATATAAGCAAAAGAAAATGCAATCTCATAAATGGAAATATAGTTTAATGAATACAGTCATACAAGAGAAATACAGTTCAATCAAAAGAATACAATCATGCAAAAAGCTCAGGAAAATCTTTCTGTATGCGATCCTCCGGCTCCCAAGTAACTTCCTCATACTGCTGGTTCCTTCAAAATACTTTGACCATAGGTATCACCTTATTCCTCAGCACCTTCTCCCTACGATCAACAATCTCTACAGGCTGCTCCTTGTAGCTCAAGTTCAGCTGTAGACCTTCAGGCACTTCTACTAACTGATGACTCTGATCTGACACATACTTCCTAAACATCGACACATGGAACACATCATGCACTTATGCCAATTCCTTTGGTAGCTCCAACTTGTATGCTGTCTTACCAATCCGTCCCATAATTTTGTATGGCCCAATGTACCTTGGCCCCAAATTGCCTCCCTTTCCAAACCTGAGCACTCCTTTAGTTGGAGACACCTTAGGAAAGACTGCATCTCCAACCTCAAACTCCAAGTCCCTTTGTCGAGTGTCTGCATAACTCTTCTGTCGACTCTGAGCCTCGACCAACCTCTTACGAATCAGCACAATCTTCTTCGATGTCTGCTGCACAATCTCAGGCCCAAACATCTGCCTCTCACCAACTTCATACCAACAAAAAGGTGTCTGGCACTTCCTCCCGTACAGAGCTTCATACAGAGCCATCCCGATACTCTCATGGTAACTGTTGTTATAAGCAAACTCAACCAATGACAAGTACCTTTTCCAACTGCCACCAAAATCCATAACACAAAATCTCAGCATATCCTCCAATACCCGATTCACTCTTTCAGTTTGACCATCGGTCTGCGAATGGAAAACAATATTGAAATCGGTTATGGTACCCAAGGCTGCTTGCAAACTCTTCCAAAACCTTGAAGTGAACCTCGCATTCCTGTCGAAAACAATCGACACATAAACTACGTGAAGTCTCACAATCTCATCAATGTACAACTCTGCCAATTTCTCCAATGACCAAGTAATCTTCATGGACAGAAAGTGAGCTGACTTGGTCAAACGGTCCACAATAACCCAAATCGAGTCATTGCCCTTCGGAATCCTCGGCAACCCTATGATGAAATCCATGCTGATATTCTCCTACTTCCATTTCGGAATAGGCAAAGGCTGCAACAAACCTCCAGGTTTCTGGTTCTCTGCTTGATCTGCTGGCAAGTCAGACACCTTGCCACAAAGTCTGCCACATCCCTCTTCATACCAAACCACCAAAAGTGCTGTTTGATGTCCTTGTATATCTTTGTGCCTCCAAGATGTATTGACAACAAGGTACTGTGTGCCTCTTGCAAGATACTCTATCTCAGATCTGCATTCTCCGGAACACATAATCTCTCACCCATCCATAGAACTCCATCTTGGAAACGGAACTCTGATAACTTGTCTTCGGAACCTGCTGCAACATTCCCTGAATTTCTGCATCTGATTTCTGACCTTCCATAATCTGCTCACTCAAAGAAGGTTGCAACCTCAACTGAGCCAAAGATGCTCCCAAACCCTGCAGTACCACCTTGATACCTGCCTGATCAAACTCTACTGCCAACTCTCTCTGAGTAGTGATCAAACTCGACAAATTGCTCTTCTAACTAAGCCCATCGGCCACCACATTCGCCTTGCCTGATTGATACTTGATCTTAGGACGAATATCTTCCAACACTTCTAATCACCTTCTCTTTCGAAGATTTAGATCCTTTTACTGATAAATGTACTTCAGGCTCTTGTGGTCAGTATACATGTTGACCTTCTCACCATATACATAAGGCCTCCACCGCTTCAAGGCAAAGATAATAGCTGCCAACTCCAAATCATGCGTCGGATAGTTCTTCTTATGCGGACGCAACTGCCTCGAGCCATATGCAATGACCTTACCTTCCTGCATCAAGACACACCCCAAACCTCTGAGAGATGCATCACTAAAAATATCATAATCATTCCCAGTTTGTGGCAAAGCTAAGATAGGCGCAGTCGTCAACCTCTCCTTTACTTCAAGTAAACTCGCCTCACACTTATCAGTCCATGTGATTGCCACATTCTTCCGAGTTAACCCTGTTAAAGGAACTGCAATCTGTGCATAGCCCTGAATGAATCTCCTGTAGTACCTAGCCAATCCCAAGAAACTCCTAACTTCCTTCACTGACGTTGGCCTGGGCCAATCCTTCACTACTTCAACCTTCTGAGGATCAGTGGCCACTCCCTCCTTAGAAAGGATATGACCAAGGAAAGCTAACTCAAACTTCCAAAACTAACACTTCGATAGCTTGGCATACAAGTTATGCTCCTGCAACTTCTTCAATACCTCTGCCAAGTGCTTAGAGTGCTCTTCCTCCGACTTCGAATACACCAAAATATCATCAATGAAAACCGCCACGAAGGAATCAATAAATGGCTGCAAAATCCGATTCATAATATCCATGAATACTGCCGGTGCATTCGTCACTCCGAATGGAATGAATTACAAAAAATTCATAGTCCATGACGAGTCTTGAAAGCTATTTTACTCACATCTTCCTCGTTGACTCGAACCTGATGATACCCTGATCGCAAATCAATCTTCAAAAATACAGCTGCTCCCCAAAGCTTATCAAACAGATTATCAATCCGTGGAAGCGGATATTTGTTCTAAATAGTGACCCTGTTCAACTCTCGATAGTCAATGTACATCCTCATTGGCCCATCCTTCTTCTTTACTAACAACACTGGTGCTCCCCGCAGTGAAGAACTTGGCCTGATGAATCCTTTACTCAGTAATTCCTCAATCTGCTTCTTAACTTCATCCTGCTCCACAGGTGCCATCCTGTACAGAGCTTTAGAAACCGGAGGCACTCCCCAATTGAACATTAATGCAGAACTCAACATCTCGCTACGGCGGCAATCCCGACAAATCTTCCAAGAATACCGTAGGAAAATCCCTGACAACCGGAATGCTTTTGACTTCATCTGGAATCATCAACTTAGATACCATTGCAGTCACTTTCGGGTCTTTCATCTTCCCGTGCAAAGTCACTGCGGGACCTCCTGGTGCTTTCACTAACACCTCTTTCTTCTTGCATTCAATTGTGACATCATATACTGCCATCCAATCAATGCCCACGATCCCATCCACACCCAAGACTTGTAGCTCAATAAGATCAATGCCAAAAAATCTCCCACCAATCTCGATATCACAGCCCTCATAATATCGATCAGCAATCAATTCTTCCTCTGATGGCATTGCCACTGACAAGACTCTGCCTGCAAACACCTTAGGTTTCACACTTAAAACTTTAGCAAAATTGGGAGACACAAATGTATGCAAAGAACCAGTATCAAATAAAACTTTTGCTTTTATTCCAGTAACCAACACAAATCCTGTTACATGAAGAATGATACTCAAATCTCCAATTTATTTTTAAACAAAGTTTTACTTAATACATCAAATAAATGAATTAAAAATTCTTGCATACCCTAGATCACATCCTCTGAGTTACCCGCATCCTCCTCAGTTAATGTGAATACTCGCCCCTGTCTCTGGAATTTGCTTCCGCCTGCACCTTCCTTCTTGAGTTGCGGGCAGAATAGCTTAGTATGCCCCTCTCTCCCACACTGGAAACAAGTCAGCTTTGCCATTTTAGGACATTCTAATTTGAAGTGACCTGCCTCCTTATAGTAGTAACAAGTCACCCCTTGAGCTGCTGGTGCCTTCTGCTCTGGCATACTGAACCTGCCTTGCTTCACTAGGAATTTCTTCCCACTCTGACTTGCTGCTGCTGGCCTCTTGTTCCTGTTCCAGGTCTTCTGCTTCTTCTTGAACTGGTCCATATCTTCCTCTGTCACTGCTGACCTCCTGATGCCCAACGGTATCATCCGTGACCTCAAATTCGGCCTCAAGCCTTACTCAAATTTCTTGGCCTTCTTCGCTTCATCAACAATAAGCTCCGGTGCATACCTTGATGGCTGAGCGAACTTAGTCTCATATTCGCACATTGACATGCTGCCTTGCTGTAGATTCAAGAATTCCGTTGCCTTCTTCTCTTGAACATCCAGAGGAAATAAACATTCCCTGAACTCCCCAAGAAAAGCTTTCTAAGTCACCTGTTGATCTCCGAAAGTCCTCTTCACTGATTGCCACCAGACGCCAGCATCCTTCTCTAACTGCATTGTAGCCAACTTCACCTTATTGATTGCTGGGGTTTCCAAAACTTCGAAGACAATCTCCATCTATCTAATCCAATCATCAGCCTCATTTGGATCAAACTGCCCCTTAAAAATAGGCAGCTTCATCCGCTTGAATGGCTCAACCTACTTAATTGGATCAGCATTAACAAACACTGGTCCAGCCCCATGATTCTGATTCTGATTCTGAGCCATGTTGGATTCCATAAATGCATTCAAGTTCTGATACACCCTGGTAATCTCAGTCTCAAGATCAAGTCTAGCCCCACGGGAACTCTCAACCCCATCAACATTTCCACCATTCCTGACCCTGGGTCCTGCCATTATACTGAATACTACAAAATGAGGGAAAAATTAGAGCATCACAACACACTTCATATTCACATCAATACCTCATGGCAAAACCCCAATCATACCCCAAACCAAAACATCTTGTTTTAATTCTATGTGATACTCACACTCTAATGTCCACACCTAGGTACTCACGCTCTAATGTCTACACCTAGGTTTATTTTTTAACATGTTTATCATTACTATTGAAGCATGCTCTGATACCTATCTCTGTAGTGCCCCAAATTTTCAATATAATATCTCAGAAATACATGGCATAATTTCCAGCATCAACCTCAATGTAATAGTAAACATAGCCAAAACACAGATAATTTTTTCAACTTTTATTACATTAATTCTTTTAAAAGGGAAAATTAAACACGTTGAATCAGAATTCTTTCTTTTACAACACATTCTTTTAAAAATTTACATAAGCTACAATATCATTCTACCACATGCATCTAAATCCCAAGCTAATGGTACCTACCTGTAAACCATGAGGCTAGAGATAACCCTAACCCCAAAACCATAGGGGTCAACCATTACGGTGTGAGTGACATGAAAAGAAATACAATATGAATAAAACATAAAGAATAAAGTCACAAATAACACATATAAGCTGTAGTAACAAATAGAATATGAAATAACAATAAATAAAATATGAAAACGTCAAGTGAAACTAGACTAAGTTTAAAGTGTAGGAAAATAGAAAACGCACATGCATAAAACCAAGTCAAGAAAACACAAATGCAGTATGATGACTCTAATGAATACTTGTCGGATTCTATACATTCCATACTACATAGGTCCGGTGCAAGCCCTTATCGTTCTCCACTGTATAGGGTTCAATTCCACGTTATGCAATTATTCTGCTATAATGACTACTACGAGATTTAGACATTCTGCAAGTATCGGCTCTCGCCCTTGGAATATTGGAGGCCAATCCCACTCATGTGGATCATTCTGTGGCCTATTTCAGCCATCGTCCCAGAATACTGGGGAATGCCTCACTCCCCAGGTCATCCTGGAACCCTCATTGCACAAACATCCCATGAGCGTCGCTCTCGTCCTTAGAATACTGGAGATCAATCCCACTCACGTTGGATCATTCTGTGGCCTATTTCAGCCATCGTCCCGGAATACTGGGGATTATCTCACTCCTCGGATCATCTTAGAGTCCATAACTCATGTTTGCCCTCATTTCAACATATCACCATTCTAGTGTCTGTCCTTATACTTATTAAGTTAATTAATTAATTATGAATCTCCTAGAGTTGGTGTACCCTACCGTACTTAACTTAACTGATCAACAACAAAGCCACAGCTGGCCAAACCACAAAATCTCTACTGCCGGCATCTAGGGTGCGACTCACCTTCTAGAGACTCACAACTCAACCATCAACACAAAATCTTTCATTAAAGCTCTCAATTCCATTATCAATACTCTCACATTAAGAAAACTTCTTAAAAATCAACAAATTCAAATTCTTTTAATATACTCACAATTTCCAGAATTGAAATAAAGTATTAAATCTAGTAAATATCTGAAAATCATATTTTGAAGTCGTAAAATATAACAAAACATCAATTCTTTCGCAAACCGTATATCTTTTGTTTAATAAAGTTATAAAATACAATTTAGAATCTAATATAATCAAAATGGAAGTCTTTGTAAAATACTGTAATCTGCAGTAAAAACATTATCCAAAATAGTAGATGAATAATCCATAACATCGAAGAAATAATCATTCAAGAAAACGAAGAAAACTCAACAAAACCAATCAGCAAAACAGCTGACAGTCGACTGTCAAAAAGTAGTTCAAAAAACGACGGTCGACTGTCAAGACAAAATCCAAAAAGTAAAGAATTGACAGTTGACTGACATTTTAGTTCAAAAACAGAGCGGTCGACTGTCGTGTTCGAAAAATGACAGCTTTAATATTCGTGCACATTTTTATTGATACTTCGTTTAATCATTGTAAAATCATAAATTTGCAAAACAAAATTCTTGAGATGATCAAATATAACTTGTATAACATACTCGAGTTTATAAAACTAATCAAAACCACTTCAAATTCATAAAAGGGCAATTTTTATCATATTCTTCAAAACAGTGAAGATGAATATGTATATATATGTATATGTGTATTTAAGCATCGGTTTAAGTGTCGAAATTCATTGTGTATAAGTAGGATCTTGTCTAGTTCAATTTAAGTATCAATATAGATCAAAACCCAATCGAAAACTTCACAAAAACACAAAAATCAAGTTTTGGTTGTTCATCAACAGACCCAACATCAAATACTCAACTCCAACTCAAAATTTGATTCTTTTTGACCCCCAAAACCCTTCCTCAACTGGTTATACACAAACTCCACTGACTTCATTAGTTTCCCCTTGAATATAGGTGAATACAACAAGTATCAATCAAGTTCTTTTCAACCAAACATCAAAACAGAGTGTATGTCTAAATATATACACAGTAAAGATCAATTTTTGTTCGCTTTTGCAATTACATCATACGAACCCAATATGTGTAATCAAATCAGCAATAATATGAAAGAAAGCAACCTACTCATGAATTCTATTAGGTTCTCAACAATCTCAAGTAATTTATTTAGGGTTTTTATCATCAATAGCATAGTTTTCATGAAAAGATTCAATTTTTATTCATACATCCATCAAAATTCATTATATCATCATACTATCCCCTAACAAGCTTTCTAATATACAAATTATCACATACAACATGCTTAGAGCAGCAAGAAAATAAACATATGTCACTCACCTTATTGAAGAATCAGCCAAAGATAATAATGAAAATAAGAAAAGTCCTTCCTTTCGCAAGAAAACAGAGATCCTCGCTTCGAAACTCCAATAAATAAATAATAAAGAAAACCCCTTTGTTTTGTGCAGCAAAAATATGACTGCTACTGCCCTTGTAACAGGTCGGAAATTAGGTTTTAGGGTTTTGAATAGGTTTTGCAAAATATCCCCTTTGAACATATCTTTACATATATAAATCCTGATCCTTGAAAATTAGATTAACCAAATCAATTCAAATTAAAAATCCAAAATAACCAACCTGATTTGGCCGGCTCTGCTTTCAAACCCAGAAAACAAAATTTGTAATTTTGTCTCTAAATGGCAATTTTGTAAAAAGACCATTCTTTAAGAAATTTGCGAAATAAACCAAATCTATTAAAACAAAAAGTAAACTTTTTTTACCTCTGAGTTGACTAGCAATCATGCTCAGTCCAAAATTCTAAAAATCTGGAGTTTTTCAATCCAAGTAGTAATTATGCACAAAAGTCCATTTTTTTGTAATATTTGTAAATATGCCAAATAAAATTTAGAAAATCCAAAAAATTCATAAATAATACCTAATAATAAATAATAGATTTCCTTAAAATAATTTCAGACTTTGAACTTCCCAAGAAAATATTTGTACCTGTTTTGCACGTTTAAAAAGATAAATTTCACAAAAATATTTATTAAATCACAAAAAATTCATTTTAATCCATTTATTAATCTCAAAAATATTATTTAAAAATCTAGGGTGTCACAATAGTGGCCAACGACGGGTATATGCCATCGATTAAATAATATCCCATGTCGTAATTGTGATTGTTAATCACAAATTTTGCCCTTGGTGCACAACCGTCAAGAATGTTATTAAATAATGGAGAGCAGTTAAGTACGTTTAGATCATTATTGCATCCTGGCATTCTAAAGAATAAATGCCAGAACCAAATATCATAAGATGTCACTGCTTCGAGAATAATTGTCGGTTCCCAAACGTGGCCTGTATACTGGCCATGCCATGCAGCGGGACAATTTTTCCATGGCTAATGCATGCAATCCACACTACCCAACATTCCGGGAAAAACTCGAGAATTGTTTTCTTCCAGGAGTCGTTGGACATCATTTGATGTTGGATGTCTCATATACTGTGACCCAAATATGGCACACAAAATTGACGAAGTGTTTTTAGAACTGTACATTCCCCGATTCGTACGTACTCGTCAACTGCATCTGCAGAAGATCCATACACCGAACATCGTATTGCTACAGTGATTTTTTAATGTGGAGATAAAACAAATACTTTTGTTGCATCTTGTCGCTGAAGGAAGTATTGATAATAATTTACAGTAGCTTCAAGTATCCGATTGAGTAATATCCGACGCATACGAAATCGATGGCAGAATAGATTATCTCCTTAAATGGGATTATCTGAAAAATAATCCCGTCGAAGATGCTTATCACCATCTTCTCTTTTGCGTCAAATTTATCGGCGATGATTTGTATGTTGGCTTTGTTGAACGACCATAGATAATATTTGCATACGACTTAAAAATTCTCCCCAAGATTCTCGTTCTCTTCGTCTGATGAAGTCGAGTTGGAAGAAGAACTCAAATTAGCCATGACAGAAATGAAGAAAGAGAAGAAATGGTGGTTTGGTATGATTGCATATTAGACCAGCAATTAAATAGACATGGAATAAATACGATTGCTTCAGAAAACAAAATAGGAGTCTCAATATTGGAATAAAGTTAGCCAACAAAGTGAAGTGAGTGATTAAAACTGGATGGTGTAGGATATGGATTTCAAATGGTGTAGGATTTGATGGAGTTGGACAATGAAGACAAAGTGTAGTTGAAAAAATCTAGATGGCTTTAAATGGTGTAGGATTTGATGGGCACCAAACCTATTGACATGATGAAAAAGAATCTAGTGAGTTGGTGTTATTATTCAACATTCCCACGCCAAGCCTCCACTACAATTTAAATCAAATACTACTACATGATATAAGTACACAACTGTACTATTCATCTGAACCGAACTGTGTACATGGAATAAATTCGGGTACTGCCAATTGCGACGTCTGGCTATTTAAGTAATCTATATTCGTCTGTAAACCCCATTGTCTTGAAGAGGAAGGTGGGTCCCCAGATATAGATCTCTTATGAGAAATAGATTGAGTTGGAACAGATTCTTTCAACACTGTTTCGGATAAAATGATACGCCGTAACTGAGTCTCAGTTTTCGAATATTCCTCGCAACGTCGGTATAATTCATCATGTGACAATATTAATCAATAACTGATACAATGTTATATATTCCAATTAATGATTTAAAAATACATAAACATTTACTACGTACTCACATAAGATAGTGGTGTGATAGTGCACCTCGTGGCACAAACTCAGAAAATTCATGTTAGAAACTTCTCATAACTATACTACCGCCAAAAAGTGGCAATTCCACTACACATTCGAGGTACTTGACAAGTCGTTCAATGGGAGTTTGTGTTGCATACTCAACTTGTGCCTAGAGTGGCAGAGATGGAAAAGGTAGTTGAGCAGTAGGATCATTAATACTCGCTGGTCCAATGAAATCAATATTTGAAGCATGCGAGATTGTTTTCATAATAGCACCTATTGAGACCGTAGCCCAATACTGATCGTATATATGCTTCTGTAGAGGATGGACCAGCTAAGTAGCGTCAATAGGTGGATTAACATCTTCTGGGGGTATTCATAATCGAAGGATCTCTTGGGATAGCAATAATCCCAGTCAATTGATGATAACAATGATCACCAAGATACCATACACCCTGTCTCACAATATTATCTTTGGAAAACATACAAAATTTTTCAATCAAGTTCATAAAATATAAGTGTGTTGTCGAAAATCTGGATTGTTACCTGTTCGCAAAATTGGAATATAACTCGATGTCGAGACATGATGTTAACAAGGACAATATCATGTTCGCCCTCATATGATGATTCCGAATAGGGTTGCCAAATAATAGATGCTGATGTCCGAACTTCAATTGATGTCTGGCTACAGATATATTGTATCTAACTTGATCTGTTTTTTCATCTCTAATTTGTTACGATTCCTACGGGTAATTTTAGGCCGTTTGTCGGCGGCTCGTAATGTGTAATCGATATTATCTGTGGCAACACTTATTGGAACACATACATGCGTGTATTCATATGCCCAATACTGAGAATAAGATTGATTGTATTATAATTCATACAAAAAACTAGTTTAATAAATAAAGTGTAATTAGGCCCTACATGGTTCACCAAATGCTACTCTTTAGTAGACTTTGTCTATTAAATAATTGTCTCTACCTAGGAACTTGTAAACCTTTATCTATGATTAGTTCAAAACCCTAATTATTTGTATGATTAGTTTTAAGAAAATATCCCTAAATTGGTCTTCAGGTAGTTTCAATTCCATAATATACAAACCACGATGTATTATATTAACAAATAACTATTGCATTAAATGTTACCTCGAGTGCATGCAATGGGCCATTAAATGCCTTCACATTATTTCTGCGACATGAATCAAGAGACAAATACAACAATGCCAGTGTGGGATTACCCCAATCATATGTGCTTACTTTAGTAAGATCTTCAAGCGCTACATGCCTGGAGAAAATAAATTTCCCAAAGAAGAACATAAAGAATGCTCGTGCAACCGTCAAAGCTTTAATATTATAAACTTTTGCTGTCTCGATTATACTGGTATGAAAATACTTTATCAGGAACGATAAACATATTCCGTGAGATTTCCAATCTGCTTTAGTTAATTCTGGAAAGAAGCGGGTCTGAACAAATTTGAAATGACAGTTTTCATCGTTGCATAGAGGCTTTTCACTGACTCCGATGGATATTCCCGTTAGCATTGCCCAATCCAACGGGGTGAATCATAACTCACTGCACGACAGGTGAAATATGTGGGTAGTGTCCCACCATCTCTCAACTAAGGCCTCGACAAGCTGATGAGAAGACTTCTCGGTGTCAATTGTAAAAAAAGGGTGCCACCACGCATGATCAATTATTTACTTCACTAGTGGGACACGAGAGCATCCTTCAAAGAGGTAGATCTTGTGAAAATCTGGGCAGGAGGCATACTCATCTTATAATCTCTCAAAACCAATAATTTCGGTGCGCAGTGTGGATAAGATCATATAACAATGACTTAGCACATCTACGACCTTATTATCAATCCATTTCTTATGTCTAACAGTATACAAATATTTTTGTAGGAACTCTAACCCATCGAGCATGTCTTGGGTTCTACTTTTGTTGAGAATTAAGGAATCTTAAGGTCTCATGATCTGAGAAAATGACGAATTCTTGCTGTAGGATGTAATATCACCAATAGCAGAGTGATTAAATTACCGCATAGAATTCCTTGTCATAAGTGGAGTATTTTTGTTTTGCTTCATTCAACTTTTCGCTAAAATAGGCAACAGGATGACTCTCTTAACTGAGGACTCCACCTATACCAATACCAGAAGCACCGCATGTTACTTCGAAGACTTTACTGAAATCAGGTAATTTCATGACAGGTATCTAAGTCATTCTTTTCTTGATCTCTTCGAAGTCTCTCGTGGCTTCTTTTGACCAGACGAACTAACCTTTCTTCAAACAGTCGGTTATTGGAGCCATGATTGTGTTAAATCCTTGTACAAACCGACGATAGAAGGTGGCAAGACCATGAAAACTCTGCACATCACGAATGTTGCGGGGCTCAGGCCACTCAGTAATAGCTCGTATCTTTTCTGGATCAGCGGATACTCCTCTGGAAGAGACAATAAATTCCAAAAAGATAGTTTGATCAAGGGGAAGTACATTTGGTACGATTAGCATTAATTCGTTCCTTCCACAAAACACCGCAGACCATCTCAAATGGTCAAGAAATTGCCCAACGGATCGGCTGTAAATGAGAATACACCACAAGAAACTTCCCCATAAAAGGATGGAGTACTTGCGTCATGACTCTCGTAAACGTGCTCGGGCCATTCATTCCAAACGGCATCACCATCCATTCATACAGACTATCCTTCATCTTGTTGGCGGTCTTCCATTCATCACCAGGACGAACACGTATTTGGTGGTAGCCACTTTTAAGATCATGTCCAACATGTCATCCAAACAAGGAATGGGAAAATGGTATTTCACTGTGATATTGTTTATGTTAGGTTTCAATGGCAAACATAGATTGAATACATAGCGGAAAAATTACAAAAATTATTGAAACCTAGCCATGAGTCCATGCGAAAACTATAAATCATGTTTAGGAATTATACCTTATGGATGGATCTGCTATCTCCAACATATGTCAATCACAGCCCTGCAATGTTGCGGTGCCTCTAAGGTATCCACACGAACAGATCAAAACCAAGCTTTCCTCACGCTGCGGTGCTATCTGCGGGATGGGGCTGTTCCTCACGATATCTCTCTCATAATTTCTGTGACGGCTACGGTTTTCTCGTGTAACTCTTTTCCGAAGATATGTATCATATAAGCTGTAGAAAATTAACCCAAAGAGAGTAATGAGGTTGTTGGGCTCACAATCCGACCTGGGTCAGATTCGTGTGTGGACCTCTGCACTTTAGTAAGCCCATTTAATCTAATTAAATGTCCAACCGATGTTAGGTGTCCAAGTCTTACTTGGATTCCCAATTAAATTCATCTTATGAATTTAAATTTCAATTTTGATCCATTCTAAGTGTGTGACCCTGTAGGTTCTCGCTACATTGACAGTAATACTAATATCATATTCTAGTATTACAAACAGTGAGCGGTATCTAGCAATACATCACTGCTACTCAAGTAATGGGAATGTCAGTGATTAGACATAACCTATCCGTGATCAATGTTACCATGTAGTAAAGCCCCTTTGTTCAGATATCTTAATTGACCACAAGGCATAGTGTGTGTTACCCTTGTATAGTTCAATCTTTGGTTTCTTGATGTCCAAGTAGACTTACTAAAATAAATGAGCTCAATATCTCATATTGACTCATTTGAGAACGGCCATGCATTTTGCAGTCTCACTCAATCAAGGGGCCCGTAGATATCGGTCATGTTATGTAAGAGGGACAAATCCTATCTAAGTCACTCACATCCCTCCGCATGATTTGTAGTATATCCAATAATCGACTTTATAATCACCTTATTACAGGCAACGTTTGACGACATTAAAATATATAACTTCTCATGTAGGAAACCGTAGTGACTTCAAGTCTAAGGACTACATACACCATAGTCACTATGAGAACCGCTTATGACACCCACGTAACAATCCATGCAGCGTTCTCATGGTGGGTCAGTCCAGTACATTATTACTCTAATATGTACCTATGTGAAGACTTGATATCTCATATCCATGACCCGTTAGATATGGTCATCAATCTACACACATACTAGTCTCTATGCATTATTGTTGTCCTAATTCACAATAATACTTGACTAGCGACATTTAAGAATAGTGTTCTGATTACAACTAATAGGATCTCACAATCAAGTCATGCACTTGATATCCCATGGTATTGAACCTACTATTCTAAAGATTTTTTATGCTCATTTAATCACAATAAACAACACAATAAATAAAATGCCTCATATATGAAATAAATGTCATAATGCAATATAAACTAGTAATGTCAATACACAGCTGGCCTCTAGGGTATACACCAACAGTTTATGGCACGGTTGTCCACACACATACGCCAGGTTCTTTCTTTCTTTGGCATCAATAGCGGGAACAGTGCAAGGACTTCAGATTTCTCTAATGAAGCTCTTTGCCAATAACTCATCAATTTGTCTTTTCAACTCAGCATGTTATGTCGGATTCATCCGATAGTGTGGCAAGTTAGAAAGACTCACTCCCGGAACTATATCAATAGCGTGTTGGATGTTACGCAGAGGGGGCAACTGGTTGGGGAGGTCAGCAGGGAAAGCATCTGCAAATTTCTAGAGGATAGGAGTAACTTGAGGGGGGATGGATGACTTAAGCTCTTTAGGGACTTCTCTCGTTGTGAGTAGAAAAATTGTTGTCCCTTTATCAATCTCTTTTGCAAGCTCCTTTTCACCCATATACGCTACTTTCTTATCCTTTCTCAAGAGAGTTGGTGTTGTTTAAGCCGGACCAGTTTGTGGTCTCACGGGTATGAGCTTTATTTTTAATCCATCGTGCTGGAACACACATTGGTTGGATCGACCATATATGGTCACATCGTGGTCGTATAACCAAGGTCTACCGAAAATTACTTGACTCACATTCATTTCGAGCACATCACACCAAATTTGCTCTTTGTAGGCTTTGAAGTCCACAGGTACCAAACATCAATGTGTTACTTGGAGGGTTGTCGCATCAATCCAAGATACTTTGTATGGACGTGGATGAGGTTTAGCTTTAAGTCCGGTCTTAGCTAAGACCGCAGAAGAGATGGCATTGATGCAGCTCCCACTATCAACAATCACCTTGCAATTTTTGTCACCTATTGTTGTAAAGGTGTGAAATGTAGCAGTGCGCTTCTAATCATCTTCTTCTTTTGGTTGGGACAAAGCACATCTGACTATATTCAAGTGAGGTGATTGAATCGATCGAATACAATGGAGATATAGGTCATCCTCTTCTTTGTTGAGTCATTGCTTTCATTAGATTCATAGAAAAACCCATTGTTGGAATCATCAGCGATGACAGCGGTACTCTCTACTATATTGATCCTACTTGGGTTGGGACAGTTACCAGCAACATGGTTGTATCCCTTACATTTATAACACTTAGTGAGGAAACCAATCTTAGAGTAGTCTCTTTTGGTGTTCTTACGTTTATTGTCATTTCTAGGTGGATATGAGTTTAAATTAGGCTTGTTGAGGTAAGATTTGTTGGGGTACTGAGAAGATGAGGGCTTAGGCTTAGAGGGATCAGTGGAGATCATTCTAGAAGAATGATCTCTCGAATTGCTGGACTTATAATGGAAACTTGCTTTAAGGGAATCCATATCGAGGACAAGAGCATAAGCTACTGTCAATGAATCCACATTTTTATGGATTAGCTCATTCCTAAGATCGGCTCGTAATCCAGTCCTAAACCTAGAGAGGGTTTGTTCTTCGCTCTCTTTGCCTAAAGCATTGCACCGAATGAGGAAGTTATCGAACTTATCCACATACTCTTGGGTGGATTTGCTGCCCTGATAAAGTTGATTCCATGAATTAAGCATTCAGATGTGGAAAGATAAGGGCATATATCTCTCAGTGATCTTCTCTTTCATGGCCTCCCAAGTGGCTATGGGTGCCAGGCCTCGGCCTCTACTGGCGTGTTCAAGATTGGTCCAATATTGTTGAGCTTACTAGTCAATTTTATAGTGGAAAATTTAACCTTCAGAGCTTCGCTTATGTCAAACCATACGACGTAATGGTCCATGGCATGGATCCAAAATAATCGAGATAAGCTTGGGGTTCCATATGACCTTCAAAGTGGGGAATGTCAGCCTTGATGTTTTTCTTGTATTGTTTGTCAGGATCACGATCTTGAAGTCAGTCGTCATGATCATTCCCTTGAGGGATATGATGATGAAGCTCTGGGATAACATTTTAATTCGATACCACTTTCTCAAGCCTCTGGTTGATATTGGCAAGAGTTGCTTGAATAACAGCGATGGTAGCAGAAATATCAGAGTTGTCCATTTCAGTGCGGGGAGGGACTTGCTGAATTCTAGGGTTCATGATTGGGTGGTTTGGGAGGGACAAGAAAGGCTCTTTGAGATTTGTGATGGTGCTGCGAAGACGCATTCACCAAAGGTAAAAACTAGGGGTCGTGGGGATGTGTGTTTACTAAAATTTGGAAAAACGTGTCCTAAATGCACTTAAGTTTTTTTTAAAAAATAAATCTAAAATGATCTAAAAGAAAGAAAGAAAAATAAAAAGACTCTAAAATGATCCTAAATGAATGCAAAATTATGACTAAATGATGCAAGAACTAGGATTTTAAAAACCTTTTCTTTGATACCAAAATGATTTAAACATAACCCTAAATGGAGAATTTCCAAGAATATTAAAATATTAAGATTACCAACACGTAACAGATTAAGTTAGAAATTAAATTATTAATCGGTTTGATGGATTTTCAAGATATGAAATAGTTTAACAAGCCCAATTAATGATTTAATCCTAACATTCAATAATTATACCTTAACGTTCTTAGCAAGTAAAATTGTCAATAACAATTCGTACCTTAATTTGCAAGTAGAAGCACACATTCTCAATATTTGTGAATGACAGAAAATTCAAATAATAATCTAGAGATGATAAGCAGTATCACAAATAAAGGATAAGTGAAAAGAGTTTACCGAGTTCGAAGAAAATCGTGTTAGTGCCCCGAGAGTTGCGGTGGTGAGGCAGCAAGGAGGTGTCATTGTGATGGAGGAGTTGGTTGCCGTTGGGGAGGCAGCGAGGTGGACAGAAGGGTGGTGGCCTGAGCTGGTGCCGAGGTTGGCTTTGAACATGGTGGGGGTTCGATTGAAGGGGGAAGGAGGAGGTCAGTTGATGGGGGTTGATCGGAGAATGAGTGGAGGTGGAGAGGGAACCGGGGAGGGTGATGGAGACAGAGGATCGACAGGTGTTAGGGCTTCGGGGATGGGTTTAGAGGTTGAGCGGGGAAGAGAAGGCGATGGGGGGTTTTTGGGTTTCGGGATAAAAGATCATGAAGAAGAAGAAAACAGAGTGTGGGGGATTTAGGGATTAGGATTTTAACTTTGTAGTGGATTTGTGAATTAGGGTATAACTTAGGATTTCTCACAAACCCTAATTTTATCTCAATGTCTCACACAAAAGAGATGAATGAAAAGCGAAAACTCAATCACAATAATTTTTTTAATCAAGAATAGCATATTATTGTATTAATCAAGAGGCCTATATATAGGCTCAAAACAAATCTCAATACAATCTCCAAAATATTTTAATGCATAAAATAAAGGGTGCAAATCGTAAAACTACTACATATGTCTATAATTGTCAAAAACAAATATGAGTACTTAATTAAAATACTAAGCTAGTGGAACAACCAACCCAGACGATGCCAAACCAAAGATGGGCCTGGTATACGTATCTCGTCGGGTCTAACGTATCTGCTTTGTCTAGCTGATAGAAGCGCCCGAATCGTCTTGAACCGATGTCCTCATCAAGATATGACATCATTCGAGTGATAGATGATTATTTCTTGAAAGATGATTATCTCTTCTATCACTCCAAACTGTGCATTCCTACTACATCACTACGAGAGCATCTTGTTTGGGAACTGCACGCCGGTGGCCTTGCTATACACTTTGGGTATAGCAAGACCATTGATGTTGTGGAACATAGGTTGTATTGGGCTAAACTAAAGAGAGACGTTGCGAGACTTGTTAACATATGTCATACTTGTCAACTCGCCAAACAACAAAAATCGAACACATGCCTGTATACTCCATTACCAGTTCCCAGTCTCCCTTGGGAAGATGTCAGCATGGATTTCGTGTTAAGCTTACCGAAAACACAAAAGAAATATGATTCAATTCTTATAGTCGTGGACCATTTTTCTAAAATGGCCCACTTCCTCCAATATTCGAAAACTTTCGATGTCTCTCGTGTAGCTCAGATTTTCTTTGATAATATTATGAAGCTACATGGGTTATTAAAAACCATTGTGACCGATAGGGATGTGAAATTCACGAGTTACTTTTGAAAGACCCTATGGCACATGATGGGCACGAAATTGATGTTCTGTTCAGCCTTCCACCCACAGATAGATGGACAGACTGAGGTTGTCAATCAGAGTCTTGGCAATCTCTTGCGTACTATTGTAGGAGAGAACTTAGAAACTTGGGACTCAAAATTAACTGTTGCTGAATTTGCATACAACATATCTAAGAATAAAACTACTGGCATTAGTCCACAGGAAGTTGTGCATGGTTATCGTCCTAGGCAACCTGTAACACACTACAAAATTGCATTATGACAATTTTGCCCACGGGTTTTACACGCATGTATTTTGTACCGTTATGGGTAATATCCGTAGCGTATTTTAAAATAAATATCCTACGTATTTTTGTATTTCGATTAATTATATATTTTCCGTCATCTCAAAATTTATTTTTATCCTATTTTGAGCCAACTCAAATATAAATCCTAATCTTTGTGTGTTTACGTGCATTGCGCGTGCTTTCAATACACTTGTCAATTAAGTATGTTTTATCGTTACGTGAAATATCCATAACATTATTGAAAAGACATGTTCTACGTATTTTGTATTTTGACTATTTTTCGTTCCTGAAATTTATTTTTGTATTGATACGTGCAACGCAAGTGTTTGCAGTACACATGTTGGTTCCTAAAATTTTCTTAAGTCATGAATATTTTTCTTCTGATTTTTCTAGTCACAATTGTCTTATTTACTTTTAATTAAAATCCATTATGCTTAAATCCATTTTGTAGCACACTAAAATTAATTTAAAGTCCATGATTAATTTTGTGTGCACTAAAGTGTACATTTAAAATATAGTTAGTTTTGTACAATTGCTATGTGTAACACACACATCTAACCTAATAAAAATTAATATTAAAATTTGTATGAAAAGTGTCCAAACACATTGACTACACGTGTACGTGTTTTTTACCATGGTTGAGAATGAGGGAGAGTGGTATGAGTTAGTGAGAAGTGGGGAGTTATTTTGAGAAGTGGGGAGCTATATTGACCACACAATTTTCCTATAAATAAATCTTACTTTTGTCATGAACAATACAACTCAAAACAAAAACAAAGAGAGAGGGAGCTTGGAGTTTGGAGCATTATTTTCTAGGAGGTCTAATACTAGGAATTTTAAATTTGAGGTGAGTGTTTCTTCAACTTTCTAATATAGTTTTATTAGCATAATGTTTGACATATGTGAATGGTTAGATGCATGATAACTTATATAGATTGAACATTCATATTTAGATTATTTGTTGCTGATTGAATGTGTGAAATTATGATATGGTTGATTTAGGGGCATTTTCATAAGGTTTTGTTTTGAGTTTTAGTTGCACTTCAGAAAATCATAACTATTAAACTAGATGGAATCTAGAGTTAAGACATATGTGAGTAGTGATAGTGGTATAAGACTCTAGTAAGAACAAAGAAATTTTACTATGACTAGTTTATGAATTTGAATAATGTTTGTGGTACTTAAATGTGGTGAAAATGGTATTTATAAATGCTTATTTTGGTCAAGTTGGTAAATGTGTATGTATTTGTGATTGTGAATGTCTCTTTGCATGTATGTTTCTGAGTTACTTGATAGTGAAAATTTTCAAGTTTATTGTGATGAAGTGGGTGCAATTTGGAGTGGGAAGCTGGATATAGTCATGTATTGAAGGTAGACTGCTTGAATTTTATGATATTTGCTTTGATGATGATGAGTTTGGATGTGATGGTGTATTATCTATTATTGTTCAACTTGATGTAATTAAGTCTTGTGCATTTTGAAATGTTAAATCTTGTGCAAAGAGAACTCAATTTAAGTCATAAGCTCACAGGATTTGTTGGAATTTGATGACACAGGATTTTTTTTGTTTTTTTTGGCTTGAATGTGATTGTAGCCTCTGAGTTGGGTATGTGTTTGAATGGAATGCAATTGAAGTGTGATATCACATGATATGGGTAAAATCCAGTCCATTTGAACCGTACAATCGCCATGAATCCTGAGACCTCTAAAAAAGGCTCGTAATGCCACTTCAGGTCAACCCATAGAAGGGGGCTATCCGGCCCATTACAGAACCCTCTCCATGCCTATGAATATAGACCCACTCCTTAGTTACCAGGTAATCAAGAATGTTGTCACTAAACCTTAATTTACATATCTGGTCGCTGATTTAATCGTTGGAGGGCCTATCGCTGAGAAAACTTCCTGTGTTTCAGACTTTTTGCAGGTTTTTAGCAGTTAACAACCAACACAACCACCTCTAGATCCACAAATTCCAATCAAATACTAGCCTCTCATCATGTTCCGATCGACGACTGAGATCTGAGATTTTCATCAAATACAAGAACTCATCATCTATTGCTCCCACACCAGAAATGAACATCATCAGATTGACACCGTCTGTGGGAAGTTTCAGATTCAGCCTCCTACTCAAATCCTAGATCATATCCGCCTTCTTCTCCCATGGCCCCCAAGGGTAGGAAGACAACTACCACGGGGCGTCAGGTGGATCCCCCGCCTCTTCCTCCTCCAGTTCGTCCATCCCGCAGTCGAGTGGCTACTCAAGGGTCGCAATAGTCGTGATTTGAATGTCAATAAGGGCCAGCTCCAAGCGTCTCTTGTTCGGTTACACGAAGGCCCAGCAGATTCGGACCTCCAAAATATTATTAACAATCGGCTGAATGAGAAGGACCTTCGCCATCACATTAACCACTCCAGAAATGACGAAGGACCTTCGGATCCCCAGCCAAGCCACAACCATCATTCCTCCCACTAGCGGGAGAAGGAGCAAAGCCTCTTTCAGAGAGATCGGTAAGGCCTGCATGGCCACTAGGAAGAGAAAGGTCTCATAACCTGAACCGTGTTCTATGAATTCTGGAATGAGGCCCTTTAAGCTCTCCGAAGGGGAGCCAGAGATGAAAACTACTCGGACAATACGTGCATTGGAAGGATTGAGAACGAGGAGTCCTATGGGTCGACCCAATCTGAGGGATGGGAGGATGCGGTCCTGAAGCCGCTGCAAGAAATGGAAGATCGGCTCGCCCGAATAGGGGATGATGGAAAACAGTCAAACATGGGATACCGCCCGGTCCGACCACCTTTCTCCTCCTACATCCTCGGAGCCCCGATCACATGGAGCTTTAAGCCCCCTGTGTTGTTGGAGACATACAAAATGGAGTAAGACACAGTTGGTCACATCAAGGGGTTCAAAACCCTCATAATGATGCACATCACCTCGGATGCCCTGCTTTGCCACGCGTTCCCCACCATGTAGTGAGGCTCCGTGAGAGAGTGGTATTCTCGACTAGCCTTAAACTCAATCTCCTCCTTCGACCAGCTCGATGAGAGCTTGCCCATTTTGTGACTAGCTGTAAGGCAAAAAAACCAGTGCCTCCTTGTCCGATTTAAAATAGAAGGACGAAGTCTACCTATGAAACTTCGTTCAGAGGTTCACTGCGGAGGCCAAGTCCATCTCTTTCCTTGATGCCGGTGTCATGGCAGATGCCTTTAGGTACAACGTCTGACACGACCTCTTAAAGACCTTGCTGACTAAAAAGCCTCCCTCGAACTTTCCCGATCTCCTTCTTTGAAATGAGAAATACATTCGAGCCGAGGAGGCCTTACATCCCGAAGACTTGAATGAATTCCCTGCCAAGGGAGAAAGGACAATGGATAGTTCCGAGGCACCGAAGAAGTCCCAAAAGGATGCCTCTGGACAGAGGCATCCTCCCTACCATCCCGGTTTGAGAAGTTCACTCAGCTCAATGCAAGTTTCTCTGCTATCCTCATGGAAGTATAAGAAGAAGGGCTAATCCGATACCTCCCTCGGTCAAACACTGGGAAAAAGATGAGGGACAGAAGGTTATATTGTCGATTTCACCGAGACCACGATCATGAGACTGATAATTGTTGGGCACTGAAAGACAAGATTGAAGACCTTATCCGTAGGGGTTACTTGTCTAAATTCACTCAGAAGGACCAAAGAACCTCTCCCCTCAATGAGATCCTAATAAGCTTTCGGAGACAGACTCTGAATCCGAGGTGTCCGAAAGCATGGCCATCCCCCACTTTATGCATGGAGGACCAATGGGTCAACTCGGTCATAACTATCCTCCACCTCGAGGTCATAGACACTTTGTATCGTTCTCAAATGAAGATCTTTAGGGTGTCCGAATTCCTCACTGTGATGCCCTAGTAATCAGCCTCGGTTTGGCGAATTGCGAAGTTCGATGAATCCTCAGGGACAATGGTAGCGCTATCAACATCTTGTTCCTCGCCGCCTTCGAGGGGCTAAAGCTTTCCCGAGAAAGGTTGAATCCTACGAGATACACCCTCCATGGTTTCTCTGGTGCTCCGGTCCATATCGAGGATATCATCACTCTGGATGTTATTGCAGGAAAATCCCTGGCCGAACTGAGTCCATGGACTTAATGGTGGTTGACATCATGGCAGCCTATAATGCCATCCTTGAGCATCTCGGCCTTGCGACTCTCCAAGTTGTAGCTTCGGCCTATCATATGAAAATGAAGTTCCCCACGAAGGTCGGGGTTGGGGTCATGAAGGGTCATGAGGAGGATGCCCGAGTGTGCTATACCACCATAGTGGAGGGCTCTGTCCTTCCTCTCAACGCGGGCGAACTCCCCTGCGATCGAAGTTCGAATGGCTCTGAGCCATTCGATGAACTAGAAGAATGCCCCTCCTCCGTAACAGATGAGACTAAGTGGTTTCAAGTAAGCAAGAATCTTCCTTTCGGTCTCAAGGAGGAGAACATCAGCTGCATCCGACGGAACCAGGAAGCCTGAGCTCCCTCGAACATGCTGGGCATCTTGGAAGAACTGATCATGCACAATTTGAGTGTTATTCTGGACTCTAAACCGGCATAGCAGAGACGCCGCAAGTTCGCATCTGAGAGACAGTAGGTAGTAAAGGAAGAGGTCGAGAAGCACTTTTACGCCAACTTTATCCAGGAGGTCAACTACTTGGAGTGGTGGACAAATGTTGTGATGGTGAAAATGGCTAGCAGCAAATGGAGAATATATATCGACTTCACGGACTTCAATAAGGTGTATCTGAAAGATCCCTTCCCTCTTCCAAGTATTGACGCCCTGATCAATGCAAAAATGGGGAACGAACTCCTGAGCTTCATGGATGCCTTCTTTGGGTACAACCAAATTTGGATGTTTCTAAGGAACAAATTGGCCGGAATATGGAGATGTACATGGACGACATGCTCGTCAAGAGCCTCAGAGGTGGAGACCACGTTAAGGACCTCGAGGAGGCCTTTGGCATCTTAAGGAAGAATAACATGGGCTTAACTCGTCTAAATGTGCCTTCGACATGACATCGGGAAAATTCTTATGCTTCATGGCCAGCCAACGAGGGATAGAGGTGAACCCCGAAAAGATTCAAACTATCCTGGACATGTCCCCTCCTGCGAGGGTCAAAGAAGTTCATAGGCTCTCGAGCAGACTTGCTGCATTTGGGTGCTTTCTCTCGAAATGTGGGGAGAAATCCCTTTCTATATTCAAGGACCTATGGGGGGCAAAGAACTTCGAGTGGGGAGAACTCCAACAGAATGCCTTCGTCCAACTTAAGGAATATCTTGCCAACCCTCCTTTACTCAGCAAACCTAAGTTGGGTGAAGTCCTTTATCTGTCCTTAGCGGCAACCAAGCATGCCCTTAGCACAATCCTAGTCTGGGAAGATGCTGGGGGTGCAGAAATCCACATATTATGTGAGCAAAGTGCTCCACGATGCTGAGCTTCGTTATGCCAAAACAGTGAAAGTAGCTTATGCCCTGGTTAATGCAACACAGAAGCTTTTCCCCTACTTCCAGGCCCATTCCATCCATGACCTCATAAAGCAGGTTCTCAACAAGCCAAAAAACTCAAATGGTCCTTTGAGCTTAGCCAGCACGATATTAGTAATAAGCCAAGAACTGCCATCAATGGTCAGGCACTCACCAAATTCATCGTAGAGTGCACTGTCCCTGAGCCATCTGAGGTTAAGGAGGAACAACCATTATCGGAGCTCTATGTGGACGGTTCCTCCGACAAAGAAGGAAGCAGGGCAGAAGTTATATTGAATGGTCCATACAGCTTCATCCTCCAGTACTCTTTGTGCCTTAACATTTGGGCCTCTAACAATGAGGCTGAGTATGAGGCACTAACCGCCGGACTCCTCCTAGCTCGTAAAGCCGGGGCGAAACGGGTCAAGGCCTTCAGTGATTCTCAGCTTGTAGTCAATTAGGTATGTGAGGAATACATGACCCACGACACCCGTATGATTCTATACATGTCCCATGTCAGGCTACACTTGGCAGACTTCGAGGATGCTTTAGTGGTTTCAACCCTTAGAGAACAGAACAACCAGACCGATAAATTTTCCAAGCTGGCGTCCTCCTCCTTTAAGGGTCTTAATTGCAAAGTGCTGGTAAAGGTCCTCGTCTGACCCAACATTGACAGGGAGAACTCCGAAATCCTTTGCATCGAACCCCATATGCAGTCAATTACATGGATGGAACCAGTCCTAAACTTTCTAAAAAATGGTGAACTGCCCTAGGAACCATCTGAAGCATAGAAGATCTGAGATAGGGTTGAGAGATTTGTGCTCATCAAAGGGGTAATGTTCAAGCAATTGTACATATAAGCCGATGGATAGCCTTACCTCCGATTTTTGGCCCCAGAGGAATGCTGATATGCATTCGAAGAAATGCACGGGGGATCGTTAGCTGCCACATGTGCGGTAGGTCACTCGTGAGGAAGATCCTTAACCATGGATATTACTGGTCAACTTTGTTACAGGATGATTAAGACCGTGTCCGAAAATGTGGTCCATGTTAGATGTTCTCCTCCATCAGACATGTTCCCCATGCAAAACTCAAATCGCTGGCGAGCCCAACTTCCTTTTCCATGTGGGGAATGTATCTCATCAGTCCTTTCTCTAAAGCGACGGGTCAGCAACGCTTTCTGATTGTTGTCATTGATTACTTTACGAAGTGGGTCGAAGCAGAGCCTTTAGCCTCCATCACCGAGCACCAAGCCCAGTAGTTCATCATGAAGCATATTGTTTGCCGGTTTGGGATCCCTCGGATTCTAATCACTGATAGCGGTACTCATTTTGCGAGTAAGGGTTCCGCAAGTTCTAAACAGATCTAGGGATCCATCAGAGGTTCTCTTCTATCTCGCACCCCCAATCCAACGGGCAGGCTGAGAATGTCAATTGCCAAATCATGGAAGACCTTAAAAAATGATTAGACAAATCCCCCCATTGATTATGGGTTGACGAGCTACCTAGGGTACTTTGGTCATACCTGACGACCAAGAGAATTCCAATGGGTGAATCGCCTTTTAAGCTCAAGTTCGGAACTGAGGTTGTCATCACCATGGAGGTAAAACTGTCATCACCTCGGATAATGAGCTTCAATGAGGACTTGAACTCGGACGGCCTCAGGACCAATATAGACCTCCTCGACGAGGTTCGAAAGAGGTCAGCCATCAGGAGAAGCATCTACCAGCAGAGGGTAGAGCGGTTCCATAACAAGATGGTTCGGCCGGATAACATCAAGGAGGGTGACCTGGTAGTAAGAAAACTTGAAATTTCCGAACCAAGCAAAAAGGAAAAACTAGCTCCCAACTGAGAAGGCCCACGGGTCTCTAAAGTGGTTTGCCCTGGGACTTACTGACTTGAAGACCCGAGAGCATGGTGATCAAGAGAACTTGGTATGTAGAACACTTGATGAAGTTTCATAAGGGCTCCTAACGCTATAAGCTAATAATAAGAAGACCCTAAAAATCAAGCGAATGTAATAAGCGCTGGCCTATTGGCAACTAATGAATAAAATTTTATTTCAATTCAACAAGTTTTAGTCGCTCATGAAAAGTTTACTACTTTGCTTGGCCTCGTCACAGGAAAGATTCACAACTTTGTTTGGCATCATCGCCTTGGCGTTCCACATGGACTTCGAGCCACACGTGAAAGGTTCACAACTTCGGCTAGCCTCATCACATCAGTGCTCCGCATGGGCTTCGAGCTAGAGCCTAAAATATTGGTTTGAGAAACCCATCGCTAATTGTGCGAATGAGACTCACCTTTCAGAGCCTCGTCTACTACAGTTGCAATCTATCATGCTGATCATTCTATCATGCACTGATAGTCGGGGTCACCCGTCCTGTTTTGACCATTACCCCAAACTGTCAGCGTGTGTCAAAAGGACTGTCTGAATGCCCTCAGTTACCCCTGATGAAAGACAAAGGGGGTAGGAGGAAGTTATCACTCTTTCACCTACTGATAGTCCAGGGTAGAGTTGCTTCCGCTACCCCTAAATGTCAGCGGGTAGTCGAAGAACCACAGAACACTGACATTCTCTAAGAGAATGAAAGAGAATGGGGGATTATATAGGCTTTTGTAGGAGGAAGTTCTTGATCCCCACAATGTTGCCTTGGACAGATCTGAACTGTCCACTAGCTTTTAACGGATGCTATAGGGTGTCGCTTCAAGTTCCAAGGCAAACGTTTCAACTTTCAAGATGAAACGTTTCACCTTTCATGATAGGAACGTTTCCACTCCTAAGGTGAGATGCTTCGACTTCAGCAACCCTAGCGTAGACACCCAGAGAATCAACAAGTCGCCTTTAGCAAAGCTCAGAAGAGGTTCAAATAAAAATTTTTCATTAATAAACTATTACTCATTCGGTCAGTTGAGGGATAGATACGTACTGGTACAATTGGTAAGGCTGAAGAATTACAACAAGATACGAAGGACCTCTGACAGATGTCCTATCGCTATGAAGAGAGGTCGCTCAAGATTCCCCTACTTCAAACACAACCTTTAACCGGTATAGCTCTGGTTCTTTATCCATCAACATCTCTCGAAGAAAAGAGTCGACCGAATGCATGGCGCCTTCCAAGGATGGGAACCGGGATGAACCACTTGGAGTAGATATTTGACCCTCTGCACAGCCCAGATCTCTATCGACCATCGCCTTTTTTAGATGAGATAGTTCCAAACTCATTTGATGCAATCTTTTGATGTAGTACGAAAACACCGACTCCTTGTCCTTCACCTCCTTTCAGTGGCATGCCAAGCTCAACCCCATGGTGCACACACTTTTCCTAAGGTAATCGAGCTCGGCATCGCTGGAGTTGGCAAAAGCATGCTCGATTATCTAGCAACAAAGGAAAATCCCATATTCCCATATTACGCTGAGTGCTGAAAACTTGGTTAAATTCAAAGAATATGAAATACCACAAAAAAATCTCAAGTCGAGAAGTTTGGCCCAAAAAACCATTTCATTCAAACTCTTCAAGGTTCGTACGAAAAACAATGGCCAGTACGCGGTTGGAGAGTACCCAAAAAAGAAAAAAGAAGAAACAACAACAAAAAAAGGAAGGGGAGCTAACTTCCTACTGCTTAGGAGATGGAGGCACATATTTGGTCCCAGTCGGGACAACCTAGCATGGACCTCCCGGGGTTTGATCCCCTTCCCTGGTGAGCGGATTTCCCCCTCGCCCCCGAGGGGATTCCCTTTGGCGTCAGAGGAGCCTCGCTGATTTCTTGGAAAAACTGAAGTCCTCGAGGTCGAGATTCGGGTACCTCCGGACGACATGCCCAAGGGCCTGATCATTCACTTCATCATAGGTGAAGATTACCCTATCAATGGTCTTCTCCTTAGCCGCCAGTAGCTTTTTCTCACTGTCCTCCAAGCGAGCCTTCTCATTCTCCAGTTTGGCTCGTTCGTCGACCGTGGTGGACAGCTCAGCCTTAAGCACTAGCTCGCGCCCCTTCAATTCGTCAAACTGGGGCTTTAGGTCTTTGAGCTCCCTCTCGAACCTAAATGACCTTTGGTCGGTGAGCTTGAGGTCGTGGTTGTACTGCGTCCTTATCTATGCTCCCTGCAGAGTCGCCTGCGAACCGAGGAGCGAAAACGTAGAGAAAAATATTCAAAACTGATCCAAAAGAGTGAACAAGTTTGGGAAGGAATACTTACCACCATGTTGGCATGAGCCCACTTCATGCAGCTCGAGTTGAATGTCTCAGTTGCTAGACACTGCCTGTTGTTGGGCATCACGAGGTGGTTCACAACCTCCATTACAATCGGACCCCTCCAAGATGGAGTCTGCCACTTTCACAGCCCAATCGGGTCTCCAAGGTTCCATCCCCTCCTCCCCAACTATCTCCTTTGCCTCACGATGGATGGGAGGGTGCCCAGCCTTTGAGTACTCAGCAACCTTGAGTTTATCCGAGCTCGGGGCCCCCTTGGTCAAGTCAGGAGTGCCGGCGATCGTCAGCACCTTCGAATACTTAGACTTCCCCTCAAAAGTCTGCTCGGAAGAAGGGATTACAGCCTTCTTCTTTCCTTTCGACTGCTCTGCAACCTTCTTCTTGGCCAAGAAAACCCTCCTAGCCTTGATTTCCTCGTCATCGAGTATGGCTGCAAAATAAAACACAAGTTGTAAGGACGATGGAAATAAAGTTTGATGCGAAAAGAAAATGAAAGATATACAAAGGTTGGCAGGGCTCGGTCCAATCCTTGCCATGTGCCTCTCTGACACCTTTGGTTTGCTCACACTCCCCCCAACTAAGATCTAATCCAGTTCGTCCTTCTCCTTTGCCATAAAATCTCATGCACTCGAAGCCTTATGCTTAGGTATGAAGAAGTACCATCTTATAGGAATGTCCCAAGGAATGGGGCTTTGGATAATGAAGTACTTGGTCTTCCACTCTTTGATCGAGTCCGGACAACCATGGATTACTTGCCTCACGGGGGTAGGGAAAAAGTAGCAATGACCCCTCATATGCCTTGGCAGAAGGGAGTCCAAGGCAGACCCAGAAATACTTAAGCCTCAAGGGCACTTCTTTTCTTTACAAAGGAGCATGAAGCTAATAAGCTGTTTCCAAGATTTCGGCTCATACTGCATCGAACTTACCCCAGCCCAATTCAGCACTGCTTTGATGAACGGGTGCATAGGCAGCTAAAGTCCCAAGGGGAAGGCAGCCAATGGAAATTTACAGAACCAAGGAGCTAGATTATCCGTAGGCCTTAGTTCGGGGTTCAGAATCATCAGCTCGAACTCGCAGAGAATAAAATAACACGCCCGAACCTGGGGGAGGTCAGTCTTCGCCAACACGCTGCTAATCTTGTCGGCTTTAATCTTCCATTGGCTTGACGAGGAGGGTTGTATTCCAAACTGAATCAGATCCATGAGGTCATCCAGATATATCCTTATTGAATAGGGCTCCTGATAATATGGGGTTTCGCAGCCACCTCCTAGCACATACTCGATGGGATTTACTTTCGGGCTTGTTGGCATAACGAACCTCAACCTCCTCCTTGGGGATCGGGGGCCCCTGGGAGGAAAGGGCGAGGCCAAAAATCCCAAAGTGACCCACTTCGACGGAAGGGATGCCTTTGTCATCCTCTTCTCCCTCCGCTTCCTCATTCCCGTCCTCTTCCTCCTCTCCTACATCTCCTTCCACTTCCACAACCTCTTCTCCCGTCTCTTCCTTCGAGGTGCTCTCCTCCTCCTCTACTTAGTGACGGGACCTACCTTCAACTTGTTCAATTTCTTGAACTACCTCCCAAGAGGTAGAGACTCGGATGGAACATTTGAACCTCCTCGGAAGATGACGATGATGAGGAAGTCTGCTCGTCTCGACTAGAAGTAAAGGCTGAAGAGCTGGATTAAATGTAATGCCCCAGAAATTTAAATATAATATTTTGAGTTAATAAATAAATTTTAAATCAATTTATTTAATTATTTTAAATTTTTGTGAAATTGTTGTTTTGCACGTGCAAGACACATGCAAATATTTTTGAAATGCAAGTTTTAAAATTTTGGGTTTCTAAATTAATTCTCTTATTTGTAATTGAATATATTTTATTTTTTAAAATTTTTCCGAATAAGAGAAACTACTTTTGAAAATATTTTGGAAGAAGTGGACTTTTGTGTAAAAAGTCGTTTGGAGCCAAAATTTAATTTCAAAATTTTGTTCGTTGCATTTGGGGGGCCGATTTTCAGTAGAGGGATTTAATGGTGGATTTTATCCATATTGGGTTGGATTTGATTTGGAAAGATTGAGTAAATAACTAATTATGCAAATATGGGATTGTAGGTGGACTTTATTGCAAAAACTCCCTCAAAACCCTAAAAAAACTGAGCCTGGCCCTATATATGTAGGTAGTAGGATTTCAGTCGGCCTTTCTTTTGCATTTTGTTGGTGATATTGGTGGCTTCAAGAGTAGGGATCAACTTAAGGAGGAGAACAACTTTCTTGTTATTGTGTTCAATCTACAAGAGGTGGGAGTCTACTCTATGTCTCTGGATGTGTTCTATTTCTCATGAACAATGTAGAATCATGCTAGGTTTTAAATTTTTGTGAAATTATGATTATATTAGCATGAATTTTATATTTTGTTATGAGATGATTGTAGCAATTGATTGTTAGATAAAGATTGGTTGTTAATATGAGATAAAAAAATTAAATCTCGGTGGCATGATGTTCTTATTTGATTTGCTCTTGAATGATGGATATTATTAAGCATGAAAGATCAAATCATTATCCATGGAAATTGATTGAACAAACCCATGTATTGTTGTAGATATTCTATCTTGTATGATTTTACATCTATGTTGAGATGTATAAAGATGAAAAATTGGACTATTTGCTGTTTAAATATGTTAAAAAAATTATATATTATATTTGAGTTGTTTGGACTTGAAAATAGCATGCATAAACTCCCAAAGAATCGAATTTTTCAATGTTGAGAGTTGAGGGTTTGGGGTTTAACAGGCCTGAGGTTGCACAGTGCAACTCGAGAACAGTGCAGACCCGAGGCTGTTGTTTTCGACGGGTTTCGGCTGTGTGTTGTGTTAGGGTTATATACTGAAAGCATCACTTTTGTATTAACTTTATTTCCTTATTTTTTTTGAATGAGAATCATATGGGCATATGTTTGCATATTGTGTTTATTATAATATTAATGCAAGTATCTGATATTCTATTAGGTTGATAATATGTGTGAGGTGACACACAGAAGATCATATTATCAGTTCCCTATGGAATATATAAATAGTTCACAACCTAGATGGACTTGGACAATCCATTGGAAAGGTTGTAGTGTAATCTGGTATTAGTCTATCTTGACTATAGGTTTACACTAGTACACTTTGTGTGTATTGAACAGGACCACTTGAGGTTGTTCTCTTTGTACTGACTACAAAAGAGAACAACCACCTCTGTTATTATGGATGCTTATGCTCTTAATCCAGATATAATAACAGACATGTATATGCAGTGTGCATTACCTTGACTCATAAAAGAATGAGATTCAATATGGATCAACAACCTCTATGAATTGGGTAATAGCATTGTATGTATGATGAGCTATTGATTGTAAAAGGAATCCATGTCACGATACGTCGGGTTGATGATGTCCCCTTAAGGAGCTCATAAGGATTGTCATGTAAACCCTGCAGGTGGATTACATCCGACATGACAAATAAAGTTGAGTGGTACTACTTAAGGATAAAAGATGTTGATCAATATAGTTGTCAGTAACTTAATTTGATCGACGGACATTCGATATCTTAACATGGGGAGCTGAACGAGCATATAATAAAAGGAGCCCATAAATATAATTTGGGATTAGGAAGGTAGTGCAATAATAGCTCTTTTGTAGCGCCCCGATTTCCATATACTGGGAAACCGTGACACGAGCCAAGATCTTTTCTTCAATTAGTCACAATACACAGAAAAACAGGAGAATTTAAAACTTTTTATTCAATACCCAATGTATTACAAGTCTGAACATTATACAATTGCAATACATTACAATAGAGTTACAATAATGCCTTTACAAACCCAAGTATTACAACCTTCAACAATTTACATCAGAGTACAAGGAATGAAGAACAACACTTGGTAACTATCACTTGAGTACTTCTCAACTAATAGATAATCAATACATATACTGCAGCGGAACTAAACATAACACTGACTCCTTGCTTTCCTTGCCTTGAGTCCTCCTGAATCTCGCCTTTGTACTTCGGCGATCCAGTACCTATGGAAGTGGGGACGTCAGTATTCACTGACGCTTAAAGGCTGATCATATAGCAGCGAATCTCCCAAACAATATACAAAATATAGCAATGGTGTTGGTGTAGTTTAAGTGTTCGTGAGTGCTATGACTAGACTCTAACGCGATATTTAAATAGAACTAGGATACTCCTATTCTAATGACGGCAAGTTTCCAAAATCAACATGCATCCCATACTGCATGTGACCCATCTCAAACCGTTTCTCGCATTATGAATTTTAATTATACACAACCTGTTCCTGACAATACTCCATGACTCTGTGAGGTTGCAGAAGGGGTCAAGTCCCCCTATGCAGTCTGCTTATGGTGTCTCCGTTTTCCACTACTACCCGGCAAGCCGGACCTCACTCGACCCCAGTATATCGGGCATCGTTCCAAAATCAAACCATAGGGTTTCGCAAGCGCAGGGTAGCGCGAAGACTACCTTGTGGCACCCTCTGGGGTTTCGCAAGCGCAGGACTGCACAATGCATCCTGTGGCACCCCAGCCACGGTACTTCAGGAATTAACAGCGCGAGATACGCAACCCGTATCCTCAACTTGTGAGATAGCACCGTACGTATCCCTTTGACAGGAAGGTAGAACTAGGACGCTTCCTACTCTAAGGTCAGCAAGTCTCCGGAGTCAACATGCATCCCATACTACATGCGACCCCATCTCAAGCCGTTTCTCCATATATAGGGATTTGAACCCGCGTTACGTATTCTAATTGTACACGACCTGTTCCTGACAATACACGTGGCTAATGAGGTTGCAGATGTGGTCAAGTCCCACTAATGCAGTTCGCCAGTGGTGTCTATGTTCGCCACTGCGACCCGGTCAACCGGACCTCTCTCAAAACAGATGGACCCAATGTATCGGGCGTTATTCCAAAATCAAACTATAGGGTTTCGCAAATGTAGGGTAGCACGAAGCCTACCCTGTGGCACCCTCTGGGGTATCGCAAGCGCAGGACTGCACAATGCATCCTGTGGCACCCCAGCCACGGTACTTCAGGAATTAACAGCACGAGATACGCAACTTGTGTCCTCAACTTGTGAGACGGCACCGTACGTATCCCTTTGACGGGAAGGTAGAACTAGGACGCTTCCTACTCTAATGTCAGCAAGTCTCCGGAATCAACATGCATCCCATACTACATGCGACCCCATCTCAAGCCGTTTCTCCATATATAGGGATTTGAACCCGCGTTACGCATTCTAATTGTACACAACCTGTTCCTGACAATACTCCATGACTCTGTGAGGTTGCAGAAGGGGTCAAGTCCCCCCTATGCAGTCTGCTTATGGTGTCTCCGTTTTCCACTACTACCCGGCATGTCGGACCTCACTCGATCCCAATATATCGGGCATCGTTCCAAAATCAAACCATAGGGTTTCGCAAACGCAGGGCAGCGCGAAGCCTACCCTGTGGCACCCTCTGGGGTCTAGCAAGCATAGGACTGCACCATGCATCCTGTGGCACCCCAGCCACGGTATTTCAGGAATTAACAGAGCGAGATACGCAACCCGTGCTCCCAACTTGTGAGACGCCACCGTACGTATCCCTTTGACGGGAAGGTACAACCCAATGTCACCACCTAAGGCCTCCCTCAAGGGACAAGTTGGTCGTAAGGTGCCCCCTACAACCAACTCCTCTCTCTTCGGCAAGGGTCTGAGCAAAATGATCTTTATAAGTCACTACCCTAATGATGTCCCTGACTCGACGATCCTAGGGACGATAATATTATAACATAACATGCTAGGCCTTAAATTAGGCTTCGCAAGACAACTCTACTAGGTTGCTCAACCTAGACTTACCAGAACCCCTCAGGATCCGGTTCGTGGCTCATCTATCCAAGACTTCGGTCGTGCGAATATACATGCAAGTCGCTACCCTATGTCTTGATGGTCGATAGCCCTTAGGGTGGTAATATCACCCTAGACGAGCACAACGAACTGTGTACTAGCTAACAAGCTATACACGAGTAACAACCACATACGAGCCAATAAGCTACGTATGAAACAATAACTACCTACGAGCCAGGCGGGCCTCGTAGGAGACAACAACGTACATATCAGCCAAATAAGCCGCGTATGAGACTCACAGCTACGTACGGGCCAATCGAGCCGCGTACGAGACAACAACCCTATGCAAACAACCATACAGGTAATCAATCTTAAAAGCAACCAAACGTGCTTACTAGCAAACTCGATCTTCTATTATTAGAAGCAACAGAAGAATCTACTAATAGTCTATGGTCGGTATTCTACTAGGGAAGAACCGAAGGCGACATAACAGCCTTTATCAACTAACTATTACTAGTGGTCTTCCCAATCTTATTACTTCGACCTATAGCGCCTTAAGTATGGCACACAATTGCAAGCATCTTCCTACGACAATCTAATCATATAACACAACTGCTCATCATGATACTCCTAAGTATGAATATGATTAAGCTTGTGCTTACATCAAGCTTGAGCATAAAAATCACTACGACCTAGACATGAAGTCCACTATAGTCAAGCATAGGTTACAATTTGAGCATGAAAGCTTACTACTTATCATGACTAATCACCACAACCCAAGCATGGATAGATAACTAATATAAACATACAACCTTCCAAGGCATAGTAGGTATTCTAACATTACTCCTACAACGTTCTAAGCATGTATTTGAACTTAGCATGGTATAGAACATAACATAAAATCACTACAACTAACCATGAGTAGTTTCTTTAATCTAAGCATGAATATCATAGTAACATGAGTATTCATTTAATCTGGCATGGTATACAACTTAATTAAACTAGTATGGCATACAACTTAATTAAAACTAGTATGGCATACAACTTTCTTGCCATTAGCTAGCATGATAGGAAACTCTAGGAATGAATCCTACAAAATTCTAAGCATAAATGAGTTACTAAACATGATAGGTATTTTTTGAATGAGTCCTACAACATGTATGTCATTCCCACATGTGATAGGCAATTTTAGAATTAATCCTACAACATTCTAAACATGAAGCATGATAGGATATTTTTAGAAATAATCCTACAATGTTCTATACATAAAGCATGATAGGATATTTTTAGAAATAATCCTACAACATTCTAAACATAAAGCATGATAGGATATTTTTAGAAATAATCCTACAACACTCTAAACATAAGGCATGATAGGATATTTTAGAAATAATCCTACAACTAATTAAGCATGAAAACATGGTAGGATATTTTTAGAAGTAATCCTACAACTAACTAAGCATGAAAACATGGTAGGATATTTTTTTAGAAGGCATCCTACAACTAACTAAGCATGAAGACATGGTAGGATATTTTTAGAAGTAATCCTACAACTAACTAAGCATGAAAACATGGTAGGATATTTTTAGAAGTAATCCTACAACTAACTAAGCATAACACATGAAGGGATATTTTTAGAAAATATCCTACAACATTCTACTACTACTACTACTACTCCTATTTTAATCAAAACATACACACAACCATCTGCTACTACTACTACTTCATTCTTATGAAGAATACAACTTACAACTTACTACTACTACTACTTTATGGACATAAAACATCTATAATTACTTACTACTATTTCTTCATTTAATCAACATACCACTACTACTTTATTTAATCAACCATACTACTACTACTACCTTATTTAATCAACATACTACTTTATTTTAACATGCTACTACTTAGTTGCTTACTAGTCTTTATTATTACTAGTGATAAAAGAAAAGATCATTTTTATTTTATTTTACTCTACAACTAGTAAATATGAAAGAAAAAGATCTCTTTTTATTATTTCTACAACTAGTGATTAAAAAGAAAAGATCTTTTTAATATTTCTACAACTAGTGATTAAAAGAAAAGATCTTTTTAATATTTCTACAACTAGTGATTAATAAAAAGAAAAGATCTCTTTTTATTTCCTACAACTAGTGGTTAACAAAAGAAAAGATCTTTTTATTTTCTACAACTAGTGGTTAACAAAAGAAAAGATCTTTTTATTTTCTACCACTAGTGATTAACAAAAGAAAGAAAATTACAATAGAACATATGCTTATTATTATTAGTTCAATGTTCAATCAAAGTCCTACAACCAACAATGGTTGTAATATGTTCATATGCTTATGTATACTAAGTCCTACAAGTCCTACAACCCCCAATTGGTTGTATGTCCAAGTCATATGCAATATGTCTTTTTAGTCCAACAATCATACATAACAACAACTACAATAATAAGGATGTGATCTTTATATGTTCTTTTGTAGTTACTACTACTACCTTCTTTCTTTCTTTTATTTATCACAACATTCAACACACAACAACACACCCATCAAAACTCCAAGAAAACAAAACAAGTGGAAGAGAAGAAGAAGTCAAGCAACAAAACAAACAAACAAACAAACAAGCAAACAAACAAACAAACAAAAAGCATGAAGAAACCCCCACCTTATTTTTTCTATTGGAAGGACTTGCTTGCTAATCCTTCTCCTTCCCCTAGCTTTTTAGAAAGCTTCTAACAACCTACAAAACAAAACTCTCAAGTTAATCTAAGGTTCTCTCTTTCTTTTCCTTTCCTTTCTTTCTTTCTTTCTTTCTTTCTTTTGTTTTCTAAAATGAGAGAAGGAGGAGAAGGAGGGGGTATTTATAGGTGGAGAGAAGGGTGGTAAGTGCACCACATTGGCACAAAATACCCCAAGGAGGGGTGGCCGGCCATGCTTGTAGGGATTAGGGGTGAGGTGTAGGGTGGTGAGGTGGAGGGAGGTGTTATGTGGGGGAGGTGTTATGTGAGGGTTTCTAGAAAGGTTTTCTTAACCTTCTCATGTATACTTAACCTAGGTTAAACCTCCTAATCAAACCCTTAACCATCCCTACTAGGTTATAGCAAAATAAGTGTTGTCCAAAATACACAACACACAATTCGTATAATGCACTAATCGACACACTACTCGTACGTGCGCATATATGTCCGTATACCGGAAAATCTTCACATAATCCGCATAAAAACAATTAAATCTTGGAAATAATAATAAAATAATTTTATTATTAGTTCGGAAGATCACGGTATCAATTTGATACAATACGGATGTATACCGACTGATATCTGGATACAGATAATGTCTACGGACGAACCGGGTGAAAATCACCAAAATATTCAAATTTTGGAATTAAAACAAAATAATAATAAAATAATAATAAAATATTAATTTATATAAGGTAATATCCGTCCGGGATATTACATCTTTAGTGGACCGAGCTATTGTTAATGGGCCTGGGTTGTGTGTTCGGGCTGAACACGGGATACCCAGATTCGTTAGGAGACCTAACCCTAATTTCTCCTCATGGTCCCTACCGTAGCCTTATATATATATCCTCTATTCTCTCGCCATCATTTTATTATCAGAGATAAGAAGTTTTCTCTAAATTCGTGATTCACGTAAGGAGAGAAAGAGAGGTCAGCCAAGGAGAAGAAAGGTTGGGAGACCGTCGCCCACTCGACGTCCAACCCGAGGAAGGAATACGTGCAGAAGATCTTGGGGTTGCTGACGGCTCGAGGTTGCTAGAAACTATCGTCTTCTTCTCATCGCAGGTATAATTCGTGAACCCTAGATTCCGCTATAAAGGGTTAGATCACGTATTAAATCTGTTAAGCTTTTATGATCGATACGCACACCAATCCGTGGTCCTGGGACTCATCGCAGTTCCATCATGTTGATGGTCGGGGTTTGAGGTGTGTGTGAGGGTTTTGTTTGTGCACTGGGGTTGCAAACCCTAGGGTGGATATGGGTACGTATGTATGTGTTTATATTTGGCAATATTGTGAAGTTTTAAGAGATTTGTTGATCAAACCCTAGAGTTGCAAGTTTTAGATTTTATTAAAAAAAATGTGTTTCAGTTTATTGATGATTTAGAGCTTCAATTTTTATGCGAATAGATTATAAATTTGGTGACGTGATCTATGTTTATGGAGTAAATATAAACTCAATTTTTCAGAACTGAAATATTCATTTCTGAATGGACTATTCTTAAGGATAAGAACGCATGAATTTCATATTTAAAGGGAAATGAGTTTTCAGTTTGGGCAAGTTTGAGTTGTGATTTCAAATGTATAAAACTATAATTTTGGGGACGAAATTCTCAGTTTTGAGGGGAGTATATGTTTCAGATTTGAAGGATAAATGTTTCAGATTTTAAAGAGTTATTTTCAGTTTTAAAGAAGTGTGAATCTCCGGTTTTGAAAATTTGAAATTTCATATTTTTAGGGGTAAATCCCAGAATTGAAAGATGATTATTTCAGTTTCAAAGTTGACAAATCTTCCAGAAATTTGAGTGTGATTTCAAATATGGAAAGGTGTATTGTGACTTGAAATTGAAGAGGTATAATTAATTTGTTTTGTTTCTATAAATGTAGGGGGTCGTTATGGAAGTGAAATGTTTATTACATGATGAGTTAGTTATGATAGAATGGTTGTTGATAAATGAATGTTTACATTTGGAATGAGATGATCTTAATTGAGATGTTTTGTGGAAAAGTGCTGTTTCCATAAATAAATAAAAGAAAGAATGTTTTGATAACCCAACCTAGTGGTGGTTCATATTGGGAATTTAGGGTTATTGTGAGAGCCCTAGAAGGATATTGTTGAGTAATTTATGTTGTGAGCGATAGAGAATGAGCAAGACCCAGGATTACCGGCAGTGAATTAGTTGATCGTAGGAATTTTCCAGAGGGGCTAGTGTTCCTAGTTTTGTAGAGTTAAGTCCGGTGGGGTGGAGCTAGCTCTATGTGGCTCAGGTTATCCCTTTTTACTCGTAAGGACATGCACTAGTTGGAGATATGATGAAACAAGAGTAAACATGAGTACGAGGGTTCCATGATGTTCCGTGGAGTAAGATATTCCTTAGTATTCCAGGACAAGGGATGAAAGAGGCCCCAAAATGATCTGCAGAGTGGGATTGATCTTTAGTATTCCGGGATGTGAGCGATGTTCATGGAATATTTGTGCAATGAGGACTCCAGGATGACCTGCAGAGTGAGATAATCACCAGTATTCTGGGATGAGGGATGAAAGAGGCCCCAAAATGATCTGCGGAGTGGGATTGATCTCCAGTATTTCGGGACGAGAGCCAATACTGGCAAAATGTCTAAATCTCGTAGTAGACATGGTAGTAGGTTGCATAGCGAGAGATTTAACCCTATAATGTGGTGGACGCTAAGGGCTTACCCCCGGACCTATGTAGTATGAGATGCATAGAATTTGAACAAGTATGCATTAATGTACATCGTGTGCATTGTGTTTTCTTGAACATTGTTTTATGCATTTTTCTTTGTTTTCTTAACACACTTATTTTTTAGTTCGGTTTCACTTGTTGATTTATGAATCTTTTATATGATTGTTTTATTTTATGTTGTGTGACAAGTTTGTGGTTGTGAGATATTGGAGAGTCGCTGCTTTTATCAGCATTGCTACAATTGCATTCAACTGACGTGCCTACAATTTTTGTGAATTAGGCAGGATTTGCAAGTGAGTAGCTTAGCTGGAGTTAAAGCTTAGACTAAGAAAAGATTGAATTTAAGTTGTTGATTCGAGTTGTTTTAAAATGTTGTAATTTTTCCGTAGTACATTGTAATGAGTATTGATGTAAATAAAGTTTTAATTTTCCCAGTATTTTGTGCTATGTTTTTCTTACATTGAAGTAAAGATTCTGGATTTGTGTCTCGTATTTCCTACTCTGAAATTCGGGGTGCTACACTGAACCTTTGACATAATTTAAAATACTTTACTAAGTTCTCTTGCCGAAATAGTTGTCAGAAAGTACGTTGCCGGTTGTCTGAGTGAGTTCTAGAGAGAAGCTCTGAAAAAAGAAAGTGAACATAAATAGTGAAATGAGGGGATGAAAAGGGATATATAAGCAGGATGGGGAACTATTTGATATCCACAATCAATCCCGACCCTACGATTGAATCCAACGGCTGATATGAGATGGACGCTTCGATTTCCATAATAGTGACAATTGGATTTCCATAGCAGTGACGTCAGTCCACTCACATGTTATGTGCGTATTAATACTGTGGTCATGATGCCAGTTGATGTCAGTCCGCTCATGTGCTGTGCGCATGTTTATATAGTGGTTACAACTCCAACTAACTTGTGTGCTGCACACACGCATTCCCAAACAAAGTACTCAGCAGAATCCTCCAAGTATTCCACCTTTGGCAAATTCCACAACTTTGCTTGGCCTGGTTGCTCAGCATGGACTTCGAGCCGCACGCGAAAATTCCATAACCTCCCTTAGCCTTGACGCTCGGCATGGACTCCGAGCCACACACAAGATTTCTGCAATCTCGCTCGGCGTCGTCGCTCAGTGTGGACTTCGATCCACATGCGAAAATTCCACAATCTCGCTTGACCTCCACACTCGGCGTGAACTTCGAGCCACCAGCGAAAAATTCCACAACTTCGCTTGGCCTCGTCGCTCAGTGTGGACTTTGAGTCACACACAAAATTTCCACAATTTCATCTGTCCTCGTCGCTTGGCATGGACTTAGAACCACATGCGAGAATTCCATAATGTCACTTGGCCTCGTTACTCAGCGAGGCCTTCAAGCCATACGCGACATTTCCACAAAATCCTATGCCTTTGGCGCTCGGCGTGGACTTCGAGCCACACGCGAGCAAGCCTCTCAGCCTCGCCTTGCCGAAGCACCAGCACGTCGGCGCTTAGCATGGACTTTGAGCCTCATGCGAGCAAAACTTCTAATCCTCTCCTCGCCTCATCGCTGCCTCAGCTCACCGAAGCACTAGCGCTTCGGCGCTCAGCGTGCACTTCGAGCCACCCGCTAGCAAAACTTCTAAGCATCGCCTCACCTTGTCGCTACCTCACCTCGCCTAATCACTTGTGGCTCGGTGCTCGGCGAGGTCTTCGAGTCACACGCGAGCATATTTCTAGGCCTCGCCTCTCCTCATCACTGCCTTGCCTCGCCGAAGCACTAGCGCCTCGGTGATCGGTGTGGACTTCAAGCCACATGCGAGCAAAACTTCTAAGCCTCGCCTCGCCTTGCCTCGCCTCATCACAACCTCGCCTCACCTCGTCACAACCTCGCCTCGCCTAGTCGCTGCCTCACCTAACCGAAGCACTAGTGCCTCGACGCTCGGCATGGACTTTTAGCCACACAGGAGCAAAACTTATAAGCCTCACCTCGCTTCGTCGTTGCCTGGCCTTGCCGAAGCACTAGTGCCTCGATCTCAGCATGATCTTCGAGCCACACACAAGCAAATCTCTAGACCTCGACTCACTGTGGTGCACGCCTTCGGTGTTCGGGGTTCGGTGTAAGCTTCGAGCCACACGACAGTAAGCCTCGTCGTCGCCTCGCCGCTTCGCTCCTTACCTTGCTAAGGCGAACGCCTTCGATGCTCAGCATGGACTTCGAGCCTGATGCCAATGGGCCTCGCCGCCTCGCCCACTCGTCCCCTCGCAGCCTCGCCTAGCCAAGCCAATATGGAACAACACCTAACGAACCAAATAATCTCCTCCAAACTCGTTCTACCATCTAGTTTTTCCTCTCACAGGAGAAAACTACTCCTCGAATGCTGTTATACCCAATCTCCAGGAGTGAGGAGTCTATGATATGGGTAAAAAATATCCCAGTTCATCCGAACCATACAATCACCATGAATCCTAAGACATCTAAAAACATGCATGTAATCCCCGTGGGCTGCTCACAGGCCCACTACTTCAGGACATCCCACGGAAGGGGGTCTATCTGGTTCATTACGGAACCCTCTCCCTTGCAATAAATACAGACCCCATCATCAGTTACTGGTAATCAAGATTTTTGCCACTAAACCCTAATTTACATCTTTGGTTTCTTATTTGATCGTCAAAGGGCCTGTCACCGGGGAAAACTCCATGTGTTTCAGGCTTTTTGTAGATTTTTGGTGGTCAACAACCAACATAACCACCACCAGATCCACAAATTTCAATCAAATACTAGGCTCTCATCAAGATCAGATCGACGAGTGAGATCTAAGATTACCACCAAATACAAGAATTCTTCATCTGTTGCTCCCACACAAGAAATCTTCAATCATCACATATATTTTTGATGGAGTAATTGTTCATAATCATTTTTTGTGTTCCTAGTATTGTTTGGGATTTATAGTAGGCACACTGGTACTGTGTTTGATCTAATTCTGAATGCAACTATGATAGTATGTCCAAATTTTTTTGTCTGAATTTCAGAGTTTAGGGGTTATTTTTATACTATAAAGAAAGTTGAGGGGTGTTTTTAAGAAACAGTAGATGGTTTAGTGGTGTTGTTTCTAAACGAATAAGAAGTTAAAGATTGTTTTTTAAAACAAGTTTTGGGGTGTTTTTCATAAAATATATTTGAAATTGAAATTGTTAAGTTCATTTAACTTCAAACATTAGAGTATCTACAGGAATATAATCCATCCACTAATTATGCTATACTGGAATGATACTAAACAATCATGGAGAGTGACATTTCAATCTTACAACCACCATTTTTATATTGCTTAAATCAATTTCAAAGACTCATAGGAGTGGGAACATCTCAAACAACATCCAAATGAAAGAGTAACCTAGAAAAAATGAATATTTCATTGCATACAACCAACCAACAAGATACAAATTTTTTGTGTTATAGGAACGAGCATAAAGCTCTAGCCTATTAAATTAATAAATGTAAGATAAAACCACAGTTTACGTAAGTGACACACTAAATACACCTTCACAGCAGAACCAGAAAAAGAAGAGACTTAAACTTGAGTCTCAGATACAATAAAAGCAAAGGGGATATGGAGAAACTAGAAACAAAAATAAATAAACACAGCCAGTAATAGAAAACGAAAAAAGATGCAAAACATGAGAGTTGCCCAAGGTGCCAAAACAAGGAGTGTGTCAGTGTATTGACCTTACTAGTTTGCATTGTATAATAATATTTATTTCATATATGAGACATTTTATTTATTGTGTTATTTATTGTGATTAAATAAATATAATAAAGTCCTTAGAATAGTAAGTTCAATGCCATTGGATATCAAGTCCATGACTTAAAGTATTGATTGAAATCATAACACTATTCTTAAATATCCACAGTCAAGTATTATGTGAATTAGAACAACAATACTACATAGAAACTGGCATGCGTGTAGACTGATGACCACTGTTACGGGTCATGGATATGAGATATCAAGTTTTCACATGGGTACATATTAGAGTAATAATGTACTGGACTGATCCATCATGAGAACGTTGCATGAATCGTTATGTGAGTGTCATAAGCAGTTCTCAAGTGATCATGATGTACGTGGTCCTTTGACTTGAAGTCACTACGGTTTTCTACATTAAAAAGTTATATGTTTTAATGCCGTCAACCGTCACATGTAATAAGGTGATTATAAAGTCGACTATTGGACATACTACATACTACAAATGCCGTCAACCGTCAATGTTTGTAGCACTAAAATAGGATTTTAGTATACTATCAACGTAATGGGAATGTACAGGGTTACACACTTAGAATGTATCAAAATTAGAATTTAAATTCATAAGATGAATTTAATTGGGAACCTAAGTAAGACTTGGACTCCCAACATTGGTTGGATGATTAGTTAGACTAAATGAGCCAAACCAAATTAGAAGGTTCACACATAATTCTGACCTAGGTCAGATTATGGGCCTGTAGCCTCATTACTCACCTAGTGCGTCACAGAGTGTGAGGGTTAATAAGATTGAAAACTGTCATGCCCCGCTTCCCAAAAAATGGAATATGAGTACATAACATAGGCCCAGCGAATGATGTAAACACCATCCATAAGCTGTACTAAACTAACTCAACAATATGAAACAACAATCACAACCACGCAAGAAGATATAATCACATAAACAAGATCAACTTTAATAATAAATGAAATAATCCAAATAATAATATCCAACATCTGGGATAAAAACAAACTCCGGCTCATAAAAGTCCAAAAACAAAGTATAATATCATGACAATGTTCAAAAGAATAAATCTAGCAATAAATTAATTCAAGTAATCTAATCTTGGACTCCATCTTCTAGAATCGTTGCTCCCCAATTCCTGCTGGTAGAGATCCTTCAGTACCAGTAAATTCTTGATCTAAAAGAGAGAAAATAATGTCCTTAGAGAAAGTCATGGACAGCAAGTAGAGGGAAACAGAGAATAATAGGAAGCATGTATATCAAGAAAAAGGGACGGGATCAAAGTCAATAACAAAATTCAAAGATTGGCAATAATGTCAAGGGTCTATGTTTAATCATGCATTTAATTAATAGTTTCAATTCAAGTCCAATATTGATGACAGTATACGGGATCAAGCATGAAATGTCAAATGCAGGTTATTAATCATTTTATTAGCCTATCTAGTGCACGTACTACTGCGTCCCATTCCACAGGTTCAGCACAAGCACACAGCGAACGCTTTAGACTGATGGTGAATCCACGGTTCGTGCACTCGGCCTAGTAATCAGTGTTTAATTTTTAATGACAGTGATTATAAAGCAGTATTTTATGGTTATTAGTCAGTACAAGTCAAGCAGTAGGACCCAACCGAGTAAAGTCCAACTGGATGGTGCATTGGATGTGATAGATCCTATGAAACTAGTGGTTATTATAAATGCATAGTGCCGCTAACCAGACGACTAGCTGTGCAGTTGTTAATGGTGCAATGAAGGTTTGATGTTGATAATGTACTTGGAAATCCCAGAAAATGATGAGGGTGAAGTATTTTGAATTTGTTCGGGGAGTAAGCTTAACCCCCATAGCTCGAGGACGAGCTTCTTTTGAGGTGTGTAGAATGTAACATCTGTTTTTTTTAATTCCTTAATTATTTGATTTAAATTATTTTTAAATATGTTTCTGAGTATATTTACCCATATTAATTGATTTTATTAGTATTAGAATGATTAAATTGATATTTTGGGATAAACGGGAAAAAATTGAAAATATAGGAGTTTTGAGATGAGTTTTCTCGGAGGAGACGAATCCAATTTGACCCAAAATTTTTCTGGGGCATTTGTACATTATAGGGGGTTAAAATTTTCGAGTCATTAAAGTATAGTTTGAAGTTGAAAGTATTTTTCTAAAATATTGCGATATTCGTATGTATACATATTTATATGTATTGCTATCGTTCATAACTATTGATTTTGATTACAATTATGCATAGAAATGCATTTCTAATTTTATTTTGTGTTTGGGATGAATTTAAGTATATTATGGAGTGATTTTACAAGAAAAACCCTAGAAAAGTTAACTAGAAGGCTATATATATAAACTTTTGGTCAAATAGGGACTTATATGAAATATTGTCTTTATATTTACATTCCCATGCCCCTTTCCCCTTCCCCATTCTGAACCCACCAGAAAAACCCCCTTCCCTCATCCGGCTATTCATGGGGGTGCAAAACCTTAGCTATTTCAACTTCCTTTTCCAAAAAAATTAAGGGTTTATGTCAATTTCGAGGCATTCTACTCATTTTTGGCGTTTATTTGCTAGAATAGTGCTTGGAAGGTAAGAATTATGGAACTTTATTTGATGGGATTGTTTGGGTTTGTGTTTTAATTGCTAGAAAATGATATAGTAAGGTAATTAGGTGATGTTGGTAATTATAGAGAGGGAAGATTGGTAAGAAATTGAGTGGTTTGTGAATTATAAATTAATTAGTGTGTTGGCTTTAGAATTTGGATGACAATGTAGCGCCCCGGATCCCCGTTACCGGACATCCATGACACCTTCCAGAATCTTTACCTTCAAATGCATCTCAACACAGTAATCACACGGAAATTTAAAAACTTTTCATTGCCGAATAAGTCATTACATCATTGATTACAACCGATAACTTGTTCTTGGACAAGGAGTACAAATTACATCAATTCATTACAACTTATTACAAGTATTTACAGACTCTACTTGTAAAGCTATCAGCTGCCTCCTGGAATGGTAATCGACTGATTACTTGTGGAACTTCGCTGAGCGGCCCATCGGCTCCCCCGGGACTTGCTCTTCAGCTTCAGGCTTCTGCTGCACGACTCTGATATCTCTGCACCTGTTCGGAAGGTATAACCAATACCTAAAAGGTGGGAAACGTCAGTACTTCAACTGACGCAAAGCTGGTGATAACAGCGATCCTCTAAAATTCAATCACAACCAATAATTTATGCAAAAAAAAGGAAAAGTGTGTGCCAAAACAGGGGTTTAGTGGATTCAGGTTCTAGTGCAGTGTTATGACATGACCCTATGACTAGATGCAGCAAACTCACATGCCTAACTTCTAATGCAAGTAAGACTTTGGAGCACGAATGCATCCCATACTACATACGCCCCCAAATCTAGCCGTCTTTCTCCACAATTTAGGGATTCGAACCCTCGCCATGCACCCTACTCTTGTACACACTCCAGTTCCCAATAGACTGTCCGTCGCCCAAGGAGATTGCAGCGGTCGGTCTAATTCCGCCCTGCAGTGCCCAAGTGGTCACCGCCAGTTGGTACCCGCGTACGGACCTCCTTAGAAACCGCGTTGAACCTGGTCCTTACGACCCTTGGTTCCACAAGTCCACCCATGGACTGACGCATGCGTGTTCACCCCTCATCAGGTAATGAACTGTTATATACCAAAAAAACACAAAACACAAAACCCGCGCTTTAGGGACGTGAGCACCACGGGAGGTCAAACCCTCCGGGCCTCCCGTACCTTACTTCGGCAAAACTTTGGGAATCAACAGATCGAGATACGAGCCAGGGACGCAATCCATTAGCGGCCGAGAACGTATCCCTACGACTGGAAGATACAACACCGACTATGGTTTACTAGGACTAATGCAATTTCCCAACCCCTTAATAAACCATTCTAACCCCTACCTTACTCTAATTATTTCGGGTAAGAATTAACTGCTTCCACACTTGCCTATCAACCTCTGGCCCCTGGCGATACCGGTCCGGTTCGCCACTTCCCCGAATTGGACTCGTCTAGCATAATGGCCTACCCTTGCTGCTACTCCGGCAGTAAATATATAATTGCCCCGTGAGCTCCACTCACTGGCATGCTCAGACGTCCTACGCTCGGCAGAAGTCTAATAATATAGGCTTGATAGGTGCAGGGTATCCTTTACCCTAGTGACTAACTCGAGTCACACATCCCACTCGGGGAGTCAACGACCTCAATAACAGAGATCAACCACTCCTAGACACGAGTCATCTACTCAAATAACACACAAGGGAAAAATGCTTTCACAACCCTTAGTCCAAACCCAGACTAAGCGACCTACGGGTTTCTGCCCGAATCTCAAAATGGTCATCCCTCTCTCGATACAACTCCGATTGGAGTGTATGGCCCCAACCTGGAAAGGTACGATCATAGGCTACAACTTCCTAGTTGATCACGAGCTTAGATTCAATCATCTAAGTCCTCGAAATAGCTTTTCAAGCTCCAGCCTGCGTGCTTCCTGCGCACGGGCTGCACCTTACCATTAACACAAAATCCTACTCGTTCCTCAGAACGACACAAACTCAAATTCTGTAGAAGGGTGTGGGTGTCCTCAACAATTCTCTAATTGGTCATGAGTCCAAATTTTTCCATTAAGTCATCCTAACACACTCATCTATCATCGATACACCAATTCACACAATTGGTCTCTCCAATTCAGAGCACTCAGCTCTACTCTAGTCCTCTGTCCAGTCTTACAAAAAATCATAATAATTCAACCGTTTACTGGAATTGCCTCAAATCAGTTTTGTTGGAAAGGTCTAGGTGTCCACTACAACTCTCTACTGGGTCATGATCCTCAAAATGTGCCTCTAACAGGTCTCAATTCCTCAATCTTTACAGAGTATCGAAACTGGCTGAAAACAGCACAGTGCTTAATCACAAAATCACAGTAAATTGCACACTTGTCCAATTGACACAAAATTTATGGTGGTGATACTAAATATCATACCCAACATCATGCAAAACACCTCATGTCAAAATTCCAATGATACAGTGAGTAATAGCTATTGCAAGTTAGCACAGAAACCATCATGTTTTCTAATTCAACATCAGATACTGGTTATAGATAGATTTTTCTCATGCTTCTAAAATCATCCAAATAATTTACTGATTTTTGTAGATAATCAATATGCATTCAAGAACGTTGAGTAAAAATTTCAGATCAATATCATGCTTCAATAAATCACGAAAATTCCTACAATATCAGCCATCCTATTTTTCTTTTTCTGAGTCTGCCTTACGACACATCCATCTCACGATTTTATTAGCATATCAAATGATCATAGAAAAATATGAAATAAATCATGAATGATCCTAACACATATATGAACAAACTCTTTTAATTTCATGGTCTAATTCATCATATTTTGCTCTCGAAAAAATCCACAAAATGGTACTCCGAACCAGTTTTTCCTAGTTCAATTCTGATTTCTACTTCTAACCTTTAAAAGAGCAATCCTATGCATTCTAGCACATATGCATGCAATCAAAATTAATTAAAAGAAAAGAATTTCAAGTTTAGAGAAACTTTTCACCTTTGGTTGTAGTAGTAGAAGGAACTTTTTCAAGCTTCTTCTCTTGGAAATCTCCTTTTGATCCTTCTTCTTCACTTCCTTCTTCGTTCTCTCCTCCTTCTCTTGTGGTGTTCTCCTTCTGAAATTTCCAGAGCAAAAGGGAGAAATGAAGTGGGAAATGAGGGTGATAGGAAGGTGTAGGCCGGATTTGACAGGGGGGGTAGGTTTAGGCTATAGGTGGTTTTGTAGACCAAAACCATGGCTTAGCCCATTGGTTTTGTGTGTGTTAGGTTGGCTGCCCAACATAACCCTTAACGAGCTCCAATGAGTGTTAGACGCGTGTTTTAACGAGCGCACGCAACCTATATTCACTGTAGTACCATACCATGTTATATTTGCATGTGCGTCGTGCCAAAAACTAGCGGTTATACTAGTATCGGTCTGTCTCGTTCTCGTGCATCCTTAGAATGCAACTCTCCCCAAAAACCGTCCTGTAGCCCTAACCATCCACCACGATGGCAAAATCGACCCATAAGACTACAATCAATTGCACGCATACTAACAATATACATACACATATGCATATATTAGGTACCGTACAAAACAGGGTGTTACAGATAAATAGAATAATTGATAAGGATGAGTTATAGAAATTGTTGTGAATTAAGGGGGAACAATTTAGAATGAGTTTAGTAAAAATTTTATTGAATTAGAAACCCGTCGGAATCTCAAAAATACGGGTATACCATGTATGCACGCCGGGTGTTCGGTGAAATGCCCGAGCGAGATTTAGGTGAGAATCTGATGGGTTCGGAGGTGTAATTGAGTCTTATTATTATTATTAACCCTAATTTGTGAGATTAGGAAAAAGGGGATTAAAGAAATTAGAAAATATGAATTTTCTTATTAGAAAGCCTCCGATCAATAAGGGAGTGTTTGTATTGGGACCCGAATTCGAAATCTATCGATGTAACTCACCTACATATGTCATTTGTGATGCGTAGGTGAAGTCAGATTCAAATTTGGAGGTTCGTAGGTCGAGTTTTGAGTTTTATGCTAATCGGTCCTATAATTTTCCAATTAGGTGGAAAAAGTTGAACTTCGACAGGCTACCGGGCGGACGTGGGACATCGTTTGCTCGATCCGTCAGGTGAGTATATTGTATTTATAAATATTTTATATTGTGGCCGAATTTCGTGTCTTTTTGATATATTTTGGAGAAGTTATGCCAAAAATCGATTTTCAATGAAAATACAGATTTTTAAGGGTCCGAAATGGGTTTTTGAGATATTTGGTGAAATTAACTATTTTAAGTATATAAAACCTATATTATGGGTGAACGCGATGTGTTGAAGTATAAAAACTAAATATATTGAATTGTTTATGCATATTTTTATCCCGTGCATGTTTTGTGCATGTTTTTGGGTATATAGGCCGATATAGGTAATTGGTATATGGGGAGCCTTGTGTATGGGCTAGCATGCTATGGATGGATGTTATAAGATGTAATTAGACGAAATTAGTGATTGTGATCATGTTTTGGAAACCCGTGTATTTATAGTGCATGTTTTGTGCATGTTTTGGGGCATATAGGCCCTTATAGGTGATTTTACTTACATGGAACATGGTGTATGAGCTAGTATGCTATAATTGGATATTATGAGATTTAATTAGAGGAAATAAGTGATTTTGGCCCCTTTTTCTTGGAAACCCGCATGTGTGGTGTATGTTTGTGATATATATATATATCATGATATTGACTCGTGATGTGATAATTGATGAAATTCGTAAGTGGGTTTATGTTTGCATTATAATTATGTTCGAAGCGAATTAAAGAGCAATAGTATGATATTATAATGTGATGAAGCATACATTTTGATACTTTTACGATATGGAATAACCTAATGTAGTTCTCTTATTAATGTTATAACTTGGCGTATGCCTATATATGATACAATGATATAATGAATAACTTTGTATTCTTAATGTGGGATGTTATGGAAAAATAAATATTTTGGCGCATTAATATTATGCAATAATATGATATGATGGTTTTATATGTTAAATAACAGGGTGTATGCATAATGTGGTTTATTGATATGAAGATAAAGGATAAGATGGTACGTGCTAATAAATGTGTTATTAATTCACGTGGTTAAAGTCAAAGACATGACTCGTTGTAAATCAAAAGTAAGCTGAAAAGATAAAATGATTAATGCTAATAACAGAAGGTTTTGTTGACCAGTACCTACAGCAATCCTGGGGGTTTGGGCTAGACCTCCTAATACCCAAACTATGTTTGGGGTAAGTGGTTCCCTCGCTAGTTCGGCTAGGAGGAAGAAGTAGCATCGAACGAGTAAGACTCTGTGTGAGTATCGGACCGTGTGTTTACTGGGCTGTCGGCTTTCAGTATGTTGGGATACTGTGGCTCACTGGTCGATGGTTTTGTTGACCAGTACCTACAGCAATCCTGGGGGTTTGGGCTAGACCTCCTAACACCCAAGGACCAGCTTGGGGTAAGTGGACCCAAACTATGTTTGGGGTAAGTGATTTTTATCACCCAAGCTATTGGCTTGAGGCCCGGTTTTCCCTCGATAACAGCTGTCGCGAGGAAGTACCCAGTTTATCTGAGGTTAGTGGTTTTTCCCTCTTGGCTTCGGCTGGAAGGAAGTACCCAGGTTACCTGGGGTCAGTGTTTTTCAGTGGTTTTTCCCTCTTGGCTTCGGCTGGGAGGAAGTACCCAAGTTCTACTTGGGGTTAGTGGTTCCCTCGCTAGTTCGGCTAGGAGGAAGACGTAGCCTCAGATGAGTAAGACTCTGTGTGAGCATCGGGCCGCGTGTTTACTGGGCTGTCGGCTTTCAGTATGTTAGGATACTGTGGCTCACTGGTCGACAAACTAATAAAATAACTAAGTGTAAATAAAATGTGAAAGTAAAGAAAGTGGAACGTGAATTGTGAATGTGAAAGAAAGTGGTTGTGAATGAAATGATTATGAAGGAATACGAGTTATGAGTTTGTGTATGAAAAGAAATGATAAATGCAGTACTTGGTTAATTTAAAATGAAAATAGTAAAAGAGACATGTGTTAATATGAATAGTATGAAGTAATTATATTATGTAAATGATTATTTAAGTAAAATACAGTATGATATGAGTTGTTACACCTTGGAATTGTGTCAAGGAACTACCTGCCCGCTGTTTCTGTGGAAATGGTGGGAACTACCTGCCTTGGCATAATTCGCAGGGTGAGTGGTATGATATCAGTAATGAATAATGGAAATGAAGAATAAAGTAAAGTGAAGAAGATAAGTAATTGAAGTGAATTAATAACCAAGCTATCGGCTTGAGATGTGATGTGATATTACCCAAACTGTGTGTTTGGGGTGCGGTGATTATTACCCAAGCTATCGGCTTTGGGGTGTGATATGTTGTGGCCCAAAATATGTGTTTGGGGATATGGAGTATATTGTGATGAGAATGAAAGTGAAGCTAATGGCAATTTGTGTTATAAGTGAAAATGATAATAAGATATATTACTTATAAGAATGAGAAATGACTAAAGTGGTATAATGAGATGAGAATGAGCTATAAAACATGTTTTGATGCAATGAGTATAAGTATTCGAATTAGTGATGTGTTAATGATGTGATGAAATGCAAGTACCTCACAAAGTGAAATGAAATGATGTTTGTGTTATACGACATAAATGAGTGTGATATTCTGGGAATGAATGCATATGTTTATGATGCTATAAAAACAGATAAACGTGATGTTATACAATAAAATAAATACTTGTAATGAGATGTTATGATGAGGTAGATGGTATTGTTGTTTTGATGCGTGTGATGTATGCAATAAGAAAATGGTTATATTCACATAAATAACGAAATGCTGTTATGATGATAATTGTGGATAGATGAACATTCGTACTATGTAAATGTAAAATAAGGATATATATGAGGTTAGTGTGAAGCATATAGTGAAATGTGTGAGGTTATGGATAATTATATAGTTGGATACAGATTTGAAGAGTATTTTGATATAACATCGTATTGGTGATGTTTTTATGTTCAGATTTCAGGTTGCATCTTCTTATCTTGATGTTTGCAAGTTTAATTTATTTTCCTTATACAATTTGATGATTTATTAGATTAATAATTATACTCACACCAGAAATGGCTAACCCCTATTGTTTTCTGGGGGTTAGGGGGTATTTCCTTGAGGGTGGACAACCCTAACTCTCCTGCAGGTTGCTAGCAGCATGGTGAGGTAGTATAGAGCTAGATTTTGTGCTTTGTTGGAGCTGATCTATTATCTATGTACTTAGTATATGTAGAAAGGTGAATAGTTGATGTATTATTTTGTATTATGGTAAAAGTATATAGACATAGTGCTGTGATAAGGTAAGAAAGCCCGTACCCACCTCGTTGTGGAGTATTGGGTTCTGTGGTTGGATTTTTAAAAAGGTTTTCCTAAATCTTTACAAAAATCTTATATGTTTTCAAAGGAATTTATGGTTTTTATTTAATATTTGATATTCTGTTATGAGTTTGGCCCCCAAAGCATGATATTTATATTGCCTGTATGATTCTGCTCATTTTGGCCTGAGGAGCCCATGATTATATTGCCTGTGTTGTGAGCTACGAAATTTAGAGCAGAATTCCGTAAGTTTTTTGTGTTTCGGGACAGAAATTTCAGGGAAGACTCTGCCAAAATTTTATTTGAACTATATCTATCTTAGTTTATGTTTAAAGTGATAGAGAAATTGATAGAATTGAATTTAGAGGTTTAGTTTTTTTTTTTTTTTTAAAAAAATGTTGTTATAGTAGCATGTTTAATTGCTTCTAGGGTGTTAGAAGACTTTTATGTTGCCTTTGTGTATAAAAGATCAAGTTTTGCTAGTCACATGTTATTTTGCTTCTAGGTTGTTAGAAGACTTTTATGGTTGCTTGTATATGATTCATTTGTCGCAAACATAGCCAGTTGGCTCGTATGTAATTCGTTTGGCTCATACGTAGCTAGTCCACTCGTATGTAAGTTGTTTTGCTCGTATGTAGTTATTAGCTAGTACGTAGTTACTGTGCTCATCTAGGGTAATATCATTGCCCTAGGTGCCATCGACCATCTACACGTGTATTTATTTTACTCCTCGTGGACTATGGATGAGTCATCCCTCGTGCACCGTCAGATCTGAACCTGTGTAGGTTAATCCCGGGAGTGTAGACGAAATCCAAGTTCAGGGTAGCAGAATGTGAATACGTTCGTATTGCCAGGGTCTTTAATCAATAGGCTATGAACAGGATCCTTAGGAATTCTGGTAAGTTTAGGTTGGGCACCTAGTAGAGTTATCTCGTGAAGTCTAACTTAAGACTTAGCATATTGTGTTAGTACTGTTGTCATCCCTCAGATTGTTTAGGGTTAGTGACATCGTTAGGGTAGTAACTTATGGCTATTACTACTTAATCTTTATTTATTATCATTTCGCCGAAGGGAAAGAGTTGGTATTAAGGGTGATACCTTATGATCCGACCTGTTCTATAGGCCAACACTAGGTGGTGTTATTGGTTGCACCCTTCCTGTCAAAGGGATACGGTCTGTGCCTTTTTACGAGTTGGGAGTACAGGATTCATATCTCGTCTATTAATTTAGTAAATGCCATGATAAGGGCGGGAAATTTCCTGTCGGAGCTAGGGGTGGATCCCCGGAACTCCATCATGTTCTATATCAGGAAAGGCGAACAGGCCATAGACTACGGTCTATAAGCTAGGGGGCCATAGGGGATGCTTCGAGCTAACCTGTGTTGTAGTTAACTCCGAGGGTTCGTGAAATTTTTGAGTATGGTCCGGTATGCCTGCCAATAGTGGCAAACGGAGACACCACTATATGACTGCGAATGGCGGGATTAGACCGTTTAAGGGCAACCTCATTAGTCACTTTTTATCTTGAGTGAGTACAAGAGTAGAATTCATGGCGCGGGTTCAAATCCCTATATATGAAGAAACGACTTGATATGGCCGTATGTAGTATGGGCTGCATACTGTTTCAGAGTCTTACTTGTATTAGAATAACTGCATTAGTTAATCTTGCATTAGAGTCTAAGTCATAGTATACACTGACACATCAATTATATATATACTTTTCTCTTTTCATCAATCTGTTTGTTTAAGGTTGAGAATCGCTGCTAGTCATCGCCTTAAAGCGTCAGTATATGTACTGACGTCCCCACTTCAATTGGTACTGGATTGCAAAACTACTGGTACAGGATTCAGGAGGACTCAAGGTAAGAGAAGGAAAGTGTTGATTTTGTTTCAATTGTAAATTTATTTATGTTGAGAAGCATCCATGTGAAAGTACCAAGTGTTATATATTATTCATTGTACTCTGATGTAATTTTTATTGAAAGTTTGTAGCAATTTGGCTTGTATGACATTATTGTAACACTGATGCAATGTATTGCAGTTTTATATCATTCGGACTTGTAATACATTTGTGTTGAATAAAAAGTTTTAAATTTTCCTGTTTTTCTGTATATTGTGGCTAATTGAAGGAAAAGATTCTGGATTATGTCACGGTTTCCCAGTGTATGGAAATCAGGGCGTTACACAGTGGTATCAGAGCCGACTTCAATTTACAGTGCAACATAGTTGGAAAATTAAGCTTGGATGCCTTATAGGATTTGGGTTTTAGCAAGTTGTAGACAATTATAATTCATATTGTTGTTTCTTTCAACTTATGTTTTATAAATTTTCTATATTTGGACTAATTCCAGTATATGCATTTGAAGGATGGTATTCGAGGATATCCTAACCAAGGATGTGTTGATGAAAGAGAGTGAGCCGATTTCAAGGGATGATCCGATGATCTCGAGCGAGGAGCCGAAGGAGATTTCACTACAAGCTAACCTCAAGATGGAACCACCTTCACCACTGCAATGGCTAAGTATGGATCAACGCACTGCAATAGCGGCCAGCATACATCTGGGAATAAGGAAACTGAGGAAGTACGGAACAAGGAAAGGTTGTTGAGCTAAGAAACTGGGCGATGCTTGCATAGCTATATTAGCAGGCCTAGCAAAGGAGCAGAAGCACTTTGATTCCAGATTGGCATGACTACATAATGAATGGGAGCAAATCTAGAAGACCACCAAGGTTGTAGTATGCCGTTTCTGTGAGAGAGTTGGGCACAAGAAATCAGTATGTTCACGACTACAAGGGGAAAGATCTGCACCAGCATCAGGGTCCGAGAAACAAATTCAGAAGCAGAAGATTCAAAAGTCAGATGGCAAGCTTGGAGGTGGCAATCCTGGAAGTTGTTTCCTATGTGGTGAGCAAGGACACTATAAGTCCCAATGTTCAGGGAAGAACCCTCAGGTGAAGATCCGTACATGTTACAATTGTGGGGAGATTGGTCATATCCGACCAAATTGTCCCCAATTTCAGAAGAGTAGTAGCGAATCAGCCCCGAAGATGAACAATAAAGGAAAGGAGCCTGTTCACCAAGGGTGAGAGTTCGCACTTACTAAAGGCAAGTTGAAGAAGGCAGGAGAGCCATTACCAGTATTTGCATATGGAGTTGCAACTAAGTTTAAAAGTTGTATTTTGAAATTTATTTTGGACTAAGAAGTATATTATATGATTTAACACTTTTTGTAACCGAATGGATTTATATATATATGAAATCCAAGCAATCGTTTTGTTCAATTTTGGTTCATCATATTCTTTTGTCTGAATTATTTTTTTCAAGAAGTTGAGATGTGTGCGGGAGGCAACTCTAGATTTGTTTTTGTTGATCACATCATCTGGAGCAAATCCTCATTGCAGATTTATGCTATAAGGGCTGTAAACTCCAAATTGGAGGAAAGACCCTAAGTATAAGATTTGTTAAAGTTGAACCTAACAGGAATGGAAAAAGGGCACGCTGAGCATTTGACTGCAGTTCTGAGCAACTACAAGAGCATCAGCTTTGTGCAAATTTTCAAAATGAATTCTAGGAGTCTGAAGTGGCGTTTGTAGGCCATGTCCTATTCTAAGGAGGGAGTGGCTAGCAAACCACGAAATATCGAGGTAGTGAAGTATTAGCCTCAGCCAAAGACCGTGAAGGAAGTAAGAAGCTAAATGATGAGATCAGGCAAGCCAGTATTGAAGTGATTAGTCATGATTAGAGCTCAATTTTGTCACGATGGAAGCTGCAACCGAGTCTAAGTAAGCAAGTCAGAAGGCTTAGGCAGGAGATGCAGGGATTGAAGCACCGAAGCGGCAAGTTGATCTCAGAATATCAGTATGGGCTTCATCACATGATTACCCAGGAATTCAGAAATGAATGACTCAAGTTGGGTTATTGGGGATCAGTTGACAAAGTCTCCAAATTTTCTTCCGATAAAGATGACTTAGTCGCTAGAGAAATTAGCGGAAGTCCACATTAAAGGCATAATGAAGCAGCATGGAGTGCAAACGTTAGTAGTTCTGACAAAAATTCAAATGTTACATCTTGATTTTGGCAGAGTTTGTAGGCAGCTTTGGGAACAAGGTCAGGTTCTTTGGAGAACCAGTTCGTGGAGGAGCCACTTCGGAGCCGGAAAGCCATATAAGCTTTCTTTCCCCGAGTTATTTAGTGTATGGATATTTTTCTGTTCTTCTGACTAAACGTAGTTCTGAGGACAAAACTATTCTAAGGAGGGAGTACTGTAATATCCTGGTTGGATATTATATTTTTATAATAATTATTTTTAAACTTAAAATATTTTTATGGAAATTACTTGGTTTTACTAATAAAAAGTTATATGGACATTTATACAAGTAATTATATATATGTTTTGTATCAGTTTTGTGCACTTGTACAAAATTTTGTAAAATGCGTTTTTAAGAAAATGTCTGTAAAATCTCAGGCTGATATTAAAAATTATTATTTTATTATTATTTTTAGAATTGAAATATTTTTTGTGGATATTACACGATTTAGTTAATAAACATTATCTATATATATATACCAGTCTGTATACATCTATATTATATCAAATTGGTACTGAAATCTTCCGAGCCGGTGATAAAATTATTTTTATTATTATTTCTGAATTAAAATATTTTTGGTAGAGATTATTCGTTTTAACTAATAAAAATTATTTGTTTAGACAGATGTATGTACGTATATACACTTTATCGATTTCGTACGTTTGTACAAAATCATGTAGTATGTGATTTTGCGAATATGTCTCTTATTTTTGATCCATCACGATCAAATGGATGGTAGGGATTGGATTAGGGTGTGATTGCAATATTTATTTGCAAATATATCTCAAAATTGTTGAGACACAAATGAGAAGAACACATGGCTTCTTCTCATCCACAATTCCATCTCTCCCTCTCCTATAACCCCCCCACCCGTTTGGCCGGCCAACCTCAAAGGGTAAAAGCCCATTTTCCACTTGTGTTTCTCAATCTCATCTCACTCTCATCTCATTCTCCTTCTTCACTTGTTTTACTTAGAAAAATTTTGAGAAGAAAAGAAAAGATAGAGAGATCAAAGCAAAAGAAAGAGTGGGTTCATTTGTGAGGTGTTCTTGAAGAGGAGCAAGAACAAGGACCAAGGAGGAGAAGAAGCTAGCTAGTTCTTCCAACCGTTTTTAGGTGGGGGTTTCTTAACTCATTGTTATTGTTTTGTTGTTTTAATTGCTTGTATGTTAAAGAACTTGGACTAAAACCACGTGAATATGAGAATGGATGGACTAGAATAATTAGCATGCAAGGATTGAAGTGGTAGAACACAAAATAAAACACTAAATATTAAATCAAGTAGTTTTTATGGTTAAAGTTAATTACTTATGCTAAAGTTGGAATTTTGACTACAAATTAATTTGAGAGGTTCTTATATGTGTTACTAGCATTCTCTAAATTTTGTAGATTTTTCTAGATTAATTTACTAGGTCAAATAAATGTTTTCCCCAAAACAGCGAGCTTTAAGCTAAAACTGCTATTTTGTTGATTTTTACATGTGTTCAAGGGGCTGGATTTTGAGTTCCATTAGGAATCTGAAAAAGTGGTCAACTAAAATGTTGTATTCGATGTTTTTCCCTTTCCAAAAAGCCCAATTTTGTTAGATTCCGACAAGTATAGCAAAAGTTGTGAGCTTTACAAGTTTCAGCTTTTTGTTGTTCTTTTTGTTGTTCTTAAAATGTGTTCAAAGAGCTGTATTTTGAGTTCTATAAGGAATCTACAAAAGTGGTCAACTAGAAAGTTGTAGTAGATATTTTTCCCTTTCCAGAAAGCCCAATTTTTTTAGATTCCAACCAGAATAGCAAATGTTGTGAGCTTTACAAGTTTCATCTTTTTGCTTTTCTTGTTACTCTTTGTATTGCATTCAAAGAGCTGGATTTTGAGTTTCATAAGAAATCTGAGAAAGTTGTCAACTAGAGAGTTGTAGTACATGTTCCCACCTTCTTAAAAAGTATAATTTTGTTAGATTCTGACAAGTATAGCAAAAGTTGTGAGCTTTACAAGTTTCAGCTTTATGCTGTCTTTGTTGCTGTTTGAATTGTGTTCAAAGAGCTGGATTTAGAGTTCCATACGGAATCTGAGAAAGTTGGTAACTAGGAAGTTGTAGTAGATATTCTGAGCTTTCCAAAAAGTCCACTTTTGTTAGATTCCGACAAGTATAGCAAAAGTTATGAGCTTTACAAATTTCAGCCTTTTGCTGTCTTTGTTGTTCTTATAATTAAAGAGTTGGGTTTTGAGTTCCATATGGAATCTGAGAAAGTTGTTCACTAGGAAGTTTTAATAGATGTTCCGAGCTTTCCAAAAAGTTCAACTTTGGTAGATTCTGACAAGTATAGCAGAAGTTATGAGCTTTACAAGTTTCAGCATTTTGTTGTCTTTGTTGTTCTTTGAATTAAAGAGCTGGATTTTAAGGTCCATACGGAATCTAAGAAAGTTGTTAACTAGGAAGTTATAGTAGATATTCTGAGCTTTCCAAAAAGTCTAATTTTGTTAGATTCCGACAAGTATAGTAAAAGTTATGAGCTTTACTAGTTTCACCCTTTTGCTGTCTTTGTTGTTCTTTGAATTTCGGAGCTGGATTTTGAGTTCCATACGGAATCTGAGAAAGTTGTTAACTAGAAAGTTGTAGTAGCTATTCTGAGCTTTCCAAAATATCCAATTATGTTATATTCCGACAAGTATAGCAAAAGTTATGAGCTTTACAAGTTTCAGCTTTTTGCTGTCTTTTTTGTTGTTCTTAAAATGTGTTCAAAGAGCTGAATTTTGAGCTCTATACGGAATCTGAAAAAGTGGTCAACTAGAAAGTGGTAGTATATGTTGTCCCCTTTCCAAAAAGTACAATTTTGTTAGATTTTCACAAGTATAGCAAGAGTTATGAGCTTTACAAGTTTCAGCAAATCTGTTGTCTTTTGTTGTTCTTAAAATGTGTTTAAGGGGTGGGATTTTGAGTCCTGTACTGAATCTGGAAAAGTTGTCAACTAGAAAGTGGTAGTAGATGTTCTTAGCTTTCCAAAATGTCCTATTTTGTTAGATTCCGATAAGCAGAGTAGGAGTTATGACCTTTATAAGTCACGGCAGCTAGCCTTTCGGCTGAAGCTTCGCTGTTTAGATTGTTCAAAGTTTTTATAACTCTTATTGACTGAATCTGAGAAGGTTGACAACTAGAGAGTTGTAATAGAGGTTCTCACCTTTCCAAAATATCCTATTTTGTTAGATTCTGATAAGCAGAGTAGGAGTTATGACCTTTACAAAGTCACAGCAAATTTTTTGTGTACATAGGCCACTTTTTGAAAGATTTTGCGTTTTTGGGCCAGTTGCCCAACCATTAGTGCTTTTGGGCTAGCCCGTGCCACGTCAGCAGCGGCCGCTATTCCCAATAGCGGCCTCTTCATTTCAAGGCCGCTAATGGGAATAGCGACCTATGTTTTAATTTTTTTTTGAATTTTTTGTTTGCTGTCGCTATTCCCACTAGTGACCTTAGTATAATGAGGTCGCTGATGGGATTAGCGACCTTTAATGAGTTGTATTCTAGCACTTAGCAAAATCTAGAGAGCCTTTTCTCTCTGAAAAATGAAAATCATTTTTTTTTTAAACTAAGGTCGCTATTCGGAATAGAGGCCTTTATTAACTAAGGTTGCTATTCTGAAGAGAGGCCTTAGTTGTAAAACTATTTTGCAAATTTTACAAAGAATAAGTAGATTGTGTTTCCTACTGAGGTCGCTATTGGGAATAGCGACCTTAGTAGTATACTAAGGTCGCTATTCCCAATAGCGACCTCAGTTTCAAATTTTTGGAGAAAACTTTTTAGGAATCGCTAAGTGTCTCAATACATTCATTCGAGCCGACTAATCTCATTATACTAAGGTCGCTAGTGGGAATAGCGACGGCAAACAAAAAATTCAAAAAAATTTAAAACATAGGTCGCTATTCCCATTAGCGACCTCGAAATGAATAGGCCGCTATTCGGAATAGCGGCCGCTGCTGACGTGGCGCAGGCTAGCCCAAAAGTGCTAATAGTTGGGCAACTGGCCCAAAAACGTAAATACTATCAAAAAGTGGCCTATGACGGCAAAAAATTCAGTCACAACAGCTAGCCTTTTTGGCTGAAGCTCACTGTTTAGGTTGTTCGAGGTTTTTCTACCTATTATTTACTGAATTTAAGAAGGTTGTCAACTAAGAGTTGTAGATGTTCTCACCTTTCTAAAAAGTATAATTTTGTTGAATTCCGATAAGAGTAGCATGTTTAATTGCTTCTAGGGTGTTAGAAGACTTTTATGTTGCTTTTATGAATAAAAGATCAAGTTTTGTTAGTAGTTTGAATCATGCACTTGATTATGAGTAATAAGTGTCCTTGTGTTCATAAGTAGCATGTTTAATTGCCTCTAAGGTGTTAGTAGACTTTTATGTTGCCTTTGTGTATAAAAGATCATGTTTTGCTAGTAGTATGTTGTTTTGCTTCTAGGTTGTTAGAAGACTTTTATGGTTGCTTGTATATGATTTTATTTGTCACATACATAGCCAGTTGGCTCGTATGTAATTCGTTTGGATCATACGTAGCTAGTCGGCTCGTATGTAAGTTGTTTTGCTCGTATGTATCTTATAAGCTAGTACGCAATTATTGTGGTCGTCTAGGGTGATATCGTTGCCCTAGGAGCCATCGACCATCAAGACATGTATTTATTTTACTCCTCATGGACTGTGGACGAGTCACCCCTTGTGCACCGTCAGATCTTAATCGGTGTAGGTTGATCGCGGGCCGGGAGTGTAGACGGAATCCAAGTTCATAGTAGTAGCATGCGAATACGTACGTATTGCCAGGGTCTTGGATCGATACACTATGAATAAGATACTTTGGGATTCTGGTAAGTCTAGGTTGAGCACCTAGTAGAGTTATCTCGCGAAGTCTAACTTAAGACCTAGCATATTGTGTTAGTACTGTTGTCATCCCTCGAACTGTTTAGGGTTAGTGACATCGTTAGGTTAGTAACTTATGGCTATTACTACTTAACCTTTATTTATTATCATTTCGCTGAAGGGAAAGAGTTGGTATTAAGGGTGATACCTTATGATCCGACCTGTTCTATAGGCCAACACTAGGTGGTGTTATTGGTTGCACCCTTCCCGTCAAATGGATACGGTCTGTACCTTCTCACGAGTTGGGAGTATGGGATCCGTATCTCGTCTGTTAATTTCTGAAGTGCCATGATAAGGGCGGGAAATTTCCTGTCAGAGCTAGGGTATGGACCCCCGGAACTCCGTCATGTTCTATATCAGGAAAGGCAAACAGGCCATAGACTGCGGTATATAAGCTAAGGGGCCGCAGAAGATGCTTCGAGCTAACCTGTGTTGTAGTTAACTCCGAGGGTTTGTTAGATTTTGAGTGAGTTCCAGTATGCCGGCAATAGTGGCAAACGGAGACACCACTATATGACTGCGAATGGCAGTGTTAGACCTTTTCAGGGCAACCTCATCAGTCACGCTGTATCTTCAGAAATAGGTTGAGTACAGGAGTAGAATTCATGGCACGTGTTCAAATCCCTATATATGAAGAAACGGCATGATATGAACGTATGTAGTATGGGCTTCATACTATTTTAGAGTCTTGCTTGTATTAGAATCAGTGCATCATTGCATTAGTTAATCTTGCATTAGAGTCTAAGTCATAGCGTACACTGACACATCAATTATATATACACTTTTCTTTTTTCATCAATCTGTTTGTTTGAAGTTGAGAATAGCTGTTAGTCATCAGCCCTAAAGCGTCAGTAAATGTACTGACGTCCCCACTTCAATAGGTACTGGATTGCAAAACTACAGGTACAGAATTCAGGAGGACTCAAGGCAAGAGAAGCAAAGTGTTGATTTTGTTTCAATTGTAAATTTATTTATGTTAAGAAGCATCCAAGTGAAAGTATCAAGTGTTATATATTGTTCATTTTACTCTGATGTATTTTTTATTGAAAGTTTGTAACACATAGGCTTGTATGGCATTATTGTAACACTGATGTAATGTATTGCAATTTTATAACATTCGGACTTGTAATACATTTGTGGTGAATAAAAAGTTTTAAATTTTCCTGGTTTTCTGTGTATTGTGGCTAATTGAAGGAAAAGATTCTGGCTTATGTCACGATTTTCCAATGTAAGGAAATCGGGGCGTTACATCCCGACACCAGCAAAGCAGTAGAGGAATCCCCGTTCTGGACAATATATGTTGATGGTTCCTCGTGCGCCGATGGGAGTGGAGCAGGAGTCATACTGGCTGGCCCAGATGATTTCATCATCCAATACTCACTAGTATCAACTTTCGGGCCTCCAACAACAAGGTTGAATACGAAGCCCTTATAGCCGGCCTGTGTATGGCTCGCAAGGCCGGGGCCAAACGTGTCAAGATATTTAGCGACTCGCAGGTGGTGGTGAACCAGGTATCAGGGGAATACAAAGCGCGAGACGGTCGCATGGCCAAATACTTGGCCAAAGTGAAGGAATTGATGGTCTCTTTCGAGGATGCACAACTCCAGCGAATTTCCCGAGAAGAGAATGCATAGGCGAACGCCCTCTCAAAGCTAGCTTCCCCTTCCCTTTAAGGGCTCGAACAAACTGTCTTAATAGAAGTTTTTCTGAGGCCCAACACCGAGGAAGAAGATCCTGAGCCATTCGAGGCGCTGCCCTTACAACTGGGAGAGAATTGGAGGAGGCCTCTGCTCGAGTTCCTCAGAGATGGGGTCCTTCCCTTTGACCCTAAACAGGCTCGAAAGATCCTAACTAGAGCCAAGCCGTACACACTCATCGAGCGAGTCATGTACAAACACTTCTACACTCAAGTAGATGGAGGAACCTACTTGAGATGTCTCTCCCCCTGAAGAAGCCCAATATGCTTTGAATGAGGTCCGTGAAGGGATGTGTGGCGCTCACTTAGGAGGAAGATCCCTCGCCCGCAAAATATTTAATTATGGATACTTCTGGCCCACTCTTCTTCGCAATGCCGAACAACACGTTCGCCAATGTGGCCCTTGCCAAAAATTCTCAACAATCCACCGCTTACCTCAAGCCCAACTCCCCTCTCTATCCAGTCCAACCCCTTTTGCAATGTGGGGAATGGACCTGTCGGGCCTTTCCCTCCAGTACCGGGCCAGTTAATGTTCCTCGTTGTGGTGATCGACTATTTCTTTGAATGGATCAAAGTAGAGCCCCTAGTGACGATCACGGAGAATATAGTGCAGCGCTTCTTTTGGAAAAACATTGTCTGCAGATTCTGTGTTCCTCGAGTCTTGGTAACGGACAATAGTAACCAGTTCACGGGGGTAGCCTTCCGCACTTTTTGCACATATCTGGGCATTCAGCAATGGTTCTCCTCGGTCTCCCACCCACAGTCCAACGGTCAGGCAGAGAACGTCAATCGAAAAATTCTCTCCGGCCTGAAAAAGAGACTGAGCAGGTCTGCTAAGGGGTTATGCGTAGAGCAGCTCCCCAATGTGCTCTGGAGCTATCGCACTACGAAGATAACCCCCACGGGAGAGTCTCCCTTCAACCTCACTTACGGCTCTGAAGCTGTTATCCCACTAGAGGTCGGTCTACCCTCGCCCCCCGCTTGATCGCCTATAACGAAGAGTAAAATGCGAATGAGCTTTGTGGCAACTTGGACCTCATCGATGAGATCCATGAGAGATCCTCCATTCGGTAAGAAATTTATCGACGTAGGATCGAGCAAGCCTACAACAAAAGATTCCGCCCAACAAATCTCAAAGAAGGAGATCTCGTGCTCAGGAAGTTGTCAATTTCTTTTCCAAGCAAGAGAGGCAAACTAGCACCTAATTGGGAAGGTCCGTACAAGATCTCCAAAGTTGTCCAACCTGGCGCCTATCAACTTGAAGACCCGGGGGGCAAGAGAGTGCCAAGGACATGGAATGCAGAGCACTTATTGAAGTACTAAGAGGGTGTCAAAACACCGCTCCAAGCATCTTCTATCTAGCTCTAGAGCATTCCTAAGTCGTTCCTTTCTTATTTTGTCTTTCTTTTTCTTTTTGCAAATGTAATAGTTTTGCAACTCAGAAGCAGCCACTCCGTAGTTATTGTTAATAAAAAGAAGTTCTCTCTCTCTCTCAGAAAAACTATTGTCTTAATGTTCTTTCACCTAGCACATGCTTTCTTTGACGACAAGTTTGGAGTCCAACACTTGGTTCAATGCAACTTTTGCTACTTACGAACGAGCGAGTACAAAGTAGCTCACCATTTGGAATTGCTCCTACAACTGTTGATACTCTCTAAACGACAAGTTCGAAGTCCAACACTTGGTTCGATGCAACTTTTGCTACTTGCGAACGAGCGAGTACAAAGTAGCTCACGATTCGGAATTGCTCCTACAACTGTTGATACTCTCTAAACGACAAGTTCGGAGTCCAACACTTGGTTCGATGCAACTTTTGCTACTTGCGAATGAGCGAGTACAAACTAGCTCACTATTCGGAATTACTCCTACAACTGTTGATTCTCTTTAAACGACAAGTTCGGAGTTCAACACTTGGTTCGATGCAACTTTTGCTACTTGCGAATGAGCGAGTACAAAGTAGCTCACCATTTGAAATTGCTCCTACAACTGTTGATACTCTCTAAACAATAAGTTCGGAGTCCAACACTTGGTTCGATGTAAGATTTGCTACTTGCGAACAAGCGAGTAAAAGGTAGCTCACCATTCGGAATTGCTCCTACAACTGTTGATACTCTCTAAACGACATGTTCGGAGTCCAACACTTGGTTCGATGCAACTTTTACTACTTGTGAACGAACGAGTGAAAAGTAGCTCACCATTCGAAATTGCTCCTATAACTGTTGAACTCCTATTCCGAAAGATAGCCACACACAAAATCTTCGGAAAAAAAAACTCATTACTAGATCAAAAGGGTGCAATGTATTATTTCATCAAGATTTGGGATACAAGTCTAATTCTAGACCAAGAACTCACACATTATTTTCATCAAGATTCAAGATGCAATGACTACAAGATTACAAAATTCCGCTCTAGCCCCTCCTAGGGAGCGGAATACTTCGGTTAAGCGATACGCGGGGCCGGTAGGCGCTGTGTTGTTTTCGCCTTGTTTCTGCAGAGGTCTCTAACCCAGCGAGCCGAGTAGGGTCATTGGCTCCCGACAGCCTAACAGTTGCCCCAACAGATGCTCCACTTGATGAGCCGGCCATTCCACTCTGTGCATCCCCAGGACGTCGCAAAACGGGAGGCGAACGAAGCACTAATTCATGGAATGACCTTACTTGAGCGTAGTCGCCCCGAGGGCAGGAAGTGATCCTGACGTTACTTCCCTCAGAAAAGTCGTCGCATACGAAGATTCTCCGCCTCTAGCTCAACGACCCGCTCTTTCAATGAGTCTTCCATCAATTTAATCTTCAAGCGAGGCATTCGGTCCGAACTACCTCCAAGAGAAACATCAGAGACAATCCTTCGAAGATGCGCTGCCTTCAGGCTTTTCTCAAGCACCACATTCTTCAACTCGCCCTTCTCGGATCGCGCCACGAATAGAGAGTGACATAGGAATTTGAGTCTCAAACCTTGATTGACCGCCATCAAGGGGCAGGAATCCTCTCCTTCGGGTGGCACTTCAAGAGTCCTCTCCTCAAGGTGCCTTATCTCAATGTCTCGACGAGCTAGGGTCACCCGTAAGTGACCTGCCTCTCGCTCGACCTCGATGGAATTTCAAGAGTCCTCTCCTCAAAGCATATCTCGGGACTTAGCTAACCCCAATTTGACGAAACCGAGCTCAGAACGAAGACGTGGCACCTCACTGACCTAAAAAATCCAACAAAAGAGACGAAAATCTCTTAGATCAAGACAAGTCTAAGAGCATGACTCCTTATCCAACTAGGGCTACAAGATAGTTCTATGTTGAATAAAAGTTTTCTGTTGAATAAAAGTCACAAGCGTTACCACACAAAAGAAATTGCATTACTTAGTAGGGATACAAAAGCGGTGGCCAGTCCGCTATTATGCATCACAACAACCAGAACAAGAAGGGAAATCTACGACAAAATGAAATAAAAGAAGCTGCGAAGAAGGTCAAGTGTCCACCTCGGCGGACGAGTCTACGAGGGGCGTTAGTGCGTGGCCGCTCCCCTCGGCCGCCTCCGGCACTGTCACTATGTCTATCTGGGGGTCCGCCATAGCATATCCTCCTTGCCTTCTATCTCTTCCCCTTCTTCGCCATCCTCTTCATCGTCAAGAAACAAATGATACTCCGAGCGATCGAAGTCAGGGATGCGCTCGCCAACGTCGTTCAAAGCCCTGGTGTATGCCTTCCGCATGTTCTTCTCTAAGTATCCGATGGCCTTCTTCTCCGCTGCGACCTCCGCCTCGCGCATGGTGGCCTCTTTCTCTCAAGTCGCTTTTTCCCTCTCTATGGCCCTTTCTCGAGCGACTACCTCCTTCTCCAATTCGGCGCTCTCCTTCGCCTTTGCCAGCACCGCCTCAAGCAGAGTGATCTTAGCAGCTTGAGACTCTGCCAAGATAGCATCCACTTCAGACTCTTTCTTTGCCTTCGACTGCTCGACCTTCTCCCGGTCTTGCAAGGCTTTCAACTCCCGCTCCTACTCTGCCATTTGCCTCACCAGGTTGCTAAAATGGCAGATCGACTGCGAGAAAGGAAGAACCAAAAGTTTAGAACGAGGAGCGAGGGAGGTTTGCAAAATAAGACCTACAATTGAGCAATGCGTTGAACACTTACGGTCATTTGCACCTTTGCAATCTCCAAAGCCGAGTCGCCAACAGTCCCGTGCTCCATGGAGGCCTTGTCCTTGGGCGTAGCCAGGTGACAAACAACGTCCATGCAGCTTGTCGAGTCCCCGAGGAAGCCATCGTGCCTCTGCACTTGCCAGTCGGGGACGAAGATCCTCTTTAACTCATCGGTCAGGATCGTTTCGACCGCCGTAGTGAGAGGGGGAGCTTCAAGGGAAAGCGTTGCTAAAAAGGGGAGATCTCTAGCTGATGAAACGGTCTGAGCTACAAGCGTAGACTCTAAATCCACCACGGGAGTAGCACTGCTCTCGTCCCTGGTCACCTTCAATGCCGCCCGTCGAACGATTGTGCACTTCCTCTTCCTCTCATCGACCCGCTTACCCTTCAAGGCCGAATGCCTAATCATGATGTCGTCAAAGTCCATGCTTGGGTCTCCTGCAAGAAAAAGACAAGTATTGAAAAACTTGAAGAACTCGTGCAAACTAAAGGATGACGAAAAATAAAAAGAAAATTCAAACTAGGGTTCATCAGGCTTAGACCCCCCCCCTAAAAAAAGAGATTATCTTCTGAAATATCTTTCCAGTGTAGAGTTAGTCGATCCAAAAGAATTCCAACCATCCTATCTTCTTTGGGGCTAAGAGACGGCTCCGCCTTTGCTCTCCTTAGCACGTCTTCCCTCCAGACCGTTAAGATGTCCCACGGCTCCTTACACCGAATAAGAAAATACTTGTCCCTCCAATACTTCACTGAGTCGGGGATATTGACTAACTTGACTTCCTGCCGAGCGGTGAGATAGAAGCGATACTCCGTCTGCGTCTTCTGATGGATCTTGTATAACTGACAGAGAACGTTGAGACAAGGCTCAATTCTCGCCCCGTAACGTGTCTCCACATGTTTGGCATAAGTTGGATCGGGCCAACACCATACCATCGCAGCACTTCCCTCATGAACAGATGAAGGGGGAGGCGGAGACCTGCGTTTAAAGCATCAAAGGGAAACAAGCATAGATTGGGGGAGAAATAAGAGTAGGATCTAACCCCGGGTCCAAGGAGAAGGAGGTCGAACTCCAGAGGGATCATCAAGCACTTCCTTAAGGTGCGAAGGTCCACCTTCGTTAAGCACGGAGACAATATCGTTCGCCTCGGTGAGCTTTCATGGTTTGTTCTCTTCATAGTACCGACCCATGCCTTGCTCTACACGCCTCAGTTCTTCGGCGCTGTATTGTTGAACCTCTCCCAAGCGAGACACAATGATCGAATGCCTCCCGAACTCGCCCATCCTCCACTCTCTCTCCACAATTGTCTCCACTACCGGCGAAGGCTGAACCACAACGCCTTTCCCTTTGTCGACTCTGGAAGAAGCAGTCGGTGGCGGCACTTTGTCCCGACCTGAGGGGAGCTCTCTTTGCCAGACGATACCCTAGAAATCCCTTAAAACATAAATAAATTACCTTCTAATGTGACGTGCACGGTTTGAAACTTCGCTGGAGAACGGAAAAGATCACCGGAACCTCGCTCAAGTGTCGAAGTAAGAAATTTTCAGATGAGGTGAAAGTAAGAGAGTGAGGTGAAATAAGAAGAGGGCAAGAGAATTTATAGCCAAGCTTGGGGGGCTTGGGCCGAAAGCGTAATAGGCCCTTAGGAAGCCCAAAAGACCCAGAATCCTAAGCGACAGAAAATGCAAAACAGTAGAAGTTGAACTGTCTAAGAAGTTGGACTGTTAGAAACTTGTCAGATACTCAGACAGCAGACTTCAAGTCACTTGTCGTTTGCCTGTCGTTCGACACATCGTTCAGCACATTCGCCATTGGCTCTGAACAGACGATGTCCCGGATGAAAAACAGGCGAAATGGCGTTAACCAGTCAACAGCTCAAAAGCCAGGTGTCGCTCGCCTGTCGTTTGACACATCGTTCAGCACGTTTGCCATTGGCACCGAACAAATGATGTCCAAGACGAAAAACAGGCAAAATGGAGTTGACCAGTCAACAGATCAAAGGCCACGTGTCACTCGCTTGTTGTTTGACACATCGTTCGCCACGTTCGCCATTGGGGCTGAACAGACGATGTCCCGAATGAAAAAAAAGACAAAATGGCATTGATAAATCAACAACTCAAAAGCCACGTGTTGCTTGCCTGTCATTCGACACATCATTTGCCATGTTCGCCACTGGCACCGAACAAACGATGTCCCAGACGAAAAACAGGCAAACGACGTTGACCAGTCAACAGCTCAAAGGCCACGTGTCGCTCGCCTATCGTTCGCACATCGTTTGCCATGTTTGACATTAGCACCGAACAGACAATGTACCGGATGAAAAACACCCAAAATGGCGTTGACAAGTCGTTCGCCACATTCGACGCAACGATCACCAGTCGTTCGACACATCATTCACCACATGTGATGCAACGTTTGCCTGTCGCTCGACGCCATCGTTCGCTGCATTCAACGCGACGTTAGCCTATCGTTCGATGCATCGTTTGCCATGTTCGATGCCATGTTCATCATTAGTTCGACACGTTGTTCGCCAGGATCGATGCAATGTTCACTAGATGTTTAACGCATCGTTCGCCACGATCGATGCAACGTTTGCCTGTCGCTCGATGCATCGTTCGTCGCATTCGACGCAACATTTGCCAGCCGTTCGATGCATCGTTCGTCACGTTCGATACCACGTTCGCCAGTCATTCGATGAATCGTCCGCCACGTTCGATGTGACATCCGCCACGTTCGACGTGACATCCGCCACGTTCGACGTGACGTTCGCCGCTACACGTTGAACAGACGTGTTCCCGAACGAAATATGGGGAAACTTGAATCCCTGATTGGCCGCCCGATTGCTCCGAAAACCGCGCCACAGCTTGATCTATGCTCCAGATCGGGCCACATTGGTATTCATATGATTAATTCCTTTATTTTAATTATAATTCGAATTAATTATTTAAAAATTGTGAAAAATGATTAAGAATTCAAGAAATTTAATTAAAAATTCTAAAAAAATAATTATAAATTCAAGAAAATATTGTCGAGCTCCTGGATAAATAATTATTAATTGGAACGATTAATTAATACTTTTTGAAAATAGATCATCACTTCGCAAAATTGAACAAAAAATTTGAAAAATAATTAAAAAATTAGAAAAAATCCAAAAAATTCCGAGGATAATTTTGGGCACTTTGCAAGCTCAATTTAGCACCGTTACACCTCGAGCAAGATCCAAACCCCCTGAGGAACTCCGATAAAATCCCGAACGCCATTAAAACAATAAAACAACTCCTCAAAGGATGTTAAACTAAGTCTTCGGGAGTGGAGGACTCGTGATATGGCTAAAAATAGGATTAAATCGGGATTGTTCAAGTTGGGTACGAATCTTCATGCTCTCAGGGGTAAAACAGTAATTTTACCTATAAACGGGTCCGAATTGGGGACTGGGTCTTTCTTTAAAGCCTAACATCCCAAAAAGGGATCTGTCTTATTGGATATGGGTAGCAACCCGTTACAAACCAACCCAGATGGATAAAGTGTAATTCAAATTCATGGCTATCCCTAAGAGACAGTTTAAAGAGTCCTTATCACGAAACGGGTCAAACTCTCTCCTTATCCATAAACATCCAGAAGTAGAGATTTATCCTTATCTTGAAACTAGTTCCTAAGGCGACTATGAATACCCCTCTCCCCCACCGTAACAAGGTAATCAATCTTTCTCTACCTAAAGCTCTTTCATAATCTTTATGGTTACTGACAAGAGCGTCGGAGGGTTCATCGCCGGGACCCATCCAGGTGTATCGAACTTTGTGCTGGTTGGCAGCAGTAGCGAGAAACCAGTCAACACGCCGGTGAAAATCAACAGATTTACTTACTTGTTTCCTTCAAGAATCCACAAGTTCATCTATTTGCTCCCACACCAGAAATCAGTAGCAACAGTAGCCGACCCCAACTAGTTGGGAAAAAGGCTTTATTGTTGTTGTTGTTGTAAAGAGGTTTTAGACGATAAAAATTTGGATCTAAACTGTAATATCCCGTACAGATATTATAATGGATAAATTATTATTTTTAAATAAAAATATTTTTTGTTGAAATTACTTGGTTTTCTCATTTAAAAAGTTACCTGGACATATATACTAGTATGTATGTATAGGTATTGTATCAATTTTGTGCACTTGTGCAAAATCTTGAAAAATGTATTTTTGAGAAATTATCTAGAAAATCCTGGATAGGTATTTAATTTTTTTTTTTTTTATTTTACTTTTATTTTCGTATTGAAATACTTTTGGTGGATATCACCCGGTTTTGTTAATAAACATTATCTGTATATATATACACCAGTCTGTATACATCTGTATTGCATCAAATTGGTACTGCAATCTTCCGGGCTGATAATAAAATTTATTTTACTATTATTTTTGGAATCAATTTATTTTTATACAGATTATGAGGTTATACAAATGGAAATTATCGGTATATATATATATATATACACACACACACACACACACACACACACACACACACACACACACACACACACACACACACACACACACACACACACACACATACGTATGCGTATTGTACCGATTTCGTACGTTTGTAGAAATCATGTAGTATGTGTTTTGGATAAAAATATCTTATTTTTGTTATGATTAATCAAATTTGGATGGCAAGGATTTGTTTGGAGGCTTAAACCTAGGGTTAAGATTAATTAGGGATACATAAGAGTATTAATATGTGTCTTCTACTAGAACCCTCTCCTCCACCTCACCCCTCCACCTCACCCCCTCCACGTCATCACCTCTAAGGCCAACCAAAATGACCCCAAGGGGTTTTGTGCAATTGTGTTGGTGCATTTTGCACTCTCTACCCTCATTTCATCCTATAAATATCCCTCCCCTTCACTCTTTGCCTCATTTACAAGAAAAAAAAAGAGAGAGGAAAAGAAAGAGAAGAAACCCTAAGTGTTCTTTATTTGGGGTTTTTCATAAGTGTTCTTCATTGGAGTTGTAGTAGAAGATAGAAGGAAGGCGAAGGAAAGCTAGCTAGTCCTTTCTACAAGAATCAAGGTGGGGGTTCTCTACTCCTATGTTTTGTTCTTTTTATTTTTTTTTTGTGTAGAAAAGAACCCATCTTTAGGGTTATTATTGGTTCTATGTGAGTAAAGAACTCATCTTTGAAGGTTGTTTGTTGTAGGATTAAAAGAACCCATCTTTATGATGGTAGATGTTGTATGTGTATGTTCTATGATAACTTGGACTATTTTCTAAGCATATAAATGGTTGTAGGTTAAAAAGAACTCATCTTTATGATGTGTTGTTGTGTATGTGTGTTCCTAAATAACTTGGACTAATTCCTAAGCCTAAGTATGATTGTAGGGATCAAAATGATCCCGTGAGAAGGATTGAATAAAAGGACTCAACAAAATCACATAAAGATAGAGTCTTGAACTTTGCTATGATTATTGTTGTCCTTATAATTATTTTGAACTAGTTGGACTAAGAATTGTGCATAAGAATGGTTGAAAAATTCGAGGAATTCTCTATTTGATTTGTGTTGATTTTTGTCCCCTTTTGTTGTGTGTATGTTTCTAAATGACTTGGACTATAACTATGTGCATATAAAGACCAGTATAGTAAGAATGTTTACACACCCATTTAGGGGTTGTAGAACTCATCTAGCTATTTAAAGGATAAGTTTTTGTTATATGTTTCCTTCTACTTTGCTAAGAAATCAATTTTACTAACCCTTGTTCATAAAAGGTTGCTCTTATTGTATGTAGGAACTTGTAGGATTGAAGAAAAGGGGGTTGTAGTATGTAGACTAAATAAATGTAGTCCTTGAATTATGTAGGACTTGTAGATGAAATAAAAGTAAGTTTTGTAATAAGTAGGAGTTGTAATTCATACAAGAGGTAGTTTTTGTAATAATCTAGATAAAGTCTCTAGTCCTTATGAGCTTACCATCATGCTTGAGATGAGTAGTTTTTAATAAAGAACCCATGCTTGTTGTAGTAAGAAACCCATCATGCTTGAGTTGTTGTAGTAAGAAACCCATGTTAAGTTGTATACCATGCTTGAGTTGTTGTAGTAAGAAACCCATGTTAAGTTGTATACCATGCTTAAGTTGTTGTAGATTGTTGTAGTAAAGAAACCCATGCTTAAGTTGTAAACCATGCTTGAATTGTTGTAGATTGTTGTAGTAAAGAAATCCATGCTTAAGTTGTATACCATGCTTGAGTTGTTGTAGTAAGAAACCCATGTTAAGTTGTAAACCATGCTTGAGTTGTTGTAGATTGTTGTAGTAAAGAAATCCATGTTAAGTTGTATACCATGCTTAAGTTGTTGTAGATTGTTATAGTAAAGAAACCCATGCTTAAGTTGTAAACCCTGCTTGAGTTGTTGTAGATTGTTGTAGTAAAGAAACCTATGCTTAAGTTGTATACCATGCTTGAGTTGTTGTAGTAAGAAACCCATGTTAAGTTGTATACCATGCTGGAGTTGTTGTAGATTGTTGTAGTAAAGAAACCCATGTTAAGTTGTATACCATGCTTGAGTTGTTGTAGATTGTTGTAGTAAAGAAACCCATGCTTAAGTTGTATACCATGCTTGAGTTGTTGTAGTAAGAAACACATGTTAAGTTGTATATCATGTTTGAGATGTAGTAAAAGATACTATTCTTAAGTTGTTGTAGTAAGAAACCCATCATGCTTAAGTTTTTGTAGTAAGAAACCCACCATGGTTAAGTTATATACCATGCTTGAGTTGTTGTAGTAAGAAACATATGTTAAGTTGTATACCATGCTTGAGTTGTTGTAGATTGTTGCAGTAAAGAAACTCATGCTTAAGTTGTATACCATGCTTAAGTTGTTGTAGTAAAGGAACCCATCATACTTGAGATGTAGTAAAGATACCATGCTTGAGTTGTTGTATTAAGAAACCCATGTTAAGTTGTATACCATACTTGAGTTGTTGTAGATTGAGGTAGTAAAGAAACCCATGCTTAAGTCGTAAGCACGCTTGAGTTATAGTAGTTGTTCTAAGTAAAGAACCCATGCTTGAAATTATTGTAGTTGTTCTAAGTAAAGAACGCATGCTTGTGTTATTGTAGTAGCTCTAGTAAAGAACCCATGTTTGAAATGTATAGTTGTTTTTAGATTCAAAAGAATCCATGCATATTTGAGTTATATGATTGTAGTGGTTTCGGTTAAATTCTAAATGGAACCTATGAGTTTAGCTTGCATGATAACCCAATTGAATTATTGAAATTAACTATGTTCCATTGTCGTTCTAGTTCGATTTTTAAGAAGAAACCCATGAAACTAGCTCCATGATTGTTCTAGCTCGAATTGGCAAGGAAACCATGCATTTAGGTTCTAGGTGGTTCTAGCTTAACCTTGAGAAAGAACCCATGAACCTAGTCGCATGTTGTCCTAGTGCAAAATTTGGGAAAAGAACCCATGAGTTCTAGTTGTATGCGGTTCAAATTGAAATTGGACCATATGATGTGCACATGCTTCATCTTCAATATATGGGAAATAATGGTTGGGAAAGTCACTAGAATTGTTACCTTTGTAAAATCTCATCTTGGGTCTTATAGTTACCCTAGAGGTCATCAACATCAAGACTTGCATCCTACTACCTTGGAAACTGGGATGAATCACACCTCGAGCACCGACGGATCTTAACTGATGTGGGTTAATCGCAAGCCGAGACTGTTGACGAGATCCGAGTTAGGGGTAGTGATTGGGTCTCATAGTTATCCTCGGGGTCATCGACCATCAAGACTCACATCTTACCACCTTGGAGACTATGGATAAATCACACATCGAGCGCCGACGGATCTTAACTGATGTGGGTTGATCGCGGGCCGAGTATGTTGACGAGATCCGAGTTAGGGGTAGTGATGAGTGAGGGAGATCCCATCACCGGTGTCTTGGATCGATAGTGTAGAACCCCGTATTTTCAAATATTATTTTTTTATATTTGAAAATGAATTAAAATGATTTACTGGAAATTTAATAAATATTTTCTAAAAGATTTATCCTTTTACACGTGCGAAACACGTGCAAATAATTTTGGTGTAAATATACAATTTGATATTTTTAATAAGTTTTCTTACTTATTATGGAGTGTATTCTAAATTTTGGGATTTTTCTGAATAAAGAAACTATTTTTACAAATATCTCGAAAAGAGGGGCTTTTATGTAAAAGTCGTTTGGATCTTAAATAAACTATGAAAATTCATTTTTACTGATATTTTGGTTCTCCATGGTCATCATTTGAATTTAAATATATTTGAAATTTATTTAAAATCGATTTGGTGAAGATTTAGTCAAAAAGGGTGTTTTTGCAAATATAGAATTTATGTTGGATCTTTGTGCAAATGTTTTTCTAGATGGTAAAAGTCAAATATTTTTATTGGAAATTATAATGTGTATTACCATATATTATTTCGGATTTTCCTGGATTTTTATGAATATTTTATGAGGTATTTGCAAATATTGCAAAAGGGAGGGCTTTTGTGCAAAATCGCCACCCTGAGTGTAAATCCGGGATTTTCTTATCTCTGGGCAGTGCTGGGTTGTTGGAAAACTTAGTGGTAAAAGGATTTTATTTAGTTTTGATTTATTTAACTTATTTCAACTAAAGAAGGTTATATATGTGAAGTAATAAATTGAAAAAGAACTATTTTGCAAAAGTACTTCAAAACCCTAATTTCTTTCAATCCCGGCCTGTATAAAAGAGGGTGTGCAGCCGTCATTCGCTGCACAACTCCAGATTTATTAAAATATTATTTTCTTGGTGATCGGGAGGAGGATTTTTGGATCTAGCAAAAGGAAGACTTTTTCGTGGATTCTTCTCTAAATCAAGGTGAGTGACATTGTTTGTGTTGTTGTTTGATTTTGCGAATGATATGAAATTGTTTGTTTTGAGTTATGTGAATGACATCGTTTGCTTTGTTTCATTATATGAATGATATGATCCTTGTATTGTGATGTGAATGAACCATTATTATTGCTTGGACCATGTTTGTGAAACTCATGAATATTGAATAGATCTTGAGTTATGAGATCATAGTGTTAGAAAACATGTTAAGAATGGATTTTGTTTGGATTGGATGACGAGCATCTGGATCTCAGGGTTATAAATCAGACTTTGATCATGGTTGTGAAAGAAATTTAGCTTTTGAGAAACCCTAATGGAAAGATTATTGATTATAGATCTTGAGAATCGAGTTTTTGACATATTGGATGATTGAGTGATGAATCCATAATGAAGATTATTTAGATTGTTATTTTGCCAAAAGACGAACTATTGTTTGATAAACAATGAACAATGATCCTTTAGAAATCTTCAGTTTGATTTTGCATCCAGACCTATTTTTTTTGAAAACTGTAGGCCGACAGTCGACTGGCCTACTGTGCAGTCGACTGGTACAACTCTACTGATTACCTTCAGTCTTTTGAGAATTGTTCGGGACAGTCGACTTAGGCTATTGTCAGTCGACTGGTCTGCTGATTGTAAAATTTGTTCAGTCCTTCCGGGGCAGTTGACCTATGAAACTTTCAGTCGACTTAAATACTTAGAATATTTTCTTGAGAAATATTGGAATTTGTCTCGGGGCAGTCGACTAATGACTTTCCTAGTCGACTGATATGCCTTAGATTATTTTTGTGAAATTCTGGAGAATTGTCCTCTAGACAGTCGACTTACCTCAGCATAAGTCGACTAGTACTGAGGGATCTGTGTATTTAATTTTGGGATATTTTGCTCAGTATTTGATTTTGAGATATTTTGTTTAGTGTTTGATCTGAGATATTTTGTTCAGTATTTGATCTTGAGATATTTTGTTCAGTGTTTGATTTTGAGATATTCAGTTGAACCACTTGTTTAGTGGGAATTTGATTAGATATTTGATTTTGAGTCTCTAGAGGTACGTGACCCTAGTATACCGGTGTTGAGATATTTGTTAAGTTATTTTGTTGAGGCCCATTGAGGCATTTTCAGTTATTCAGTTTGATTTTTAGGTCGGTAGGGTACACCACTCTAGGAGATTCGTTGAGTAATTAAATAACCCACAAATAATAAGGACAGGCACTAGTGGGGATATGATGAACGGGAACATGAGTTATGCACCTCAATACGGCTTTAGATGAGAGATTTGATCTCCTGAATTATCCAAGTAACTATCTTGAGATGTGGGATTTATCTCCTGAATTATCCAGGTAATTTACCTGAGATGTGAGATATATCTCCTGAATTATCCAAGTGGTTTGCTTGAGATGTGGGATTGAACTCCTGAATTATCAAGGTCGAGGGGACGTACATGGAGTAATCATGTGATGATGTGTCTATGTCTAGATGTGGGATGATCTCCTGAATTATCCAGGTAAAATACCTGAGATGTGGGATCCATCTCCTGAATTATCAGGCATGGGCTAATTCTCACAATTTATCTTTATCTCGTAGTAGTCATCGTGTTAAGATTAGTTGCATAGCGGGGATTAAACCCATATGAAGTGGAGACGTTAAGGGCTTGCACCGAACCTATGTAGAATGGGATGCATAGACTTCGACAAGTATGCATTAGAGAGTCCACATATAGCAATTGTGTTTTCTTGACTTGGTTTTATGTATGTGTTTTCCAGTTTTCCTACACTTGACCTTTAGACTAGATGCACTTGTTGTTTTCATTCTAAGACGTTTTCATGCTTTACATCTTTGTTATTCCTTATTCATTTATCATTGTGGTTAATACATGTTGTTGATGACCTTATGTTTTACAATTAAATTATGTTGATTGTTTTATGTCACTCACACCATTTTTGGCTAACCCCTTTAGTTTTGGGAGTTAGGGATCATCTCTAGCCTCACATGTTGCAGGTTGTTGCTTAGAGTTTGGAGGTGTGGATGCTTGAGGCATATTTGTGATAGATTGATTTATAATATTTTTGTGTAAAATTGGAAAAGCAGTTTTGAGATAATTTTGAGTTGTAAATGACAGAAAATATTGTTTGAGTTGTTTTGAATTCCGCTGTGATTTGTAAAAGTTTGTTGTAATAAAAGTTGGAAATTTTAGTGGTGTTGGTTGTGTATATTGTTACATTGAAGTGGATGCTGGGATTGTGCCACGTATTTTCTAAATTATTACATTAGAAATTCGGGGCGCTACAGATAGGCCATGAGTTGGATCGGGATAATCTTAAGAAAGTTCATATTGAAAACCCCGTGAGATTGTTTGGGGTTTAGTGACATCGTTAGGGTAGTAACTTATAGCTATTACTACTTAACCTTTACTTATTATCATTCTTTCGCCGAAGGGAAGGAGTTGGTGTTAAGGGTGATACCTTATGATCCAACATGTCCTATAGGCCGATACTATACGATGTTATTGGGTTGTATCCTTCTTCTCAAAGGGATACGGTCTGTGCCTTCTCACGAGTTGGGAGCACGAGATCCGTATCTCGTCTGTTAATTTCTGAAGTACCATGATAAGGCAGGAGCGATTCCTGTTGAAGCTAGGGGGATGGACCCCTGAAACTCCATCTTGTCTTATATTTAAGGGCATGAAGCCATAGACTATGGTCTGGCTAGGGGTGCCACAGGGGATGCTTCGAGCTAACCTGCCGCAGAGATCCCAAGTATTCGTCAAAGATATTTGATTGAGGCAATAGTGGCAAACATAGACACTACTATATGACTGCAGTAATGGAAATGGACCGCACCTGCAACCTCATCAATCACGTTGTATCTTCAGAAACAAGTCGAGTACAAGAGTAGAATTCATGGCGCGGGTTCAAAGCCTTTTATATGAAGAAATGGCTTGATATGGGGCGTATGTAGTGTGGACTGCATACTGTCCTAGAGTCTTGCTTGCATTAGAATAAGAGCATCATTGTATTAGTTAATCGGGTATTAAAGTCTAAGGCATAGATACACTAACACATCAATTCTATATACACGTTTCTCTTTTCATCAATCTGTTTGCTTAAGTGGAGAATCGCTGCTAGTCATCAGCCTTAAAAACGTCAGTATATGTATTGACGTCCCCATTTCAATAGGTACCGGATTGCAGAAGTACATGTACGGGATTCAGGAGGACTCAAGGCGAGAGAAGGAAGAGTCGTTTTCATTTTCGTTGCATTATATGTTATTTACTATTGTTCCATTGTAACAGTTTTGTAATCTATTTGTTTGTTGGAAAGCATCCAAGTGAAATACCAAGTGTGGTTCTTTATTCATTATACTCTGATGTAATATGTTGAAAGTTGTAACACTTGGGATTGTAAATGTATTATTGTAACACTGTTATAATGTATTGCAATTTTGTAACAATCAGATTTGTAATACATTTGTGTTGAATAAAAAGTTTTAAATTTTCCTGTTTTTCTGTATAATGTGGTTAATTGAAGAAAAAAATTTGGCTTATATCACGATTTTCTAGTTACCAGAAATTGGGGCGTTACATAAACAAAGCACAGAGCATCTATCACCTAATGAACATTTTTTTTCCCATGGCATAGCACCATTCTCTTAATGAACTAGTTTGTACGTAAGCCCCCTAGACTGACAAAAGGTTCGGATGATATAACATTCTCTAAAACCTAACATCAACAAACCCAAAGTTCAAATTGAAACAACCAAGAAGCTCCAGCATTATTCAAAATTAACTGCATAAACAATTCTTCTAGAAAAGTATCAGTGAATTATAGAAAGGAAAAAAAAACGTATTTCCATTACCTTAAAGAAAAAGCAAATGCATGTTTCTTGCCTTGGAACTCTTTCGTGGGACCAATGACTTCAACATACATCCCAATCCTTCACGCTTTGAAAAAAGAAGCCAATTTGACATAGGTAAGAAACAAATTCATTCAGAAGAGCAATGATAATTGTACACAACTCATATGGTACAATTCAATGGTACTAGATTGAGAAAGGCTTTTATCAACGGACTATAAGTGTTACAAAACACAATTAAGTCCTTAATATTACAATAAGCAAACACAAATAATTAGCAGTCCCACATAGCCATCTACATATAATAGTACCAAATAAGTATATTCCCATTCAAAAACCAACCAATTTATTCGAGCACTTACTCAGCAGCAGCAACTTCATTTGCATCCAACGCCATCTAATCCTTTATCAAACCAAAAACTGAACTTTTAGAGCCTAAAAAAGAACCAACACCTAATTAATCAAACAAGAACAGAACAGAAACCCTCACCATTTACCGATCTCAGGTCCTCCATGTACAGTCCAATCAAAAACGAAACATCGGTCTCCCTCTCCACCTTATCCACCACCATCCCCACCACCCTAAACCGCACATAAATCAAAGCTTGGGCTCGCTCAAATTATACTTTCTCATTTTCTCGATAAAGAATACGAACAAAATCCAAAAAAAATAAAATAAAAAGAAATTACTGACATTGGCATCGATTCCATCAACAACGAGATTGGAATTGCAGTCGAAGAAAGAATTGGCGATCTACTTGACGGTTAGAGGGAGCAGGCTATGAGGCCATTGGATCTTTGAGATTCAAGATCGAGAAGAGAGGAATGAGTCTGAGCGAAACCCTAGAGAGATAAAGTAGAGAGACAGTGCTTGCTTTGGAGGGAGAAGTTGGGGGTTGTTGTTGCTGGGTGGACTGAGAAGAGGAGGTGGGCTCAGAATTTAAGGGGGAAGGGAAGGCGACGGCAAGGTGAGGAGAAGGACAACGACTTCGATGCCTTCGAAGATGAAGACAGCAGCGACAATTGAGAGCATTGAAATGTCGATCGGGGAAGAAGAGGAGGGCAGGAGACGATGGTGATGCGATCGGAGATAAGGTTTGAGAGAAGTTAAGGAAACTGAGGAGAGATTTTGGGATTTGAGAGAGAAAGAAGTGAAGGAAATTGGGGGGATTTAGGGATTTAAGGGATGAATTTCTATGTCGGCGTTTATATATGAAATGCCGGTATAGATGTTATCGATCCCGGTGTTTTATAAATGTGCCGTTAAAAATTATCGGGATAGACATCTCGGATTTTTAGAGGAGGCTATGCAGTCGTTTCACCAAAACGCCGGCAAAATTGTATCAGCAAAGAGCATATGTTTTATAGTGTTAATAAAGTATCAGCAAAGAGCATATGTTTTATAGTGTTAGGAGATTAATATGAATCTATTATTATACCATTTGCAAAAAGGACAACCTAATAAAAGCAAGTTATATTTGAGCTGTTGCTTTCCATGTTAACCAAGATAAGGAACATTAATATTACACAATTTATTTGTGAAAATATCCAACTGTTAAATATGGACCACACGGAGGAAAGTTAATCTGGTCCTAGTTTTGATTGTTCAGCTAATTCCTAATGGAGAATTCTCTATTTGATGAATATATATCGATTACATTTAGGGCGTGTTTGGGAACCCAAAAAACTAGGGAAAGGAATGGAATACTGGGAATAGGCTCATCTTATCCTATTCCACAACCTGTTTGGTTAGAAAATGAAAACAAAGGAAACTACTAAATTTCATTCCCTAGAGAAAGATTTCAGCCAATTTCTATTCCAGCCCCACCCCCTCGGAAAGTTGCGTAAAGAAATGGAAAGAGAGCTAAAATCTGAAATGTTCATGGTTTATACGAATTTTGACGAACCTGAAACGAAAGCCATAAGCTTCTCATGTTTTTGAAGTAAACACGAACAACTTCAATGCTTGGGTGGGTTCATGCGATGCAAGGTTGTTTAGGGGTGGTTTGGTTGGTTGTAAAAAAATAATCGAAGAGAGTGCACAATACTGTAGCGAAAACAATTCCTTGAAACAATTTCTAAATACAACTTTGGTTGAATTGCAGTTCTACTGTAGCAGGAATAGTAAAGGCACGGAAAATTAGCTTTGTTTGAGTTGTAAGAACACTGTAGCGAAAGTAATTTGAAACAATTTTTAAACTTTTTGTTCTACATGCAATAATCTTAATTAGGGCTTAATCTTAAACTAATTTGGACTTAATCTTAAATTAATTCGGTTTTAATCTTAATTAGGGCTTAATCTCAATTAAGTAGGGTTTAATCTTAATTATGCAGCATAATTAGGGCTTAATATTTAGTTAAAATCACCTTAATCCAAAACTGGGCTAAAGTACCTGAAGTGAGGACTTTTAGTCCCATATTGGCCAAGGACAGAGAAAATGTTTGATTTAAATATGATTTTGTAAAAGAAAAGTAAGGCAAAAGCAAAATCAGAAGTGGAGAGGTAGAGAGAGAGAAATAAATGAGTGAAATGTGCAACCGGTTGTCTTCGGAGTGAAAAATTCGAAAATGAAAACCGGTCGAAAGTAACACATTTGAAAGTCATCTCCTCCAACTCCATTTGCAGACAACCTGCAGTGGTTTTCGTTGGAGAAGGTTTATTTTTTGTTTTTTACTTTTTATTTTTTATTTTTGGGAGCATTTTTAATGCATCCAAACCATCCCTTGATGGATAAATAATGAAAGTACATGATATTTTATTTGTTCAAAATGACGGACATGCAGATACGCAAATTGACATTTTGGATGAATAGTCTATAATCTGGGAAAAAATATTTGTCTATTGGCTCCCCTATATATTTATGTTCACATATTTTTTTAACGGGAAAACCCAAAATTAAGAAAATGTATACTGCTCGTAATAGTTACAATATTTGATATACTTGTATTTATTTTTCATATAATGAATTCCATCTGCAGTCATTTATTAGTTACTCATAATGGGCTTAGTTAAGGATCTCGTAGTTACCTAGGCCACTTTACTAGGTTTGCGGTACGCAGTGGTATGTGGTATAATACCCCATATTTAGAAGAGTATATATATATATATCTATATTCAATGGGCCATGAAATAAATGATGAGTTGGCTGTTGGAGGCCCGAGTGTGTTTGCATGTGGGCATGCAAAGCACGTGAAGGGAGTTGGTAGTTGACGTCGAGATGTGTGGTTATTTGGGGGAATTATTTCCCATATCGAAAATAAAGAAGGAGAGATGAGTGTACAAATATAGTTTGCCAATGATCTTAGGTCACCAATTTGCAATAGCATCTTTTGTGAGACAGTGCCTTTGGTGGGCCGTGGATTATGATTTGTTTTAGGCATCGCGTGCGTGTGCGTAGGCCTGACTGTCAGTAAGAAGACAGTCAACTGCAACCAGGAAGGTATGGCTCGACTCTAGGCACAGTCGACTGCTCTTGTGAGAAGTCAACCGCCAGCAGCGGTAGCAGTTATTGGGCCTGGTTCTTTGGGGATCTTTAAGAGCCCAGTGGCTCTTATTGTATGGCTTGCTCTTCAGGGTATATAGGATGGTGTTGGATCAAGGCTACAATCTAGAATTTTCCTAGATCTCTATATAACAATGTAATGGTTTACATAAGATGTAATACTTCATCTGAGGGTTTTCTCTATTGTAAACAGAGAAATTTCTTCTAATGAGGCTTGAGATATTGATAGAATCTTGGTGAGAGTCTTGTAACACTTATATCTTCTCTTAGTTGAATAATATCCATCTCTCTCCGGATTAGGTTCGCCCAACTGGAACAAAATTGTGTGCTTTGTATGTTTGGTTTGTTTTACTATTGCTTGTTTATTCCTTGGATCGGTTGTCGCATAACTAAGTGTCTATCAATTGGTATCAGAGCTTCAAGTTGTTCCCTATAAATTTATTTGTCTCGATTGACGGTTGCTCGGATTCCTTGGTGAATATGACAAATCAGAGTTTAATGAAGATCAAGCAATTCGACGGTCAGATAAACTTTAATATCTAGAAGGTGGACATATATATTTGTTCAACATGGCTTACATCTTGAACTAGAAAGAGATAAAGGGAAGCCAAACGATATGAAGCAGGCATTGCATTTAATCTGGCTGTCATTGACGAATAATATCAAGTGGAAATTCTTTGAGGTGAAAAGCGTTGTGAATCTATGGGCGAGAATGACTTGAAAGTGCAGCAGGTCGTCTTCGGAGGAAAAAATTCGGAAATGAAAACTGGTCGGAAGTAACACATTTGAAAGAAATCTCCTTTAACTCCATTTGCAGAAAACCTACAATGTTTTTCCTGGGAATAGTTTTTTAAAGTTTTTTTTAGTTTTTTTTTTCTTTGCAGCATTTTTACATGCGTCCTAACAACCCCTTGATGGATGAATATTGAATATACATGATATTTTATTTGTTCAAAATGACAGACATGAAGATAGGCAAATTGACATTTTGGATGAATAGTCTATATTTAGCAAAAATTATTTGTCTGTTGTCCCCCCTATATATTTATATTCATAATTTTTAAATGGGATAACCCAAAATTTGGAAATGTATACTGCTCGTATTAGTTACAATATTAGAGATACTTGTATTTTTTTCATATAATGAATTCCATCTACAGTTATTTATCAGTTACTCTTGATGGGCTTTGTCCAAGGTCTCGTAGTTATCGAGGCCACTGTTACTAGGTTCACAGTATGCAAAGGTATGTGGTATGGGTATGGGGTCACAATATGCTACATGGGCGGTACGTGGTATAGAGTGTTGAATTCTTGTCTTGCATACAAAGTTCAAAGTGATGAGAATAAGTGCGAAGTGAGAAAAGGTTCGAAATGAAGACGGGGGACGAAGGGAGTTACTGTTTCTGGCTATCAGCAAGGAGATAGTCAACTACAACCAGGCTGGTAGGGATCGACTCTAGGTACAGTCGACTGCTCTTGTGAATAGTCAACCGGCTGCAGCGGTAGAAGCTATTGGGCATGCTTCTTTGGCGATCTGTTTGAGCCCACTTTCTTCTCCAAAGTAGATGTCTCCTATCATATGTCTTGCTCTTCAGGGTTTATAGGACGGTGTTGGATCCAAATGAGAATGATCTGTGGAGAGGGATTGATCTCCAGTATTATGAGGACGTGAGTAATAACCACAAAGGAAATTCAAGGATGAGTAAGGGCTCCAGAATGATCCAAGGAGTGAGATGTCCCCTAGCATTCCAGGCGAGGGATGAAATAGGCCCCAGAGTGTTCTGTGGAGTGGGAATGATCTCCAGTATTTCGAGGACGAGAGCGATACTCATGGGAAAGTTGTGCATGACGTTGGCTCTAGAATGATCCACAGAGTGAGAAGTTCCCCAGCATTCCAGGCGAGGGATGAAATAGGCCACAGAGTGTTCTGTGAAGTGGGAATGATCTCCAGTATTCCGAGGACGAGAGCAATGTGCACGGGAAGGTCGTGTATGACGTTGACTCCAGAATGATCTGTGGAGTAAGAAATGATCTCCAGTAGTTCGGGACGAGAGAAGAACTCATGAGGAGTTCGTGTGGTGGGGGCTCCAGAATAATCCGTAGAGCGAGATTTTCCCCAGTATTTCCGGAACGTGGGACGCAATAGACCCCAGGGAGTTCTTTGGAGAGGGATTGATCTCCAGTAGTCCAGGACGAGAGCAACACAACCCAAAGTGATTCATCCCCAGTACAGTGGATACGGGATGCGGTATGCTCCAAAATGATCCACATGATGAGATTGATCTCTAGGATGGAGGAGTGCGTTGAGTACTTGAGGCTTGGGAACTGATATTGAGCACTTTAAAAGTGAGTTTCGAGGATGTTCCTCGAGGAAATTGGTGATGATCCAGAAAAGTATCTTCTGATCATTAATGAGCGTCTGCTATTTGTGCCCCTAGCATCGTTCTGGGGACAGAACAATTCTAAGTAGGGAGTGATGTAACACCCCGTATTGTACGATACCAGAATATATATGTATGTATGTATATTGACTGTATGCGTGCACATGATTGCAGTATTTTGTTTGATTCTGATATCGTGGTATATGGTTAGGGTTACAGGACGGTTCATGGGTGAATTACATTCTAAAAGATGCACGAGAACGAGGAGGACCGATACTAGTATAAACGCTAGTTTTCGGTATGACGCCCATGCAAATATAACATGGTATGATACTACAGTGAATATAGGTTGCGTGCGCTCGTTAAAACCACTCGTCTCACACTCGTTGGAGCTCGTTAAGGGTTATGTTGGGTAGCCAACATAACAAACACAAAACCAATGGGCATAAGCCATGGTTTTGGTCTACAACCCCCCCCCCCCCCCCCCCCCCCCCCGCGTCAAATCCGGCCTACACCTCCCATCTCCTTCATTTCCCACTTCATTTCCTCCCTTTTTCTCTGGAAATTTCAGAAAGAAAACACCTCAAGAGAAGGAGGAGAGAAAGAAGAAGGAAGTGAAGAAGAAGGATCAAAAGGAGATTTCCAAGAGAAGAAGCTTGAAGAAGTTCCTTCCACTACTACAACCAAGGGTAGAAAGTTTCTCTAAACTTGAAATTCTTGTATTTTAATTAATTTTGATTGCATGCATGTGTGGTAGAATGCTTAGGATTGATCTTCTAAAGGTTAGAAGTTGAAGTCAGAATTGAACTAGAAAAAACTGGTTCGGAGTACCATTTTGTAGATTTTTCCGAGAGCAACATATGATGAATTAGACCATGAAATTAAAATAGTTTGTTCATATATGTGTTAGGATCATTCATGATTTATTTCAGATTTTTCTATGATCATTTGATATGCTAATAAAATCGTGAGATGGATCTGTGTCGTAAGGCAGACTCAGAAAAAGAAAAACAAGATGGCTGATATTGTAGGAATTTTTGTGATTTATTGAAGCATGATATTGATCTGAAAGTTTTACTCAATATTTCTGAGTGCATGTTGATTATTTAAAAAAATCAATAAATTATTTGGATGAGTTTATAGACATGAGAAAAATCGTTCTATAACCAGTAGCTGATGTTGAATTAGAAAACTGGATGGTTTCTGTGCTAACTTGCAATAGATAGTACTCACTGTATAATTAGAATTTTGACATGAGGTCTTTTGAATAATGTTGGGTATGATGTCTAGTCTTACCACCATAAATTATATGTCATTTGGACCAGCTTACAATTTACTGTGATTTTGTGATTAAGCACTGTGCTGTTTTCAGCCAGTTTTGATACTCTGTAAAGATTGGGAATATAAGACTTGTTAGAGGCACATTTTGAGGATCATGACCCAGTAGAGAGTTGTAGTGGACACCTATACCTTTCCAAAAAAACTAATTTGAGGCAATTCCAGTAAACGGTTGAATTATTTTGATTTTTGTAAGACTGGACAGAGAACTAGAGTAGAGATGAGTGCTCTGAATTGGAGAGACCAATTGTGTGAATTGGTGTATCAATGATAGACGAGTGTGTTAGGGTGACTTAATGGTAAAATTTGGACTCATCACCAACTAGAGAGTTGTTGAGGACACCCACACCCTTCTACAGAATTTGAGTTTGTGTCGTTCTGATGAACGAGTAGGATTTTGTGTTAATGGTAAGGTGCAGCCCGTGCATAGGAAGCACGCAGGTTGGAGCTTGAGAAGCTATTTCGAGGACTTAGATGGTTGAATCTAAGCTCGTGATCAACTAGGAAGTTGTAGCCTAGGATCGTACCTTTTCAGGTTGGGCCCATACACTCCAATCGGAGTTGTATCGATAAAGGGATGACCATTTTGAGATTCGGGCAGAAACCCGTAGGTCGCTTAGTCTGGGATTGGACTAAGGGTTGGGAAAGCATTTTTTTCCTTGTGTGTGAGCTGAGTCGGTGACTCGTGTCTAGGGATGGTTGATCTCTGTTATTGAGGTTGTTGATTCCCCGAGTGGGATGTGTGACTCGAGTTAGTCACTAGGGTAAAGGTTACCCTGCACCTATCATGCCTATACTATTAGACTTCTGCCGAGCGTAGGACGTCCGAGCATGCCAGTGAGTGGAGCTCACGGGACAGTTTTATATTTATAGCCGGGGTAGCGGCAGGCGTAGGCCATGATGCTGGATGAGTCCAAGTCGGGGAAGGGGCGAACCGGACCGGTGTCGCCAGGGGCCAGAGGCTGATGGGCAAGTGTGGAAGCAGTAGTTCTTACCCGAAATAATTAGAGTAAGGTAGGGGTTAGAATGGTTTATTAAGGGGTTGGGAAATTGCATTAGTCATAGTAAACCATAGTCGGTGTTGTATCTTCCAGTCGTAGGGATACGTTCTCGGCCTCTAAGGGATTGCGTCCCCGGCTCGTATCTCGATCTGTTGATTCCCAAAGTTTTGCCGAAGTAAGGTGCAGGAGGCCCGGAGGAATTGACCTCCCGTGGTGCTCACGTCCCTAAAGCACGGGTTTGTGTTTTGTGTTTTGGTATATATATGTTCCTAACCCGGGCCAGGGGTGAACACGCATGCGAGAGTCCATGAGTGGACATGAGGAACCAAGGGTCGTAAGGACCAGGTTCAACGCGGTTTCTAAGGAGGTCCGTGCGCGAGTACCAACTGGCAGTGACCACTTGGGCATTGCAGGGCGGAACTAGACCGACCGCTGCAACCTCCTTAGGCGATGGACAATTTATTGGGAACTGGATGGGTAAATGGGTAAGGTGCATGGCGAGGGGTTGAACCTTACAATCAGGAGAGGCAAACTCCTTGGAAGGTATGTAGTATGGGATGCATACATTTCCATCGAAGTTGATTTTGGGAAAGTATGTAGTATGGGATGCATACATCCCAACTAAATTGCATTAGAGTAGGTGCATTGTGTGCATTCTTATTGTGCATTAGAATAGGCTATGCTTGGGTCTTGGACGCAGGTCTTGGACGCATGCAGTATGGGATGCATGCGGATCTAGATTCCTAAGTCTTTCTTACTTTAGAATAGGTTTGTGATTGGTGCATTTAGTGGTTAGATCATGGCATACACGAGCAACACATAATTTAGGATGCACGTTCCCCTTTTCCATTCAAGATGGTTTGTGATTGCCAGTTTGGAGGATCGCTGTTTTTATCAGTATTGCGTCAGTCGAAGTACTGACGTTCCCCACCTTTTAGGTATCGACTTCTACCTTTCGAGTAGGTGAAGAGATATCAGAGTCACGCAGCAGAAGAATCAAGCCGAGGAGCAAGTCCCAGGAAAGCAGATTGACTGTTCATCGGAGCTTCGGTAGTGAGCCGTCGATTGCCATTCAGAGAGGGAGAAGTTGTTAACTTTACAGAAAGGAGTGATGTATGTTGTAATAAGATTACTGAGTTTATGTAATTTGTATTCTTGTCAAGAACAAGACATTAGTTGTAATCAATGATGTAATGACTCATTTGGCAATAAAAAGTTTTTAAATTTCCATGGTATTACTGTGTTGAGACTCATTTGAAGGCAAAGATTCTGGGGAGTGTCACGGATATCCGGTAACGGGGATCCGGGGCGCTACAGAAGTGGTATCAGAGCTGACTTCAATTTGTAATCTAACACAGTAGGAAAATTGACTGAAATGCCAAATGGCTTGGTTTAGTTCGGATTGCAGGAAGGTCAAAACCATGATTATTTCATTTTTCCCGTATGTTTGTGATCTTCCCTACATCCAAAACTAACCCTGTGTGTTTTCTTTCCTTGAAGGTTGTCTAGAAGAATCAGAAACAGCCACCGTAGAATGGCTGAGGGCGAAGGCAATAGGACCAGCGGCACAAACTTCAATGTTGAAGTAGAGTTTACTCGTGTATACCAAATGATGGGAGCATTTGTGGAAGCTAGTAGAAACCAAGCACCGTCACAGGGAACACCAGGAGTTGCTACCCCAACAGACCCGATAAAGATGGTGGAATCGTTCAAGAAGATGAAACTGCCAGTTTTCGAAGGATAGGTCGACCCCACGGCTGTTGACGACTGGATACGTCAGGTAGAGACAGTGTTTGAAGTACTAGTGACTCCTGAAGATAGCAAGGTTCGTTTGGCCACAATTCTGCTGGAGAAGGATGCCGGAGTTTGGTGGCAGTCCGTGAAGCGTGGTCTTGGAGAGGGACAGATCACTTGGGAATATTTTCTTGAGGAATTTCGACAGCACTATTTTCCTTTGGATGTGCAAGAGGAGAAAACAATGGAGTTCCATAGCTTGAAGCAAGGAAATATGACCGTCAGGGAATATGAGACAAAGTTTTCTCAGCTATCACGGTATGCACCTGAGATGGTCCAGGAAGAAGCGAAGAAAGCCCAAAGATTTGAGCAAGGGCTCAGGCCTGGACTGAGGTCGAGGATGGTTCTGTTAGTCATCCACCGATTCGACAAGCTAGTAAGGCGAGCTGCGGTAACAGAAATGGACATGAGGCGGAGTCAAGGCGAGGCCGAGACGAAGAAGAGGAGGAAGAAACATATTCTCACCAATGACCAAGACAAGCGGGACTCAACTCACAAGTCCAGAAAGCTTAACACCAGCAAGGGGACCAACCCAATGGTGGTGTGTTACTTTTGTAAAGAACCAGGTCATTTCAAGAGTCAATGCCCGAAAAGAGCCCAGACAAGCACTTGCTACAATTGTGGAGAAGCCGGGCACAAGAAATCAGATTGTCCACGACTACGAGGGAACCCCAATGACCAGTTACTAAAGGTGACCGATAAAGGGAAGAAGCTTGTTCGTCAGGGACGAACCTCAGCTTAACTGGGAAGAAGTATGTAATAGTGAGGGCTATCATAGTCGAGAAATAATAAAGTGTTTTGTTGGTTGCATTTTTGCAAGATATGGATGATGAACTTGTACTATGTTCTGTAGCATGATATTATGACTATTATAAAGCATGAAGGTTTGGGCAGTTGGTCGTCTCGTTTTATACTTATTGTATTAAGTGTTTGGGATAAGGCATAAGGCTGAAATATTTGCCTTCTCCTCGGTATGCCTCGTTTTCTTCTAAGGAGGGAGTGGTCACCGACCCTCTAGAAGTGCAAATCGAGAGTTGGAAGATGTGATGAGAACTTGACTAGGGCACTAGAAGGAGATATGATGAACCGAGAACGATCGTGAGTATGGAGGCTCCAGAATGATCCGTGGAGGGGGATATTCTCCAGCATTCTAGACGAGGGATGAAATAGGCCCAGAGTGTTCTATAGAGAGGGATTGATCTCCAGTATTTCGGGACGAGAGCGATACTCATGGGGAGTTCGTGTGGTGAGGTCGGCTCCATAATGATCCATGGAGTGAGACATTTCTCAGTATTCCAGACGAGGGATGAAATAGGCCCCAGAATGATCAGTGGAGTAGGATTGGTCTCCAGTATTCCAGGGACGAGAGCGACACTCATGAGAAAGATTGTGTGATGTTGGCTCCAGAATGATCCAGGAAGTGAGATATTCCCCAGTATTCCAGACGTGGGATGAAATAGGCTCCAGAATGATCTGTGGAGTGGGATTGATCTCCAGTATTCCAGGGACGAGAGCAACGTTCACGGGCAGGCTAGTGGGACATTGGCTCCAGAATGATCTAAGGAGTGAGATATTCCCCAGTATTCCAGACGAGGGATGAAATAGGCCCCAGAATGATCTGTGGAGAGGGATTGATCTCCAGTATTCTGAGGACGTGAGTAATAACCACAAAGGAAATTCAAGGATGAGTAAGGGCTCCAGAATGATCCAAGGAGTGAGATGTTCCCCAGCATTCCAGGCGAGGGATGAAATAGGCCCCAGAGTGTTCTGTGGAGTGGGAATGATCTCCAGTATTTCGAGGACGAGAGCGATACTCATGGAAAAGTTGTGCATGACGTTGGCTCCAGAATGATCCATGGAGTGAGAAGTTCCCCAGCATTCCAGGCGAGGGATGAAATAGGCCCCAGAGTGTTCTGTGAAGTGGGAATGATCTCCAGTATTCCGAGGATGAGAGCGATGTGCACGGGAAGGTCGTGTATGACATTGACTCCAGAATGATCTGTGGAGTAGGAAAGAAGACAAGGACGGCTCAAGTGGTGTTATTCAAGGAGCAAGAAGTGCTAGCAACTACTTCTCAATTCAAGGTAGGTGTTTTTCTAAAATCTTTTTTATTTTGTATGAAATAGAACTTGAAGTAGGTGTATGTTTGTGTGTTCTTAGTTTTGCGCGGTATGATAAGGAGGTATGAAAATAGCATGAGTACAATTTTAGCTTATGAAATCTAGTTAGACGACGTAAAGTTGTTGTTTTTGCACATGAAGATTATCACTTCCTTTAAGTATTGTAATGAGCTAAAACAACTAACTTTTAAATCCTAAAAAGTATGCTATAAGGTGCTATTAAACTTGGGTATTAGTAGGAATCAAATGCATGTGAAAATAGTTGATATTTAAGTGCAAGAACGCAACAAACACATATGCATGTTCACTGTTTAGTGTAAATTTGCTCACTATTTTTTAGAAAGAAATATTCGCAGTATATGTCGAACTGTGCTGTCAATTTAGGGGATTTAAACACCTCATTTCATGCTTAGTTTGCTGTATAATGTGTGTATTGAATTGATGCATGATCGGGCTCGAATAGCCCTTGAAACGAGTTTGAAAAGAACTCATGAACGACATATTTTCATAGTTTTTAGCTGCTATTTTGGATTGTATTGTTGTTGTTTTAAGGTGTTAGTTCACTTTTTTGAGGGGTTATCATGTTGTTTGATGCCCCCCATTGAATGGTCCTAAGTGTAGGGTTGATTATCCCTTCATTCGGTTGCAAATATGAGCTCAAATAGTCTGTTTATTCATTGTTTGAGTTGCCTTTTGCTAGCTGGGAATTGATCGCTATTCGAGCAATTTCATCACTCTTTTGATGCACTAATGACACGCTCTAAGACCCTAAATTTACCATTTAATAGTGTAGTAATATGAACCCTAAGTTCTAGTTGGCTTGCCCTTGATTTTGAGGTCGAATAGGAGCTCGAATTGTCAAGAATGCGCTGTTGACGGCTAATTCTGTTTGCTGTTTTTGCTCGTTGTTCAGGATCGAGTTGTAACACCTAGAATTCCAAAACAGATTGAATTTGAAGTTCCACAGGATCTTTTCACTTCTCTTTGTACAACTTTACAAGGAAATAAATTTTTTTGTTATATCAGAGTTACATTTACATTGCATTTATACAGCGAAAGCAATTTACAATAATTACAGGAATAAAATGTACAACACTTGAAACATTCTTTAAGTAGCATGGATACTTTAATCCTGTCAATCTCTTTATCCTGCATAGAAACTGTGGGCTCATCAGTTCATTCAAATGACGCAAGGAGATAATATATCAATTTTCTCCTACTTAGAAAGCACACATTTGTCACAAGCAAAACTACGGGGACTATCCAATTGATGTCGTATTGTGTTGTGCACTTAGTCCTTAATGCAGTTGTTTATAGTATATGACACTAATGCGCACTTGTTCAGATTCTATGCATCCCATACTACATAGGTCCGAGGGCAAGCCCTTAATCGTACTTCAACTTGTAGGGTTCAAGCCCTCGTCATGACTTAAACTACTATGGTAACTACGGTAAGTATCTTAGATATTCTATGAATTACGAGCCCATGACCAGAAAATCTGGAGGAGAATCCAACGACTGATATGACACATCATGCAGGCAATCTATGGACAATTCAGCCTCCGTCATGGAACGATGGCACCACCTTTAGTCACCAAACACCCCACAAGCGTCGCCACCAGGATAATAATTCTGGAGTAGTGCTCACGCCGTGTCATGACGCATCAAGCAGGCAATCTGTGAATCACTCTCACACCGTCAATCCGATGGCCCTCATACTCGTATTTTTCTCTCACTTTCGTCACATCACCACTATGTGTCTAGTACTTAATTATTTGAATCATGAATAAAATCAACCCCTAGAGTTAGCTATTTCCTCTATACCGGTCTTAAAACATCAATCAACAACATGACCAAATTTGGTCTTTTCTATTCAATATCTCATCTCAAAAATATCTTTCAATGCCGGTATAAGGCTTAACTACCCTCTAGCTTTCAATTCCATTTCATGTTCATAGCATTTGTGCATTTATATTCATAAGACTTTTCATAATTCATCATGATATTTGATTTACCTTTTATGTATAATCACACCCTTGCTAGGTGAAACCTTCAGAAATACAAAATCACCAACCTCAAACTCAAGGTCCCTCCTCCGGTTGTCTGCATAGCTCTTCTGCCTACTCTGAGCATCCACCAACCTCTTCCTGATCAGATCGATATTTTCAAAAGTCTGCTGCATGATCTCAGGCCCAAACATCGGCCGCTCCCCAACTTCAAACCAACAAACAGGTGTTCTGCACTTCCTGCTATACAGAGCTTTTACGACGCCATCCCGATACTAGTCTGAAAACTGTTATTGTAGGCAAATTCTACCAGAGCTAGATGACTTTCCCAACTACCTCCAAAATCTAGAACACAACACCAAAGCATATCCTCAATGATACGGTGGACTCTCTCGGTTTGCCCATCGATCTGAGGATGAAATGCAGTACTGAAATCCGTCTTGGTACCCAAAGCTGTCTGAAGAATCCTCCAGAAATGCAAAGTAAACCGTGCATCTCGATCAGACACAATGGTTAACGGAACACCATGAAGCCTGAAGATCTCTCCAACGTACAGCTCGGCCAACTTGTCCATAGACGAAGTGAGTTTCATCGCCAAGAAATGAGCGAACTTGGTTAGTCGATCGACTATGACCCAAATCGCATCATTGCCCTTTGAACTCTAGGGCAAACCCGTGATGAAATCCATACTGATGTTATCCCACTTCTATTCCGGAATAGGTAATGGTTGCAATAGACCTCCGGGTTTCTGATTCTCTGCTTTGACCTACTGACAGATCTCACACTTCGCCACAAACTTGGCCACACCCCGCTTCAAACTTGACCACCAGAAATATTTCTTAATGTCCTTATACATCTTGGTACTCCCAGAATGTACAGACAAAAGAGTAGCATGTCCTCTTGAAGGATACTCTCCCACAATTCTGCTTGATCCGAAACACATAGCCTCTCTCCAAACCACAAAACCTTATTCCGGATCTGAAACTCTGACAACCTGCTAGCACCAACCTGCTCCTTCATCTTCTAAATCTCTTCATCTTCCTTCTGACTTGCGATAATCCTTTCATTCAGTGTTGATTGGAGCGTCAACTGAGCTAAAGATGATCCAAGCCTTGCAGAACAACTTCAATACCAGCTCGATCCAACTCCTCTGCAAGCTACCTCTGAGTTGTAATCAAACTAGCCAGACTACTCTTGCAGCTAAGTGTATCAGTAACAACATTAGCCTTCCCAGGATGGTACTTAATCTTTGGACGAATGTCCTCAAGTACTTCCAGCCATCTCCGTTGCCTCAGATTCAGGTCCTTCTGTTGATAGATGTACTTCAAGCTTTTATGGTCTGTGTACATGTTCAGCTTCTCACCATACACGTAATGTCTCTAGTGCTTTAAGGCAAAGATAATCACAGCCAACCGTAGATCATGAGTCAGGTAATTCTTCTCATGCAGCCTTTGTTGCCAAGACCCATAAGAGATCACTTTCCCTTCTTGCATTAAGACACAATCAAGCCCACGATGTGAAGCATCGCTGTAGACATCATAGTCAACACCTGGTCTAGGCAAAGCTAAAATGGGAGCAGTAGTCGGCTTTTCTTTCAACTCCTGAAAGCTTGCCTCGCACTGCTCAGTTCACTTGAAGTTCACATTCTTCTTGGTCAGACCAGTGAGCGGCATGGCTATCTGAGCATAGCCCTGAATGAAACTCTTGTATTATCCAGTTAGCCCAAGGAAACTCTTGATTTCTTTCACCGCCTCTATCTTATGCGGATCGGTTGCCACTCTCTCCTTAGAAAGGATGTGACCTAGGAATGCCACTTCAGATTTTCAGAAATTGCACTTGGACAACTTGGCATACAACTCATGCTCCTGAAGCTTCCTCAAAACTGCAGCCAGATGCTCCGTGTGCTCCTCCTCCGACCTGGAGTACACAAGAATATCGTCGATAAACACCACGACGAAAGAATCAATAAACGGCATCAGAATTCTGTTTATCGTATCCATGAAAATTGCAGGTGCATTCGTCACTCCAAACGGCATAACTAAGAATTCTTAATGCCCGTGTCGAGTTCTGAATGCAGTCTTATGCACATCTTCAATCTTCACTCGAACCTGATGGTATCCCGATCGAAGATCTATTTTGGAGAAAACAGCTGCTCCTTGTAGACGATCGAACAAGTCATCAATTCGGGGAATAGGATACTTGTTCTGAACAGTGACCTTATTCAGCTCTCGGTAATCGATGCACATCCTCATCGAACCATCCTTCTTCTTTACCAACAGCACCGGTGCTCCCCAAGGCGATGCACTCGGTTGAATAAAGCCTTTCCCAACAGTTCCTCAATCTGCCTTTTAATCTCATCCTGCTCCACAGGTGCCATCCTATACGGTGCCTTGGAAATTGGTGCACTCCCTGGCTGAATAGTGATGCTGAACTCTACATCACAATGCGGGGGTAACCCAGGCAAATCTTCCAAGAATACGGTCGGGTAATCCCGAACCACTGGAATTTGCTGCACCTCTACAAGAATCAACTTCTTGCTGATGACAACAACCAAGCCTAAACATCTTCTCTTCCATTGGAAAGTGACTTCAGGTCCTCCTGGAGCCTTCACTGTTAATTCTTTGGTCTTGCACTAGATGCTTGCACTGTACACAGAGATCCAATCAATGCCAATGATAACGTCGACTCCCAAAACATTCAGCTCGATCAGATCAATCCCGAAAATTCTGTCCCCAAACTCGATCTCGCAGTCTGCATAGTACCGATCAGTGGTTAAAGTCTTCCCTAACGGAGTAGCTACTGCTATGACCTTGCCTGGAAAGCTTTCGGTTCAACTCCCAAAACTTTAGCAAACTTAGGTGATACAAAAGTGTGAGAGGACCCAGTATCGAACAAAAAAACAACTTTCTTTCCATTCAAATAAAGTTCTCCTGTTGCATAACACACACTCATTACATAACAGTTCACTAAATAAAGTGGGAAAAGAAGAACAACAGAAAAAACTCTTAAACATCCCCCCTCGTACCAGTGATGACATGATCAATCTCATTAGCATCAGCTTCAGTCAAGACAAATACTTGCCCCTGCTGGTACGGCTTCTTCCCGGCCTGCTGAGTTGGTCCCTTACGGACGACATCTTGCAGCTTAGGGCACTGGGATCGGTAATGACCTAACTCTCCACAGTTGTAACAATGTACCACCGGAGGTCTCACCCATGCATTCCCAGGTCTCCCAGCCACACTAATAGCATTCGCCCTGGTCGATTTGAACCGTTGGGCTGGAGGCTGTCTCCTTTCCAGCAACTGGGGCCTCTTCCCCACATTCCAGTTGTTCCTCCGATTCTGAACAGCATGGAACTGCTCCATGTCTGCCTCAATGGCTGCAGCTCGTTTGACCAACTTGTCAAACCTCCTGATACTGAGGGGTATCATCCGCGATCTCAAACTTGGCCTCAAGCCATGCTAGAATTTTCGAGCCTTCTTTACCTCGTCCATCGCCAATTCGGGAGCATACCTCGAGAGCTGAGTGAACCTTGTCTCATACTCCCTAACCGACATGCCACCCTGCTGCAGCGCTAGAAATTCCATGGCCTTCTTCTCCTGAACGTCTGATGGAAAATAATGACTGCGGAACTCCTCCAAGAATTTCTCCCAGCCAAGGACAATATCTTCCATCGTCCGCTTCATCGACTGCCACCACACAGCCACATCCTTCTCGAACTGTAGTGCAGCCAACTTCACCTTGCTGCCCTCCGGAGTCTCCAAGACTTCAAAGATAGTCTCGATCTGTCAGATCCAATTGTCAGCCGCGTCAGGGTCTGACTTCCCCTTCAACACAAGTAGTTTCATCCGCTTGAATGATTCCACGAGTTTGATTGCTTTGAGTATCGGATTCACAGGCATCCTCCCCTAGTTCTGATTCATGGCAATGACATTGAGTGTCTGATAGACCCTCGCTAACTCCGTTTCTAAGTCCAGACCTTCTCTGTTTATAGCTCTTCTTCCAGCCATATTCTGATCCAAAAGATCCATTAAATTCGAAATAGAAAACATGAATTTAAATCAATTCTTCATTTCAATGAATTTCAAACTTTATACATTCGAATTTAAAACATTTTTGACATTAAATGAAAGCAGTAAGAAGATACAATATTCTAGTTCCTACGGTTCCTCTTGGCTTCTCGAAGCTCTTCCCATAGTTCATCCACTTCCTCCTTCAGTAAAACGTACATGTTTTTCCTCTTCTCGAGTTCCCAAACACGATGACTGAGCATGGCAATGCTCTCCTTGCACTTCGCACACTGTGCCTGCAGTAGCTTCGCTTTTTCTCTCTGAGTCTCAACCTGCCTCTGAATAGACACAATGAGACTACTCAGAACTGATTCTTCCTCGTCGAAAGAGTCATCAGATGAATCTGGCGGTGGAGTGATCTCTCTAGACTCGGGCCATTCCACTTCGAATTCTTCAGGATCTTCTTCGTCTGAATCAGCTTGCCCGGGGTAGTAATCCTCCTCAACTATGTGCCAGTCATCACCTCCAGCTGGGCCGAAGTGGTCTGCCATCGTAGAGAAAGGAGAAGAAGAAGCATAAATCATAGAGCAACACAAATATAAGTGACTTACAATTAAATCTCTAGACTCAACACACACTCTAATGTCCACTCTAGGGTGTCGTTCCTTATAAATTTGTACTACTTGGAACCGTGGCTCTGATACCACTCTGTAACACCCCGAATTCCAAAACAGACTGAATTCGAAGTTCCACAAGATCTCTCCACTTCTCTTCGTACAATTTTACAAGAAAATAAAAACTTTTGTTACATCAGAGTTACATTTACATTACATTTATACAGCGGAAGCAATTTGCAATAATTACATGAATAAAATGTACAACACTTGAAACATTCTTTAAGCAGCATGCATACTTTAATCCTGTCAATCTCTTTATCCTGCATAGAACCCGTGGGCTCGTCAGTTCATTCAACTGACGCAAGGATATAATACATCAATTTTCTCCTACTTAGAAAGCACACACTTGTCACAAGCAAAACTACGGGGACTATCCTATTGATATCGTGTTGTACTGTGCACTTAGTCCTTAATGCAGTTGATTATATTATATGACACTAATGCGCACTTGTTCGGATTCTATGCATCCCATACTACATAGGTACGAGGGCAAGCCCTTAATCGTACTTCATCTTGTAGGGTTCAGCCCTTCGCAATGACTTAAACTACTACGGTAAGTACGGTAAGTATCCTAGATGTTCTCTGAATTACGAGTCCATGTCCAGACAATCTAGAGGGAAATTCCATGCACTGACATGACACATCATGCATGCAATCTATAGACAATTCAGCCTCCATTGCGGAACGATGGCACCACCCGTAGTCACCAAACACCCCACAAGCATCGCCACCGGGACGATAATTCCGGAGTAGTGCTCATGCCGTGTCATGACGCATCAAGCAGGCAATCTGTGAATCACTCTCACACCGCCAATCCGATGGCCCTCATACTCGTGTTTTTCTCACTTTCGTCACATCAGCACTATGTGGCTAGTACTTAATTATTTGAATCATGAATAAAATCAACCCCTAGAGTTAGCTCTTTCCTCTATACCGGTCTTAAAACATCAATCAACAACATGACTAAACTTGGTCTTTTCTATTCAATATCTCATCTCAAAAATAACTTTCAATGCCGGTATGAGGCTTAGCTACCCTCTAGCTTTCAATTCCATTTCATGTTCATAGCATTTGTGCATTCATATTCATAAGACTTTTCATAATTTATCATGATATTTGATTTCACTTTCATGTACAATTTCACGCATTGAATAAATTTTATTTGTCACATTCATAATTCATTCTTTCCACATAATTTTCTTATTCTCTTTTTATCAATACTAAATCTAAAATTCACACTTTTGATTTTCCCATTATCAACTCTCTTTTTAAATCTCTTTTAATCAATACATTTTTCTTTATCCAAAGACAATTTAAACTAACAATTTATAGCAAGTTCTTTCTTGCAAAATAGTCTCAAATTCTCATTTACACTAGGCCAAGGGTTATAGAAAATTATCTCATGAAATCTGGATATCATTTGAACTTCAGGGCCGTCGACTGTTAAAATATAGTCGGTCGACTGTTCTGCGAGGATTAAAAATTGAAAAATTAAATCGTCAGGACAATCGACTGTTGAAGCATAGTCGCTCGACTGTTCTGCGCAGATTGAAAACTCGAAAATTAAAATAGTCAGGACAGTCAACTGTTAAAGCATAGTCGGTCGACTGTTCTACGAGGATTAAAAACTCGAAAATTAAAATAGTCAGGACAGTTGACTGTGAAGGCATAGTCGGTCCACCGTTCTGCGATTAGAATCTGAAATTTGGACTTTATACAATAACTCAAAATTTTAAAAACCATTTAACTCTCATTTTCCATATAAAAGACTATTCTTTTATTTGTACGAAAATGGTCACAAAACTTTATGTCCTCCTAATTTTTCTCTTTTCAAAGCGAAAATTCTAAATTGGCAATTCTTAAATGGGTTACTCTTTATTAAACTAATAATTTCCTTCTGTTCTTCTTTTATCAATAAAATCCAATCCTTTTCTTAACTTAGGCCTAACTACAAAAAATGTTCATTTCTTCTTTCTTTCCAACAAAACAACATGTAAAAATTTGGGATTTTTTGTATCAATCTTACTAACAATAAGCATGTATGATTTGTTAATCAATCTACTTTCATAACAAGGAGGTTTTCTCATAGTTCACATCATATAAACCACACATTTATTCACATTGCATTTTTCCACATTCATGAATATCTCAACATAAAGATTCACAATTTCTTAATTAGCAAACGAGCATATTATCAAATCATCACCACAATATTTCTATTCATATCATTCAAACAATTTTCTACGTATGTCATGCAATTTCACATGGGTTCATTTTCTTCTTAAACATGGTACTAACATAAAGTAATATTTCATTTTCTTGTTTATTTTAGCATGATTAAAACACAGCCTAGCATGGTATCTATTTAGAAGTTGAAGAAAATTGCTCACCTTATTTGGCGAGAAAACAAAAGAAACTCCTAAGAACTCCTAGAATGATCAAAAGAGGCCTTCTTCTCCTAGTTTGAGCCACCAATTTGTCGTCTCCTCCTTGCTTGATGGTGCTTGTCCTTCTTCTTGATCCATGGGATATAGGCCGGCCAATATAGGGGAAAGAACACACAAATTTGCAACCCTCAATCTTTTGAACTCACTATTCTCTCAATCTTTTACTCACTAGTTGTATTTCTTTCTCTTTCTCCTTTGATATAGATTAGGTGCAAGGATAACTATTGTAGGGGGGGGGGGGGTATTTATACAAATTTTTAGTGAGAATAGAAGGCTATTTTAGATCAAATGGTTAAGGATCAAGGGCCTAGATGAATTGGGGAGTTGCCATAACTTCCCATGATGGAGTAACCACCTCTCCACCTCATCCACTCTCCCACTCCTCTTGAATCCCATCCGGCCACACCTCAAAGGTGTGTAATGCATGTGCTAGTGCATGCACGTGCCACCCTAGTGTCCCCCTTTTACAAGTTGTTCATGTTAATTTAATTAATTGTCTATTAATTGAGTTTACACTGCAAGTTAGGCTAAATAAAAAAAGAATTAAATTAAATGGGCTTACTAATGGGCCAAAAGACCATGGGCTCTATTAATTTAATTAATTAATTATTTGAGGTGGGCTACAAAGAGACAAATTGGCCTAGGATTAAATTAGGCTTTCTAAAAAAAACGAAGAGAAGAATTCGGATTACTAGTTTATGAAGTTTTATTTTATTTTTTGAGAAATACGTGCATAAATTTGCACGTGCACAACACGTAAAATCAAAACAACTCAAATTTAAATAAGATTTGAAAATCCAGGATGTTACACGAGTTGCTTGTTATTTTTGAGCTACAACTTGTCGGGAAGACCATGGAAGAGTTGGAAATCATTAGGACCCAAGAAGAGCTTGTTTGCGGCCCGAAGTCGTGTTCGAGACATAGAGCGAAGAGGGGCGATAAAGGCAGCCAGAGGGGGGCTTGGGTTGCTGTTTGTTCGGCCCTGTCCGGGCCAAGTTTGGGCTAATTCTGGGCCTTTTTATTTGCCAAGTTGGGCCCTGTTTGGGGTCGAATTAGGTCTTGAACAGTTGAGTTAGTTGCATAACAATAAGAACTAGATTGCGAGTCATGAATATCGCGTAGATGTTGATAATCACTTGAACTCTAGTATATTAATTGATTGGTTGTCTTAACTTTAAATGAGTAATTGAAATTCTAAGTTAGGAATCTAATTAGAGAGGTAGATTGAATTGTAAATGAATTAATGAAATATGAGGCAAGAGTTGCATGTTTGATTAATAGGATAGACTTCTACGAGCATGAAGATCGCCTAGTAACTTAACTAAGTTAATTGAACTTATTGTCTAATAAAATGCTAGAATCATGAGTGTAGATTAATTAACAAATAGTATCAATGTCAATGTTAATGATGCTAGATATTTTAATAATAGAAAGAATAGAACCGGGTAATATAGTTAATGATGAATGGGACTAGGAATTTTGGAATTAACTATATTAACTTGTTTTAGTGCTTCCTAATAAGTTGGGTTGTCATAGAGATGTCTCAGTCTGTAGATTGTGTATCTTAATCTAGGAGTGTGATTCTAGAGGCTAGGCGAGGCCCAGGGTACTGGCAGTGCTGAGTTTTTAAGGTTCAGGGTTTGGACAAGTAAGGCGAGATTACTGTTTGTTGTTTATGTAAGACCGGTGGGGTACGCTAGCTCTAGACCACGTGCTATTGCTTGTAAGTACAAACACTAGTTGGGTGTTGTAATCACCTGTCAAGGGGACACATGCGGCATCATCTCGACTGTTAATTTCTAAGATCGAGTGTTCAGAATGGGATGTGGACGTATGGACTGCAACCTCCTGTCGAACCCTAGGGGATGGACCCTTAAATATTCGTCTAAGTTCTATGTTTTCTAATGAAATAAATGTCATAATACAATGGAAACTAGTAATGTCAATACACAACTAGCCACGAGGGCATACACCAACAGTCGGGGCTAACCCTGTGATTTAGGATGTTTTGTAGGTCCACGAGAGCGATATCAACCATCCCCGACAATAGAATCTTGAAGTCAAATGCATCTTACAAACAGCGAATGTTTGATCTTTATTGTTGTCATGAAAAGAATTCACATATCTGTTTGATTCCACATAGAAATTAGCATCAACAAATTGGCACCATCTGTGGAAAACATAAAAAATCTCTGTTCCAACTTTGCCAGTCAATAACTACCTTCTCAACCATGCCTGCAAAAGGGAAGGGGAAGGCAGCGGCTACTAGCTGACAAGCCAATCATCTTCCTTCACTTCCTCCTCATACGGAAGACCCCCTTCAACAACCTCAACCGGATCAACAACCTCACTCAGAACAGCCCCTTCTCCAGCAGATTCAACCTCCTCCGCATCGGGGGGCTCCAGCCGAAGTCGTCCCAAACAGCACCATGTGCAGCAAGTGATCGAAAACAAAGGTTCTGTATGTTCCTTGACCCCTTCTATGGTACCCTAATCGTAGTCAGAGCTCCGTCAAGTCATTATCAACCGACAATAGGGGTCTGACCTCCGAGTTTTCCTGAACAAAAGGTGAGCTCATGGTGAAGTCCCCCATCCAGAATGTCAGGGTAGAAAGAGGACCCCTTCTCCTCAAAGACAAAGGTCCAGATGAACCCCCTCTCCCAAGGGGCAAAGAACATCTCCCTCTCCTAGGGGACGAAGAAGGTCTCTTCCCTCTCAGGAGCGAAAAAGCAAAACTACAGCAAGTCGACCAGTTCATAGGACAAATAGAGAAGAAGGGGAGTTCGTGACTAAGGCAGAATCCCAAGATTTTAAGAAGAAATCCTTCAAGCCCTTAATGTCGCCCAAATTAGGGGACCATAGACAAAAAGTCATCGCCACACCACCATACATGTGGAAGAGTCCTGCGGGTCGACCTGTTCTGACCAAAGGGAAGAACCAGTTCTCTGGCGCCTCCAATAGATGGAGGTCCGTCTCAATAGGGTCAACCAAGAGGAAGAATATCAAGCTAGAAGCTTCCACCCTAGCAGACCTCCCTTCTCCAAGTCAGTCATGGAGGCCTATATCCCCGAGACCTTCAAGCCGCCTTACTTCGAGTCCTATAATGGAGAATCTAAACTGGCTGAACATATTGAGAGTTTCAAAACCCTCATGTTCATCCACAAGGCCTCAGCACTTATCTGGAAGATGTTTCCAACCACACAAAAGGGGCCAGTAAGAGATTGGTACTCCCGCCTATCTCTAGGCTCCATCTTCTCTTTCGACCAATTTAAGGAGCTCTTCCTCGTACACTTCATAAGCAACCGCCGAACCAAGAAGACAAGTGCCTTTTTATTAGATCTGAGTCAGTGTAATCCCTGTTTTTCGTTTTATGTATTTTGGAGAGTATTTTTCATTTTTGGGTGTTTTTATATCTCTTGTATTTTTCGGAACCGTATATTGGATTATTTTCAATATATATTCCTTTTCTTTTATTTTTGAGCTCCTAGTGTCCTTTGTTCGCCGTGTTGTTTATTTTCACCATTTTGAGTTCTTTTTCTCATTTTCTTGGCCTCGTTCATTATTATTATTTATTTTGGTGATGTGATGGATTTTTGGTGGTGTTTTCCGAAAATTATGATTTTTGACCCTTAAGGAGATTTTTAGGAGCCGTAGATTTCATTATATATTGCATCCCCATTTGAAATCTACCCAATACCCATTACCCATTTGTATACCTATTACTACATATTCATACCCAGTATCCATTAACCCACAATTAAACCCATATATATATACCCTAATCCCCCTTAACCCTAACCCTAATCCTTTTTCTCTTCTCTAGCAATCCCGGCCCCCTCCTTTCCTCTCCAATCCATCCTGGCCTGCTTTTTCCCTCCACAAACCGAGCCTCCCATCAGCCTCCATCCCTTATCCGGCCATCCATCCATACATACACCACCTCCATACAATCAAACCCCTACATACGTGCTTGATTCCCTCTTCCTTGTGGCCGGCCATCCCAAAACAGCACCACCACCCTCCATATCAGCACAAGACCCTCCCTTTGTGGTGTTATTGAAGTGGGTTTTCGCCACTTTATCCATTGCATCGAAGGAGTTGATCGTAAGGCGTTTTTGTTTCGTGGGTTCGCTTGGATTCGTGTGTGGAGGGTTTTTGCTTGTGGGTTTCGTTGCTAGCACAAATTTCTTCGTGTTTCACTTTATTAAAAGGCAAGTAACTTGTACAAAAATTCATTAGGTTGATACAAGTCAAAAAGTTCACACCTAGAGTAGTTGGGTCTAGAGACAACAAAAAATTGTATTTTTGTTGATGGGTTTGTCTCTATTGTGTTGAATTTGGCCATAAAAGACTTATGACATGAAGTTTGATAGGTTAATGCCCTAGGTTTCATCCAAACTTGATTTTGTTCGTGTATGTGACATATTGCATGTTATATGTTTGATTGATTGCCCATGTGAGAATTATTAGGCTTGGACATGTTAGAACCCCTAAAACATGATTTTTAGATGATTAGTAGATTTTGTTTCCAGTTTGGTTAAGTCTGGATCAATATTGTGGAAGTTATGGTGTTTTTGAGTAGAGACGTGAAATCTGTAACTTGCTGCCTATTCAGTTTCATTTGCTGTTTTCACCCAGGCTACAGTCCGAATTTGAACTTCAAAATTAAAAGTGAATTGTAGATAATTATGTCTATTTTCCAACCCCACTGGTTTTACCTGATTTGGAGTTCGTATGACTGAGATATGATAGTTTTGGTATAGGTGTGTAGATAGATTTTCAGATTCTGTTTTGTGTAAATTTGTTAACTAATTATTTTCAAGAACTAGGCTATACATAATATCTTGGTATAATATTTGGCTCAGTGTTTCTATATGATACTAGGGACTACCCAGATTTTTGGTGTATTTTAAAGATGAGTTTTATGTAGTGTTTCATGTTCTTTTCTAAATCCACCTTGTGCTGTAATATGCGTGATGTTCAGTATAGAACCCAGTTTTCACCCTAATTCCTTATGTTTTATGAAAATTATTTGAGATATGAAAGTTAGTAAAATCTATCTATTTTCACCTCGTTTTGGCGGAATTGGATTTCGATTCACTGATTGCGAGATATCCCTGTTTTTGTACAGCAGTGTTGAGAAATTCCAGATTCGTAAAACTATGTTTTCGTGTTGCTTCTTATTTTTGATGGCTTATCTATAATTACTGGAATATTATGAAACTTGTTATTTTGAGTCTATACCTATAGGGGATTATCCCAGATTTTTCGTGGAATTATTTGCTATGTTTTCATACTGTTTTTATGCTTTTGAAGTTGTTCCCCTGTTTTCTGGCTGAACATGAAATCTGTGTTCAATTCAGTTTTGAGCTGAGATGTTGTGAACTAGTATGTGACTTAATTATACTCGTTGGATGCGTGTGGATGTCTATTTTCCAGATCCTTTGACGGATCTAGGTTTGCATGTCTGTAGCTCTTAGAGTTCCTGTTTTAGTACTGTTTGGTCTTGCTGTCCTGATTATGAACATAGACTATTTTGCTAGTATATGTGAATATATATTATCCATGCATATTGATTTGTTTCCCTGAACCTAAACCTGATTATACCATGTTAGTTTGACCTTATTTCGTACACATTCATGCATGTTGATGACCATAATAATAAAAGTAACCAAGTCGGGGTTTAAGGGAAAGATCGAATAGTGAATAATTCAGAAACGTGTACTCGGAAGGGGGCCCGTGTTTCCCATTTTGATGCATGTTGATTCATGTACCTGTTACCTGTTGATGCACGTTCCTGTTGGTCGTGTACCTGTTACTTGTTGATGCACGTACCTGTTGGTCGTGTACCTGTTGATTCATGAACCCGTTGATGCATGAATCGGATAATTCATGTACATGTTTTGATTCATGAACCTGTTTCCTATTTCCTGTACCTGAGTATACTGCCCTCTATGCTCCACTATATAATCTAAAGCAAAGCTGTTGTGTTGTAGCAACCATGTGGTGTGGGTGGCATGTCATGCTAGCTAGATAGTAATCACACAAGACTTGAACTTAATACTCGAACATGATACCTGAATATGATACTCGAACCTGATACTTGAATAAGAGACTTGACATGATACTTGCTTTCTTGATACACGAGACTTGATTACATGAGACTTGAAACATGATACTTGATACATGATTACACGACACTTGACACTTGATGCATGTTTATAGGATACTTGTTTGACACTAGATTTATACCATGTACGCTTGACCCTTTTACCATGCTAGTTTGTCTAGGTTGACATCATACCTATACCATGTGCTAGTTAGTTTTCCCCATTCCATGTGCTTGTATTCTACTCTATTTGTGATCCGCGACTTGCAATTGACGGGTACTTGTGTTTTCTCTTTTTCTCTTTCCTGGATTTATTGAATTGCAGATTTTGGAGGACAAGTTCCAGACGGGATTGGTGACATGATGTACTAGATGCTGGAATTTTGCTATTATTATTTCTTGTAGTTGCTTGAACAATATTGTATTTTTGAAACTTGTATTTATTCTTGTATTTAGGCGATGTGACCCAAGATAATTTGTGTATTTCAGATCATGACTATTTGAGATTAATATATTTTATTTCAAGTATTCTTGTTGGTATTTGGTTCATATGTGCATGTGGTTGACATTTCTAGCTTCCGACTCTGATTATATCTCTGATGTGTTGTAAAGAATTCCTGAACAACTTATGGATGATGAAAATCATTTGCTGGGCTTTTGTTACGTGCTCGTATTCCGTATTTTTGGGAAGCGGGGCATGACAGTCAGAGTAAAGGGGAACGACTTGGAGATTTTTTTCCAACGATTCACGGACGAATCCCAGTATATCACCTGCCTCAATCCTGCAGTAGCAACCATTGCCTTCAGACACAACGTCAACCATGCTGATATGAAGGCATCACTTGCCAAGAAGCCTCCTTGGGACTTCTCTGAACACCTGCTGAGAAGCGAGAAGTAAATCTGGGCTGAAGAGGTTGTCCAACCCTCGATCAGAAGGAGCCCTCCTCCGGGAACAAACGGAAAAGTGCAAGTGAAGCAGGTTCCTAAAAGCTCCAGAAGGACAACAACAACCAGTGCCACCATCCATCTCCTCGTTTTGAGAAGTCCACCCCCTTAATGCCAATATATCAGCAGTTCTCGTGGAGGTGAAAAAGGACGGGCTACTTCGCCCTAGGATGAAAACTCCAAAGAAGAGAAGGAACAAAGATAAGGGGTGCCATTTTCATAGAGATTATGTCCACGACATAGATGATTGTCGGGTCCTCAAGAAAGAAATCGAAGAGCTTATTCAGCGATGGCACCTATCCAAGTTCATTCGGAAGGACATACCCGATCCACCACCAAGCAGGGAAGCCCTCTGAGTCCCAAGACTCAGAGCTAGAAGCAAATCTCCACTCCATCCACAGATAACCTATGGGGGGAGAATCAAACTCCTCCGGGCATGCCTTCATCTGAGAAGTGAATCCAGTACAAAACAGCTCCCCCTACCAAGAGCCTGGGAGTCCCATGACATTCCTAGATAAGGACCTAGAAGGCATTCAAACACCCCACTATGATGCACTTGTAATTAGTCTCCATATGGCCAACCACAAGGTACATCTGTAACCCCTGTTTTTCACTTTTGGTATTTTTTGAGGGTATTTTTCATTTTAGTTAATTATTATTTTCCATTGTATTTTCGGAACAATAAATTTAATTATTTTTATTCTATAATATTTTTCTGGCAGTTTTGACCTCCTTTTGCTGTTTGTGCGCCGTTTGGCTGTTTTTCGACATTTGAGCTCTTTTCCTCAATTTCTTGATCCCGTTCATGTATAAATATTATTTTAGGGTCATGGTGGATTTTTAGAAGAGTTTTGTCCAATTTAAGATTTTTGGCCCTTAAAGAGATTTTTAGGAGCCATAGGATTCATTGCATTTTGTATCCTCATTTGAAATCTACCCAATATCCATTACCCAATTGTATACCTAATTAATTCTATTGATATCCACTACCCATTAATCCACATTTGATCTCCTATATATACTCCTAATACTAATTAATCCCTAACCCTAATTCTAATCTTTCTCCCTCTCCTAAAACAAACCGGCCTCTTCCTTCCCTCTCCATATTGTGCTCCCGGCCTGCCCTCTTCCTCCTCAAAACCGAGCCTTCCCATCAGCCTCCAACCCTACTACATCTCCTAATCCATCCTTATACCACTCCATACATCAAAACCCTACTTCCTTCTTCCTACTTTTGTGGCCAGGCCCTTCCCTAACAGCACCCACCTTCAAAAACAGCCCCCCTCTTCATCCCTTGCTGATTTGGAGTTGTGGGTAGCGTCCGTTTGAGTTTGTGCTTCAAGAAGACGATCGTAGGCAAGATTCGGTTCGTGGGTTCGCTTGAAATCACGCGTGGAAGGACTTTTGTTCGTGGGTTTTCATTGCTAGGCTTCGTAGCATCGTGTTCTTCGTCAACGAGGCAAGTAACTTGTACATAATTTCATTAGGTTGATACAAGTAGAAAGTTCACACATAGGATAGTTTGAGACTAGAGACGACCAAAGATGAGATTTTTATTTGTGAGTTTCGTCTCTATTATTCAAAACAGGCCATAGATGACTCAGGACATGGAGTTTGATAGGTTTATGCCTTAGGATTCACCCAAACGCGATTTTGATCGCGTATGTGACATATTATATACCATGTGTTTGTTTGATTACCCATATGAGAAATATTAGATTTTGACATGATAGAAACCCTTAGATATGATATTTAGACAATGGGTAGGCTGCGTTTCGAATTTGGAAGAGTTTGGATGATTTTTGAGGAAGTTATGACGTTTTGAAGTTTGGTTGAGAAATCTGGAAATTTGGGTTGTACTGGATTGATTGTTGTTTTTACCTGAATTAGAGTCCGAATCTCAATATGGCTATTTCTGAGTAATTTGTAGAAAATTGAATCTAATTTCTAATCCCACTGATTTCACCCTGTTTGGAGTTTGTATGAATTAGTTATGATTATTTTAGTGACTGTATATCGGTAGTTCCCAGATTTATTTCGGGGTAGATTTTATGACCAATTTATTTTCAAAATCCAGGGTAGACCTAATTTCATGCCACAAGATTTTGTCCAGTGTTTTAATATGATGTTAGGTAGTTCTCTGATTTTTGTGGTAATTAAAAGATGAGTTTTGAGTGATGCCTTACATCCTTTTCTATAGATCGCTTTTGCAGTAAACTGCGTGTGATTGTATGTTGAATGCCGTGTTCACCTAATTTCTACTTACTGTATGAATATTTCATGTGAGATATGAAAGTTGGGTAATTGTGTATACTTTCACCCTGTTTTGGCGGAAGTGGATTTTGATGCGCTGTGTGCAAGATATGCATGATTTTGTACAGCGGTGTTGAAGAATTCCAGATCCATCAAAACTGTATTATGGGTTACTTTCTATTTTTGAAAACATATCTATACTTTCTGGAAAAATCTGAAAATCTATATTTTGAGACTATACTTATAGGGGATTACCCCAGAATTTTCGTGGATTTAATTAATGACTTTGTATGCTGTTTTCATGTGGTTTAAGTTATTCCCCTGTTTTCTGACTGTACATGAAAACTGTGTTGAATTGTGTTTTGAGTCGTGATGTTGTGAAATAGCATATGGATTTATTATACCCGTTAGAAGCGTGTGAAAGTCTAGTTTCTAGATCCTTTGACGGATTATGATTTGCATGCCTGTAGATCTTTGGACCACTGTTTATGTACATACTGGTCTTGCTGTCCTGTTTATAAACATACACTAATTTGCTCGTATTTGTGAATGTTTTGCACCTATACTTACTGATCTAATTCCCTGAGTCTAAACCTGATTATAACCTGTTAGTTTGACATTATTTAGCACACTCTCATGCCTGTGGATGGTATTAATATTAAAAGTAATCAAGCCGGGGTATATGGGACAGATCTAGTAGAGGGAAAGCATAGAAATGTGTACTTGGAGGCAGACCAATGGGTTCGAACTGTTCTGTTACCTGATTACCTGACTACATGCTTCCCTATAGGAAGATGTACTCGGATGACTGTTACCTGATTACCTGACTACATGCTTCCCTATAGGAAGATGTACTCGGATGACTGTTACTGTTACTGTTTCCTGTACCTAAGTACACTGCCCTATAATATCCCCTACGAAATCTAAAACGAAATTGTTTTGACTGTAGCAATCTTTTTCTTGAAGCCTTCGAAGACATCAAGTTTTCTCTGGATCATCTCAAGCCTGCTGGATACACTCTCCATGGGGTTCTCCGGGGTCCTAGTTTCAATCGAATGAATAGTCACTATTGATGTGACCGTAGGAAAAGCCACAACAACCGTGTAACACCCCGAATTTGTAAAGTATATAGGAGAAATATTAGAGATATATATGGATTATTGGAGTGGGCCTATAGGGATTCTATGGGCTACAAATTAATTGGATTAACAAAAGGAGGTCTACAGAGATGATTATGGGGCTTATGAATGATGGCATTAAATGAAAAAGAAAGAGAAAGTAGTGGCTGTGTGCTGTGTAAGGGGAAGATGTAGCTGTGTGTGTGCGTAGGTTTCGTCCCACATCGCCCAGAGTAAAGAGAGAAAGAGAGAATAAATAGAATAAGCCTATGATCAAGAAGCACCAAATAGTCCGGACACCTTTTATGAGGCCAGACTGTGGTGGGCAGTGGATTAGGATTTATTTGTGTGTGTACGAGTTGGGTAAGGGGTGTTACAGATGGTATCAGAGCCGACTTTCGACACTGAATATAGATCTTAGGGAAAAGTATGCCTGAAAGAGTACTAAGGGTAGTACGTTGGTAAAAAGAGGAGAAACTAGGTCAGTACACTAAAGTTGATCAGGGTACAGTCTCCATGCGACTAGAAAGTTGATCCTGAGCTAGATTGCACATCCCGTATTCAGCGAGGGCGCTGAATTCTTAAGAAGGAATGAATGTAACCCGCCAGATTTGTAGAGTATATAGGAGAAATATTAGAGAAATATATGGATTATTGGAGTGGGCATATAGGGATTCTATGGGCTATGGATTAATTGGATTAATCAAAAGAGGCCTATAGAGATGATTATGGGGCTTACGTTTGATGGCATTAAACGAAAAAGAAATGAAAAAGAAATGGAAGGTAGTGGCTGTGTGCCGGGCAAGAGAATGACGTGGCTGTGTGTGTGCATGAATTTAGTCCCATATCGCCCAGAGTAAAGACAGAAAGAAAGAATAAATAGAATAAGCCTATGATGAAGAGGCACTGAATAGTCCGGACACCTTTTATGAGGCCAGCCAATGGTGGGCAGTGGATTAGGATTTATTTGTGTGCATGCGAGTTGGGTATGGGGCGTTACAGATGGAATCAAAGCCAACTTTCGACAACGAATATAGATCTTGGTGAAAAGTATGCCTGAAAGAGTACTAAGAGTAGTACGTTGGTAAAAAGAGGAGAAACCAGGGCAGTACAGTAAAAGTTGATCAGGGTACAGTCTACATTCGACTAGAATGGTGATCCTGTGCTAGATTGCACGTCCTGTATTCAGCGAGGATGCTGAATTCTTAAGAGGGGATGAGTGTAACACGCCAAATTTGTAGAGTATATAGGAGAAATATAGATATATATATGGATTATTGGAATGGGCTTATAGGGATTCTTTGGTCTATGGATTAATTGAATTAATAAAAAGAGGCCTATAGAGTTGATTATGGGGCTGATGAATGATGACATTAAATGAAAACGAAGTGAAAAAGAAAGAGAAAGTAGTGGCTGTGTGCTGTTCAAGGTGATGACGTGGCTATGTGTGTGCGTGGGTTTAGTCCCTCATCGCCTAGAGTAAAGAGAGAAAGGGAGAATAAATAGAATAAGCCTATGAGCAAGAGGCACCGAATAGTCCGGACACCTTTTGTGAGGCCAGCCTGTGGTGGACAGTGGATTATGATTTATTTGTGTGCGTACTAGTTGGGTACGGGCGTTACAGACCTGAACCGAGGCAACGGATTTCATGGTCATCGACGTGAAGGCTGCTTACAATGTCATCCTTTGCCAACCTAGCCTAGCAGTACTTCATGCCTTACCCTCAGCTTTTCATATGAAAATAATGTTCTCGACGCCAGTAGGAATAGGAGAGTCCAAAAGGAGCCAAAAGACAGCTCAGAGGTGTTACACAACTACAATGGGGGGCTCATTTCTCCCACTTGAGGAATTAAACTCCCCCAAGGGAGTAGTCCACTCGAGGAGACCCCCTTCTCAAAGAAGGATCCGACCAAGAGTTTCTAAGTAGACAAGGCTTTCACTCACCAGGTCAAAGAATAGATCATTGAATGCATTAGAAGGAACCAAAACCTATTCGCTTGGATCGCTGCCGACATGCCTAGTATCTCAGAGAAATTAATCATGTATAATCTCAGTGTCAATCGTGAAATCTAGCCGGTCCAGCAGAAGCATCGCAAGTTTGCCCTTGACCGACATCAAGCCATCAAAGAAGAAATTGATAAGCTCCTAGCCGCCGACTTCATCCAAGAAGTCAGCTACCCTGAATGACTGGCAAATGTGGTGATGGTGAACAAATCCATTGTCAAATGGAGAATCTGCATCGATTTCACTAACTTGAAAAGAGTGTGCCCGAAGAATCTGGTTCCTTTTCCAAGCAACGACACCCTGATCGATGCCACATCCATTCACCAACTCTTGAGTTTCATGGACTCCTTTTTAAGATATAATTAGATTAGGATGCCCCCCCGACATTCCAAAGACATCTTTCATCACCGACCCAGGCCTTTATTGCTACCGGTTCATGCCCTTCGTGCTGAAGAATGCCAGAGCCACTTATCAATGCCTTGTCAACAAAGTCTTCAGAGAAAAAATTAGCAAGAACATGGAAGTATATATAGAAGACATGTTGGTAAAGAGCCTTAGCAAAAGAGACATGTGATTGACCTCTAAGAAGCCTTCGACATCCTGCATAAGCACAATATGAGGCTAAATCCCTCTAAGTTTGCTTTCAGGGTGTCCTCCAGATATTCCTAGGGTTCATGGTGAGCTAGAGAGGAATCATAATCAACCTAGAGAAGATCTGAGCCATACTGGACACGGCTCCGCTCTTGAGCAAGCTCGAGTCGGGACAGACATTCTACTTCAACCTGGCTACTTCTGATGATACTCTCAATGTTGTCTTGTAGAGAGAAGAGGAAAAAGCCCAAAAGCCGATCTACTATGTAAGTAAAGTCCTCCATGACGCTGAGCTTTGTTACTTAAAAATAGAGAAGATGGCCTACACCCTGACCATGGCCGCTCGCAAGCTCCGCCCGTACTTCCAAGCACATTCAGTAGTGGTCTTCACTGACAAACCCCTCAAGCAGGTACTACATAAGCCAGAGAGCTCGGGGTGAATTATGAAATTTTATGTCGAATTAAGCCAGCATGACATTACCTATCAGCTGTGGATGGCCATCAAAGACCAGGCTCTAGTTGAGTTCATTGTAGATAACACCATTCCCGATCCCCCCCCACATCCCTATCACGCCCCGCTTTCCAAAATACAGAACACAAGCACGTGACATTGGCCCAGCAAATGACGTGCGTCATCCATAAGCTGTTTACCCATTCAACTCAACAATAATAACAATACAAAACAATTGCATAAGCAATAATAACAACCACATAAACAATAATACTTGGAATAAACAATATGAAATATCAAAATACAATAATCAAATATCTGGAAACAAATAATAATATCCGGGTCATAAGCCTAATACAAAAACACAACGATAACAAGTTTCAATACAATAAGTCCAATGCAATAATAATCAACTAGAAAGCATAAATCTTTAGAAAGCTTATTCTCCAATTCCAGCAGGTAATTCTCCACGATCACCTGTGAACACTTCATCTAAAAAGAGGAGAAAAAATGTCCTTAGATCAAGTCATGGACAACAAGTAGAGAAAGCAAAGGAACAATTGAATAACGATATAACAATGAATTCAATAGATCAATAGGAACCAATAACATGGGACAATAGCAACAATCAATATCAATAATAATCGATGCAATGGTTATAAATAATGATTCAATAACCGATAACAATATTTAATGGTTGATGTCAATAACACTTGGACAATATTCAATATCAATTGAAACGATGATGTTCAATATGCAATGTCGATGTTGGGTCAACTCTTAAGTCTATTTATCATTTTAATCCTAACTAATGCACGTACTACTGTGTTCCATATGTTCCATAACACAGGTTCGATGCATACAATCAGTTTCGTTTAGACTTTAGTGGTGAATTCTATAGGTCATGTGTCAGTACGATAATCACTGATACGATAACAATATTGTTGTTCAATACATTACAATGATACACTAATACACTGATACACTGATACGATAAACGAAAGATTGTGGTGCCGTAGTCAGCGCTCCAATAATCAATCGATAAACATTGGCCGGCACAGTCACTATATTATTCATTACCCAAGTCAATCTCTTAAATCCCAGCTTGTTAATTATTTTATCAATGCAACAATACATTATGCAATTAGAGACATTGGATGAACGATAGGAACAATAGGAGAACAATAGGATAATAACTTGGATAGGACAATTAAAATGATGACAATAGGATATTAGGATCTTGCAATACAACATATATACTTCAATTCATACAATACAATGATATAGGAATAATTAATTTCAGAAAAACTGGAAAATGAAATTCTGGACAGCAAGAGGTCCTGGTACTAAAATTGAATTTTTCGGTACTACAGAAATCAAAAACTGAATCCGTCAGAAGTTCTGGAAACTAGACTTCCCAATGAATCAAACACATATTTAAAGTAAAAAATCAGACAATAGTAGCTAGGTTAAACAAACCATTCTTTACAGATTACATGTTCTAATTGAAATTGGACATCAAGTTGTTATATTTTTAGAATTAGCGAAAACTCGATAATAAATTCATCAAAAATATTCATTAGACTCCTAAACATGTTAACTAAAATTCTGGAAATTATCAGAGCATTATTCTAACATTAACTTAGCCTTTTGATAGTTTAAATATGGAAACATACATGAATCTGAAATTCTAGAAATAAAACACAGTAGTAGTAAAATCATCATAACTTTTGCTATACAACTCGAAATTTAAAGATCATAAATGTTCTAGAAACTGGAGACATAGGGCTACAACTCTTATTCAGAAATTTATTTATTTTGAGATCTATTACTGGGTCGATAACGACAGGAAAATTCCAGACAACAAGTAACATACATATTTTTATATTCTTCATGAATTAAAGATTAAACATGATGGGTTCCACTTCAATTAGTCAATAAACTTCATAATCACTTTTCGTCCAGATCATAAACAATTCGAGGGCTGGCAATATTTATTATATATTCTTTCTGACATTGATCTCTCAATTCACTTTCTGTCCAGATCTGTCCTTCCGGTGCCACCTTCGCCCTACTCTCCTTCATTAAAGTTGGAATACTCATCATCCTCTACACACCCATCTCCTCTTCTCCCACCCTCTCCTGGGTGTCTTGGATCTCAACCGGTGGTCCATTACTTTGTGACCTCTCCCCTATCTCTGTGGAGTTCGTGGTCCCTATCTCCTTCTCTCCCCCCATCCTACTAGATCTTCCCCTCCCTGGTGGCTGAAGATCAGTTTGCTAGCTGTCGCTGGAGAATTTTGTGGTTGGTGTTCTCTTGGTTCGTCTCCTGAGGCCTCGCTCGAGAATATTGAAGGAGTAGAATTTCTATTCCATATATGATATATGATGTGTATCTCAAGAGAACACGCCTTAGTTTAGTTTGATGAATTGATTGGTATCCTACTTTGACCAAGCCAAGGATTAACTAGAGTAGAAACATTTTGGTTGATGAAGATTTAACAAGGAAGTGAGCCGTCGATTATGTTAACTCTCTCACTACTTCTAATGTGACCATGGGTCCCCTAATTATACTTTGCAAGCGAGTGATTGATTAAAGATTACACTTAGAAGTGATATCATTTGATAGTTATTTTTGGTCTTATGACAGTGTAAGAAGTTTACCCACTGAAATAATAAATTGAAAAATTTAGGGACAGAAGCAATTAGTCTTTGGTGTTATTGATTTAGTATAAGTATCTTTAGTTGGCACAGTGAATTCTGGTGGATAAACAAATGTTCAACCCCTTGCATTGATGTACTACCCACTTATTTAATTGTGCGTCTTTATGAGATTTGTTCTAAGTTATTGTCTAGGATGCATCTTATTGATATTTATGCTATTTTTGGTTTCCTTAAGGAAATGGTCCTCTAGTTAGGGCAAAACTTTCACCAGCATGTTCCACGGATTCAAAGAAAAATTCCTTCCGACAACCCCGAAATGCATAGGACACATCTAAGCATTAAACAAAAATGTTCAACTTATCCTAACAAGTGTAACACCTCGGATTTTAAAAAACCAAAAATATTTATTTTTATATATTTAGAGTGCTGGAAATTGTTTTTGGGATATTTTATTTTTAAATATTGATATTGGGGTTGATATTTGAGTTGGACCTGTATTAATTATATATTGGAGTTATGAGTCGAGTTTTATATGAAGAAATGTTGTTTACTCTATTTTCTACTTTGGAATATTATTATGAGACAATTTTGTGTATTTTATATTGTTAGATTTATCAAGTGTAAGAGTGGAGTGGGGTTTATTGGAAACATATTGGAGATTGGGGGTATATGTGCAAATATACCTTATTAATTATTATAATTATAATAATTATTTATTTCCTAAAACACTCCCCCCCATCCCCTTTCTTCTTCTTCCCTTCTTTTCCTTTTTTCCCGATCGTTCGTTTCCAACCGAACCCATCGGCCGGCTCCTCCCCGCTCCAAATCCACCCCCCGTAGTTTGTGATTTTCGAATTAAATTGGGGGATAGGCTAATTGAGGGGTTCTCTACATCGTGGAAGTATCGGATTTTCAAAAGGATTCCGAAAAGGTATACCCTAATTTATTTATTCGTATAAAATTAAGTGTGGTTAGTTTTATTGAGTAGGATTATGATGGTAGAGAGATCTAGAGGTGTTGGAAGTGGAAGATTTGAGGAATTAGTGGGTTGTTAGAAAAATTACAAGTTGTTAGTAAATTAGGGTTTTGGGTTTGTAAAAGAGATTATATAGAACATGTTAGGAGTTAGGATTGGTGTATATCATGGTGAAATCATGAAGTTCTAATTTTGGCCTAAAGCCAAATTGTAGAATATGTGAAGTGGAGTAAGAAACTTGCTTCTAGCAAGTTTAGAAAATGTATGAGAGGTTGTGGGGTGGTGAGAGAGTATTAATATGAATTTAGAAGGGATTTTGTAGACTTAGAACTTAATGGAAAGGATGGGGAATGAAAGTATAAATTTTGTGCACGCCGGGTATTCGGTGAAATACCCGAGCGATATAGAGGTGAGAATTTGATGAATTCGGAGGTGTAGTTGAGTCTTTTTATTATTATTAACCCTAATATGTGAGATTAGGACAAAGGGGATTAAGGAATTTAGAAAATATGAATTTTTCTTATTAGAAAGCCTCCGATCAATAAGGGAGTGTTTGTATTAGAACCCGAATTCGAAATCTATCGATGTAGCTCACCTACATATGTCATTTGTGATGCGTGGGTGAAGACGGATTGAAATTTGGAGGTCCGAAGGTTGAGTTTTGAGCTTTAAACTAATCAGTTCTATAATTTTTCAATTAGGAGGAAAAAGTCGAACTTCGACTGGCTACAGGACGGACGTGGGACATCGTTTGCTCGATCCATCAGGTGAGTATGTTGTATTTATAAATATTTTATATTGTGGCCGAATTCTGTGGCTTTGTGATGTATTTCGTAGAAGTTATATTAAAAACTGATTTTGAATAAAAATACGGATTTTTAATGGTCCGAAACTGAGTTTTTGTGATATTTGAGGAAATTAACTATTTTAAGTATACAAAACCTATATTATGGGTTAATGTGACGTGTTGAAGTATAAAAATTAAATATATTAAATCGTTTATGCATATATTTTTGGGGTATATATGCCGATATAGGCAATTGGGTATATGCGGAGCCTGGTGTTTGGGCTAGCATGCTATGGATGGATGTTATAAGATGTAATTAGACGAAATTGGTGATTGTGATCATGTTTTGATATTCCGTGTAATTATAGTGCCCGTTTTGTGCATGTTTTGGGGCATATAAGCCCTTATAGGTGATTTTACTTACATGAAACATGATGTATGAGCTAGTATGCTATAATTGGATATTATGAGATTTAATTAGAGGAAATAAATGATTTTGGGCCCTTTTCTTGGAAACCCGCATGGGTGGTGTATGTTGTGTATATATATATATATCATGATATTGACTCGGGATGTGATAATTCATGAAATTAGTAAGTGGGTATATGGTTACATTATTATTATGTTCGAAGTGAATTAATGGGTAATAATGGATATTATAATGTGATAAAGTGTACATTTTGATACTTTTACGATACGGAATAACATAAGGTAGTTCTTTTATTACTATTATAATCTTGGCGCATGAATAATATGCATTGATATGATATGATGGTTTTATAGGTTGAATGACAGAAGGTATGCATAATGTGGTCTAATGATGTGATGATTAATATTGTGGACACTGGATATGCATTAAATGGTAAGATAAAAGATAAGATGGTACGTGTTAATAAAATATGTTATTAATTCTTGTGATTAAAGTCAAGGATGTGGCTATTGTTTAATTAAAAGCTGTGATGCTTTATGTTGAATTAGTAAAATGGAAAGATAAAATAATTAATGCTAATAATAGATGGTTTTGTTGACCAGTACCTACAGCCATCCTGGGGGTTTGGGCTAGACCTCCTAATACCCAAGGACCGGCTTGGGGTAAGTGGACCTAAACTATGTTTGGGGTAAGTGGATTTTATCGCCCAAGCTATCGGCTTGAGGCCCGGTTTTTCCTTGATGACAGCTGTCGCGAGGAAGTACCCAGTTTATCTGGGGTAAGTGGTTTTTCCCTCCTGGCTTCGGCTGGGAGGAAGTACCCAGTTTATCTGGGGTAAGTGGTTTTTCCCTCGATGACAGCCGTCGCGAGGAAGTACCCAGGTTACCTGGGGTCAGTGGCTTTTTCCCTCTTGGCTTTGGCTGGGAGGAAGTACCCAAGTTCTACTTGGGGTAAGTGGTTCCCTCGCTAGTTCGGCTAGGAGGAAGACGTAGCCTCGGACGAGTAAGTCTCTGTGTGAGCATCGGGCAGCGTGTTTACTGGGCTGTCGACTTTCAGTATGTTGGGATACTGTGGCTCACTGATCGACAAACTAATAAAATAACTTAGTGTTAATAAAAATGTGAATTGTGTGTGGGAAAGAAAGTGGATAGTGAAATGTGAATTGTGTGGGAAAGAAAGTGGAAAGTGAAATGTGAATTGTGGATGAGAAAGAAAGTGGTTGTGAATGAAGTAAATTGTGAAAGAAAATGAGTTATGAGTTAGTATATGAAAAGAAGTGATAAATGTAGTACGTGGTTAATTTAAAATGAGAATAATAAAAGAGATGTGTTATCATGAATAATACGAAGTAATTGTATTATGTGTGTGATCATTAAAGTAAAATGTAGTTGATATGAGTTGTACCTTGGAATTGTGTCAAGGAACTACCTTCCCGCTATTTCTGTGGAAATGGTGGGAACTACCTGCCTTGGCATAATTCGCAGGGTGAGTTGGTATGATAGTGGTAATGATTAGTGGAAATGAAGAGTTAAATAAAGTGAAGATGATATGTGATTGAAGCGAATTAATAACCAATCTATCGGCTTGAGATGTGATGTGATATTACCCAAACTGTGTGTTTGAGGTGCGGTGATTATTACCCAAGCTATCGGCTATGGGGTGTGATATGTTGTGGTCCCAGATTATGTTTGGGGATTAAGTGAAAATGATAATAAGATTTATTGTTTATAAGAATGAGAAATTACTAAAGTGATATAATGAGATGTGAATGAGCTATAAAATATGGTTTTGATGCAATGTGTATAAGTATTCTAATTAATGATGTGTTAATGATGTGATGAAATGTGAGTAAATCGCATGGGCAATGAGATGTGGTATTTATGTCATTAGGCATGAAGGAAGGTGGTATTATGAGAATAGATGCATATGTTTATGATGTGATACTTATTATAACACAATAAAATAAATACCTGTATTATGAGATTGGGTATGAAAATGGTTACTAAAGAAAGTATGTGGTGATATGAGTTTGTGTACCTTGGAAGTGTGTCGGGGAACTACTCGCCCGCTATTTCCGTGGAAATGGTGGGAACTACCTGCCTCGGCACAACTTCCAGGATGAATGTGTGTGTTGATGATATAATATAAGTAAATGAAGCGCATAGCCAAATAGAAACGAAGAAAATATGTAGTAGCATCATGTGGTTATATTCATATAATACTATTATGACGATAATTGTGGAAGAATGAATATTGGGCTTAGAAAATTTAAATTGAACAGTAATGGATTGTATGTGAATTCGTATATTGCGAATGTAAAATAAGAATATATATATATATATATATATATATATATATATATATATATATATATATATATATACGAGGTTGATGTGAAGTATATTATGAAATGTGGGATGTTATGGAAAATTAAATAGCTGAATGCAGGATTGACAAAGTATTTGATATATCATCGTATTGACGATGTTGTCGTGTTCAGGATTCAGGTTGCATTATCTTAATTTGGTATTCGTAAGTTTAATTTATTTTCTTTATACTATTTTAATTTGTCATTAGATTAATAACTATACTCACACCAGAAATGGCTAACCCCTTAGTGTTTGGGGGATTAGGGGAGTCTGAGGACTACCCTAGATCCCCCACTGTTGCAGGTTCTCATCAGTGCAGAGGTGAGGCGTGGATGGGTAGGATAAATTTTTATTTTAAAAATTTGTATTATTTAGTTATAAGAATAGTAAAATTTATGATCTAAATTGTATTATGGGTGTATAAGCATGTATATGACGATGATGAGTATAGTGTGAGGTGGTTTGGTATGTTTGTGACCCGTACCCATCTCGTTGTGGAGTACCGGGCTCTGTGGTAGGTTTTACAAGGATTTTTCTAAAATTTTACCTCGTTTTTCAAAAAAATTTATAGTTTTTAATTGATATTTAATAATCCGTTATGAGTTTGGCCCCCAGAGCATTATATTATATTGCCTGTATGTTTCTGCTCATTTTGGCTTGGGGAGCCCGTGAATTGATTGGGTGTATTGTGAGCTACAGAATTTTGAGCAGAATTCCGTAAGCTTTTTGTGTTTCGGGGCAAAATTTATAGGGAGACTCTGCCAAAATTTTCCCTGAAATATAACTTTCTTAGTTTATGACCAAAGTGATATAGAAATTGAAAGAATTGAATTTGGAGAATTTTTTTTTTTTGGGGTGTTACAACAAGCTACAGTTGTAGTTTATAAACTACAATTCTCTTTTTTACCTAATTGTCTCTGAACTAAACCTCTTTATCAGCAGTAGGACCACCTGCAAATTAAGAAGAAGTTCTCGAGGGAATCAGGAAAATGAAGGCTTCTAATGATGCTCCAGTTGACTCCATGGGATGCCAAAAAGCAGGTAATTTTTTGCCACCTAAGGTAATATTTTTCTCTAGATTTGTGCTCTGGAACCCTATACACATACTAATAGGTGCAAGTTTATGTTTAGAGCAAGCAATATATACTTTTCTACATATTGAGTGAACTGCATAATTTTCGAGGCTTTTATAATGTCAATATTGATATTGTGCTCATTCTAAATCATCAGAATGCATCCACCTTTTCTTTTTATTGCACAAGTTTCTTTTTAAAGAAGGATTAATAACTAGCTTTTATCTGTTTTTTTAGGAGAAAAGATTTACAGTATTGATTTCTTCCCTTCAATCAAGTCAAACAAAGGATGTAAAACTTGCACCGACGACATCTGTTTGATGAATTATTTTGGTAGTGCACGAAATCTGTGTGATGCTTAAGTTGTTTTTGTGTTTGGAATGGGTAGGTGAATATGCGGAGAGAGGGTTCAGTATTCTTGGTGATGGGCGGCTGGATATGCATATGAACCTGCAGGTAAGAACATGTGAAATGCATGTTTATTAAGTATCTGGCCGTAGCAAATATTTATTTGTTATGCATATTTTTTTTATGTTTTGCAACTTAACTCTATATGTACAAATTGCTCATGTTATCTGGTACAAATTAATGTGGGTCTACTGGCCCCAAATATGACTTGGCGGTGTGGAATCTTCATTTTATAGTTACTTTACTACTTCATGTCTACATATATATAGCCCAAACTAGATATGACGAGAGCAATGTGAGCACCCGCACATGCACGTGTACACACACACATTAATGTGCTACTAATGCGAAGTGAAATCGATCACTGAAGCATTACGTTTGTTCATTACGTTCTACCATTTTCTGCTTAAGCAAAAGCTGGGTTTGGAGTAGCTGTTGTTAATGGAAAGCTTTTAGTTATGGGTGGCTACCCTGTTGATATTGGCACTGGATGTGTTTCTGCTGATGCTCATGAGTACGAATCTTTTCTTAACAGGTTAGGGACTATTAATTCCCATTTCCTTTTAGTATTTATTTCTGCCGACTTTTTTATTGTCGAATTAGCAGAAGATTTATTATTAGTGGAAATTTATTAAGGTCCTGACAGTATTTATATATCCATTGATATCCTGTTGACAATCCTCATTTTGATGAAAAGGCTTAGATATGAATTGTGAGTCAGTCGTCTTCAAAAGCTATGTGATATAACGAGTATGTCCTTTATATCTGCCAACACCAATTACTAACTGTGTTAGATGGTAGTATACTGGTATTTAGTTGCTTTTTTAAATTGCTTGGAATGAGGAAACTTCATGACTTTAACTTTTAGTTGAAGACACTTTGGCTACAAAGCTAATAAGTTGATTACTTGCTAGACTTACTGCTTTAAGAAAACATTGTTGTTGTTAGCTTTGCAAATTTTTTATTCATCTAATTATTGTGAACTATTAGCAGCCAGAACTGTATGCATTAGACAAGAAGAATATTTGAATACAGTGTTTTTATCATATTGTAGGTTTGGATTCTCTTGATCTTCATCTCTGATAGCAACTGGATATTACGGTTGATGTGATCTTCCTCATGCTATTTTAGGTAGAGAAGTATATGGAGGTACTCTGCTGGGTTCTGCATTATTACTTTGCTGGCGTGAAGTCCCGGTCCTGGTAATTTACACTTGAGAGAATTTGGCTGCAATTTTTTTTTGGTAATTTATTTTAACTTAATATTTGTTCTTCAGTCGAATTTGTGAATGAGTTATATTATTTGTGAATGGGGTATATTTTTGGGTTGTCATTATTTGTGAATGAGTTATTTTTGGAATTTTCATATAACTCCGTATAAGAAGACTAGAGCTTCTAGCATAATAGTTGATGTCCCGATATTCATAGTACGGAAAATACTGGATCATAAGATCTGTATTAGTACAGCTCCCTGGCAACTTGCTCGCTCACCAAGAATTACACGTCCTATCCTGTCTGTCTAGCATAGGTGATCGAATGGCCATTATCGAGAACAATAGCTGGGGGGGGCTGATTCTACCACCTAGATCTCTGTCATTATCTCAAACCTTTCACGGCCATGCTAGACAAGGTCCTGCACCTAATCTGAAAAAAATGTTTACCACACAAGATGAGATTGATATATAGCCCAACAGAAATACATGCAATTAAAATAAGAAAACAACTAGATTTTTAGAAATCAAAATGAAGTTCATGTTAAATCATGCTAATGAAGGAAATATGTTGTAACTTTTTACTAATCGCAATGATAACATAATGCCACAAAAATATCCATACATAATCTTTCAGGTACATAAGATTTTGCAAACCCAATTGAATTCTAACATCAGCACTAAAAACCATAACACCATATCAAATACTATTGGCATATACATACATCATAATACTTGACAAATATTGCATTTAAAAACTCAAATTTTTTGTTCACAAAGATGCTAAGAGGTTCATAATATTACTAATTTATCATTTCTATCTCACAACATGATGCCTGTAACCGGTTAATTTTTTTATAAAAAGACCTATTCACTATAGTTGTGTGATTGAAAAAAATAATGTAAGTCAATTTCATGGCACAATGCCTTAAACATGATGAAAAATTCAAAAGGAAATTTTTTTTAGCATTCAAACATTCATTTTTCACAGAAGATGTAGAAGGTAATACATTTGCTAAACAAAAGTTATCTTATTAGCCACCTTTGCAACTTTTTTATGTTTTATGTTTCGTTATAATCTTTACTTTATCTTGAAGAAATTACTATATATACTTCTATTTCCATATCAATGAAACCTCTTCCTGAAATCTTGCATATGGATATGGATAATAATCATTAAGAATGATATACATGAATTTTCACCAAGAGCATGCAGGAGTGTTGTTCATGGAATGTTGACATCGAGCTATGGGTGCATACACGTAGCTTCAACATTGTAATAGAAGTTTCTTTCACTTGAAAGCTCAAAAATTGTGAACCGTCCTCTGAAAAACAAATTTCTCATATTAGTACCTCAGCAAATTAATCATAAATACTTCCATCTCATATTAGTACCTCAACAAATAGTTATTGTTTGTTGTTTGTTGTTAGTTAATTTTAAAACTCTCATTGTTTTCATTGATTATTGTAAACTCTTACTATTTGTTTCAAAACTCTTACTGTTTTTTAGGTACACTGTTTGGTCCCATTTTCGAAGACTTGAAGCATTGTGTTTTTCTACAACACTGTTCGGTTGGTTGGTGGAAATTTTGGTAAAGGATGTAATAGTTGTAATATTTAGCATTTTGGGAGATTATGTAAGTATCTGTATATAATGATGATATAATATAGTTATGTTAAAACCCGTACCCGCAATTTTGTGGAGTATTGGGTTCTGTGTTTGGTTTTTGAAAGGTTTTTCGAAGGTTTTTCAGAAATTCCATTATGTTTTCAAACGAATTTATGGTTTTTATTTTGTATCTTGCATTATATTATGATTTTTTCTCCCAGAGCCTTATATATATGATGCCTGTGTGATGTTGCTTGGTTTCGCATGGGGAGGATTGGTATTTATTGCCTGTAATGTCATATTTTTAATTGTTAGCAGAATTTCGTAAGCAATTGCTGTAAAAGGGCTAATATTTTAGGGGGAGACTATCGAAATTTTTACTAAATTTTCTAAAATCTATTATGATTTCAAACGATATCTTGGTTTTTATTTTGTATCTTAGTCATATGAAGATTTTTTCTCCCAGAGCCCTATATATATGATGCCTGTGTGATGTTGCTTGGATTCGCCTGGAAAGGATTCATATTTATTACCTGTGATGTTAAATTTTTAATTGTGAGCAGAATTTTGTAAGGAATTGCTGTAAAATGGCTAATAATTTAGGTGAGGTTCTGTTGAAATTTTTACAAAATTTCATAAAATTTACTATGTTTCCAAACAATATCTTGGTCTTTTATTTTATATCTTTAGTCATATGAAGATTTTTTTCCCCAGAGCTCTATATATATGATGCCTATGTGATGATCCCTGTGTGATGTGGCTTGGATTGGCCTGGGCAGGATTCAATTTGACTGCCTGTGATGTTAATTTTTTTATTTTGAGTTGAATTCCGTAAGGAATTGCTCTAAAAGGACTAATATTTCAGGAGAGATTCTGTCGAAATTTTTACTACAATCCTGCCTGTAAAATTTTAGAGAAGACTGTCGAAGTTTTTACTAAACAACTTAATTAATTAATCATTCTTCACGATAACGTGCCGTAGGAAACAATTTAAAGGTGATTGTATTAGAAAACTATTAAGAAGCAATATAATTTCGAAGGAGGCTTGTATAGAGTAGATGATTGTATTAGAAAGGTGGTTGTATTTGTTTACAATCAGTTTTTTTTTCCTGCCATGGTGCATATTTTTGATTGATGTGCTCACATATCTTGACAAAAATTTAGCTTTTATAAGAATTGGATAAGTCAATATTGAGATATTTAAGGGCAATAAAGATAAATTCCTAAAAAACTAAAACATTTTAACGAATAATTGTTGAAAAGGTATAAAGAGTTATATTGAATGACTTCTGATCTTAACATGTATAATGCATAAATTTATATGCAGTTCACCCAACCAAATAACTCCAACTAAATTTATATGCAGTTCTGAATACGTGCCGTAGGCACGTGCCACGGGCATACCTAGTATACTAATATCATTTAAAATCATCTATTTTCAAATTCTTCGAATCCAATCACCAAATATGTGTTCAATCCTTTATGTAAGTGGGGCAATTAACCCAAAAATATTTGTACAAATTACCCTCAAAATATTTCCCCAGAAATCAATTTATATTTCCAATATACTCAAAATAGTAAATACTACCAAATTCGGGCTCACCAAGACTCAAACCTACAATATCAAAGATCATAAGCCACATGCACTCACCAATAATCCAAGACTATTTCTTTGTCAACTTCGATTCAAAGTAAAAACATCTATATATAATTGAGTACTTGAATGTTCAACTTGAGACATCAACCCAATGGTATTGTAAAAATCGTATAAATTTCAGTACTACTCAAAAAATAGATTTCTTAATTTCATATGGAAACATAAATGAGTCTACCACCACTTTATAGTTAATATCATCTAAATTCATCCTAAATTTCTTCGTCTAATTTCATTTGCAAAACATTTGGTTCAAAATCTGAAAATTGCTGCTCATGCAACTTGTAAAAATCACAGAAAATTCTATACTTCATAAAACTTTGTGTTCTTTAGCTCAAATTAAAGGTATACAAGTCTACTAAAACTTTGTAGTTATAAGTTTCTCCAAAATATTGTATCTATAATCCTGAATTCTTCGAAATCTACAGTCGGATTGAAATGTTATACAGACTGCCAGTTGTTCCACCTTGTAAAATCCATTATAAATTCTATTCATCATGGAAAATTGATTTCTTAGACTCTAAAGAAAGGTGAACGAATCTACTTCAACTTCTTAGTTTTGACCATTCTCAAAATATTGCATCTAAGATGCCGAAATGATCAAAATCCGAAATGTATACAAATTTCCAGCAACTGGACAATCTGCCAACCAGTCCTAAGTTTGGATTTTATTAAAATAGTGAACAACATTCAATTATTATGAAATTTTAAGGATATATTTTTGACATATACGGGGTGCTCATACAAAAATTTTAGCTTTAAATTCCATCTAATTTAAGAGAAATGATTTTCTGAAGTGCAACTAAAACTTAAAACAGAAATTTATAAAATTGCCCCCAAATCAATCATATCATAATTTCACACCTTTAATCAACAATACATAATCTAAACATTAATACTCAATCTATATAAGATATCATGCATCTAACAATTTACAAATATATATTCTACAATCTAGCATTCTACTAACAAAATTATATTACATAGTTGGAGAAACACCCACCTATTTGAAGAACTTTCCAAGCTAATAGAACCCCTAATAAGCTCTCCAAATCTCCCCTCAAAATCCGAGCTCCCAAGAAGAAAACCAACAGCAAGACTTGCTAAAATGGAAAAGGGATTTTTTTTCTATTTTCTTTATGAATGGCCGGGAATGGGTTTTTGTAAAGGGAATGGTTTAATGGGAAGTTTAATTAACTACCCACTAATCTAAAGTAACTACCCACTTAGTCCACAGCTTATTCACATTTGCCTTTTTCCCTCCTCCACATTGGCTGGCCATATGCATGGTTCAAGCATGGGTTTTGAAGGGGTTTTTGATGTGTTGGTGTGAGCACATAGGTTGCACACAAAAGATTAGGAATTCTATTTAATAAAAATACATATGTTACTCAATTTTAACATAGATTTAATAAAACTAGTTCAAATTAATAAAAGTTTTTATGCAAAAAATAAAATAAACATAAACACTTCATTAATTTATATTTTGAAAAAGGATACGACCAATACGTGCACTACAAACACATGCACGTATCAATACAAAATAAATTCGAGAGAACGATTTTTTTTATAAATAGTCATAATACAAAATACGTAGAATGTTTATATTAATAATGTTACGGATATTACACGTAACGATAAAATATACGTAATCAACACGTGCAATTAGAACACGTGCAATGCACGCAAAAAATACAAAGATTAAGATTAATATTTGAGTTGGCTCAAACGAAGAAAAAAATAAATTTTACTGTAAAGGTCCGAATTCCAAAATACGGTAATTCGTAGAACAACAGGATCTTTATTTCATTTCGTACAATTTTACAAGGAATAAAAAAAAAATTGTAGAACACTGTTCATCTTACATCAACGCATCGAAAAAATAAAGATTACATTAATAAACATGTACAATTTAAACATCAACGATAAATAGTCTTTAGCTTCAAGTTCATCTTTCAGTCTGAGCCAATTCAAACCCTACATTGAATACTGTGGGCACGTCAGTTACATACAATTGATGCAATACTATACACGGTCATCCTTGCTATGCCATAATATAGCAACTCACTTACTTTAACAACCGCAATCTTGAATGTAAACCAAAGTGTGAAAAGTGACTATCTTAAATATGTCGGTGTATTCAATGTCTTAATGCCTAATGCCGATGTTTACGCTAAGATGACACTAATGCATACTTGTTCGGATTCTATGCATCCCATACTACCTAGGTCCGAGGGAAAGTACCTACGTACTTCACATTAAAGGGTTGAATCCCTCGACACAAATTACTACTACGATGACTAAGGAAAGGTTTTAGATGTTTTGTGAGTATTAAGCCCATGCCCCGATAATTCTGGAGACGAATCCCACATCGCCAATGAGTTGGGGACAACTCCCAATCACACGTCGATAATTCCGGGGAAACCATCTCACACCGCAAGCTATGGCGCTTCCATAGTCCCAAAATACACCATAGGCGTCGCCTCGATCCCGATAATTCCGAAGATGAATCTCACACCACCGATGAGCTGGGAAAAACTCCCAATCACACCTCGATAATTCCGGGAAAACCATCTTACACCGAAAACCAACTGAGGCCCTCATACCCATGTTTGCCCATACTTCATCATGTCTCCCCTTAGTGCCTGTCCTTAAGTTTTTAGTTTTAGAAGAATCATCACAACCTAGAGCTAGCTTACCCTACCGACTTAAACAAACATGAGAGATTGTCAGCCTAAACTAGCTATCAAGAGATACTCAACCCACACTGGTTGGTTCTAAAATTTCATTAATCATAAATGGCGGTTTCTGAGGGTCTCTCCTAGCCTCTAGATTCCAACAACCATCTCGTTCTAGAGATTAATTTGGTTATATCTAACCTCAACATAAACATCTTTATCAACAATTCATCTTTATCACATTTGAATTCCTATTCATTAAACTTCTTTCATTCAATCTTCTACCAACACATTCCATCTCTTACATTGTACATAAATTTCTCAATCAAATTTCTTATAAATAATACTCTTTAATTAATCATTCAACTAATCACTTCATGATACTAGGTCCACACAATCTTTTCTCATATTAGATTCCAATTTGTTAAATTTCTTTAATCAATTTCATCACTTTCGAACGCACAATTTGATTAACAATTTATTCCTAACTTTCTTTCATTCTCAACTTGCATTTTGCTTTTTATAATCAATTTACAAAATCTTTAATTATATTTACATCTTCTTTATTTTCAACTTGGACTCAACCTAATACATTTATGAAAATGTCTTTAAAACTCCCAAATACACACCAAAACAGTGAGAATTTTTTTTAGATATTGCCATGATATTTTAAAATATTAATATAACTTTTCTAGATTTTTAAAATACCCCAAAAGACTAAAAAAAATTTAAAATGCACAAATGTGCACACATAAGTTCGAAGCCCAGACCTCCGACCCAGCGAGCGCCTCGTGGCAGCACGTGAGCGCAGCACGCCTCCGGCTAGTCACCAAGGCCAAAGCCTTAACTGATATAGTATAGGGTAAAAATTCTTAAGTATCTAAATCACCCCTTTTCTGACTTTTTAAAAAAAAAATGTTTTCTCCTCACAACGGCAGACCCAAGGCTCGAACCAGCACCAACAGAGAGGCGATCAGGCGCCTACCCACTGAGTCGAAGCTCAGATCACAACTACTACATGGTTTAATTCATTAAGTACTCAATCTTCGTTAAATCTCACTTTCTATATTTTCGACATTTTTTATTTTCATTCTTTTCCCAAAAAATTATTTTTATAAAAATAGTTTTAGACTCCAGAACTCCTTCTTTACTGATTTTAATTTGTATTTAAGAGGATTTCTACCCATTTTATGTACATAATCATTTTTGGAAATATATAACATATAACTTGATTTTTTTTGCAAATTAACTCTTTTCTTCAAAATACTACCATTTTATATCACTAGAACTACAAAATTGTAATCCTACTAACTTTATTCATATTAATGAAATTTACTTCAATTTTGCCAAATTAATCATTTCTTTCTCTTGTATGAATTATAACACAAAATGCAACTAGTTAATCTTTCCCCACTAACTTAATGCAACATTTCTTTTGTTCTACAACAACTATTTCTTTCCCCAAAATTGTTTCAAAATTTTCATTTCTATCAGTTTACATTTAATATACATATTTTAGCCAACTCTTAAAAATCACAACATTTCATGCAATAATCAAGTTGTTCATTTGTGTCAAACAACTATACATGTGTCTTTAATTAAAATTTCTCCATTCTACTCTACTAATTAATTCATATACTCCACATCAACAAACAATGCATTCTATGGTTTTCTACAACTAGCAATCTTGTCATCACAACGTGCGTCAAATTTCACTAATAAGAACCATTAAACTAACCAAAATCAACCATAACACCTGGGCATGATTTCTATACTATTTAGAAAATAAGAAGAGACATCCACCTCAAATTGATGAAAATGCAATTAGAACTCTTAGAACGAAAGCTTCTAGCTCCCACCAAAAGCTCCTCTTCTTCTCCAAACTAGCCTCCAAGCACAAATGAAGAAGAATCCGGCCTCTTCTTTCACACTCATTCTTTTTCTCTCTTAATTTTGATTAATATTTTTGTGCAAATGTGAATGAAGAGTTGTAGGTATTTATAGGACATTTGTGTGGTGAAAAATGATCCCACTACTCAAATAGCCACCCCACTCCTCACACTCACACATCCACTCTCCCTCCCTCTCAAAGGCCGGCCTTTCTCCTAGAGCACAAACACGTGCATGTGTTCCACACATGCACACTTCTCATTTTAATAATTAATTGTTATTTATTAGTTGTTACTAGTTTGTTACATGACATGTATGGTTGCACTTTTCTTATCAGAAAGGGTAGTTAATAAATAATTAATTTTTGGGCTTTAATTTCCTAGTGGGCATAAATTAGTCTTTTAGGCCTATGAACTTTTAATTTAGAGAAGAAAATAAATAAGACAAAAATAAAAGGAATGTGTGCATAACTTAGAAAAAAATTTAGAGCCAAAAATGAAATAAAATTGCATGTGCGTTGCATGTGCAAAAAATGAAAAAAATGTATTTTATACTAAAAATTCTTTCAGGATGTTACATGAGAGGATGGAAAATATATAAATAATCGGAATACAAAATACATATGAAATTTATATTAAAATATGTTACGAATAATACCTGTAACAGTACAAAATACATGTGAGTAACACACATGAGGCAAAATTGTCGTTACTCAACTTTGCGGGGTGTTACAATACCAACTTGAAGACCAGGGAGGGAAAGGATTTCGAGAACCTGGAATTTTGAACACCTGGTGAAGTACCAAGACGGTGCTTAACACCCTCTAGTAGAACTAGTTTTTTCAATTTTCAATAAGGCCGACACTTGTGATACGGCCTAAATAAGTAATAAAGACTTGCACCATTGAGGCAGCCACTTAGGTTTTATTTCAATAAAACATAGCTTAGTTTTCTTTTAAAGATCATTGCACTAGCCTCATATATATCCACCTGAGTCACATCAACGACTTGACATATAGTAATTTCGGACTCCAGCTTCTCCCAATGGTTGCTCCCGCAACTTTCTATGATCACATAACGAGTTTGGAGTCCAGCACTTGGTTCGATGCCGCTTTAGTTGCTTGCAAACAAGCAAGTGCAGAGCAATGCTCGCCATTTGAAATTTTCTCTTGCAGCTCGTTAACCCCTTGAACAACTGGTTTGGAGTCCAACACTCGATTCGATGCTGCTTTAGTCGCCTGCAAGCTAGCCAGTGCAAATCGCCGATTGGAATTGCTTCTACAACTCGTTGAAACTCTCAAAGGATAAGTTTGGAGCCGAACACTTGGTTTGATGCCGCATCAGTTGCTTGCGAACAAGCAAGTACGGGGTGGCTCACCATTCGGAATTACTTCTACAACTCATTGAAACTTTTAAACAACAAGTTCGGAGTCCAACACTTTGTTCGAAGCTGCTTTAGTCTCTTGCGAACAAGCATGTGCAGAGTAGCTCACCATTCGGAATTGGTCCTACAACTCGTTGAAATTTTCAAAAAACAGGTTCGGAGTTCAAAATCATGGCTCGGAATCACCCCTATATCTTACAAATATGTGAGTTCGGGGCTCGAAATGACCATTCGAACTACCCCCGAAACTTGTTAAAATCCTTCAGCAGCTACCCAATGGTGATGCTCATCTTATTAAGCTCCTTGGAGACAGAGACATTGTGGGCTAGGTTCGACCTCGAATATGGATGAATCCTTAATCAATTTCTAAACAGAACTTGTAGATCTTCGAGTGCTCGTCAAAACGATATGTCTGTTGATTCTTGATTTTGATGATTACAACACAATGCAAAATGTGTTTGTGCTATGCTTTATATAATTGCAGGTTGTATCAAAAGTTATCATATATGATACACGAAGGTCTCAAACAATATTCTAAATCTGAACAATGATCAAGCACAGCTCCAGATAAAGACAATGGCCAAAAACTTTACTCAAGACTGAAGACTCAAGTCAAGACCAAAGCTTCAAAGTCTTATATTTGTGTGTCTTGTAAAAATGTGATTTTTCTCTTTGTTGAGTCTTAGATTGATGTACAGCCTTGTCACACACACACACACTCACATATAATTTTTTATAATTGTGTGTTTTTACGAAATCTAAAGGTTGAAACAGCTTGAACTAGATCAGCTGTTGAGTACCAATCGATTGCCATTTATAACCAGTCGACTGAGTCTGTATAAAACTGCCTGATCTTATTCAAACTCTGACCAGTCGACTCATAGAGGCAACCCAGTCGACTATTCAAGTGATTTCGAAAGTTTACTGATTTCAAAAGCTGATTTTCGAATTCAAAACATTTATCCATTTTTTATCCGTTGATTAACAGTTATGAGAAACTGTTTTTACAACGTCCAGGGATTCTAGTCTATAAATATAGCCTTAGAATCACCTTTAAAGACTTCTAAGCATTTTTGAAAAAAAGTTTAAGTATTGTGCATTCAAGAGAGAAAAGCTTTCAAAACTCACTAAGTCTTGGTTCTGTGTTTTCAGTCTAGCATAACATCGATTTCGTTTTGGACTGAATTTATAAGTCGACCAAATAGCCACGTACAAAATCACAATCACAACAAGGCTATAGGTTGATTGTAAACAATTTTGTTGTTTTTTTTTCCTCTCGGTTGGAAAGTAGGACTCTAGGGTGTAGAGTCAGGTTTGTCACTCTTGGTGGAAGAGTGGATTGCTTTCTCTGGTTGAGAGAAAGGACTACGGGTTGAACAAGGTTGTTGTCTAAACGCCGTAGGGTATTCTTGTAATCTTTTTCAATAATAGTGAAAAATCTCAAGTGGGTTGCTTGGGAACTGGATGTAGGTCGGGAGGACCGAACCAGGATACAACGTGTGCACTCTGTGGTTTTATCTCTCTGAACTTGCATTTCATTTTTCTCAGTTTATAATTTTTCTGTGAAACTTGTCTGGACAGTCGACTGTGCCTTCCTGTAAGTCGACTGGTCAGACTCGTACTACTTTGTGAAATTTGTATGATAAGTCGACTGTCTCATCTCTAAGTCAACTCCTCAGACTCTCCTAAAAAATACTTTTTTATTGTCGCTTCAGTCGACTGGTTTATCCTTTCAAGTCGACTGAGCAGAAGAAAATCTTAATCCCGCTTTTTAAATTTTTATAAAACACTATTCACCCCCCCTCTAGTGTTTATTGCCTTACCTACAGGATCCAACACTTGGTATCAGAGCCTGGTTGAGTGCAATGGCAACTACTTCAAATGCAAATCAGTACCATGAAGGCCAATCTACACAAAGTCCACCTCTCTTCTTTGGAACAAATTACACTTATTAGAAGTGTAGAATGAAGATCTACCTACAATCCATCAACTATAAAATATGGAACATGACGGAAATAGAGTACACCGCTCCTACTATTCCATATGCACAATGGAACGACGACATGAAGAACCAAACAATGAACAATGCAAAAGCAATGAATGCGTTATTCTGTGCACTTACAAAGGAGGAGTTCAATCGTGTGTCAAATGCAACAACCGCACATCAAATTTGGCACACACTCGAGGTAACTCATGAAGGAACAAACAAAGTGAAAGAATCTAAAATATCTATTCTTGTTCACAGGTTTGAAATGTTCCGCATGAAGGAGAATGAGAGTGTTTCCGACATGATTACTAGGTTCACAGACATAATAAACTAACTTGTAGCACTTAGAAAGACATACACTCAAGTAGAGATGGTGAGAAAGGTACTCCATACACTAACCCCCGAATGGGAGAAGAAGACCACTACCATAGAAGAGGCCAATAATTTATCACAACTTTCTCTTGAAAATCTTGTGGGAAATCTTATGGCTTATGAAGTACAAATTGAAGAACGTAAGAAGGATGCCGAACCACAACAATCAAAGAAGAAGACATTAGCATTCAAAGCCATTTCAGACTCCGAAGATGAAGAAGAAGATGAGGAGGAGATTGCCATGTTCACAAGGAGATTCAAAAAGTTTCTAAGGAAAGGTAAGCTTATATCAAAGTTTAAAGATTCTAATGATCCTCCAACTTGTTTCAGGTGTAACAAGGTAGGCTATATGAAGAAGGATTGTCCACTAGAGAACGCAAAATGTAAGGGAAAGACATCCAATTTCAAGAAGGATAAGTATACAAAGAACAAGTTCGTCAAAAACAAAAAGGCATACCAAGCAACTTGGGATGACAGCGATTCTTCTTCAGAAGAAGAAATTGATGAGACCAACGAGGTTGCAAACGTGTGTTTCATGGCATCATAGAATCAAGTAAGTAATGAGTATGATTCAAATGATTTACTTGATGCCTTCAATGAAATTTTTCAAGAACTGAAAAAAGAAAAGATTAGAGTTAAGAACTTAGAGAAAGTTAATCAAACACTTTCTCAAGAAAATCTTAACCGTGATAAAGAAGTAAAATCTTTAAATTCTCGTATTTCAAGTTTAGATATGGATCTTGAATCTCTAAAGAAAAATTATAAAGAGATATCCAAGAACGTATCTAAGTTTAATAAAGGAAAAGAGAATTTAATTGATGTTCTTCAAAATCAAGTAAAATCTAGTCAAAAGTTTGGACTTGGTTTTAAAAAATCACTTGAAAAAGATCATTCTACTAAGAACACTAGTATAAATAAACCTATATCTATTTCTAGTGTTAGAAATAAACTTTATAAGTTCTTTGAAAAGCCTAAGTTTGTAAATTCTACTGATAAAAGCAAATCTAAAATTCAGCCAAGTTGACTGTATCCATCCACCAGTCGCCTGTCCAGAGGTACTAAGTTTTATTCAATAAGACTAAAACCTCATATAAGTCGACCTATATTACCTCCCAGTCGACTGACAGATAGTATAAGTCGACTGAAAGGTGTTATAAAGTCGACTGGACAGAGCAAATATGTATGGGTTCCAATCAACTTGAGTTCGAAAGATAGAATTGCTTATATAAATTCATATTTGCTGAATGTATGTAATTCTGCTAATTTCATTGCTGCTTATGGTGGAAAATCAAACTCGTCATGGGTTTGGTTTCCAACAAACTAATATTTTTGGACCCAATAAAACGGGTACCATATTCACATTGGATATTTTATAGGTACCAAAGAATGATCGTTGGATACTTGACAGCGGATGTTCTAAGCATACGACTGGTCATGCCAACCTCCTATCTACCATACAAAATATTGATGGAGGAACAGTTACATTTGGTGACAACAATAAAGGAAAAGTCATAGGAATTGGTATGGTCGGTAAGGATACTAACCCTTCTATAGAAAATGTTTTATTAGTTAGCGGACTTAAGCATAATCTGTTAAGTATTAGTCAACTTTGTGATTAAGGTTATAAAATCATGTTTGAAAAAGATACTTGTTTAATTTATGATTCTACCATGCAAAACATAATTTTTCAAGGTTTTAGGAAAAATAACATTTATGAGTTATGTTTGAAAGCAAATGAGTTTTCAAATGATTTTTGTTTAGTAGCTTCTAATAATGATTCTTGGCTTTGGCATAGACGTTTTGGTCATATGAATATGAAAAATCTTTCTAAATTGTCTAAGTACAACCTAGTTAAAGGGTTGCCAAAACTATCCTTTAAAAATGACAAGTTATGTGATGTATGTCAACTAGGTCAACAAATTAAATCTACCTTTAAAACAAAAGAAGTAATTTCTACTAGTAGACCGCTCGAATTAATCCATATGGATTTATTTGGCCCTACTAGAGTTGCTTCTTTAAATAAAATTAGATATGTGTTTGTTTTAGTAGATGATTTTTCACGATTCAGTTGGACTTTCTTTTTAAAACATAAAACGGATGCTTTTGAAGAATTTACAAATTTTTGTAAACGAATTCAAAATTAAAAGTCTCTAACCATAGTCACTATTGGAAGTGATCATGGTGGAGAATTTGAAAATAAAACATTTACAGAATATTGTAACAAGAATGGTATAACTCATTCATTTGCATTTTCTAGAGCTTCACCACAAAATGGAGTGGTTGAAAGGAAGAATAAGACTTTGCAAGAATGTGCACATACCATGCTTGTTGAAAACAATTTACCTATGTATTTTTGGGCTGAAGCTGTTGCTACAGCTTGTTATGTTTTAAACAGATTCTTGATAAGGCCTAAGCTAAAGAAGACTTGTTATGAGTTATTTTTTAATAAAATTTCTAAGGTCTCTTACTTTAAGACATTTGGTTGTAAGTGTTTTATTCTAAACACTAAAGATAATTTAGATAAATTTGATCCTAGATCTAATGAGGGTATCTTTGTAGGATACTCAAATAGGATTAAAGCATATAGAATCTTCAACAAGTGAACAATGACCATTGAAGAATCCATGCATGTTACATTTGATGAATCTCTGCCTTCATCGAATTTAATTGAAGATGATGAAACTAATTCATCACCTTTGAATAAAGTAATTATATCTTTAGAACAAACTAGTCTTGCAGATAAGTCGACCAATAAGGAAGTCAAGTCGACTGATATGAAACAGTCGACTGAGAAACTTATCAAGTCGACTGATCCTGTTGTGATATCTCCAACTTTACTAAAATCTTTTGTTGAAGTTAGAGATCATCCTCATGACTTAATAATTGGTGACATCTCACATGGTATTCTGACAAGATCACATATTAATATGATATCTCACACAGCTTTCTTGTCGGATTTTGAACGGAAGAATATACAAGAAGCATGTGAGAATGAATTTTGGATAAATGCCATGTAAGATGAGTTAAACCAATTCATAAGAAATGATGTATGAGATTTAGTTCCACGACCTCCTGATCATACTATTATTGGTACTAAATGGGTATTCAAGAATAAGTTAGATGAATCAGGACAAGTTGTTAGGAACAAAGCTAGACTAGTTGCTCAAGGATATAATCAAGAAGAAGGCATAGATTTTGATGAAACATATGCTCCTGTTGCTAGATTAGAATTAATTCGTATTTTATTATCTTTTGCTTGTTTTATGAATTTTACACTTTATCAAATGGATGTTAAAAGTGCATTCCTTAATGGGTTTATTAAGGAGGATGTTTATGTTAAACAACCACCAGGTTTTAAACATGAACAATTCCCAAACCATATTTTTAAATTGAAAAGGCTTTATACGGTCTTAAACAAGCACCTCGTGCTTGGTATGATCGACTGAAGACTTTTCTTTTAGAAGCAGGTTTTGAAATAGGTAAAGTAGATACTACTTTGTTTATTAGAAGAATTAAGAATGATATTTTAATCATACAAATATATGTTGACGATATAATTTTTGGTTCTACTAATAGCAATCTATGTCAAGAGTTTGCTAACACCATGAAAAACGAGTTTGAGATGAGTCACATGGGTGAACTTAATTATTTCCTTAAATTACAAATTAAGCAGTCACAGAATGAGGAAAATATGCAAAGGAATTACTCAAACGTTTTAACATGGATAGCACAAGTAGTAAGGCCACACCTATGGCTACTACCACTACCCTTGACAAAGATATATTAGGTAAGAGTGTCGATCAGAAACTCTATCGAGGTATGATTGGCTCACTCTTATATATAACTGCTAGTAGACCAGACATTATGTTCAGTGTATGTTTGTGTGCTAGATATCAGTCAAGTCCTAAAGAATCTCACTTGAAAGCTGTGAAACGAATTTTAAGATATATTAAAGGCACATCTGATTATGGTTTATTTTATCCACGCACCGATAATTTTCAACTTTTGTCATATAGTGATGCTGATTTTGCTGGTAGTAAAACTGACCGCAAGAGCACTAGTGGAACATGTCACTTTTTGGGACATTCACTAGTCTCTTGGTGCAGTAAGAAGCAAAATTTGGTATCCCTATCTACTACAGAAGCTGAGTATATCGCTGCCAGTTTGGCTTGCGCCCAAATTTTGTAGATGAAACAAACCCTATTAGATTATGGTATTTATTTTGAAAGACCTTCAATAATTTGTGATAATACCAGTGCTATTAAATTATCTAAGAATTCGGTTCAACATTCACGTACGAAACATATTGATATTCGACATCATTTTCTACGTCATCATGTTTTAAAAGGAGACATTTCTTTAGACTTTATTTCTACTGATAAACAAGTAGCTGATATTTTTACCAAACCTCTTAAAGAAGACACCTTTATAACTTTAAGAAGAGAACTAGGGATTTATGATTTTCATGATATTTCTTGAATTTTCTTTTTGTAAGTCAACTTACACAAGTTGTTCAGTCAACTTCCACGAATTGTTTTCTATATTTTTTTTACTCTGGACAGTCGACTGCTATTCTAAACCAGTCGACCGACCAGTTGTGTTAAGAATATGTTCAATTTTTTTACTCTCGACTAAGTCGACTGCCTACAAATGCCAGTCGACTGTCACGACTCATTTTTTTCCGATTCAAATCGTCGCACAGTTTTTGAGATGCCTATTCATCTTTGTACTCACCTTTGACCATTCTTAGCCGTTGATTCCCTTTTTCCGCGATCACAGCCGTAGCTATCATAGGTAAAACCCTAAAACTCTACCCCTCCTTTTTTTCACTTTTACCCAAATTTTACCCAGATCTGGAGAAGAAGAGAAGAAGAGAAGAGAAAAGAAGTCGACTGCTAGTGCTGTTGCCATCTTGAGAGGATCTTATCCAGTGCCTTCTAGTCGATTTCAAGTTCTCTTGCTGTTGATTCTTTGCATCTTCGTTTTTGTATATCTTCATCCATCTTTTTCATTCATAATATGGGACCCAAGAGATCTAAAACCTCTCACATTTATGAGGGTTCTTCTTCTAAAGACTACACTTAGTATCTTAGAAGTCCAGATCTAGTAGAAAAATGGTTTATCATTTGTTCTATGGTTATCTTTCCGGGTAGATTTGTTAACTTTTCGGATCTTGATAGATTTAACCTTGTGTCATTATTTCAACATTGCAGTCTTTATGATTTCCTGTCTCTAGAAAATCAACCCTATTACTACCCTCAACTTATTTACTTGTTTTATACAAATATGAGGGTTGTTCAATCGGATGATGGAGAAGTAATAATTTATTCTTTTGACAAAAATAAGAAATTGAAACTCACATCCGAGAGAATTAATCTGATTATGGGTATAGACAATGAGGGACTTGATTTAGGAGAAATCATGATGGACGATGCCTCCATCTTATCTAAAATTTATTTGTCCAATCATGGACCCCCTATGACAAATAAATCAATTACCCCTATTGCAAAACTTGTTGTACGGATACTATCATATAATATCATCCCTAAAATAGGGAGTTATGATCAGTATTCCATGGAATTACAACAAGCTGTCTATGCAATTTTTGGTAAAATCAATCTCAGTTGGGGGCGTATTATTTTTCCTAGACTTCATAAGTCTCATTCCACTTTTCTTCCCTTTGGAGCCCTACTGACTCGTGTCTTTTGTGCTTACGATGTCGATCTAGACTCAGAGACAAATGTTGTCAAGCACTATGAATGCTTTGATCGTGCAAGTTTAGCATGCATGAAGCTTCTTGCCTCTCCACCTAGGTCTACCACTAGGACTTCCCCCCAAACCCAAGTTCCTTTAGCCACTTCAGGTTGACCATCTTCAGCTTCTAGTTCTTTTCACCCCCGAGCAGATTTTGATGATTCACGCAGTATTTATAATGCTGTCAATTATCTCATGGATCCTTCAAGATGCTCTTGAATCCCAAATTTCCCATCTTACTCATCTGTTCACTGCACAATTTCCTCCTCCATCTCAAGATGACGAAGATGATGAAGACGAAGACTTATGAGTTTTTTTTATTTTTATTTTTTTTTACTTTGCTATTTTTTTTACTTCCTGTTGCATTTTGTTATTTTGTACTAGTTTTGAACTAAAGATTTAGTTGTTATGAATTAATTTCTTTGTGTTACTTTGTTTGTGTGACATTTTGTTTTTTTTTGTTGATGACAAAGGGGGAGAGAACATCAATATCAGTCTCCATCAGTCTCTCTTTGTAAATTTTGTGAGAATTTATGCATGCCTTAAGTCTTGTGAAAATATATGCATGATGTATTTCTGATAGGGGGAGCATATGAACGCTTGTACGCTTGTATTTTTTTTTCTTTCTATTTTCTTTTATTATCAGCTATTGTGTTGTCATCATCAAAAAGGGGGAGAATGTTGATTCTTTATTTTGATACAACACAATGCAAAATGTGTTTGTGCTATGCTTTATATAATTGCAGTCTGTATCAAAAATTATCATATATGATACACAAAGATCTCAAACAATATTCTAAAGCTGAACAATGATCAAGCACAGCTCCAGATAATGACAATGGCCAAAAACTTCACTCAAGACTCAAGTCAAGACTAAAGCTTCAAAGTCTTATATTTGTGTGTCTTGTAAAAATGTAATTTTTCTCTTTGTTGAGTCTTAGATTGATGTACAGCCATGTCACACACACACACACTCACATATAATTTTTTATAACTGTGTGTTTTTACAAAATCTAAACGTCGAAACAGCTTGAACTCGATCAGCTGTTGAGTACTAGTCGACTACCATTTATAACCAGACGACTGAGTCTGTACAAAACTGCCTGATCTTATTCAAACTCTGACCAGTCGAATCATAGAGGCAACCCAGTCGACTGTTCAAGTGATTTCAACAGTTTACTGATTTCAAAAGCTGATTTTCAAATTCAAAACATTTATCCGTTTTTTATCCGTTGATTAACAGTTATGAGAAACTGTTTTTACAATGTCCAGGGATTCTAGTCTATAAATATAGCCTTAGAATCACCTTTAAAGACTTCCAAGCATTTTTGAGAAAAAGTTAAAGTATTGTGCATTCAAGAGAGAAAAGCTTTCAAAACTCACTAAGTCTTGGTTCTCTGTTTTCAGTCCAGCATAACATCGATTTCGTTTTGGACTGAATTTAGAAGTCAACAAAATAGCCACGTACAAAATCACAATCACAACAAGGCTATAGGTTGATTGTAAACAATTTTGTTGTTTTTATTCTTTTCCTCTCAGTTGGAGAGTAGGACTCTATGGTGTAGAGTCAGGTTTGTCACTCTTGGTGGAAGAGTGGGTTGCTTTCTCTGGTTGAGAGAAAGGACTATGGGTTGGACAAGGTTGTTGTCTAAACGCAGTAGGGTATTCTTGTAATCTTTTTCAAGAATAGTGGAAAATCTCAAGTGGGTTGCTTGGGGACTGGATGTAGGTCGGGAGAATCGAACCAGGATACATCGTGTGCACTCTGTGGTTGTATCTCTCTGAACTTGCATTTCATTTTTCTCAGTTTATAATTTTTCTGTGAAACTTGTCTGGACAGTCGACTGTGTACTTCAGTAAGTCTACTGGTCAGACTCATATTAGTTTGTGAAATTTGTGTGATAAGTCAACTGTCTCATCTCTAAGTTGACTCCTCAGACTCTCCTGAAAAATACTAATCTATTGTCGCTTCAGTCGACTGGTTTATCCTTTCAAGTCGACTGAGCAGAAGAAAATCTTACTTTCTCTTTTTTAATTTTTATAAAACATTATTCACCCCCCTCTAGTGTTTATTGCCTTGCCTACAGGATCCGACAAGGTCATACACCCCAATCAGAGC